>OY728126.1:639399655-640626335 GCA_963277665.1 Viscum album | reverse complement strand
ATGACCTCCCGAAAGGTCTTTGACTCTGGATTCTCATGGCCTTCACTCTTCAAGGATTCACATGAGTTCTGTAAATCAGGTCCCACTTTCCAAAAGTATGGAACAATTTCTATGATAAATGAAATGCCCCAAAAGACTTTCATTTTCTACGAGATCTATGATGTTTGGGGAATCAATTTCATCATACCATTTCCCCCATCCAATGGATTCTCATAAATCATTCTTTTAGTTGATTATGTTTCTAGGTGGGTCGATGCCAAACCCACTAGATAGGATGATTCACATAATGTTAGTGAGTTTCTAAAGAAACACATCTTCCACAGATTTGGCACGCCTCATGCCTTGGTCAGTGACTTAGGATCCCATTTATATAATAAGACCATGGAATATCTTTTGAAGAAGAATGGGGTTATACATAAAAAATAAACTTCATATCACCCCCAGACAAATGGCATGGCTGAACTTTCGAATAGAGAAGTGAAAAGAGTACTTGAGAGAATTGTAAAACCCACTAGAAAAGACTGGCCTAAAAGACATGGTGAAGCACATTGGGCATATCGAACAACCTATAAAACACCCATTGGGATGTCTCCTTTTTGTCTAGTTTTTGGTAAATCATTTAATCTTTTAGTTTAAATCCAACATAAGTCATTTTGGGCAGTGAAAAATTGTAATTTTGATCGTGAAAAATCCGGTGAAGAAAGATTGTTGCAACTGGCTGAACTGGAGGAGCTTCAACCTGATTCTTATGAGAATTATATTCTCTAAAAAGAAAAATCAAAGGTACTCCACAGCAAAAACATCCTGAGAAAAGTATTCCATAAAGGTGAAAAGGTAATTCTCCTCATTTCTCGATTTCGGCTTCACCCAGGTAAGCTTAATTCTCATTGGGAAGGTCCTTTTGTTATTACTAATGTTTACCCATTTGGTGCAGTGAAAGTCCAAGACCCCTCTTCCAAAAAGAAATTCACAGTTAATGTTCATCGGTTAAAGAATCACCATTAAAGGACACACATCCCAGGAACCACATCAACTTCCATTGGATCCCCAACATTGCAATTGACCCACCACTGGATGGTGATGGAAACCCACCAAATCCAAACCAGGGGCAACTCTTTCCCTTTAAATATATCTATCTTTCTCTATATATCTCTCTCTTTCTTCTTCTTCCTCCCTCATCCTCATTTTTCTTACCACCTTCCTCATCAATTTTGTTTATTTGCTCTTTCTCTTTTGTGTGGGTGTGTCTTTATAAAAAACTAAAAAAACCAAATAAACCAAAAAACCAAAAAATAATAATTTAAGAAACAATATGAAAAATAAAGAGTAATGCTTACTCACCCTCCAATTTTAAAATTTTGTCTAACAAATTTGGGGAGTCAAAAGACATGTTTTCATCTCAAATTTTTTTTATTTTCATCATGACTTTGGTAAATGAATTTTGTGTCAAAACTGAGAAATTTTAAATGCTCATTTTTTAATTTGGAAAATTATTTTCCTTAACCGTGAGAACCAACATTAGCATTAATTCTAAGGATAACTATGGCCATCATTTCAAAATTGACTATTTTTTCACTTATATTTGTGAATATTGAGTTTGTGGACCTTCTAGCTAAATTTCATACTTTAGTGTGTATTAATATGATAGAGGAATTTTTCTGAACCACATGAGATTTATAATAGCAAAATATCCTCCCATTAACCATACATTAATCCTCCTCTTGAAATCCCCTTCGATCCTATGAAAACCTTTTCCTTAATAGCCACATTACAAGCCCAAAACATTTTCCCACCCAATTTCAACATGTATTTTCATTGCATAATTTTTTGAAATTTATGTGTGGGGGAAATGGATTTCATTTTTTGGGTACCCTTTTATTGATTTTGAACAAGGTATCATCTACTTGAGGGAAATCATCCATTTTAGTGTGTGGGAGAGGTTGTCATTAAGTTTGTTTTGGAAAATGTAATGTACTTCCATTTATGTAATTTTGTAAATGTTATTGACAAGTGTTCAAAAAAATAAAAAATGATGAATAAAAAATAAAAAAAATGAAAACATGAGTTGTATCTTGGGTAGTTCAAAAATAACTCTTCCTCAACCTTTGATCTTGATATAAATATTACAATTAGTGTCGTAAGGAGATCAAACATGGGTTGGGATATGAGTGTGAGATCTGTTTCAAGGTCATCTTTTGAAAAAAAATAAAAAAAATAAAAAAAGAACACTTGCATTATATTATGATTGGGAGATGTTTTTTGGTTTATAAATATTTCATTTTCTCATCCCCTTTAAATTATCTTCTTCTATTGTGTCTTTATTCACACAATAATTCCCTTGTAAGTATGTGTTTTCATTTCCTTCCATGTTTTATTTTAGAAAAAATGTGCATTGATTTTTCTATGTTGGTGTTTACCCCTCTTATTCTCTCTCTTGGACATTATATTCCTACAGTCCCATAGCCACAAAAAAACCCCTAAAAATACCTCTTGATTCTTGTACACTTTGGATAGGGATTGATAGCTGAGATATATTTTCAAACTCTATGATTTTTACTTTTGGTTTGTGAAAGAGTGAAAATCCACAAATGAATTTTATTGTCTTGAGTAGTGTGAGTTTTGAGTATCCACATTTTCCATTTCTAAATTTGAGTATGAAAAAATTAATTATTTTTGGAACACTGCTTCTGTGACAACTTGTGGTGGAATTCAAAATGGGAGAGTGAAATAGTCTAAACCTCCCATGATTAGAGAAAACACAATTTTAATATTTTTTTGTGTGTGAAAATGATTTTGTCAGGTTTTTATATTTGTTGCACACGAGGACATGAAAAAAATAAGTGTGGGTGATTTGATGTTATTAATATTTTCATGACTTATTATATACTCCCATTACTGATTTTATATGAAATGTGCCTAATGTGTGTGAAATATTAATATTTTAATACTAAGTATAATTTTTGAGCATTTTTTAAAAGTAGTTCAATTGAGTCCGTTTACTATTTTATTTATAACTCTCACACTAGTAATTAAAATTGTGTTTTTCATGTTTTTAGGATTCCTAATTCGATATAAAACATTTCATTAGAAGGTATCATGGGATAATTCATCCATTTTAAGTCCAATATGGACCACACAAAGAGTCCTATAGAATCCGTGAAGAAACTAGATCAGCCATGAAGATTTAATTTTTGGGCTCAATCTGGAAGAAAAAATTCTTTTATTCTCCTCCAAAATTCGGGGGATAATTAACGATGTATTGGATAAAAATTTCAAGGCCCAACTCTAAAGACAAGGGGCCCAACTAATACTTTGAAACTCATCCCACATTTTTGTCTAGGAATTAAACTCAGTATAGTGTTGATGACATTGCTCCTGATCTAGACATTATTGTGATCTGAGATGTTTTAGTGTGAAATAGATGATATAGGCAGCCGAATTTTTTGAAGACATAATTTGGTTTTGAAGGTATCTTCTTATTCAAAAACCCTTTCACATTTTAGACATCAAAAAGATTGGATTGAAATAGACATATTAAATTTGTTTAATCAACTGGCCATAACGTTGTCTACATTGGACCAAATGATGCCAAATTTTGGGAGTGGTCAGAAAACATTATTATCTACAAATTTTAAGAAGAAGATATCCCGTGATTCAGCTATCTGTATAGCCATCATGGCAATGAAAATGGAGGGACATATTGGGAATAAAAACAGTCCACTTTCTTGGGCTATAAATGCACCCCCATCCTCTCCTTCAAGGGGGTTGGCATTTCATAAGAGAGGATATCATATTGGCACAACCGAAGCCTTGAAAAAGGCTTGAGAGGACCTTATATACTAATTTTTTCACTTGAGATACCTTTCCTCCTCTCTTTGTTTTCATTTACTTTTATATTATTCATTGATGTAATTTTGTAAATCCTTTGTTTTGTAATTCTATTTTAATGAAAGTTTCTTCTTAAATATCTCTTATTCTCATCCACCTTTTGTAGTTTAATATTAATGTTCTTAAAATTGTTTAAATACAGTTGAATCCACTTCCCTTATTTTTCTTCCTCATTCAATCAAAATTTTGTTATTAATTGACATTATCGTTTGTGTGTGTGTTCGACACACCACTCTTTTCTTATCCCTTTATTTTCCTTCTCTTCTTAATTTATCATCATAATTATTATAACCATATTACTAATAATTTAAATGGATAAGTAAATCTACCATTGGGGTGAGCTATAATTTGGTAATATTAAGTTATTTAGAGCCTTTGTTCGATGAGTATTCTTTATGTTAATATTGTGTATGTTGAACTTTATATCTCATAGATTAATGACATGTTTTGTTTGATATGTGGATTCAATATATTATTGGAACCAAAAATACACTACCCTAAACATGTAATGGTATTTATTAGAAACCTATGTTATGTTACGGCTTGGATTAAATGTTTAACACTTGATAATTATGATCAAAATCATCTTGTGAAGTGTGTATTAATTTAAGGCAATATAATGCAAAGCTCAAGGATGTCATAAGCTTAAATCCCCAATAATGAACTCACCCCAATCTTTATCAAATTTTTAAATAAAAAATAATCCATAAATTTTTTTAATAAGATCTTAAGACTAACCCCCCAATAAAAATACAATCACCTAAAAACAAACGACTATTACAAAGTATCATCGCTGAGGATTCGACCCGAGTGCTGCTATACACATTAGCACAGCACCAGAACCCTGACCAGTCGATAGGTGAAAATCGGCCGGGTGTTTCACTTCCTTGGTTTTAAAGTATAGTTCACATATACTCTTATTTGGATACACATGAATGATGAGAGTGGTTGTAATAAATTGAAGTTATATTTTATTATTGAATATCTAGAACAATACATAGTTAAAAATGTAATTTTGTTACATGGAGTGAAGTTTATGATTTATATAGAACATTTGTGACAACCTTTTGGGATAATTTGTGATTTATGACCACAATGAACACGTTTTTTTTAAATAAAAAATTTGGTACAAAACTAATTCAGAACCACAGATCATAAATAATAAATATGCTATGCTTTGGTTAAATTGTGAAAATTGTTTTATGACCAGAATTGAAGAAAATCACCGAAATTGTAAACCCATCGTCCTTGATTGTGGTAAATTATCACATCTCAGATGGTGTATTTAATAATAGAATAAATAAATGTTAAATTATAGAAGATAATAACTTCATCCATTATAATAAAAAATTTCCAATACATGTGAGATACTAGAGTTTTCATAAAATTCATATGAAGAGAGGTAGGGACAGGAATGAAAAACATGAACTTGAAAAAAATGAATGAAAAGGATAGAAGATTTTACCTCTTGGTTCAATATTTCATGAGGGCCTCATATGGGGAGGGGATTTGGTCTTCTGATGAGACAAAGGTCTTCTAGAAATGTGTGAGGAGCTTGGGGAGTGATTTGGTTAAACTTTAGGTAGTGAACAATTATTGAGAGGGGTTAAAAGAATAAGTAACAAGGGGTGGTATTTAAAGTGGATGAGTGGTGGGTTTTTATAATATTTAATTCCATAGTTTATTATTTTCTCTCAATACCAAAAATAATTAAGATTCCATGAACAAAAATAGTAATATATTCGTGTTCTTTTAATCCAATGGCCTCTTAAATCATCCATGAATAAAAAATGACGCATAAATTCAGGTTTTATCATTTATTGTGAGTTATTCTATTTAGTATTCATCAATTATTCCACTATATTAATAAGATCTTAGAAATACACCCTAACCAATTTTCAACATGTAAAATCAAAAAATGATCACTATTTTTCCAAAATAATTTATAAATATGATTACTTTAATTTTTAATTACAATAAAAATTTACTCAAAAAACAACAATTTTAAAACATTTACTTTGTTATTCCCAGATATTTTTATATAATATTTACACATGAATATTATTTATATACATTCGTTGTTAATATAAAAATTAGTTAGGGTATGACACTTTTCAAAAAGGAAACATTACTATTCACAAAGGTATGTTATTATTCACCAAAAATTAAGTTGGTCATATTAGACACAAAATGACATACTGATCGCAATAGTGTATGTTTTATTTTTGAAATTGAAATCATAGAAGAGACAACCATCGTTTAAAGGTCGCATTGTACATAGTAGTTCATTTTTTTGTGATTTCATGAGATTATATGACCGATTTATATAAAATAAATTTCCATTGATAAAACATTTAGTTGTTACAGAATCAAAAATAATTTATATTTTTATGATATTAATAATTCAATAAATATCGTATTTATTAAATAAATACACCTCGTGAACCATTCAATTAAGGTGGTGATTAATGATAGAACATGTTATTAATAGAGTTGATATTATGTATATAACCTGAACGGCATTTTCATTTTTCCATGGATATAAGACTAAAAGAATATGATTATTCCATAAATAGAAAAACACATATGTATATTAATTATAATGAGTTTATTTTTTTAGTATTGTTTAATTTATTTTTATATAGAAGAATATGACTAAAATAAATATAAATGATTATGAAAAATTTAGGGATTTTTTACCTTTTTCCTTGGCACAAATCCACTGTAATATGGAGTAAACCATTGAAGGGTGTTCATTTTATCAAATATGTATATATAATAAATGGATATATGTGTTCTGGATGGGTTTGAGATGTTTGTTTTTGTGCTATATGTGTATGTTATAATGAGATGGGTGGTGGTGAAGGGATCCTTTTATAAGTCATAGGAGTGGAATTTTTTTTTAAAGTGATGCACTATTTAAGGAATGTAGCGCAAAAAAGTGGTTTTTTTGCGTGAATAAGTGCGGGGATTAAAATCCCTAATCCACTCAAGTAGATATATTATTTTAACATTATTGGTAACTTTTACCCAATTGTAATCATTTTGAAATTTTGGATTTTACTGTATTATATACTTATTTCTTCCATAATATATTTTTTTCGAAACAAATAAAGAGCCCTAATTAATGTTTTTTAACATATAATTATAATTATTTAATATATATTATTATCAAATTTTTTTTAGAATTGATAAAAATTAATTCTAAATTAATTAATTTAAAACTAATGAAAAATAGTTTTAGAAAAAATATAACTTATTTTCCAATATGTAGAATATTGGATTTTAAATATAACATAATTTTTTTGAAATTTATAATTATATCTATATAAAACATATATGGTCTTGGAAGAGGAATTATATATTTTGTGACTTGTCTACATTCAAATGATGTCACAATTGATATTATATATATAAAAATGGTATTTTATACTATTCAAATTAATAAATAATATATTTATTGAAAATCAACAAAAATCATCAAATTCCAAAAAATTTATACTGAATAAAAAAATAATATTTTTATATTAAAATTTCAAATTATAAATCTATTAATTTTTGTTTTAATATGAAAAATGAAATATAATGAAATTTTTTTTATGGGAAAATGAATTTTTCCTGGATTTTATTATTCAAATTCTTATTTTTCCTCTAATTTTATAATGAAATTAGTGACGATATATTATTCATATGAATCTAAATTTTTCATCATTTTTCCACAATATAATTAGTTTGTATAATATAATTCATAATACATTAATTTAAAATTTTAATTTAAATATGTTGAATAATATTTTTAATTTCTTATCTATATGAATAAAGTTTTATTAGTACATTAGTTTTACAAATAAATTATCTCTTAAATTAAAAATTCTAAATGAAAAATATATTAAATGCAACTTATATTTAAATAAAAAAGTAATAATTATATGTTTATATAATCATAAATTCTACATTTATTAAATCTCAATATTTCTTTATAATTATCAATGATATGATAATATTTTCTGGTGGTAGTCGGTGGCAGTTCAATTAACAATGTTCTCTTGGAAAATTTAACTATCTTTATCATAATCTGTAAATAATTTCCTTCAAACATTTTTTATTAGAGTATGTATTAGGAATGATCTCAAGATACCCATAATTATGAAACCAACTTAACAAACATGAATAATTTTGGAAAATTAATAAAACATGTAATAATTGATGTCATCTTTGGTCATTTCTATAGACTTTTCATAGTGTGGGTAGTTTTATTTATACCTAATAATTTTAATATATATATTATCGAAGAAAAAATTAATATTTATATTTTAATGTATCATGACTTCATTTTAGTTTAGTGTTAATTGTAAAATAATATATCCATTATAGAAATAATTTAAAGAGTAATTAATATTAATATTTTGTGGCAAAAAAATTCTCAACCCCCGTCCATTAAAAAAATTATTCCTATAATTTTTAATTATAACTCACTATTAATAATACTTATGGTTATAAATATACTCATGACCGATGATATACATTAAATTATAAATTGTCTTATGTAATACAAGAAACTGATATTTTCTATCATAATCATGAATATTCTTATTCTTAACCTACTTTTCAAAATATTTCCCATAAACTATCTTTATGTTTCCATAGCAATACCATTAATAAATTTGTTTTAACTATCATGATTAGAACATAATACTAAAATTGTTATGATAATATTAAATAAAATAATATTATATAATCACATGAAATTTAAATCATATTATATTTTCTATTGTTACACCTTCATTCCAAAATATTATTCTTTCGATTCAACTATGAAATAATAAAATCAATCTATAACTCACTCAGTTTAACATGAATTGTATATGATCAAAATTCAAATATGGTTCTCTAACCAATTAATTTTATATTAAATCCAAAAAATATATTTGAATAATTGATTATGTTTTTCAATGGTCATTTGAATCACTAAATAATACCCCCTAAGGGTTTCAAACTGGTTTTGATGTTTGGCATCTTTTTTATACACCAGGTGAAAATAGAGTTCTTACCGAACTAATGTTTTCATTGTTATTACCCCCATGTACAACTATTTTCGATCCTACATGCACTTGTTTATATCATGAAAAAGATATAACTATTATGAAACAAATCAATTTATATTTACAGAAACCTCATGAATATATTGCATATTTAGGATTATATTTATGGGTTTCACTAAGGATATCTCATTTTAATCTATAAAAATAACAAAACAAAAAACAAAAATAACTAATCCAAATTCTAATACCAATTGTGGGGCACCCCAAAATTATTTTCAGGGGTATGGTTCTGAAATAAATTCATTA
This sequence comes from Viscum album, assembly GCA_963277665.1. Classification (NCBI taxonomy): domain Eukaryota; kingdom Viridiplantae; phylum Streptophyta; class Magnoliopsida; order Santalales; family Viscaceae; genus Viscum; species Viscum album. The sequence goes on along the minus strand of OY728126.1, from coordinate 640,617,099 downwards.
AAGACTATTTTATTCTACGTGTGATTTCCCAAGCGATATATTCAAATATTTAAAATTGTATCCAATTTTAATATTTAAATCTCATAATAATCTAAAAATATTAGAACTCAATTTTTTAGTACCATTGGATATTTTTATAAACAATTAATTTTATAAAAATACTTTAGTATCAATAGAAATTCCTCCACATTAAACAACCTTTTACAAATAATAATGCATGTAGTTTCCTAGCGATATTTGGAAAAAATGGTAGTGGGATTAATAGCACAATAAGTAGAAAAATCATTAAATTTTATCTAATTTATTGATTATAAGACTATAAAAAACCATATATATAGATAAATATCTTATTAAAATTAACATGAAATAAAACATTTTACCCCATTTCATCATACAAGGACACATAATCTCAAATGAAGAAATTGTGTACAATGAAATAAGAGTGTGGTATAATAAATATTATCCTTTGACTTATTTATAATAATATGATAAATAATTGTTGTAGATCAGGGAAACATAACATAATAGTGAACTATGGAAAAAATAATCATAGGAAAAGGTAAATAATAGTTCATGAATCAGAATTCTATGACCTGATACATCGTGTCTTGGAAATTTCATCATGATAAAAATTAGTTACTTAATCATCATAATCCATTCCCCATTACAATCTAGACTATCATATTTCATGACCAATTTTTATCACATGCTCTATAAATTTGTAAACGATGAATTTTAATGTTATATACAACCTCACCCATAAATTTCTATACATATGTGTTCCATGATGTATTGATTATTCATCATGTCATAAAAATATATGGATTGAAAAATTATTTCATATCATTTCTAAATGGTATCACATAATATTATATCAAATGATGATCATTTGATATAATAAAATCGACCAACAAAAAAATTATTTCATAAAGGGGTCAATATGGTGATTCATAAACCAAAAATACAAGAGTCATATAAATTAGATTTAATGGGTAAAATGGAATAAAAATGTAACGGAGTCCTTATAAAATATATTTTAACATGGTGATAAAAAAATGATGTTTTGAATCGCTTTAGAAAATATCAAATTTGAGTAATTGAAATGATGGATGTTCCAATAAATGATTTAATGAAATTTAAATAATATATTTGTCAAGATTCATAAGGATTATTAATAATTAATTATGGGTGAAAGTATAATTTTTGGTCAACAAAGGGAAAACCCTTTCAGTTTTGAAAAAAATAACATTATTGGAATAGAAATTCGGAAAATATTGATATACCATTCATTTTAAAATAGGTAAATATAAATTTTAAGATCACTTGAAATAAAATGTATTATGATTTTAATATAATAACTTCAAACATTAGTTTTAATAGTGAATGATGATATGGATGTGAATGACCACAATTTGGGAGGATGGTAATTAGTCTTCACATCATAAATTTTTTTGTTGAATAAAATACATCTATTTTTTTTAAAATAAAATTTCTTCAGAAATATAAGGGAAAAATAAATATCATATCATTGAAATACATTATAATACAATATTTTAAAACTAGATTCTATGAGGAATAATTATGACTTCAGAAATGAATTTTAGTTAACAAATCCCCTCACCATCTTACCCTGAATTCATAATAAATCACTTTAACATGCTATATAGTAAATAAAAAATTCCTAAAACTCGATTGGGGAACCTTATTTTTATGTATTTCCCAATATACTCAAATAATTTAATAATATATTATACATTTATTAATATGATTTAATATTATTCACTATCAAAAGTTAGTGGTTTTGATTACATTGTGCATAATTTAAAATGTCAATATATATCCACAATTTTTGATACCATATTAATCATTCCAAGATTATTCATGGAAAATAAATATATTCATTATAATTATTTTTATAAATTTCAATTTTTTTATGAGAAATTCATTCTGGATTCATGAAGACTGAATATATGGTTATCATATTTTAAAAAATATTATGAAATAATATTTTCCTATTAATACCAAATTAAATATAAGTATAACTTATTAAATGTGTTTTTTAAAATCAATGAATTAATTTGGTGATAAAAAATATAATATGTTATTCCGTGTAGGTGAATGTATGTATAAATAAACCAATGATGTTTTTATTTTATATTGACTGAAAAAATATTTTAATTTATTTATATTTAAAAAATATTTTTTCTGTTATGAAAATAAATTTTTATATCTAAAATACCCATCTTGAACCAACTATGAAAGGCCTTGATGATAAATATAACATGTCGTATTTGGGGGAAGTAGTCCTCATATAACATGAACAATGTATTTATTTTTCTAATGAAAGATAAAATGTAGAATAGAAATTATTCCATCAATATGATGAAACATAAGTATTTTAAGGATATTTAGGTTACTGTTTAATGATTTTATAGTTTATTTTAATGTCAAATAAGTGTACTTGAATTAATATAAAAAAAGTGTAATTTTGGAATTCCCTCATCACTCCATTGAATAAAAACATTTTAAAATGGAGTAACTCCATAAAGGTGGGATCGTTTAAGAGGAAAGGACGTATGTGACGTTGATAGTAGTGTTGGGGAGTAATTTGGAAATAATTTGATAGAGTTAGAGTCTTAGGGTGATAGATAAAGTGAGACAGTGAAGGGATTCCATTTTAAGTTAGAATAGTGGCATTTTGGTAAAAAAGTTGTTCTATAATAATGAAATGTGGATCCAACAGATTAATATAATTGATATTCAGTGAATGTTGGTCAATAAATCCCTCAAAAACTAATTTCAGACATTTTTTCTATCATACATTACATATTTTATCCACTATTTTTTCCCTAAAACCGTTTTCACTTTACTTACATAACATTGTTTCCTAATAAATTTATGTGTATGAATAATATAATTTTGACCTTATAATCTAATATAGAAATTATAATCCGAGCCATGGAAGATATATTTTTAGCTAAATTTTTTTAATGTGATAATATTTAATTCTATAATATTAAATGTGTAACGAATAAAAAATATTTTTTATTAAAGTAAAACATATATTATAAATAATAATGCCTAGTTTTTAAATAAATATGACCAATTTCTTAAAATATAATTTTAAATATTAAATATATATTTGGTCAATAAAAATTCATCATATATTTTTATTTAATTGTTAAATCATAATGATATGAAAAAAGACATAATATTGTTAAAAACTGTATTATGTACTATTCACTGAAAATTTAGTCATTTCAAAAAAATACCGAAAATTCAAACCATGAAAATAATAATATTTTTAAAAAAATAATGATAAATGTTCAAAATAAAATTTATAAAATTTAGTAATTTATCATTTAATTGGAATAAAAACATATATTGGAACACATTTTTTACGAGTACTTTTTTTTCAAAATATTATTTACTGTTAATATTGTTTTTTATCAAATTATAATTATGTTAGTTTTACTATATTATTATAATTAACATCATAATTTATAGTCATTTAAAAATAATATACCGAGTTTGATGAAATAAAAATGCATAGTTCATAAAAAACCAAGTATGGACCATGTTTCTGGTCATGACCCTCATGATTTGTGATCTATAATTTGTGTGACATAGAGTCTATGTGGCTTTGAAGTTGTGTGACCTAGAAGCCATGTGTATTACATAAAGACTATGTGTCTTACCAAGAATAAGTGTCTCAAAGAGACTATGTGTCTAACTGATAATGTATTTCTCCCGAAGACTATGTGACTTATAGAGATCATGTGTCTTACCGAGACCATGTGTCTTAATATGATTTAGCATCTCCCAGAGACTGTTTGTCATATATGGACTCTCTATATCATCAAAATGGCGCACCACTTTGCATTTTTTCAAATCAATAATTTCATTGAATGTATGTTTTTGACATATAACAGTGTGAGATAACTATACTTTTTGAGTTTCATTTTTGATGTACTTTGTGTATTTCCTTTTTGGTATACAGTGAGTACTCCCATTGTGGTATACATAATGTATTTCATAGTAGTATTCCTTTTTGGTTTTGGGGTGTCTTACTATGTATTTTTTACTCTCAAATTCTAGAGGTTCACATGTATGTTCCATGGCTTGTGCATATGATTGATTCATTGTTGGAGTCCTAGGTGAGATAGGTCTTGGTGGTTTATAGAGATATCAGTAAGAATATTTTTTTCTCATATCACTGTAAAAATCTACCCTACACCTACCCTTCAGGTAAGGATTTCTACGAATGAGTTTCAATGACCTGGGCATTCACATTTCAGACCCATTATTTTGGTGTTATTGTTTTATTACTATGTTTTCTTTACATTATTTTACTTTTGTACAGTATTATTAGTATCATAGTGTATTCATTCATGGTCTTCATGGTTTTTATACATTTTGACATTCTGGACATTGAGATGAGATTGTGTGTGTACATGTACAATGAAAAATTCATCTTGTTTATGGGATACACATACTCAGTGCATGTCATCAATCCCTGGACTATTCGAGCCAAAATTCTTGTAGTCATGGAATGGGTACCTCTCGGTACGATCATGATTTAGGGGTATGAGATCATTTCAGTTCAACATAAAGAACTGTGAATCAGTGATGTTGGTGTGGGGAAATAGTTTCGAGTTTTTTCTATTTGTTTATCAGGAAAGGTATTCTAGTGTTGGTGCAGTGGCCTACATATCCATACAATAGTACTCTAGGAACCTTTATTTCATCTTGGTAGAAGAAAACACTATTTGGTGCGAAAAATATTACATGCATCATATATGATTTGGTTTTATTCTCATGTCCTTTTTATGTGATCTCAACAAGAATAATCTATTAACAATGGTAAATTTTGTTTAATTTCAGGATTCCTCTACGCATATAGGAATCCATGATTTCATTGAATGACCAAGTAGATGATCTACCTAGAAACAAGGCTTAGGTATATGTGCAGGTACCATATATACTCAATTTACTAGAAGTATCACCTCCTGGCGGTGCACCAGCGATACCGCCACCAATTGATCAATAGTTACTACCAGCGCTACTAGTTGAGGATTTTTCACAATTTTTTTACCGTGTTTAAAACTACCCTTTATCAGTGCTATTTTAAGTGCTGATAAAGGCACAACCTTTATCAGTGCTTTTCTTAGTTCTATTAAAGGTTACGTCAAAGGAAACCCAGTTTTGTGGTAGTGAGGGTTCAAAAAATACCATATGACCCCTATATGTGAAGAATATATTTTGAATCCACAGAGTACCATTTATAACCTTTTCATGTCATGATGCTGATTCACGTACCTTGTGTGGAGTAATTTTAGGAGGTTTTAGGACTCAGTTTCACTTGTGAATGGATTTTCACACACACAAGGACTTCCATGCTAAGAAGACCATTCAAGTTATGGAGGACATGCTTTGTTCTCGCATCCTAGTTTTTGGGAACCATTATGGGGATCAACTACCTCTAGGGGAGTTTTTTTAAATAATGTACTATCACCCGAAAACTGGTATGAAACCATTTGAGGTCTCGTATAGGTGACCATGAAGGTCACCACATTTCATGAATAACACAAGAGAGTTACCACTCATAGGCCCAGAGTTGTTTCTTGAGAATATACAGATGGTTTATGTCATCCAAGAGAGGATGAAGACTATACATAGCCGTTACAAATCTTATTAGGACATGAGACTAATTCCTTTGGAGTTCTAGGAGGGATATAATGTGTTCCTTTGCGTCTCTCCTTGACATGGGATATGAAGAATTAGTCAAGGAGAAAATCTATCTCTAAGGTTCATCGACCCTTTTTCAATTTTTCATAGAGTTGGCAAGGTGGGATGTAGCCTAGCCCTACCCCCATAGTTTCATCTGGTATATGAATGCTTCCATGTGTTATATATGGATATGTATGTGCATGATCTATCATAATTCATTGACTGGGGAGAGATGAACAATGATGATGGGGTTTCTTTTGTGAAGTTTTATGTTGATATTGTGGATTGATAGGATATGACCATTCGTGTGCTGTCAATTCCCTTAGTATGCTTTCGATTGATGCACATGAATTTCAAGGATAGACAATTTTAACAGGAGGCTCATATTTGTGTTCGGTACCCTCATCATTTTTTGAGTATCCATTATTTTGGATTTTGGGTATGTAAAGGTCTAGAGTGCAGAGAATTTATTGAATCATATTTTCTTCAGTGTTATTTTTATAAATTAATTGAGATAATACTGACAACATGTGATGAGTATACACTTGATTCCTATTCCCTATGTTCCTAGAACAAATCATTGAATAATGAATAGTTTTAAATAAAGCGATGTGTGGGGTTTCATTAAAACTAGAATATCTTCTAAAAGAGTGCACATATCAGATATATGAGAGGCCCATTGTGTTATGAATAGTTACTTTACATTAAGAAAAGACTGACATCGACCTGCATAGGTCATCTATGAATGTTAGTTTTTCGACATATTATGAATAAAATATGTAATAAAAATATTTTATTTAAACACATTGACTATTTTTATTTATATTAGAGTTTTTATGAAAATAGGGTTATAAATATAACCTTGGAATTCCACTCAGACAAGGAGAAGGATGTTCTCTCAACTGTGACGATGGATCAGAGATCGGGATTGGGACCATGGATCGATGGATCAACAAACAACGACAGTACGGTTTCTCCCTTCATCAAAAATTGATCCAAAATCCATGCAGGGTTTAATTTATCTGTGATCATTTCCCCTTAAAAAATTGATGATGAAAATTTACTAACCCTCAAATTTGTTGATACGTGGTTCAATAACATGTGTTGTGGGTGCTATGCTTGTGTTGATTTAAAAGTGAGATTAGATCAGTGTGATTGTTATACTTCCATGTTCATCCTTATAACTAGAATGAATTGAGGCCGGCATGAACAAGGGACATGTTCTCTTAATTATGTGTTCATGTTAATTTATTCTCTACCAACAATATCTTTTTCTATTGATGTGTTCATCATCTTAACCTCACCATTGATACCCATATGAGAAAGATCGATAGATGACCTCCAGATTCATGGTGCCACAATCCGTGATTTTGGATTCCAACCCTTGATTAAATAGTTGACAAGAGATGGAATATGTGGTAAAATTTAGCTAGGACATTAGCACACAGTAGTGCAAGGTGGGGGAATATGACGACAATTGGAGGCACCAACTTAAGTCAGTTGATGATATCCAGTGTGGGACCAGGGTACTTGTACAGGTAGATGGAAAGGCCGCTGGAGAGGTTGCTAGTGGTTGGAAGAATAGGGTAAGAGGAGTTTACCATTGTATGAGGGCATGGTCTTGACTTGGGGATGTGTTTATGGGAGATCATGTACCCAGCGGCCAGGTGGAACGTGGTTCTGTGGCACGTTGGATGATACCATGTTGATGGTTCATTCGTTCAGTTGATGAGAGGAATTTTTTGGGGCAAACAACATGTGGTGCAGAAAACCATAACACAACATCGGCCAGACTATGGGTAGGTGGGATTCTCTAGTGTCCTAGTGGGTTAGGTTTGTTACGGCCGGATAGGACCCTTCCAGGACGGGTCGGTCGAAGCGGGTCCGGTAATACCTATATAAGACATGGGTAATAACTTTTTATTAAAATAGATTTTCCATTCTAACAGTGTGTCTATTTGACATGCCACTTGCAATGTTTGGACCCTTGAAATGAAATGATTCTTTTGGAATACACTATGTGGGTATTTTTGGAATTTTTAATAAGGACAAATGGATCAAGGAGTTGGTTCTCCTAGAATAATCATACAACATGTTCAATCATGTGGTTGGATATAACCAAAATATTGTGTGAACTTGATGTTTTGTGTCCATGAATCTATGTGACCTAGAAGTCATCTGAGATAAGATATATGTGCTTTACATAGAGACTGTGAGACATACTGAGACTGTCTGTATCACCACGATTGTTTGTCTTAATGAGACTGAGTGTTTTACTAAGACTCTATGTCTTACCAAGACTACGTGTCTTACAATGAATGTGTGTTTTATCGAGATTTTTTTTGTCTTATGGATACTATGAATCTCATAAAGATGGTGTTCCTCATTTGATTGACCATATCACGACTTTTATATAATTTACATTGTATACATATACCCTTGTGATCTCACTATACTTCCTGAGTTTCTTTTCTGGTATAATTCACGTATTTCCCTTGGGTTATAATTCGTGTATTCACTTTGTGGTATACATCATTTAATTATCCAACAACTATGTTGGATACAAAGGATCAGATATAGATTCATTACATCTATGGACAATAAAATTTCTAGATTTATAACTTTTGTTCAAAATAAGTATAATTTTTATGAAGACATTTCCATTATGGTGAATCAATATGCTAACATAGGTTTTCCAACATAGATATGATAACTTATAAGAAATCATAGCCTATTTTTCACAGTTTAATTTTAAAATATATGATTAAAAGTATGATTTTTATAAAATTCCAAATTTATTTAATGAGGGATTTGGCCGATATTCATAAGAATGAATAATATTTGGATTTTTCATCAATTTTATTTTCTTATGACAACATTTAGGATATTATAATAAAAATTCATGTTCATTATAACATAACACCCAATCATTTAAGAATACATGTATAATTACTATACCCTGATATCATTGGGCACAATATTTATTTGTTTCATAATTAAAATATTTAAGATCAATTCTATCTAGATGTAACACTTTTATCAATTCAATATATTGAGTAAAAAATTTTGTAGTACAATTTTCCTTTAATTTCATGTTAACTAATTTAAACATTTATGATAAAATGTAAATTTAGTAAAACATAAGAATATATATTTTTCTATATCTTTGTACTATAATTGAATAATTTATGTTCATTACTTGGTTTCAATACATAAATCATCAAATTTTTCTTCATAAAAATCCATTGTATCCAATTACCCATACTCATCATCATTAGAACAAATTTTTTTTTGTTCATTCACCATGCTTGGTCCAATGTGTAAAATAATGGTTAAAATAATTGTAAATCTGATGGTCATTGATTTATCTATATCTTAATTTTGTTTAATTCTAATACATCATAAATTGATCAAAAATAATTTCATTATTTTAATTATTCATTTAACAATGGTCAACCCCTTTCTAACATTCTTCGGTAGTTATCCATGTATTAACCAAATTATGACCCATTAATTATCTACAATATTATATAATCGATGAATACATAAAAAACCTAAATACCTAAAAACATATATATATATATAACACTAAATTAAAAACATTTAAGAATATAAATATATTAAATAATTAAATTTAAATCATATAGATTCAAATTATATATACTGATATATTAAACATATAAACAGAAAAAATCTAAAATATTGATTAACTATTAATTTGTGAAAACAATTATAAAAAATAAATATCAATATAATAAAAATTAAATACTATATAATAAATTAACTATCTATTAATTTATATAAATATAATAATAAAATAACTAACTACATATTTATTCCAAAATATTTAATAAAAAATTAAATATATTTTATGAAAAACAACTTAATTAATGAATTAATGCTATATAATAAATGGAAAAAACATTTTCATTAGTAATAAATAAATGAATTTAATTTAAAAACAAAAAAATGTATAACTATTAAAAAATTAAAACTGTAGCGAAAAAGATGCTAAAATAAACTGTATTTCGATGATCTACAATAAAAATTATGTTTTAAAATATTATTATATTTTATGTCCTTAAATGTGGGAATGTCAAATAATGAATAATTAAATTATAATTACAAATAAATACCATGTAAAAAATCATATATAAAATTATTATGAATATTTAACTCAAAAAACAGAAAGTAATAATGTAAACTATAAAGAACAATTAAAAAAGGGTTTGAAATAATTTCACATTCCATTAAATTTATTTTAAAATTCACAATCATATAATAAATTTTTTAAACCAATAAAATAAAATAGTAACATGAAAAAACTTAAATGAAAATATAATATCTACGAAGAGTAGATAGAAAATAGACATGAAAGAAATTCATGTAGTATAGATTTAACTATGGGTGTATTCCAAATTAAATAAATGAAATCAATTTAAAAATTACACAAATAATAATTATAATTAAAAAAATTAAATCATAAAAATAATGATGAAGAAAATATATCAATGATGAACATAAATAAAATAATATTATGAAGTCATTAAATTAAATTGACTTTTCTAGGATAATGGTTGATAAATAAAATCACTGAAAAAATGGTTGAATAAGGAGGACACACGACTAACAACCCTAGGTCCATAAAAAGTAAAAAAATAGATTAAATTATAATGGTTTAAGTGTAAAATCACCATATAAATACTTGAAACAGATAATTTGGCCAATATAAGTTGATTAATGAATTCATGACTCATATATGTTATGGGTTAGGACAAAAATGAAAGTAGAACGAAACTACAATAATGTGTGATAATTAATTTTTTTAAATTTCCATTACAAAAGTCCTTTGAATGTCAATAATAAAAACTATGTTTAAATTTTATTGTTCTAATGAATGATTTTTTAAAAACATTTATGAATTTTATTTTCACATAGGTTACTAGTTTAACGATAATAAAAACTCCAATTATCATGGTCATTATGTTATTTATACTAATCAACAATTTGAAAACCCAAAAAGGGGGGATTTTAGTTTTTACTACTAATAACCATTTGTAAATCTATGATGTGAAATACAGGTTTTATATTTGAGATATCAAGTGAACACATTGATGAAATATGTCACAAAAGTCCACACTAATTCTAAAAAATTTAATCCGCTAAAATTTTAATATACCTTATTGATGAAAAGTCCATTTACTACTAGATGTTCTTATATTGACCCTAAAAATCATTAACTAACACCCTAAAAAACATTCCACCAGATCCAATAAATATATAAATTATATATAATATTTGAGTGATTAAATATATATACCTTCTAGGTTGGTATTACATCTAGCGACTGTATGTCGGAATTTTTTATCAATCATTGGATATATTTTTTGCAATTCATGGTCATATTTTTCATGAAACAATATGTCTCATGTTGTCATCACCTAATGCATGATGTATATCTATGTTATTTGAATATTAAATTATTGTATTGTTTTTGGTAGAATGGGTAAATCATGAAATATTAAAGTATAAATTGATTATAAATCATAGTAAATTCAGAATTTTTGAATGGGAATATAATATATAATGAAGCAACATTACCGATTCTAGTAGGTATCAGGTGAAGATGTAAATGTAGTTTAGAAAATATTATATGTGTCTGTGATGATAAATATAGTTTAGGGATATGAAAAATTTTAATATACCAATGGATAGAAGCTGCAAGATGAAATAACAGGGTAATGGCTAGTTGGATTGGAAAAAAAGACTTGTAATATTATGATATACCTACTGAAACGACATGGTTATATATATATTTAAAGGGAATATAACAAAGATAGTATTTCATAAGGATGTGTTGATATTTTAATAGCATAAATTTATGATTTTTCTTATTTAAGTATTCATGAATTATATAAGGTATTTGAAAATTGATTCATTAATTTTGATGAAGAACTGAGTTTATATGTAATAATGTCATTGATTTCAAGTAAGAGAACCATATATTTTGAATTAGTAATAAATTATTTATGATAATAAATAGTATTTTAAGGAGTGAGTATTATTTTGTTATGTTGACCATATACATGATTATGTCATGAAATTGATGTCATGTAAAATAATTTTTTTAATATAATTTTCATGGTTTGAAATGGTATAAGTATGGTCATATTGGTGATTTTTATTTTTTGATTTTGGATAGTAATTAAGAATTCACAAATTCAAATAAGTGTATGTAACACATATATTTTGATGATGCTTCATCAATGAATGTGACGCAATGGTCTTCTCACATGCTGTGGAACATTATTCCCCACTCTCATATAAGGGTGATTTTGAGATACATAATAGTTACGTTACATTATATAAGTATATTTTTCCTACATTCTAAGTAACTTATTTGAATATTCCATAATAAATTATTGTAATATTTAATTAATAAAATACATGATTACTTAGGGAGATCATTAATATAAATTTGTATAAATATTTTATTGAGGGGATGTGCTTTTTTAAATATAATGACAAAATCTATGAGATATGAAGTAGATTTCAAATATATGATTTGTTCTAAATTTTATTGGTAAAATATATCTATAGAATTTAAAAAAATTAGCATTATGAAATTTTCTAATTATGAACATGGAAAAATACTATCGTGGAATATATATCAATAAGTATTTAAAGAATAGAGGAAGATAGATAAAGTGATAGAGAGAGAGTTTTTGTGTGTCATTTATATATCCAGTATTGAAGAAGAATATAAGAGATACAAAATATTTTCTAATGAAATATCTATTGATAAATAAATAGATTGGTTGAATACATTGAAGATTTATTATCTTACCATGAAAGTATTCTATTATTGATTTTATTTTATTAAATATGATGTTTTCATAAAATTCATTAAATACAATTGATTAACTATAATTTGATATGATTATTCATATGTAGTGTTGGAAGAATACATTTAAATGAAGAGAAAATATATTAAATTCCATTAAGTCAGTTGAATATATATATTTAAGATTAGAAAATTTTATAGCATGAGTCTATAATATATAAATTCCTATTAAAAAATATATATATAATTGCTTCATTATAATAATATTGAAAAAATTATAATCTCTATATATTTTTTATAACCCTCAAAGATGGAATTTATGTTGTGAGAGGAAGAAGGAGTAACCCATGGATAATAGTAGTTGATCCCAAAATCATTATATTGGAAGTGATTAATGGAATGAAGTGAACATTGCCAAAATATTTTGTTTACAATAGTTAGTGTATGCATATTGTTACATTAGTATGCTTCTTAATCAAGAAAATATAGATATATCCTATTTGAGAAAAAAATTTAAAATAATACTACATATGCGATTTTAATGATTACGACAATTTATATTTAGTTATGGATGATATAATTTACATATTATATTGAAAATTTTTCTATGATAAAAAAGAAAATATAGATAAAAATAAAAATAAAGAAAATTTTATTTATTTATTTAACATGATGATTCAATCCACCAACCTCCCATGGTGTTTATGTGATTTCTATGACTAGTGATATTATATACTAACTACTCTAACATTGTTTTCTATATATAATATCCTTTTATTAAATATCACACATGTTGATTTCAATTTAATGTCTCTTAATATTTTTTGTTCTCGCTATAACTATTTTTTGTTTGAAATATATGATCATTTTCAGGATCATAGAGATGAAATTGAATAATATTTTTTATATAGATATATTTAAAAATCAATAGAATAGTTCTTGTGACCGAGGAACATAAAATATTTTTATTTAAATTTTCATAGGTGATGCATTTATGAAAATCATTAATTATTTAGAATTATTTGAAATATTATAAAATATATAGTCTTTTTTAGATACCATTGTTAATTAAATAATTTAGGAACATTTGATTATGCAGTGAATGTAAACATGGTAATGAAAGGAACATGTTTCCAATATAAATAAATTAAAATAAATAAAAGCAGAACAATTATTCCAATGAACATGTCTATATAATAGAGGTAAAAGAAACCAATTTTATTAAATATTAATTTAATTCATCTTTGAAGATAACATTCACATAAGAAATTCTAAAAAAATACTCATTGATTGAAAGACTGATAATGAATACGTAAGAAAAAAGATCAACATTAAATTAGTTTTTTTGGATAGTTTACTTATAGAGGATTGATTCAAGAAATGGAAGAAAAGAAACAAACCCTAAAAGAAGATTTTTAACTATTATAAAATAATAAGTAGGTATTTATTTTTCTTTATAATATTGTTTGACTTCCAAATGATATGTTGAAACAAACAGATCTAAACTAGAGTGAATCTAATTGAATGTTTAATATCATGATAGATTAAAAAAATTAGTTACTTGAAGAACATTTCTATAAGAAATATGATAAAATGGAGAAGTATTAAAATGATAAATTATCCATAACTACTCATATAAAATTTATAAAAGTAATAATTTAATATGGAAAATTATCATGATATCAAGTTGTGGTAGTGACATACCAATTCAAATAGAGAAACACAAAAAAATATTTTGACTAAATGATATAACATAGAAGAAAATTAACTTTCTATAGTATTAGTTATCAAATAATGAATTTAACAACTGATAATTGATTAATATATTTAATTATTGAAGAGAAGAAGTTCCATTCTATAAATAAAAACTAATTTTCATTGAATTAATATTGAAAAATTGATACTACTATGGTTGATTAGGTCACAACAGAGAAATAAATATAGAAATAAATAGTTATTAAATAAATAATAATATTATTGAAATATACTATCCAAAGAAGGATTTTTGGATGTGTGAATTCACTGAGAGATTATTTATTTTTACTAAAAATGAAAAATTGGAATGATATTTTAGTAGTAGTAAAGATGATAAAAAATACGCAGAATCCTCTATATAAAGGAGGAATTAATATTTAATTTAAAATTAGTCTAATAAAAAAATATAGAAACGAAATTATAAGATAAAATTAATTAATTAAATGGATTGTGAATCTTGCATCAACATATAATATGTATTGTAATTTTCATTGGTAATGAAGAAAAAAATATAAATAATTCATAAAGGGGAAAAATTCTAGGGGCTATTACTGTATATATAAATATATTCCCATATAATTTAAAATATAATAATAGGAAATACAGAGAAACATTTATTAACATATTAAATTGAATTATCATAATGTTTATGCATTATATTTCATGTGAAATTAATCTTACAATAATTTGTAATGTAAATTATTTTGATATTGGCAGGGTAAACCCCCAAATCAATAAATATTTTTTCATGAGTGGTATTACTGAAACATTTACCACTGAAAATATTTATTGGAATGAAAAATAATTTGATAAAATTAAAAGGTATATTCATTAAAAATAAATAAATTATTAAACATTATGATGATTTTACAGTACTCAATTCTACACTTTATTCCATGCGTCACACATGTTATTTAATCTATGTATAGGACACGTGTGGCTACAATACATTGTGTCTATTATAAAGGAGGATATAAAAATTATGGAAGGGTAAATATATTTTATTAACATAAATATTAGTTTAAAGAATGATTTTAGAAATTTGTTTATGTGATATGTTTGTGTAGGATTGGGTGGTGAATATATGATAGGTTCTAAATTTATTTAATACTATTTATAACCTTTAAATTTAACTCAAATGTGATTAGATAATGTTATTAATATTTATTATCTTTCAAAAAAATGAATTACAAAAAATCTATTATTACACTATTTATTTTAATATAAAATAATTTAATTCCTAATAGGATATAACTGTATAACAATAATAAGAATGGTTAGAGATATTCCACAATGTGGAATCCATAAAACCATATTACACTAGTGGAAGAAAATATTCCACTTAGAGAAATATGGTAACCCTAGAGAATATAGAATCAATAATTTATTTAGAATTGAATTTCCATGCACTACCACATATATTTGGATAAAATCTTTTGAATTAGATAATTTTTTTATTATATAAGTTCGTGAATCTCAAGAAAATAATTATATAGCAATGAATACTATTAAGATCAATCAATATAGTGATAAATGTTTTTATTAAAAATAATTATTCTGGATAATTGACTATTAAAATATAAAATATAAAATTTATATTATATATAAATAAAGGATAATTATTATTTGTAAATTAATTGATGAAAAGAAGAGCTTTGTAACTATTTATAGATTGTGTATAAATTCTGATATTATGTGGCTAGTCCATACCAAAAACGATTAAAATATGGGGGAATTTTAATCAATTAGTATCTAATTGTAATATTATAATTTAAAACACATTGTATCATAAATCTTTATAAATGACAAAAATAAAAAATTATTAAGTACTGGATGGATTTATTGATTCAATCATGCATTATCAAGGAATATATGGATAAGTGTGGAAATAATATGGTGAATATACGTACAATTTAAACTCTTTTTCTTATATAAATCAAGAATCTAGTTTAGATGATCCTAATTATATTGATTAACATTATTTAGTTGGCACAAATAGGTGGAAGTGTCGTGTTTTACATCTAATGATCACTATGTGGCAATACAATATGAAGATAAATTATATTTTGTTAATATTAATTAAAAACAAAATTTATGGTATCTATTATAGTAATAAATATAGGTATAAAATTGGATATTTAAATTACAAGATAATGAGGGAGTTCAATTATCCCATATGTGACAACACATGTGAACATGATAAGTAAAAACCATGGGACAAAAATACTTGAGTTTTATTATCAAATAGTTAGTAAAGAAGTAGTAATAGATAAATTTTGATGTAAAAAATTTAATTTATTTTGAAATATTTAATAAAGATGGATTTATCGATGTATTGAAAAAATAATAAAGTAGATATTAATACAAATAGTGGTTACATAATGGATTTAATTTCAATATTTTGTTGTATTTGATATCAACATATGACCTTAAAACAATAATATAATTTTCCATTATTTTCATAGATTATGTTGTTAAATAACATATAATTTATTTTTATTTAAATGATTTATGCATGAAAAATAATTTTTCAGACATTGGAAGATATTTTAATAAATTCAAGGAATTGTAGAAAAGATCATAGTACACCCACTATCATTCCAGCATGAATAAACATGAAGCAACCATGATGAGAGAAAAATTCTCATTAGATAGTGAAGTAATATTATAATAATTTGGAAATGAATAAATGATATCATGTGTAATGGCTATGTTTAGAATAACCAACCTCTTTTCATAAGAATAAGATGAAGGATCTGAGTTGTCATTGGTCCGTGTTGTTTCCAAAATTAGATGAATCTATGATTGATTATAAATATTTTACAATTATGAGAATTTAGACAAGCCACACCACATCATACTACAATATTGGGAAGAAGTGTATCCAGTATAACACATAATTATCATGCAATAACCAATACCATACTATGTTATGACTATGATGTGTGATGATTTATGTAAACTCTAACCATAAAAATAATGAAGTCAAACCATGATAAATAGGTTATTGATATATTTTTTGAGAATATATATTCAAGTAATCAATACAATATGAGTTTTTTAATTTCATGATGAAAGAATTTTAATATAATATTTATAAATTCTTTTAGAGGGACAAATACTATAGAAAAGTTTATACACTCTAAGTGATAAATTTTATAAGGAGACAGATTATGTTGATCATAGAATCAATTTCATGAATAATAGTTTAGTTTTATTACATATACTACATCCTTTTTTGATTCAATATTCCATGTTAATGTATACAAAATCTATAAAGATTACGTCTATACTCATGATATATGCTCTTTTTGTTAAGATTGAGTTGTCTCATATGGGATGATGAATCAAGAAGCGTATGATTATTGTAAGAATATGATTGATTTTTCATGTGGACTATTTATTTTGATTTAGTATCTATTTTAGGATTACCCATATTTATTTCCATATATGTTTCACAGGAGATATAAAATTTAATGGAGGACCCCAAATGTGATAGAGATATATGTTACAATATAGGTATAATAAATTTTTATTTGGTAATTGAGATTGGTTTATAATGTGTGATAAGTTAATTTGGTTTCAATGGAAATAATTAATTGAAAAAAATTGAGTATGTATTAATTTATATTGATTTAGTTAATTTAATTAGAATTTATTTTGTTACTCTAGGACTCGAAATTGGGATTCAGTCCATAGGTCCTTAGATTATTGAAATATAAAAAAAGGATGGGTTGATGGGTCATCTATCTATACATAGTTCAACGAGGCCTGATTAACAACTTCCACAAGAAAACCTCTAATAGGCCACGAGCATGAAACCAGTTCCATGTGGGCACATATCACACAAGGTAGGATTTAGAGTAATGTACCTATACACATGAACACATATCTAATCACATACAATGATAAAATTTAATCAACTAATAACTGTTCAAAAATACTTCAATAATCCCACCATCATAGTATGATAATAATGTAATGGAAAGAAATGGTACAAATAAAATACAAATGAATGATTTATAAAAAATATCATCCTATGATGTATGAGTTCTTCCAATGTAACCAAAACATATGCCTCATTCCATTTGGACATCTATGATATTCTAGGACATAATCCTTTGTGGATTCTATCAAAATGTTGGATATCTTCATAAGATACGACACATTAGGGAAAATCACATGGAGGGGTGTGTATGATAATATATAGTATGACATCACCAAACTCACTAAGAATATATAATAAATACTAATATATAATAATAAAAAAATTTCCATAACCATTTTTCACAATTTATGGGAACTATTTCAATACTAGGAACAAAGACGGCTTGTGATTATGGGACCCAGGGGTCCCATATGTAATTTTTAACTTATTTTATGTTCACTTAAATGAACTTGATAGAGGATTTTCTTATCATTTGAATCGGTGGTCAGATAATAAATATAAGGGCATTTTTGGAATCACAACATGGAGGTTCTCTTAATTGGGGCCTAACATTGACTGGTGGGAGTTGACAAGACAAGTTAGTTTTCCAGACTTAAAGAAGAAAATAATAAACTCAATATCATTTTTTTCATTGAGTGGCGATTTATCAATGTTGTGACGTAGCATCGAGGTGACACTATATTCATTAATAACACTCGTTAATGTATGAATGTGGAGATGGTACAACAGTAAACATATTTTCATTATTAGTTAATAAATCATTCATGGTAGACAAAGAATCCTTGAATATATAAGATTAAATGCAGACGTTAAACTCCGTCATATACGAATGACAGAGATTACAAATGCACTATCAAAACACCAAGAGAACGGAACATATCCAATGACCGAAAAATTATAACGAATGCCAAAAATTCACAAATTGATAAAAATGATGGGGATATCAACATTCGTTAGTAGCAGATCCAAAAATCCACGTAGGGGTTTATTCTTTCTCTATGAGTGATGTATCGTTCCCCAATCTTGATGATTACAACGTATGCATACTAAACCATGAACATGTTGATCTGTGATCGGATTGTTCTTGCGAGAGGCTTGTAATTCAGGACTGAAAATGGGTATTTAATAGGCTGTGTGGTAATTATTACTTCCCCCCATGTTTAAACTATAACACGGGGGAGCTTGCTGACATAAACAATCCCTGGGTTCCCCAAACATGGATTTTTTGTGCATTTTTCAGGGACAAATTATCAGGTTTGAGGTAATGAGATTTTGAGAACATCAAAACAGTTCTGAAACCCAACATACCTCATTGGCATATGCGGTTCGAGAAACAGACCACCAGAGAGATTCTGGTGGCCCGTAGAAGCACGTGCATGTGTTGTGACCTTTGGCATGCCAGAGTGGCGTGGAGGTGTCATACCGTCCATCACATTACGGAGAAGGAGGCCCGCATCTAGGCCGACCGAGCGATCTGGAAGCATGTGGTCCTCCGGCCACGTGCAGGGGGACTACCATCCATTTTTTGTCCATGTGGGATTCTATGAACATGTTAGAGCCGCATCCGGCTCACCAAACAAGTCTGCTACGAGGACCAATTACGGGGGGAGGCGTCAACAACTGGCACCACTGGGTAACACACTAGATGTGACTATGCTGAGTCTGTGCTAGAGATGCTAGCCCACCTCAATGTCCCAGGTTGTTAGAGGAGGGACCCAACCCACTAGGCGATCCGAGCTGGACCCAGTCATGTTGGGGCCCGAACGGACTAGGCCTAGACCCCACTGGCCACATTTTTGCTGAATCTCTAGTAACTAACAGATCAGGAATCTTATTAATGCACCTTGTGTGGTATGAGGACCCTTGTGAGGTTTCAGACCATTTGATTTACTCTATGTGAGTTTTGGCTGGGATTGGAATATAGCCGGGTTGGATCGGTCATGAATCTAACCGGGCCCTTTTAAAAAAAATTCTAATATCATACACACCGACCATCAATTCAATAATTCTTCTATTGCGTTTAGACCATTACGATGAGATGGATCTTTGGGTTACACTATGTGGGGAATCCTATTAGTTGAGATATGACTAATTTATTGAAGAGCAGTTCATATTTGAATCCAGCGTGCTATGTGTGGGAATCTAGTGGCTGGATGTGATGTGAAGAATAAAGAGCGTGCCTTCATGGATCAACTATAGAGAAACCCTTCATGTATAAAAAAATGATGGATCAGTATTAGAGAGACCCTCTATGGATCATCATGTTATAAAAACTTCATGGATCAACACTAGTGAAACTCATTATGGATCAACCACAGAGTGACCCATCGTAGATCAATAGCAGAGCGACCCTTCATAGATCAGCAACAGAGTGACCTATTGTGGATCAACAATAGAGAGACCCTTCATAGATCATAAGAAGAGTGAACATTCATGGATCAGCAGTAGAGCCTCTCAATAGAATAAGAAAATATCGCTTTTTAACTAATCATATTTACTTCTATACATAATTTATACCAGGTGTGATATTTCATTTACTTTGTTCTAGGTATTAGATATCTTTCTTGGTGTAATTTACATTCATATATTTCCATTGTGGTATTTTCCCTTGTATATTTATGAGAGACCCTTTGGGGTATAAATGTCCATAATTATTAGTTATACTCACCCTTGTATAGTATTCACCCACACATGTTGTGTCTTGTGTAGAGGATCAACGCCATGATGTATACCTTGGTGGTCCCGGACATGGTAGAGCTCACTGAGGAATGAGTATACGAAGCATACTTCTACAAAATATAGGTTTAATTCCACTACCCTATATATAGAGACATTAGGGTTGACTTCAATAGTGTTGTTTAATTTATGGGGTCTTGGGCTTCTATTATGGACCCTTAACTTGTATTTTACACCGTTTAACCATTGTGGTGTTACGTTGTGGTGGTTATACTTTTTTTCTTTTTGAGTTTACTATGTGCAGTATTCTATGCCTCTGTGTGTACATGTGTAGATAAATTGACTTCCCTTTATGGATATGTCTTTCTGGCACTAGTCATCATCCCTTGGCCAATGGAAAGTAGTATTAGGTTAATCCCAGAATGGGCCCTGGGTGACGAGTTTTATTAATGTTGTATTAAAGGGGGTCAGTTCTACCAGAATAAATAAGAGACTATATTTTTGATTGGTGCAATAGTTTTATGTGTCATGAGTTTTTCTTTCAATCTGAGGAGTCCATTGTTTCTACAGTGGAAGATGTGTCCCAACTCCAAGACCTTGAATTCTGTTTTATGACTCGGTACATGAAAACACTTGTTGCATGTGTTTTGAAAATATTTTTTTCATGATCTCTTTTGAGCCATCTCACCTGTTGTAACTTATTGAGTGTGGCACATTTGATTCCCTACATGATGATTCAATGAAGATATCCATCTAGGATTCCAGATAATGATCCCGAAGATGGCCCACCGAGCGATGAGGTCTTAGTGTATGGGCCCCTTACATCGATATCACCTCCAAATGGTGTACTAGGTACACAACAACACGTATAGAAGTAGTTGATAGCAGCCCAACAGTAGGAAGTGCATGCTAGCTGAGCATGTTTCATGAGTTCTATAGAAAATGGCCTCTAAGGCTTCGAGTTGAGACATATCCTCATGCCGCTGAGGATCAGCTAGAGGTAGTTACATATTTTTTTCTCTTGATAGAGACACCTTCAGGCCATATTGTGATCATAACAACAATAAGTTTTCATGTAACATTAGGGATATGGTGTATTATGATGGTCTAGACACACGAGGAGGCGACACTTTCCCTTTTGGACATGGAGATCCTCATTAGGACAGAGTTCATACCAGAAACACTATGCTCAATGCATATTCAGGAGCAACCACACCTACAAATAGGGCAGTCTGACTGTGGCCCAATTCTCCTTGAGGATTAATGGCCTCTCTTGCAACTCCACCGATATTGTACGAGACCCTTTCATTAGGACCCTGACTATTGAGTAGGGAATCTTACCAGAGATTAGGGCATCAATGTTTTCGCTTGGCATACCAACGCAGGCTGGAGTGCTAGCGTGTGATCTACTAGTTGATAGTTTCTTAGACATGAAATCAATGAAGGTGAGAGCTACCACTGAACGACAGGTGTATGAGTCCTCTATAGTAGGAATTAGGTAGAATACATAGATGCCCAAATGCGCTAAACCTTCCAGTGGACAACCACAGTATATAGGGTGAGAGGTGCATAGATCACAAGGTAGAGGAGGTCATTTGAGGGCTAGATTTTGTTACTCCTACAGAGGATATGAGTAGATAGCTTGAGACTGGTTGCTTCCCCATACAAATTATCGGTAGAAGGTCAATGGACCACCAATATAGCGTCAAAGGAAAGAGTAATGTGTCTAGTTATAGGGGAGCAGGAAGACAGACTGTAGGGGGAAGAATTTATGTGGCACAACTACCACCACACCCAGGAGGTCCACAATGGGTTCTAGGATCTGGTGGATGGGGGAAGGCCTAGCTTTAGGAAATAGATGACGACGATCAAGAAGATCCTATGATGATATGAGGTATGATCTATGTCTTATCTACATTATCTATGGTGCTTATAGAAACATGTGCTAGAAAATCCTCCCATACCATAGAACTAGTTTAGAAATCAAAGATTCAGGCTGATCTGTTGGCTCGATCATCACGATTAGATACTCCCAAAGGAGAATATTCATTGGTCACAAGCTTCTGCCGATACTATGACTTTACTCGAATATAATAGAGTTTCATATGGGACAACCTGGAAGCGGCTTTGAATACCTATGGTGTCTGATAGAGAAAATATTTTCAATTAATTTATATTTAATATCATTGTTTTAAACCCAAAAAATTGTTCCTCTAAGATGAATTGTTTCATTTTTATGATAATGGTGTTATTTTGAGTTGAATAGTAAAAATTGGCCATTTTAGATTTTTAACAGTTTTAAATTATTTCGGTAGTTTGGCCATAACATTCTCTACACTGATCCAAATTGAAAACTTATTTCTTTTCCCGATTCTACACATCCAGGGCTTCATTTCATATATTTGGACCAAAATCTGAATCGGCCATATTGAAGCTAAAAAGATGCTCACAAGTTTGCTCAAGAAAACTGTTTTCAATTCTGCCTATTTTTGATGTGGGATCCATAACTCATCCAATGTGGGCCCAACGCTTGTGAAATTCGGTGGGTGGACGCGAAAGGAGATTTGGAGAATCTTTTATGAAGGAAGCACCGAGTGAATTAGCCGTTAATGGGGCCATTAAAGCACCCTAATCCGGAGGGGTTCGTTTTGGAGAGTCTGACTGGACAGAATAAATTCTCATAGTAAAACGGCAATAACTCCCGGAATACATGTCCAAATCCACTTCAATTTTGAGGGGACACGGCCAAGGGAATTATGAACAACTTTTATGAAGGGATCAACGTGTGAAGATGTCATTTAATGGGTCTAAAACGCGTCGACATTCGGGGGAAGAATTCTGGCTATAAAAGGAGGAGAGCTCCACCCTCTCAAGGCATCCATTCTCCATCCCATTCCTTCCGGGACACCAAGAAGGAGAACTTTTCGGCTTTCTATTTTATTTATTTTCTTTTTCATAGTTTGTTAATGTCTTCTTCTTACCCATTCAACTCGATTACCCTTACCATGGTGGGGTAATCTTTTGGAGTGATTGGGGAAGGGTTGGTTTTCTACATTGTAATGCTTGAGTTCTTGGACACAATTGAATAAATTTCTTTCTTCTCCAAAGTTGTTTTCAATTTCTTATAGCGGATTTTATAATCAAGTGCGATCTTTCTTGAATATTAATTCCGTTATTGATTTTTGCCTTGGTAAAATAATCAATA
The DNA here is from genome assembly GCA_963277665.1 of Viscum album. NCBI lineage: Eukaryota > Viridiplantae > Streptophyta > Magnoliopsida > Santalales > Viscaceae > Viscum > Viscum album. Next base: position 640,592,940 of record OY728126.1, on the reverse strand, counting down.
TCTCCCTCCACTAATTTCTGGTTTATATACGATGGAATAAACCAGGAATTAGTGGTGAAGTACTCGACGATCGTCAGTACGTGTAAAAGGTGTAGTGAATGTTCTTGATTGTTTGGGATAAACAAAACCCGATCGGGTATTGCCCATTTAAATTAAGGATATTCAATACAACTATTTTACACATGGAAGGAGAGTTGACCAAACCAAGATCTTGGTAAGGTTTTCTCTCACAATAATAATTTCACCAAGGAAGTGAGAGGAAACGATTGTGGAAACTCACTTTAATCAACTAAGAAGAAGAGGTTTGAATTAAATTGAACAAGGATAGCATTATAATTAGGAAACCGAACCTGACCTAATCACCCTTTTAATTTCATTGTTTTTCAATGAATTGAATTTCAAATTTCCTTTCACATCATTTTTCACCCGTTTTAAAGTGACAACCCATTTTGTGTGCACTCCTCTTCGGGAGACATCCTAGGTCAACCACATTACTACATTTTAACTTAGGAAATAATTGTTTTGCCACGCCCTATGACAGGCGTGCGTCAAACTTGGCGCCGTTGCCGGGGAGGTAGTGCCGCAATATTTTTGTAAATTTTTGACATTTTTTTTTCTTTAAAAAAACACAACAAAATCTTTCCATAATGAATTCAAATGATTATTATTCTACATGGAATGAAAATTACTCACAGGCGCAAGAACAAGACTACACTGAGGAGGCCCTCCAACGAAGAGCTGATGCACTAATGATAATGTTCAAGCAGTTGGAAAGAGGCATATAAACATGGATCTCACCAGAATATTTGATGGCCATGGTCAATGAACTACAAGTTGACTTAAAAATATTCAAGGCCAAGAAGGAAGTGCCAATGGTCTTCCCGAATTTCACTAAAAACATCCATGAAGTTGATGCCAAACATGAGGTGGAGGATCCTGACTACCTACCTCCATCCATTGATGATCGACTCCAAGAGGAACTTTCAATTGAAGATGATATTAATGTCGAACCAAATCAGGGAGATGATACATTCTTAAACTCAAATTCTTTGAAATTTTCTGAAACTAATTTGACTATCTCTCCCAAATTTATTGGATTTTCATATTCATCAAACTCATATTACACCTTGGAGGATGATGTGAAAAACACAGCACCTGTTGAGGAACTTCTGGAGCTCCCTGAAGTCATTGAATATCAACTAGAAGAGCCCGATCATGAAGAGATACAAGTTGCTGAGCCTGAGGAAAACAGACAAGAGGCTGAAGCCTCCTTGAAGACGGCACTAGAAGACAAGATGGTTGCACAAGTAGCAACTAAGAAGAAGAGGTCTTAATTAAATTGAACAAGGATAGCATTATAATTAGGAAACCGACCCCAACCTAATCACCCTTTTAAATTTAATTGTTTTTCAATCATTTGAATTTCAAATTTCCGTTCACAACATTTTTACCCCGGTTTTAAAGTGACAACCCATTTTTTGTGCACTCCTCTTCGGGAGACATCCTAGGTCAACCACATTACTACATTTTAACTTAGGAAATAATTGTTTTGCCACGCCCTACGACAGGCGTACGTCAAACTTAAAGTTTGATGCACGCCTGTCGTAGGGCGTGGCAAAACAATTATTTCCTAAGTTAAAATGTAGTAATGTGGTTGACCTAGGATGTCTCCCGAAGAGGAGTGCACACAAAATGGGTTGTCACTTTAAAACGGGGGTAAAAATGTTGTGAAAGGAAATTTGAAATTCAAATGATTGAAAAAAAATGAAATTAAAAGGGTGATTAGGTCCGGGTCGGTTTCCTAATTATAATGCTATCCTTGTTTAATTTAATTCAAACATCTTCTTCTTAGTTTATGAAAGTGAGTTTCCACAATCGTTTCCTCTCACTTCCTTGGTAAAATTATTATTGTGAGAGAAAACCTTACCAAGATATTGGTTTGATCAACTCTCCTTCCATGTGTAAAATAGTTGTATTGAATATCCTTAATTTAAATGGGAAATACCCGATCGGGTTTTGTTTATCCCAAACAATCAAGAACATTCACTACACCTTTTACACGTACTGACGATCGTCGAGTACTTCACCACTAATTCCTGGTTTATTCCATCGTATATAAACCAGAAATTAGTGGAGGGAGATATTGATTATTTTACCAAGGCAAAAATCAATAACGGAATTAATATTCAAGAACGATCACACTTGATTATAAAATCCGCTATAAGAAATTGAAAACAACTTTGAAGAAGAAAGAAATTTATTCAATTGTGTCCAAGAACTCAAGCATTACAATGTAGAAAACCAACCCTTCCCTAATCACTCCAAAATATTACCCCACAATGGTAAGGGTAATCGAGTTGAATGGGTAAGAAGAAGACATTAACAAACTATGAAAAAGAAAATAAATAAAAGAGAAAGCCGAAAAGTTCTCCTCCTTGGTGTCCCGGAAGGAATGGGATGGAGAATGGATGCCTTGAGAGGGTGGAGCTCTCCTCCTTTTATAGCCAGAATTCTTCCCCCGAATGTCGTCGCATTGTATCCCCAATAAATGACATCTTCACGCGTTGAGCCCTTCATGAATGTTGTTCATACATCCCTTGGACGTGTCCCCTCAAAATTGCAGCATATTTGGACATGTATTCCGAGTGTTATGGCCGTTTTACTATGAGAATTTATTCTGTCCAGTCAGACTCTCCAAAACGAACTCCTCTGGATTAGGGTGCTTTAATGGCCCCATTAACGGCCAATGAACTCGGTTCTTCCTTCCTAAAGGATGCCCCAAAACTCCTTGCGCGTCCACCCACCGAATTTCACAAGCTTTGGGCCCACATTGGATGAGTTATGGATCCCACATCAAAAATAGGCAGAATTGAAAACAGTTTTCTTGAGAAAACTTGTGTTCTTCTTTTGAGCTTTAATATGGCCGATTCAGATTTTGGTCGAAATATATGAAATGAAGCCCTGGATGTGTAGAATCTGGAAAAGAAATAATTTTTCAATTTGGATCAGTGTAGAGAATGTTATGGACAAACTACCGAAATAATTTAAAACTGTTAATAATCTAAAATGGCCAATTTTTACTATTCAGCTCAAAATAACACCATTATCATAAAAATGAAACAATTCATCTTAGAGGAACAATTTTGTGGGTTTAAAACAATGATATTAAATATAAATTAATTGAAAATATTTTCTCTATCAATTCCCCCACACTTAGCACTTGGACTCCTGGACAAGTAAAAATCAAATCAAATCAAAATCAAAACACATATCAATGAGATCAATCAAATCAATTTCAAGAAACAAAAAGATATCATGCCTCATCAAAAACTGTTATTTCAAGTTCTTCATTTAAGATTTTAATATATTTCCACTTCATTTCTTATCCCATGCACACAAAACATCTACCTCACATGAATTTTCTCTCATCTCACAAATGTAAAGGCTGAACAAGGTTTTTTCTCATCCAAACTCACACAAGAGTCACCATAGGTTTGATAAATTCCTACTTCTCCACCCGATGTGAGTCAAGAACATGTGTTTCTCATGAGGACTTTTCTGGGTTGTTCTGTGACTTCCGGTTGGTAGGATTTAGATGTTAAAAGTTCTGAGGCCGAAAAAGGATGGCTAGGCTCTTATTGAAGCAAAATTGAAAGATTCTAGTTTTCACTCAAATATAGTCTCCTTCACTTCCACTTTGTTGAAAATAGGCTCCATCGTCATTCAATCAGCTCAGAAGCAAACCGTTCAATCTTTTCAAACATGATTTTTTTAAAGCTCCAGAAAGGCACAGCTTTCTTTTGGAAGCTCCAGAAAGGCACATCTTCTCTTGTCATAAAAGCTCCAGAAAAGGCACAACTTTCAACAGAATAATTTTTCATCATCACACACATCTCTTTCACAATTTATTTTCCACCCAAAGTATAACCAAATGAGGTAGTACACCACAAGACATCTTCCCGCACACTTAAGTTCAACTAGATCATGAAATTTCACTTCAAGAGCAGGTATGATAGGGAAAATTTGCTTATAATGTGGCTAACCTAACAGGAAATTCATGGCTACTAGGGGCTACAATGAAGGATAAATGTAAAGGTGGGCCATAATGAAAAGGATTATTTTGAAAAGGGGGCTTCAAACAAAATAAATGCCTCAATCATTTAAAACACACGTACCCCAACCCTCAATTTTTGAAAGGAATAAATCAAATTCTAGTTAAAGCAAGTATGGTCTGGTTCTCTCAAGAAATGAGATGAATGAAAAGAATATAATAAAATGGTTCAGAAGCCTCACAGGAAAGTGATCTTAAAGATACAGACAGTGAAATATGGAATGAGATTCAAAAATTAGTGTACTTTTCATGAATTGCTAAATGATTTGAACGTGAAACAAAGTTATTTCAGCATTCATTTAACATCAGTTTCATGAAATATACTGGTTCACTCATTGACATGGGTTTCAAAAATGTTATTGATAATCATTTCAGCTCAAAAGTATCAGAAACACACCAAAAATTGAAAAATAAACACACAAAAATTTGAAAACACGCATTTTTTTATTTTTTATTTTTGAAAACAAACATGAAATAAAAATCCTATACTACAAAGGTTCCCTCCCCCACACTTAAATGATGCAGTGTCCTCGATGCATTCAAGTGGATTTAACATGTAAGCCAATTTTAAAATGAATCACAACATCAAGAAAGTGTGAAGGAGAGGTACAACCTGACTTATTGGCAATGTAACTTTAAGTTTGACTCCTAAGTGTTTCTCTTTGAAAAACTAAAAAAAAGTAAAAACATAACATAAGAAAATATATTAAAATAAATGAAAATAGAAATAGGATGAGAAAAGAAGGATAGATCTTGGTTTAATCCCCCAAGTGGGCCCTGGGTTTTGACTGCCTCCAGAGGGGAAGTTGTAATTGATTATCCCCAATCTGATGGTGGATGAGGTTTCTTTGATTTGAACCACCACATGTGGCTCTTCCCAACTTTCATTTCATTGTTCTTGTTGAGGAGGACTCCATAGATAGAGTACACCAGATCCACCCCTTATCAATGTGGTACACCGTGCATGGTGGGGGTAGGATGAAGTACAGAGCCTCCTCCTTCTTGGGTTCTGCATGAACAACATCATCTTTATTCTCTAGTGGATGATGAAGGTATGATACATCTGGGGAAAAATCAAAGGGAATGTCAGAGTTTAATTCTATTTGAAAAAAATTAAAGCATGAAGAATCAATATCAAATTCTTCCCTTTCAAAGTAAGTATCTTGTGTCTCATTTTCCACCAGAAAATCCAATTTGATATTCTCTTGTACTCCCTCCATTAAATGTTCAACAGGTTTGGGGAGCTCTAGATGTTCCTCTTCAGATCCATATTCTCCCTCCAAGGAAATACAAGGGTTGGATGAATCTGACAAATTAAAACAAGGGGAGGTAATACTCAATTTAGTTTCAACAAAATCAAAAGATAATGACTTTATAAAAAGATTAACTCCCTGAGCTTGTTTGGATTCAATTTCTTCTTCAAAAGGAGGTTTCTCTTGGAGTTGAATTTCCCTAGATAGAGGTAGGTAGTCAGACTCCTCTATCATCTCTTCAAATTCCACTGCTTGGTTGGTTTCTTCCTTCAATATTGCAGAATCATCTACATTATGGGGAATAGTTGGATCAAGAAGTTCCTCACACTCATTCTAGAAGTTATCTAGATCTTTTTGATCTCTAATATGCATTTTAATAGTTAAATATTCTTCATCACTCTCCTCTAACATTGATTGAGTTTGGCTCAATGCATCTTCTTTTAATTTCATCAAGGATTCCATGGGTTCTTCAACTTGAAGGATTTGTGGGGATACTTCTTCCATAAATTTTTCTATTTCTGGTTCTTGTTCGGGCTCCATTTGTTTATCCTGAGATGCATGTACTTGTTCCGCAATCCACTGTATTGAGGTCTCTAGGTTTTGAACTGTTTGACTAATTCTTTCAAATTGGGATTCAATATCCTTGTGAACTTCTTCTTCTTGGTGTTGTACATTGATTTTGTCTTGGTAAAATTCAGGAAAATACTCTTGAAGTTCAATTAATTCTCTGGCCAATCCCTCCAACACTGGGTATTCGAGGTTCTCTTTAAGGTTTTCAATGAGATCCTTGAATTCATCCTCGGTTACAATTTGGATTTGAGCTCCCCGAATTTGTTTAGCCAAGAAAGAAACTTTATACTCTATAGACCAAGGTGATTCAATAATTGGCTCTCTCACTGGTGGGTAATTGTTCCATGAATTAAAGAAATAATCATTTGAAAAAAACATCGCAAAAGATTTTTTTTAAATTGAAAAAGTAAAATATTTACAATTAGTTTGTGGCAGTACCTCCCCGGCAACAGCGCCAAGTTTGACGCACGCCTGTCGTAGGGCGTGTCAAAACAATTATTTCCTATGTTAAAATGTAGTAATGTGGTTGACCTTGGATGTCTCCCGAAGAGGAGTGCACACAAAATGGGTTGTCACTTTAAAACAGGGGTAAAAATGTTGTGAACAGAAATTTGAAATTCAAATGAATGAAAAACAATGAAATTTAATAGGGTGATTAGGTCGGGGTTGGTTTCCTAATTATAATTCTATCCTTGTTCAATTTAATTCAGACCTCTTCTTCTTAGTTGCTACTTGTGCAACCATCTTGTCTTCTAGTGCCGTCTTCAAGGAGGCTTCAGCCTCTTGTCTGTTTTCCTCAGGCTCAGCAACTTGTATCTCTTCATGATCGGGCTCTTCTAGTTGATATTCAATGACTTCAGGGAGCTCCAGAAGTTCCTCAACAGGTGATGTGTTTTTCACATCATCCTCCAAGGTGTAATATGAGTTTGATGAATCTGAAAATCCAATAAATTTGGGAGAGATAGTCAAATTAGTTTCAGAAAATTTCAAAGAATTTGAGTTTAAGAATGTATCATCTCCCTGATTTTGTTCGACATTAATATCATCTTCAATTGAAAGTTCCTCTTGGAGTCGATCATCAATGGATGGAGGTAGGTAGTCAAGATCCTCCACCTCATGTTTGGCATCAACTTCATGGATGTTTTTAGTGAAATTCGGGAAGACCATTGGCACTTCCTTCTTGGCCTTGAATATTTTTAAGTCAACTTGTAGTTCATTGACCATGGCCATCAAATATTCTGGTGAGATCCATGTTTCTATGCCTCTTTCCAACTGCTGGAACATTATCATTAGTGCATAAGCTCTTCGTTGGAGGGCCTCCTCAGTGTAGTCTTGTTCTTGCGCCTGTGAGTAATTTTCATTCCATGTAGAATAATAATCATTTGAATTCATTATGGAAAGATTTTTTTGTGTTTTTTTTAAAGAAATAAAAAATGTCAAAAATTTACAAAAATATTGCGGCACTACCTCCCCGGCAACGACGCCAAGTTTGACGCATGCCTGTCGTAGGGCGTGGCAAAACAATTATTTCCTAAGTTAAAATGTAGTAATGTGGTTGACCTAGGATGTCTCCCGAAGAGGAGTGCACACAAAATGGGTTGTCACTTTAAAACGGGGGTAAAAATGTTGTGAAAGGAAATTTGAAATTCAAATGATTGAAAAACAATGAAATTAAAAGGGTGATTAGGTCGGGGTTGGTTTCCTAATTATAATGCTATCTTTGATCAATTTAATTCAAACCTATTCTTCTTAGTTGATTAAAGTGAGTTTCCACAATCGTTTCCACTCACTTCCTTGGTGAAATTATTATTGTGAGAGAAAACCTTACCAAGATCTTGGTTTGGTCAACTCTCCTTCCATGTGTAAAATAGTTGTATTGAATATCCTTAATTTAAATGGGCAATACCCGATCGGGTTTTGTTTATCCCAAACAATCAAGAACATTCACTACACCTTTTACATGTACTGATGATCGTCGAGTACTTCACCACTAATTCCTGGTTTATTCCATCGTATATAACCAGAAATTAGTGGAGGGAGATATTGATTATTTTACCAAGGCAAAAATCAATAATGGAATTAATATTTAAGAACGATCGCACTTGATTATAAAATATGCTATATGAAATTGAAAACAACTTTGAAAAAGAAATAAATTTATTCAATTGTGTCCAAGAACTCAAGCATTACAATGTAGAAAACCAACCCTTCTCTAATCACTCCAAAAGATTACCCCACAATGGTAAGGGTAATCGAGTTGAATAGGTAAGAAGAAGACATTAACAAACTATGAAAAAGAAAATAAATAAAAGAGAAAGCCGAAAAGTTCTCCTTCTTGGTGTCCCGGAAGGAATGGGATGGAGAATGGATGCCTTGAGAGGGTGGAGCTCTCCTCCTTTTATAGCCAGAATTCTTCCCCCGAATACCGACGCGTTGTATCCCCATTAAATGGCATCTTCACGCGTTGAACCCTTCATGAATGTTGTTCATAATTCCCTTGGACGTGTCCCCTCAAAATTTCAGCAGATTTGGACATGTATTCCGATAGTTATGGCCGTTTTACTATGATAATTTATTCTGTCCAGTCAGACTCTCCAAAACGAACTCCTCCGGATTAGGGTGCTTTAATGGCCCCATTAACGGCCACTGCACTCGGTTATTCCTTCATAAAAGATTCCCCAAAACTCCTTGCGCGTCCACCCACCTAATTTCACAAGCTTTGGGCCCACAGTGGATGAGTTATTGATCCCACATCAAAAATAGGCAGAATTGAAAACAGTTTTCTTGATCAAATTTGTGAGCTTTTTTTGAGCTTTAATATGGCCGATTCAGATTTTGGTCCATATATATGAAATGAAGCCCGTGATGTGTGGAATCTGGAAAAGAAAGAATTGTGCAATTTGGATCAGTGTAGAGAATGTTATGGCCAAACTACCGAAATAATTTAAAACTGTTAAAAATCTAAAATGGCCAATTTTTACTATTCAGCTCAAAATAACACCATTATCATAAAAATGAAACAATTCATCTTAGAGGAACACTTTTGTGGGTTTAAAACAATGATATTAAATATAAATTAATTTAAAATATTTTCTCTATCAATTCCCCCACACTTAGCACTTGGACTCCTGGACAAGTAAAAATCAAATCAAATCAAAATCAAAACACATATCAATGAGATCAATCAAATCAATTTCAAGAAACAAAAAGATATCATGCCTCATCAAAAACTGTTATTTCAAGTTCTTCATTTAAGATTTTAATATATTTCCACTTCATTTCTTATCCCATGCACACAAAACACCTACCTCACATGAATTTTCTCTCATCTCACAAATGTAAAGGCTGAACAAGGTTTTTTCTCATCCAAACTCACACAAGAGTCACCATAGGTTTGATAAATTCCTACTTCTCCACCCGATGTGAGTCAAGAACATGTGTTTCTCATGAGGACTTTTCAGGGTTGTTCTGTGGCTTCCGGTTGGTAGGATTTAGATGTTAAAAGTTCTGAGGCCGAAAAAGGATGGCTTGGCTCTTATTGAAGCAAAATTTCAAGATTCTAGTTTTCACTCAAATATGGTCTCCTTCACTTCCACTTTGTTGAAAATAGGCTCCATCATCATTCAATCAGCTCAGAATCAAACAGTTCAATCTTTTCAAACAAGATTTTTTTTAAAGCTCCAGATAGGCACAACTTTCTTTTGGAAGCTCCAGAAAGGCACAACTTCTCTTGTCATAAAAGCTCCAGAAAAGGCACAGCATTCAACAGAATAATTTTTCAGCATCACACACATCTCTTCCACAATTTATTTTCCACCCAAAGTATAACAAAATGAGGTAGTACACCACAAGACATCTTCCCCCACACTTATGTTCAACTAGATCATGCAATTTCACTTCAAGAGCAGGTATGATAGGGAAACTTTGCTTGTAATGTGGCTAACCTAACAGGAAATTCATGGCTACTAGGGGCTACAATGAAGGATAAATGTAAAGGTGGGCCATAATGAAAAGGATTATTTTGAAAAGGGGGCTTCAAACAAAATAAATGCCTCAATCATTTAAAACACACGTACCCCAACCCTCATGTTTTGAAAGGAATCAATCAAATTCTAGTTAAAGAAAGTATGGGCTGGTTCTCTCAAGAAATGAGAAGAATGAAAAGAATATAATAAAATGGTTCAGAAGCCTCACAGGAAAGTGATCTTAATGATACAGACAGTGAAATATGGCATGAGATTCAAAAATTAGTGTACTTTTCATGAATTTCTAAATGATTTGAACTTGAAACAAAGTTATTTCAGCATTCATTTAACATCAGTTTCATGAAATAGACTGGTTCACTCATTGACATGGGATTCAAAAATGTTATTGATAATCATTTCAGCTCAAAAGTATCAGAAACACACCAAAAATTGAAAAATAAACACACAAAAATTTGAAAACACGCATTTTTTTATTTTTTATTTTTGAAAAAAAACATGAAATAAAAATCCTATACTAAAAAGGTTCCCTCCCCCACTCTTAAATGATGCAGTGTCCTCGATTCATTCAAGTGGATTTAACATATAAGCCAATTTTAAAATGAATCACAACATCAAGAAAGTGTGAAGGAGAGGTACAACCTGACTTATTGGCAATGTAACTTTAAGTTTGACTCCTAAGTGTTTCTCTTTGAAAACCTAAAAAAAAGTAAAAACATAACATAAGATAATATATTAAAATAAATGAAAATAGAAATAGGATGAGAAAAGAAGGATAGATCTTGGTTTAATCCCCCCAAGTGGGCCCTGGGTTTTGACTGCCTCCAGAGGGGCAGTTGTAATTGATTATCCCCAATCTGATGGTGGATGAGGTTTCTTTGATTTGAACCACCACATGTGGCTCTTCCCAACATTCATTTCATTGTTCTTGTTGAGGAGGACTCCATAGATAGAGTACACCAGATCCACCCCTTATCAATGTGGTACACCGTGCATGGTGGGGGTAGGATGAAGTACAGAGCCTCCTCCTTCTTGGGTTCCGCATGAACAACATCATCTTTATTCTCTAGTGGTTGATGAAGGTATGATACATCTGGGGAAAAATCAAAGGGAATGTCAGAGTTTAATTCTATTTGAAAAAAATTAAAGCATGAAGAATCAATATCAAATTCTTCCCTTTCAAAGTAAGTATCTTGTGTCTCATTTTCCACCAGAAAATCCAATTTGATATTCTCTTGTACTCCCTCCATTAAATGTTCAACAGGTTTGGGGAGCTCTAGATGTTCCTCTTCAGATCCATATTCTCCCTCCAAGGAAATACAAGGGTTGGATGAATCTGACAAATTAAAACAAGGGGAGGTAATACTCAATTTAGTTTCAACAAAATCAAAAGATAATGACTTTATAAAAAGATTAACTCCCTGAGCTTGTTTGGATTCAATTTCTTCTTCAAAAGGAGGTTTCTCTTGGAGTTGAATTTCCCTAGATAGAGGTAGGTAGTCAGACTCCTCTATCATCTCTTCAAATTCCACTGCTTGGTTGGTTTCTTCCTTCAATATTGCAGAATCATCTACATTATGGGGAATAGTTGGATCAAGAAGTTCCTCACACTCATTCTAGAAGTTATCTAGATCTTTTTGATCTCCAATATGCATTTTAATAGTTAAATATTCTTCATCACTCTCCTCTAACATTGATTGAGTTTGGCTCAATGCATCTTCTTTTAATTTCATCAAGGATTCCATGGGTTCTTCAACTTGAAGGATTTGTGGGGATACTTCTTCCATAAATTTTTCTAGTTCTGGTTCTTGTTCGGGCTCCATTTGTTTATCCTGAGATGCATGTACTTGTTCCGCAATCCACTGTATTGAGGTCTCTAGGTTTTGAACTGTTTGACTAATTCTTTCAAATTGGGATTCAATATCCTTGTGAACTTCTTCTTCTTGGTGTTGTACATTGATTTTGTCTTGGTAAAATTCAGGAAAATACTCTTGAAGTTCAATTAATTCTCTGGCCAATCCCTCCAACACTGGGTATTCGAGGTTCTCTTTAAGGTTTTCAATGAGATCCTTGAATTCATCCTCGGTTACAATTTGGATTCGAGCTCCCCGAATTTGTTTAGCCAAGAAAGAAACTTTATACTCTATAGACCAAGGTGATTCAATAATTGTCTCTCTCACTGGTGGGTAATTGTTCCATGAATTAAAGAAATAATCATTTGAAAACAACATGGCAAAAGATTTTTTTTTAAATTGAAAAAGTAAAATATTTACAATTAGTTTGTGGCACTACCTCCCCGGCAATGGCGCCAAGTTTGACGCACGCCTGTCGTAGGGCGTGGAAAAACAATTATTTCCTAAGTTAAAATGTAGTAATGTGGTTGACCTAGGATGTCTCCCGAAGAGGAGTGCACACAAAATGGGTTGTCACTTTAAAATAGGGGTAAAAATGTTGTGAACGGAAATTTGAAATTCAAATGATTGAAAAACAATGAAATTTAAAAGGGTGATTAGGTCGGGGTCGGTTTCCTAATTATAATGATATCCTTGTTCAATTTAATTCATACCTCTTCTTCTTAGTTGCTACTTGTGCAACCATCTTTTCTTCTAGTGCCGTCTTCAAGGAGGCTTCAGCCTCTTGTCTGTTTTCCTCAGGCTCAACAACTTGCATCTCTTCATGATCGGGCTCTTCTAGTTGATATTCAATGACTTCAGGGAGCTCCAGAAGTTCCTCAATAGGTGCTGTGTTTTTCACATCATCCTCCAAGGTGTAATATGAGTTTGATGAATCTGAAAATCCAATAAATTTGGGAGAGATAGTCAAATTAGTTTCAGAAAATTTCAAAGAATTTGAGTTTAAGAATGCATCATCTCCCTGATTTGTTCGACATTAATATCATCTTCAATTGAAAGTTCCTCTTGGAGTCGATCATCAATTGATGGAGGTCGGTAGTCAGGCTCCTCCACCTCATGTTTGGCATCAACTTCATGGATGTTTTTAGTGAAATTCGGGAAGACCATTGGCACTTCCTTCTTGGCCTTGAATATTTTTAAGTCAACTTGTAGTTCATTGACCATGGCCATCAAATATTCTGGTGAGATCCATGTTTCTATGCCTCTTTCCAACAGCTTGAACATTATAATTAGTGCATCAGCTCTTCGTTGGAGGGCCTCATCAGTGTAGTCTTGTTCTTGCGCCTGTGAGTAATTTTCATTCCATGTAGAATAATAATCATTTGAATTCATTATGGAAATATTTTTTTGTGTTTTTTTTAAAGAAAAAAAAATGTCAAAAATTTACAAAAATATTGCGGCACTACCTCCCCGGCAACGACACCAAGTTTGACGCACGCCTGTCGTAGGGCGTGGCAAAACAATTATTTCCTAAGTTAAAATGTAGTAATATGGTTGACCTAGGATGTCTCCCGAAGAGGAGTGCACACAAAATGGGTTGTCACTTTAAAACGGGGGTAAAAATGTTGTGAAAGGAAATTTGAAATTCAAATGATTGAAAAAAAATGAAATTAAAAGGGTGATTAGGTCGGGGTTGGTTTCCTAATTATAATGCTATCCTTGTTCAATTTAATTCAAACCTCTTCTTCTTAGTTGATTAAAGTGAGTTTCCACAATCGTTTCCTCTCACTTCCTTGGTAAAATTATTATTGTGAGAGAAAACCTTACCAAGATCTTGGTTTGGTCAACTCTCCTTCCATGTGTAAAATAGTTGTATTGAATATCCTTAATTTAAATGGGAAATACCCGATCGGGTTTTGTTTATCCCAAACAATCAAGAACATTCACTACACCTTTTACACGTACTGACGATCGTCGAGTACTTCACCACTAATTCCTGGTTTATTCCATCGTATATAAATCAGAAATTAGTGGAGGGAGATATTGATTATTTTACCAAGGAAAAAATCAATAACGGAATTAATATTCAAGAATGATCGCACTTGATTATAAAATCCTCTATAATAAATTGAAAACAACTTTGAATAAGAAAGAAATTTATTCAATTATGTCCAAGAACTCAAGCATTACAATGTAGAAAACCAACCCTTCCCCAATCACTACAAAAGATTACCCCACCATGGTAAGGGTAATCGAGTTGAATGGGTAAGAAGAAGACATTAAAAAACTATGAAAAAGAAAATAAATAAAATAGAAAGCCTAAAAGTTCTCCTTCTTGGTGTCCCGGAAGGAATGGGATGTAGAATGGATGCCTTGAGAGGGTGGAGCTCTCCTCCTTTTATAGCCAGAATTCTTCCCCCGAATGTCGACGCGTTTTAGCCCTATTAAATGACATATTCACGCGTTGATCCATTCATGAATGTTGTTCATAATTCCCTTGGACGTGTCTCCTCAAAATTGCAGCGGATTTGGACATGTATTCCGAGAGTTATGGCCGTTTTACTATGAGAATTTATTCTGTCCAGTCAGACTCTCCAAAACGAACTCCTCCGGATTAGGGTGCTCTAATGGCCCCATTAACGGCCAATTCACTCAGTTCTTCCTTCATAAAAGATTCGCCAAAACTCCTTTCGCGTCCAAACACCTAATTTCACATGCTTTGGGCCCACAGTGGATGAGTTATGGATCCCACATCAAAAATAGGCAGAATTGAAAACAGTTTTCTTGAGCAAACTTGTGAGCTTCTTTTGAGCTTTCATATGGCCGATTCAGATTTTGGTCCAAATATATGAAATGAATCCCTGGATGTGTAGAATCTGGAAAAGAAATAAGTTTTCAATTTGGATCAGTGTAGAGAATGTTATGGCCAAACTACCGAAATAATTTAAAACTGTTAAAAATCTAAAATGGCCAATTTTTACTATTCAACTCAAAATAACACCATTATCATAAAAATGAAACAATTCATCTTAGAGGAACAATTTTTTGGGTTTAAAACAATGATATTAAATATAAATTAATTGAAAATATTTTCTCTATCAGTGTCATTCAGGTCATGAACTGTCTATTATAAGTTCACACTCAGATCAACTATTTGAGACGTATATTGGTATATACACATAGATATGGATACAAGTTTTCCATTGTAGATATGAAAGATAATATGGTAGTGTGAGATGGAATCTCACATTGGAGGGTTCGTCTGATCACTCATCATTTGTCTAGCATGCCCTTTGATATGATGGATGAGGCAAGTCAACCGTTTCTTATAGTGGTGGAAAAGTATGTGGACATCTTTCCTGAAGACGTCCCAGGACTTCCTCCTCGTGGAGAGGTAGAATTATAGAATGAAATTTACCCAGGAAAAACACCAATATCTACACATGCATATCAGATGGATCCTGTGGAGATCTGGGAGTACAGAGTACAGTTGGAGTACTTTTATATGATAGGGTTAGTAAGAACTAGTGTTTCTCCAATATTAGCCTCGGTGTTTTTTCCATGAAGTAAGATGTGAGATTTAGGATATGCATGGAATTTCAGTGACTAAACTAGGAGACCCTGATGTTAAATCTTCCACTACCGATGATAGATGACCTCATTGATCAGCTGTATAGTGTGGAGTGGATTTTAATGATAGAACTCAGATCAATCTATCACCAACATTGTATAGAGACGAGTAAATCCTAAAGACGGACTTCAAATGTCGATATGGTCATTATGAGTACATAGTTATACCATTCCGAATGACGAACACCCCATCAGTGTTCATGGGACCCATGAACATGATCTTTAAGTATTACTTGGATAGGTTTTTAGTCATCTCCATGGATGATATCTTAGTATACTCAGTGCTGGAGGAGGAGAATATTGTACACTTGAGAGTAGATCTAGACATACTTCGAGAGCACCGTCATTATGGGATGCTCTTGAATTGTGAGTTCTAGATACAGAAGGTCCATTTAATGAGACATTTCATCTCAGAGGTTGGAGTTATGGTGGATCGAGCATAGATCGAGGCCATTCTTGCTTGGGATCCACCATAGAGTGTTACAGAGGTATGAAGTTTTCTTTAAATGAAAGGATACTATTGAAGATTCTTACATGACATATACAGAGTAGCAGAACATATGAAATATTTTACAAAGAAAGAAAAATTGTCTTTTGGATATAGAAATGAATGTATGGCTTCCAGCAGTTGAGGCAGCACATGACCATCACTCGAATAGTGAGGTTTCCAATTTAGGGAATCGACTATGAGGTTTAACTTGATGCATCGGGAACCAAACTAGGTTTTTTTGTGATGAATAGTGATGTAATGTGTTTTTAAAACTCATGACAGCTAAGACCACTTGAGTGGAACTATGCGACAGAAGATGTGGAGTTTGGAGGAGAGGTCATTTCACTAAATATGTGGTGAAACTACCTGATGGGTCAGTCATTCATAGTATAATCAGACCACTATATCCTCTAGTATATATTATCGCAGAAGAATATGAACCTGAGAAACCAGCATTATCTTGAGTTACTTATGTACTACAACTTCGTGATAATATATACTACTGGGAAGGGGAACATGGTGGTGGATGATCTCAGCCGAGGATCTTGTTCAAATTTACTAAAGGATGACTCAGAATAGTTGTCCTCACTTTAGATATCATTCATGGATAGAGATGTGACAATTTTTTTTAGTCGAGTGTATTTTCTACTCAACAATTACTGTGAGTCAGGGAGGCACAACTCAAAGATTGCAACTTCATCACTACATGTTCCCAGATGTCCACAGAAAATGCACCTGATATATATTATGAATGTGGGGAGAACATCATCCTTTTTAGAGGATACCCATTGTACCAGTGGTGTTGTGAGAGGAGGTGCAGAGGGAGTTCCATACATCTACATTAGTTGTACATCATGTAATTAAAAAAATGTACCAGGGCCTGTGACATTAGTACGGGTGGATGGGGATGAAGAAGGCATTTGAGTTGTTTATTTCCACATGCCTCCCCTTCCAGCAAGTGAATGATGAGAACTGTGTACTAGTGAGTTTGATCGGGCCACTCATGTTACCAGAGTGAAAGTGGGATGGGATACTGATGGGATTTGTGATTGGATTACCACAAACATATATAGGACACAATACCATTTGGGTGATTTTTTGTTGACTCACCTTTTCGGCCACATCATCAGAAATCAATAGAAGGGTTCAATATAGAGCATGGGACTCCTCTACATTCAAGAGATCATGAAACTTCACGGGGTGACATTCGATGATATCCTTCGATTGTGATACACGCTTTACATCCAGGTTTTTGGAAGGGATTGCTTGAGGCATTCAAGGCACAACAACACTTGAGAAAACCCATTCACCCATAGACTGATAGTCAGATAGAGCATACCATACATACCATTGAAGACATGAATTGATTTTGTGTCCTTGATTATGGTCGTAGTTGGGAGGAAAACCCAATATTAGTGGATTTTGTAAATAACATTAGCTACCACTCCACCATTAGTATGGCATGATTTGACATATTGTATGGATGAATGTGAAAATCACCATTGTGATAGAAAACCATGGGGATTCAGCACTCGTATGTCCAGAGATGGTACGAGATACCACCGAGAAGGTGGATGTCATCTGGGAGGGGATTAACACTACACATATCTGGCATAAGTCCCATGAAGATAAGCGATATATGCCTTTGGAGTTCCAAGAGGGGGGGCATGTATTCCTATGGGTCGCCACTCGATAAGAAATACATAGATTTTTCCTAAGAGGCAAGCTATCACGGAGGATCATCATACTATTATTGAATCTTCAGAGAGTGGGGGAGGTGGCATACCACTTATCTATACCATAAAAGTTATAGAAGGTGCATGATGTATTCCAAAAATCCCAGCTAAGGAGATACATGTACGAACCTTGTCACCTCATCGAGAAAGACGAGTAGGAGATTGATGATGGGGAGAATTTGACAGATTACATAGTAGAGATAGGGGATTTACATGATAGAGATACTTTGTGAATGGTAGATTCCTCTGGTTTATGATCAGTGGCAGTATGGGAATTTCCAAGAGGGCACATGGAAGCAGGATGTTTATATTCATGCTCAGTACCTCATTATGTTTTTTTAGCCTTTGTTTTGGATTTTGGGGATGTAAAGTCATAAGGTGAAGAGAATGTAGTAACTTGAATGTTTTAATAATGTTTTTGCAGTTTATTGCAATTTGTTTGAGATGAGGAACTAAAATGACATGTGATTTTGAGGCCCAGGGATCCAGGAATGTAATTTTGAACATAATTTATGTTCACATAAGTGGATGTGTGAGTGGGTATTCCTATCATTTGAACTAGTTCTCATATCAGAAACTTGAGGGCACCATTGGACTAGTATCATCAAGATTCGCCTAAGTGGGGCATGACATCGATAGACATGGGTTGACCGGAAAAGATAATTTTTTGGACATAAAGAAGAAAAATAATAATCATAATAATATTATTTTATTCTCTTCATTTCATTGAGTGATGATTCGTCAACTTTGCGATGCAACGATGAGGCGATAATGCATTCATTAATGAAACTCCTTAATGGAATAGCATGGAGATGGTAAAAGGCTCAACAAATGTTCTTTGATAACTAATCAATGATTTTAGGGTTGAAAAACTACCCTATAATTTCTCTAATTAAATGCCAAAGGAAACCTCCTCCATCAACAAATGATGGAGATTACAAGAACATTGATGACACACCTGGAGAACGGATCGTATCCGATGACCAATGAACGACAAAAAAATTCCAATGATTCAAAGATCAATGAATATGACCTAAATCACATCCATCCTCAACTGTGGGTCCAAAAAACCAGGTAGGGATTTATGCTTTCATTGCAATTAATGATTCTTATATTGTTCATGAGGATAACGATGAAAGTGGACCAACCCAGAAAATGGGATGATCTGTGATCAGATCATTCATGCGGGAGATTATAATGCAGGATAGAAATGGGGATTTAATATGGCGTGTGGTTATTATTAGTTTTCCACGATGATTAAACTATAAGGCAGAGGGCACGGTCTGACACAAACAAGGAACATGTCCCTCAACCATGGTTGTTTCCTAAGAGTTCTTCATGGATGAATGTTCAAGTAGGGGGAAATGTGATTTTAAGGGCTTCATAGTAATGGTTAAACCCTATTGTGCCCATAGGTTCATGCAGTTTAGGAAATGGACCACCCCGGATGCAGCCCGCAATGGCCTGTGGTGGCAGCGCAGAGGTACGACGCCCATCAGCACCGTGTCGAGGTGGCATTCCAAGTCTGGGCTGCCCGGGTGAGCTAGAAGTGCATGGTCCATCAACTATATGCAGGTTGATGAGTTGGCCATGTGGGACACAATGGACCCAGAAGAGCCGAATTTGGATGACCCAACTAGTACGCTTTGTTGACCATATACGAGTGGAAGAAGTGCCATATGGTACCTCTATGTGACGAACCAGACAAGGCTACACCTTGTCCGGGTTGGAGATTCTAGGACACCTCATCATGATGAGTTTATATGGGTGGGATGCAGCCCACCAGGTAGGCCGGGCCAATCGCGAGCTAGGTTAGGCCTAGGATGAACCAATACTAGACTCGACCAACCACAGTTTCACTGAATCACTTTTAAATAACAGACATTGTGTCTTATTGACCCATCGTCTGCAGCATGAATACCCTTGTGATTAGGAGGTCCTTCTGATATACTCTTCGTAAATTTTTGGAAGAGGTTGGCATATGGCTGGATAGGATCAGATTAGAATCTAACCTTCCCAATTTTTTAAAATTGCACATATCTTACATACCGGGCATCTGTCTGAGGCACCAAATTATTTTTTTGGGACCCTTACATAGAGATGGTCCTTTGGGTTATAATATGATATATGTCTTGGAAGTTGAGGAACAAATGATGGATTGAGGATAATATAATCACGGAATCAATCATTCTCTGTGCGAGAATCTAGTGGCAGGAAATGACATGATGAATGAATCGTGAGCCTTCATTGATCAACAATAGAGAGACCCTTCAGGGATCAACAACAGAGAAACCCTTTGTGGATTATCATGAGAGTGAATCATTGTGGATCCACATGAAATAAGTCCGTTATGTATTTTAATTAGTTCAACCCATTGCGGATCAGCTGTAGAGTGACCCATAATGGATCAACATCCGTGTGACACTTTGTGAATCAACGGTAGAGGGAACCTTCGTGGATCAATAGAACAACCCTTCGACAGAATAAGATGATCTAGCTTTATGAAAAATTATTTTTACTTATGTACTTATGTTATACCTCATGTGAGTTGTATTTTACTTTGTACTATGTATTTTAGATCTTTCATGGTGGTATTTCCATTGTTATATTTTCCATTAAGAATTTGTGAGATACTTATAGAGGTATCAGGGTCCCTATTAGGATGTTATACTCGCCCCTGTATTGGAATAACCCACATGTGTTGTGTCATTTGTAATCAATAGATTATATGATGTAGAAATTGTTGGTCCAGGACATGGTGGAGTTCAATGATGCGAGATTATATGGGGAATAATTCTATATATTTAGGGTTTTCTACCACAACCCAACAGGTAGAGACGTTAGGGAGAACTTTGATAGTACTGCTTACATTTCTAGTTCATGGGATTCTATTCTCACCCCATTACATTCAGTTTATACCTTTTACTCTCACTGTTGGTTCTTTGTGGTGGTTATACTATATTTATATTTTGGTTTGTTCTGTTTAGTATTCTATATCTTTGTGTGTAATGGTTTTAATGAATGCCCTTCCTTTTTTGGGATATGCATTTACGGTGCTAGTCTCTAGTCCCTGGCCTATGGAAGGTGGGCTAAGGGTTGTCACATCATGGGCCCCAGTGGAAAAGTCATGACATAATTGTCTTCCATTCACATGGATATAGAAACAACATATACACAAGTAATTTCTAATTATAGTAAATGTAGACACACACTATCAGCATAAGAACACAACTAGAATTATATCCTAAAAACCATGATCAATGGCACCATATAACACTCATTAAGGAGAACACTTTCCATAAGTTAGACAACATTTATGACATTCAAACAATATGTTTTTATAATTATGTATCACCATATGAAATAAAAACATGAAGTATAAAAAGATCGAGATAGAATTGGGGATATCATAAATTTCCAGGGGGATACAAAATATCCAATCAGGATTACCCCACTAAATATGGGATCAACTCACTAATTGTTTTGGAAAAAAAATAACATGAACCCCTCTAATGGAAATGTCGATGATAGATGACCTCAATATGGGCCTCATAGATGCATTCAAAAACTCTAATACAAGAGTGAAGTGTGTAACAATAATTCATTATCTAAAAAATATGATGTAAATCCATACTATACACTCATGGAATGGATCATGGGAGCATACCCTAACAAATTGATTCCATTATAAAGGCGACAATGGTTCCTATCCATCTTTGTAGAAGAATACAACATGTACTAGAATGACATGGAGTGTCCCTTTGGAACTGGGATATGCCTATGTATATTTTCATGTTCTTGTATTATTTTTTGTGTAAATTTAATGTGGCACACCACAAGATGTGTCAATCCACGTAGTCTCCTAGATGGGTACTTTATACACCCACACAGTTTTTTGCTAGTGTGTACATGATGTATTACCCCACCTGGATTTTTGGCCATGTACACCATGTAAACACCATGATGGACAACTGGTGACCACAAAAACTATTTTAGGGACAATAAGACATATTATATATACCACATGATATGTGATTCTTATCTCTACTCATAAACCCAAACCGCAGTTCATGATATCCCACACGATGTGTAATTATTTATTACACACTGTGAAACATGAGATTTTTTAGATCCGTTAGGTTCTTCTGTATTTATTCCTTTAATGTTTCACTACTGTAAAACTCACTGTAATATAAGGATATTTTTTTAACCAGTACTATCTATAACTAATAACTAGTATCCTTCCTCCAAAACCTCATTGGAAATTCCATTTTCTGTCATTTGTAAATACACTTTTGATCTATAGAGAACAAATGTTTTGGATACATTCCGATGCAACTATAGGCATCTGATACAATAACCACATCTCAATCACATCCTTGATGAAGAGACATACCCCTGGTATTCATCTATGGTACTAAATAATGGGTGTGATATGATTGAATGTTGGGTATTTCCTCGAACCGTAGGCTAAAAGAATTTCAATCAATTAACATTCAATGAATGAAGGAAGCAATTCTGAAAAAAAAACATGGGGAATGGGGATTGTCCAATGTTGATTTAGTAATTGATTCATTTCATTTAGAATGATGAAAAAAGAGATATAATATTATGACCAACTAAAATAATGCAATATTGGATAATTTAACACACAACTTTGATATGCTCGATCCATGAATCAATTTGTTTATGTATTGATTCATGCTTGTTGTCATAATAATCAAATGGGGGTAAATCCAAATAAAACAATAACCATCCATGAGATAAAATGATCACAGAAGTATAATGAATTTTCATGGTCGTCATTAGTGGGATCCAAAAATTTCGCAGCACATCGATGATAATCCTCAATCAAATTCTTGTTTCCATATGAAGAACCCTCAAATTATATATCTAGTAGATCTTGGTTTATCTGGGTAAACCTGATATTTCCTCATAGAAATATATTTATTATTACTATTAGAGTCATTTCAATTCAATTAAATATATTATTTTATAAAATAATTTACCTGATATTTTCAAATGAAGGCGGTCATACCAGATGTCTAATTCCATTATGGTTATGTCATTCCTATGGTTAAACATTAAATATGAACTAATAAGTTGTGATAGATTTATGATACAAGATTTTGTATAAATGATATTCCACTTTTTTCAAGAAAACATTTTGTGTGTAAAATTTATGATACCCTAGAAGGTACTTCTATAATCAACACACATCAAAATATCACTCTGTCTGAACACATATTTTCTAAAATAACCCATTTAATATTATAAAGCAATAAATGGAAAATCAGTTTTGTTACATTCTCCCCACCTTGGGGACTTATCTCCAAAATAGTTAATCTAAAGTCTAAACAAAGAGATGTGGGTACTGAGTGAAAATATCGGTCTCCCACTTCAAGGATCTCTCCTGGAGATTTTGGTGCTTCCACATCACACACACTGATAGAATTTCTCACCCACATTGGATCCTTTTCAGATAGTCCTCAATCTCTTTTGGGTAATATGAAAAATAATCCCCATCATTGATTTCCATCTCACCCCACTCGATATCATGTGAATGGTTGTGCCCATACCACCTCTGCTACGACACATGGATGAAATTGTGTACTTGGTATAACAATGGTGATCGATATAAGTGGTAAAACATATAAAAAAATCTTCATAGTATCAAGGGGCCAAAAAATTTGATATCTAACAATCCACCAAAACCAAACCTCCACAACCCTAGTCAAGGTGAGACTCGCATGAACACAAGGTTTCCTACTTGTACTCTAAAATAATCTATCACGATCCCACATTGACCGTATGATGGATTTATATAGTCTTTATCCTATCCTGGATGATCTTTACCTTCTCTATCTTGGTTTTCACCATTGATGGGCTCGTATGAGCTCAATATCAAGATTTGTTCTAGCAATTTAGTGGCCAGTATGGTCTCCAAAACATGTCTTGAAATTGTCTATTTCGATAATAGAATGAAATATGTAATTTAAAAAAAACTACTCCAATGGTAGGTTATCCTACCCAATATGGATAAAGACTAGAACAATACTGTGCAACACGTCCTATAAAAACTGAATGGTTTACTCAATATGTCCGTCAATTTTGAAGTGAGAAGGATTACACATTAAAAATTAAGGCCCATAGTCATCATACAATCACCACCATAACTGAGATGCGAAGCAAGTATCCTGATTAGAAATTATCATTTTGGGAACTCCATGGATCCATACATTCTTCTATCCATTCGTGCATCACATGATCTCTATGATAATCGGTTTTTGAATAGATAGGAACTTGTCTGACATGGTTCATCAGTTTAAAGTCAACTAGATGAAACCATGACCACTTAAAAAACATTGGAAACCACATAATGAATTCCAAGGACATGATATCCAACTTCCACTATAACCTCTCATGGGGTTTAGCTAAATCTGCTGAATCTTGGTGCTCTACATTCACCTAATAACATGTTTTGAATCGAGATACTAATTCTTAAACACATCTCTTCATCCATAGCCAACAATAACATGCATTGAAGGTCCTAGTAATTTTTTGTCTCACACATTCATTTAATATTATGTGTGAATTATGAAATCCCACAACACCTCCTCTATCATCACAAAATGGTACCATAATCCATCCATTGAAAGGATTGAATGGATACCTACCTTTAAAAAATACATCAAGGGAATGTCTAGTGGATATTTGAGTATGTATGATCCCACTACTAGTATTTTCATATATTTCCTCCAGGAGTATCTGTTAAAGGGTAGTGGAAAAAAAATCCATTGTATGTATGTTTTTATATCCACATTCAATATTGACAACTAAAAATAGGCCATATAACATCCAAATGTTTTATAATTTGAAATTCCCTTCAAATAATTGTTTCCCATAAAATAAATTAGGAAACGTAATGCCACCTCATGATTTAATGTACTAATAAATAAAATGTGACCATTATATCCTAAAATTTAAACAAAAAATCTCCACTTATGTGATTTGAATTTCAAAAATCCAACATACAAGGTTATGATTAGTATTTTTTTAGATTCTGAATGGAAATAAATAATTTTTTACGAATAGTATCATACCCTAATGAAAAGTAATGATTCCCTTGGTAATAGTAATAAGACACTTATGAATATTAAAATGATAAAATTATTAGTATCCCGACCCATTAAATTATAAATAAAATTTAGGAAATGTATAAAAAAGAGAAAATGTTTTAAAAATTAATATAAAAGTGTTGGTATTTTATTGAGTGAAAAAATTTATTTATAATTTTAATTTAATAAATTTATTTAAAATAAATAAATAAAATTATATTTTAAAATTAATTTTTTATGGTTCAATGATTTTATGATTATTTTATGAGACCTCAGTTAATTTATGAATGTATTATAAAATCAATTTTTAATTTAAATCTATATTTTCATGTAAATTATGATTTAAAAAAAAATTAAATTTCACAAATTAAAAAACTTATGTTCATAAAATTGAGTTTAGTTTTAAATTATACACATCAAGAAATTTTAATAGTAATATTTTTTGGATTATTATGAAATAATTTATTTTCGGGTGAATAGTGAAATTTGATAATATTTGAAATTTGCTAAATAAATGAACTTCTACATCATGCATGAGTCATGAAATATGTATTTGGAAATTGGTTATAACTCACATGAAATGATTACATTATTTATTCACAATAATCCTCACTATTTCATGTCTTCAGCTAAATAATAAATTAATGATTAAATTAATAAGAAAACACCCATCTCCTCCACTATAAATACCACCCCTTGCACCATATTCTCCTCACACATCTCAATATTTTATCCATGACTATATTCTACCCAATACACTTCCATTTTCCTTCCCCCATAGCCATGATATCTTGGTCTCATAAATATACCAATCCTAGGTTCCTTGATGCAGATCTTAAAAGGAGAATTCAAGGGGTAAATACTCTCTCTTTTCTTTTAATTTCCATTCAATTTCAATATCATTTATAATTTTATCCTCACCTCAATTGGTTAAAATAACATGATAAAACCAGTGAATTATATATTCTGTAATTATATCTTGTAAATGTAATATCTATCATTAAAATCATCTCTCAATCTCTCTCTCTCTCATCTTAGAAATTTAATGGTTGAATATGATGTGTCAATTTTCCGATATTGTGGGCGATGCACATTAATTTCACATAAACATATTCATGGATGATAAAAAGAAAATTAAATGCTTCATATAATATTTCAAATTTTATTTTTATAACCATATTTTTGTTCATGAAATTATTTATACTGATAATAAAAAATGATAAAACAAAATGGGTTTGTAGAATTCGATAAAATGTCATAATTAAACTAAAATGATCATCAAAAACTTTTATCTAATGAATCATCCTGATGGTATATAAAAAAAATCCATTGGATGTTCATTTAAACATATGTAATATATTTAATAACATATATTAACAATTCAGGATAGTCCTCTTTGTTATAAACAAACATCCATTCATGAATATAATGTGAACCGATCTTGGAAACCATGAAAATGAATTCCCCAAAACGATGAAATTAAACTCAATAACTCATAAAAAGACCAATTAAAGAACATAATAAAATCGTATTGAATAATATTAATATATAAATGGTTATTTAATTATTAATTAATGAATTTAGTTTTATTATACATGATATTAATGTGGAGGAATCTTTCAAACAAAAGGTATGCGGATTTCGTGAACCCAACTTTCAATATTTGGGTTTTCCCACATTCACCCATTTTTTAGTATAGTTATTCCATAATAATAATTTTTTTATCATTATCTTATCATTAATTTTAATTAAAAGTTTTGTAGTTGTGTTTATGAAAAACATAATTTTTTCCAAATGAAATCTTCTTTCAATACCATCATTTTACTTATAACTCAATGACGATGATTATTATATCAATAATGTTATTCGCCATTCATTTGGGTACCCAATGATTATGGTTTTATTCATATTAGATGAACCCCATTCCTTTCCATTGGTAATTTATGTTCATTATTGATATATATTCTATGTGCAACAGATGATAATGTAAATGTTATGATATGACATGTGCACCCATAATTATATAACACAATTTAAATAATATGATTTCATGGGAGAGCCCAAAATTATATAGCGCTCAATGAATTGGGTAATGTAACGAACCTCATGAGTAAAGGGAAATTTTTGTGAACCCCATGCTATCTTTTTCACAATTATGTGTCACAGTTTACCACTAAGGTTGGAAGATTCATTTTTTTAATGTTCCCACAATACATGTCTTCCCTTAATGATTATTCGAATTATTATAGTAACATTATTATATTATGATGATAATAATTATTCCCACCCCATGTTATTTTTTTTCATGTTCATATACCCAAATAATGATATTTTATTTCCCCATTTTTTGAATTTATATACTCAGGTGATTACTTGTAAAAAGGATAATTTAAGTGCTAATAAGAAGCTAGATTAGGATTAATTAAATAAATGTTTATGTTTTTTTAAAGTTATGTATGTTCCATGTTTATCCAAGTCACTAAACCCTCAGATACTCGATGTGTAATTAATTTATGTAATTTTTCATAATAATTATGAAATATTAATATAAAAAAATGTAGTTCCACTATAATTTATATCATAGTATGGTTTAATTAATTTAAAAATTAGGATTAGAGAAACTTAGTGAAATAATTTAGTACGATACTATATATATGTAATCACCAAAGATAAATATCTAAAGATATGGTTCCCATAATAAACGACTTTATAATTAATTTCACAATGGAATAAATTATATATTTTGGACATTTTGACTTATGTTATGTTCTAACCATTTCTGTTTTTGAAAATGGTTGGAACAAGGAGAAACTAGGTTAACCACACAAGCGGGGGACAATGAAGTGATTGACCGAAAGATGTCTGCTTTGATTTTTGATTTGGAGCATATAATTTCATTGAAATTCATACCGAGCTATCTCAGGTTTTGAATGATAACCTAAATAATGTGGAGAGTCCTCTATTTATACAGAGGGAGAAACTTTCTATCAAGTATTTTATGCAGCCACGACCAACAACGTTTAGTGGATCATCTGATCAACTAGTTGTGGAACAATGGGTTTACACGATTAAGATGATTCTTTATATTATTCACTTTTTTATGATAGAGAAGTTGAATATTTTTGGTTACCATCTAGATAGAGAGACAAATTAATGGTGGGCCCTCATTAATAACACCATGATCAGGGACACAATTGAAGTGATGGAGTGTCATGAAATTATGATAATGTATTTGAATAAGTATTTCCCTTAAACACTTTGAAGAAATATGAGAGAGAATTAATAGAGACAAAGAAAATGAAATATGAATATGTGCTCGTATGGAAATAAAATTTCACAAGGCATTAAAAGTATGATATATGTTTTTTATTTCAAAAATCCTAGAAAAATGACATATTATATATTGGATTCAAACTACACTTCCAAAAGGATCTTGAAATTAGAGACTTTGGGAGTTTTGAAGATTTTTTTTGATGTGGTCACAATGTGGAGATAGTGTATGGGGAATGGTACCATGTCTATGGTGATATAAAATGAAAGATATATTTTCAATATGGATGTATTAATTAAAAATTTTGAATGAAAACTCAGCCACCCACAAGACAATGATGTGGAAAAAAGCATAACTGAAACTCCCTACAAGATATGGGGAAACACATAAAATATTATAATGAAGGTCCCCAAGCTCAAGAATGATGAAATGAAATAAAAATGAAAGACAATGTGGTAAAGGAAAGGATTTCACCACCCATATTCCAATGTCAAAACATTTTGAATCTTTGGACCTATAAAAGATAGTGCACTAAACCTTGTGTTCTTGAGGGTAATAAATTCATCAACCACCAAAGTCAAAGGAGAAAGGGAAGGAGTATTCCATCTCTATTATGGAAGTGGAGCAGGAAATTGAATTCATAAATGAAACAATTAATGCTACTCAAGAATGGAAAAATTATTATTTGATTCCTTCTCAATGCATCCCTTTATATCTCTCTATTATTCTAAATTTTTTCAATCGAATACCCGAAACCATGAAGTAGAGATATCTATAAAAACACCTAGTAGTGAAATCATTGCACCCTAGGTGTTTTATTCTTCTCCTATTGGCATATGTTGGATGATTCTTCTATGAAAAACTCGTGATACATCCATTGATGGAATTTGATGCTATACTAGGGATGGATTGGATCTCTATATATAGAGCTCATATGATGTTTTGGGAAATTTAAATATATTTTAATATTTAGAACAATCCTATTATTCTATAAAAATGTAACGTAGTTCATGAATCTCCTTTGAAATATACTTCAACGGTGTGGGTGTCGATTAAATTTGAGGAGGCATACCTCTCTCAAATGGTTGAGTCAAATGATGTTATCCTCCTAGGGAAAATTCCCATGGAGACAGAATACAGTGATGAAATTTTTTAAGAGTTATTCAAACTACCTGTTGATCATGATGTGAAATTCTTAAAAGAACTCATTCCCATATATAATTATATCTCAAAGTGTCCTTATAAAATGGTAGCTATCAAACTAGAGGAGTTGAATAAGTAATTTCAATAGAATTTGGACAATTACTTAATACACCCTGGTGTATAACTTTGAGTGTGTCAATGCACTTTTATGAAGAATGATAGATTAATGAGACTCTGTATCTATTATCAGCAACTAAATAAGATCCTACTAAAGAACAAGTTTCATATTCCGAGTGTTGATGACTTGTTGGATAAGTTGAAAGGATGTTTTCAGTTTCCAATATTGGATTTTTTCTAGATATCATCATTTTATGTTGAATAAGGAATATATACAAAATAATAACTTTCGTAAATGATATGGGAACTATTAGTTTATGTATATTCCCATTGGAAATGAAAATTCATTTTTAGTCTTTATGGGGTTGATGTATAAAGTCATTAGACATTACCTAAACAATTTTTTGGTAGGGTCTATCAATCAATATCTAATTTAATCTCAGATAAATAAGGAGCATGGAGAACATTTGACACATGTTTTGGCGATATTGAGGAAGTAGAAGTTATATGTAATTTTCAGAAGGTCTGTCTTTTGGATGCAGCGAGTCACATTCATTGGACATGTGATCACAAGTGAGGGAATTTCTAAAGACCCTTAAAAACCCAGTAAATTGATAAATGGATGATACCCTCTAATTTCATTGAAATCCGTATACTTCATAGCATATTAAGGTACTATCGATGTTTTTGTAGAAATTGTATCATGATTGTAATGACCTATAACTATGTTTACAATGAAATGAGAATAGAATTTCTGGACAAAAGATAGTGAAGGAAGCTTCAAAAAGTTAAAGATAAAGCTGTTTCCTATAGCTTCTCTTACATTAAGTAAAAGTGTAGAAATTCTTGTGATATATAGTGATGATTTTATGAGAGTCTTGGTTTGATTGATCATGAAGAAATTATAGTGTGATATCCTAAACCTCACGATAGTTGAGGATCCCTGAGTAGAAATACCCTACACATGATCTATATCTAGCAGGTGTGATTTTTCTATGAAAATATGGGGGCATTACCTCTATGGTGAGAAATGTGACATATATACCAATCATAGGAGCCTATGTTATATATTCACTCAAAATGAGATCAACATGATTAAATGGTTTTGGTATTAGATAATAAAAGACTATGATTTATCTACTCACTATCATCCTGTCAAGGTGAATGAGGTAGCTAATGCTCTATGAAAAAAAACCTTCTACAATATCCATGTTGTTTTTTCATAATCAACCTTTCATAATGGATTTGGGACATATGTGTTTGTAAATCATAATGCCTTTGAAACGGTACTAAATTTCAAAAATGATTTCGAAACCATATATAGAAGAGAAGAATAAGGAGTCACAAAGTGATTATACATAGTTGTAAAAGAATGTGAATACAGTAATGGAAGAGAAGATAAAAGACTTCCATATAAATGATGATGGTGAAATTCGGTTTGGAAATAGCCTCTTTGTACCTTAGTAATCCGTGATAAAAGAATGCGATAATGGACAATACACAAAACTCAAATTTCTCTATTCATTCTGGTAGCACTGAGATGTATCGTGATCTTAAAAAACACTTCTGGTGGGATACCATGAAGAAATATATTGTGAAATATATCTCAAGGATATTGATATGTAATCACGTCAAAGAAGAGTGGAAGAAGTCCATTGGGATGATTCAATAATTTTTTATACCCATATGAGAATAGGATAATGTTACAATGGTCTTTTTTATAGGTCTCCTATAGACTTAAAAAAAATAATGTGACATGGATTGAAGTGTACTGACTCATCAATTCAAATCACTTTATTTCTTTTAAGAAAGATCACTAAATTGAAAAACATGTAAATATATATGGATTGAAGGGGTGGTATTACATGGAGTTCCAAAGTCGATTGTCTCAGATCATGATCACTACTTCACGTCGATATTTTAGAGGAATCATTAACTTGACTTGAGTAATAAATTTAATATCATCATGGCCTATCACCCCCCAAACAGATAGAAAATATGAAAAGACTATTAAGTTACTCAAAGATATGCTAAGATCCTCCACATTATAATTCAACGGTTGTTGGGACCAATATCTCCCATTGGCTGGATTCTCATATATCCATAGCTTCCACTGAATTATTCAGATAGCTCTATACGAAGCTCTATATGGAATAAGATATTAAAATCTAACCTGTTGGGATGATGTTAGAGAATGAATGTTACTAGGACTTGACCTTGTACAAGATATGATATAAAAGGTTCAATCCATCGAAAAAATATCACAATTTCTCATAGACAGAAAAATAGCTATGCTGACAAACATCATATAGACATGCAGTTCGACGTTGGAGATAATTACTTCCTTCAAATATCATTATGGAAGAAATTCATGTAGTTTGGAATGAAATGGAAAATATCCCCCAAGTATTTTGTCCCATTTGACATCCTTCATCTCATAATACTCATGTCCTATCGACTTTCACATACACAGAATATGAATCAAATCCATGATGTGTTCCATGTATCACTCCAGAGGTAGTAAATTCTAGTTCCCTAACATGTACTAAACTAAGAGATTGTATGGATAGAATATGATATGTCATATGAAGAGCACCTTGTAATGACTATATACTAGGAAGAAATGTTTCTACGCAAAAATACAGCACAACTTTTTAATGTGTTGTTGAGGAACCGTTAACATGACGATGCTTCTTGGGAACTAGAGGAGGCAATGAAAGATAAGTACCCTCAATTATTTTTGTTAAAAAAATGAAGTGTGTTATTTCAAAAGGAGGTAGGAAAGTAAGGACCTAATGTTTTATGAATGGATATTCTCTTCTTGTAATTATTTCAAATAAAATCACAATAGGAACCACAATACCACATAATGCATAAATGAACTAATAAATACTATGTGGAATTTATATTATAGCCACTAAAGAAAATATATATACTTCAGTGATTTGAATTTTTAAAATCCAACATACACGACCATAACCAGTAATATATTTAGGTTATGATAAGACAATATAATTTGTGGTGAATAGTTAAATACCCTTATAAATAATATTGTTTTCCTTGTGAATATTAATATGAACCTTATGAAAAGTAAACGAGCCAAATGAATAGTAGCATCACCCATGAAAGTATAAATAAATGTTAGGTTCCTTATAAAGTATGTGGATTATTTAAAAAATTATTAATAATGTGTTGGTCTTTTCATGAGTATCAAAATTTTAATTTCAATTATAAATTAATAATTTTATTTAAAATAAAATATAATAAAATAAAATTTATTCCGAAATAATTATTTTTTTCCACTTATTTTAATATATTTTTATGAGACCTATGTTAATTTTTAAATGTATTAAAAAATTAGTTTTAAATTCAAAAATCTGTAATCATCAAGTAATTAAATTTTTTTTTATAAAAATTAAATTTCATATTTTTAAAAATATATTTTGGTAAAATAGATTTAATTTTTTTTAATTATACATAAGGAAAATTATAAAGTTGTTTTTTATTTATTTTTCTGAAATACATTTATTTTGGGGGAATAGTGAAATTCGATAATTTATCAAATATGTTAAAAAAATAATTTTTTCATCATTCTTGAGTCATGGATGATGTAAATCGACATTAGTTCAAACTCAAATGAACTAATTACGGTATTTAGTCACAAGAATAACCTATATTAATTTTTACACCAAAAATAATAATCTAATGATTAAAATAATACAAAAACATCCCTCTCCTCTACTATAAACCCCACCCTTCACACTCTCTTTTCTTCAGAGCTCTCAATCGTTGATAATTTCCAATAATCTACCCAAAACAAATCCCAATACAATAAATATAATATAATTATAACTTGACAATGGAAGATCCAGCATTAAACTCTTCCTCATATCTCTTTCATCTTAAAAATGAAATCATTGCCCGTGATGTGTCAATTTACTGATATTAGGGGCTATGCACTTTCATTTCCCATATCCATCATCAAGGATGTTAATAAACAATTAAATGGTTATAAAACTATTTTAAATTGTATGATATTAGCTTTTTTAGTTTTGGAAACTCTTTATACTCTTAAAAATAAATTATAAAGCAAAATTTTTTCGTAGCGTTTAAAAAAACAACAAAATTAACCTAAAATGATCTTTATTAACTTTTATCTAATGAATCATCTTCAAAGTATATATCAAAATCCCATGTAAGATCATTTATACTTATGTATTATAATTAATAACACTTAATAAAAATTTAATATGTTCAACCCTATTGTAAATGAACTTCCACTCATGAATACAATTTTAACTGGTCATGGATACCATTCAATTTAATTCTCTCAAATGATGAAATTAAACAATATACCTCATAAAAAATCCCCTTAAAAAATATAATAACAAAATAACGAATCATATTAATTTATATATTTTTCTTTAATTTTCAATTAATTATTCTAATGTGGTAGTATAGGATATTAACTTGGAGGAAGCTTTCAAACAAAATGAAATTATATTTCTCGAACCAAACTCTATTTATCTAGGACTTCCCACAATTTCCCAATTTTCATTATAGTTATTCCTTAAAAATATTTTCTTCATCATTATATTATCAATTATTGGATATAAAAGTTTTATACTAGAGTTTATGAAAATCATAATGTTTCCCAAATGAACTCCTCTTTTGAAACACGCCATTTACATCTAAAATAGCGTTAGAGATTCTTATATCAAGTATATTATTCCCCAAATCAGTTGGGAACCCATTGTTTATGAAAAAAATTATTATGGGATGAAACTCATTCCTTTTCATGGGTTATTTATATTCATGATTGATATATGTTCTATGTTTCATTCATGGTTATTTAAAAATTATGATGTGACGGATGCTCCCAGAATTATATAGAACAATATAAATATTATAATGTGACAGGTGCACCTGTAATTATATAGTGCTCCAATGAATTGAAAAATGTAAAGAACATCATGATTAATATGAAATATGAATTACCATTATTATTTCTTTGTTCACTACTATGTGTTGTAGTTCACCACTAAGACATGATGTTTCATTTTTATGAATTGAAACATTCCATGTCATCTATTAATGCTTCCTATCATAGTTGTGATCTTATTCCTAGGTTATGATAATAGTGATTATTCTAACCCCATGTTATATTTTATCATGTTTTTATATGTCCTCTTAATGTGCATTTATCTCTACTTTTTTGCTATATATCATCATGTGACTACTGGTACTAGGGAGAATTCAAGGGATAATAAAAATATAAAGAAGAAGGACTAAAATAAATGTTTATATTTTATTTTTTTAATGTTATGTATGGACCATGTTTTCTAATGAAATTTAGAATTCGGATCCTTGATGTGTAATAAATTTATTTTTTTATCATTAAAATGATTTAATAGTAATTTAATGAAAATAACAGTGGAAATAGGCCAACTGTGCTGATTCTACACTCAAAAACAACAAAAATGATATCCTACTGATAGAATATTCTACCTTATTCCCCTTCCAATGAGCATAGAGAATATTAGAGTCTTAATAATGGTGGAACTCCAGACATAAACACTATCTCAAGTGAAGAAATTTCTTTGAGAAAATATCATTTACACTCTTATGTTTAGAATAGATGATTAATATCTCACCCATAATTTAATATATCCACATATTCAGTAAGGATACTCCAACATAAAAATCCATTCCTATGATATTCATCCAACTACACCCTTAGCCCGTGAAGCTCTCTAGGGGGCATCTGATATGTTTGAATTAATATAATGTACATCTTGTGGTATAGATCAACCCATAATTATATTCCTTAGTGGAGAGACAATCCTATAGCATCCTAAAGAAATATTTCTATGTACTCAAAAACCACTATAAAATCTAAAATCTCAAATAATCTATTGCACCTAGATTCATGCTATCTAAATGTTCAGTAATTGGTTTCACCCTCATCTTCATGGGCCCATACTACTCCACCAGGTTATCCATTTAACCCACAATAAAAAATCTCATTCCATAATTATAGAATCATCAAATCCACATAAAAAAATTCTATTTATGAATGATATATATATATATATATATATATTATATACCATATATAACATTATAATTCCTCATCATTGTTATTAAGAGGTCTCAAAAGAAACTCCCACCACCAAGAGTCAGGAAAAATCATTGGAAGAAGTGTGTGATCACTATTTCACCACTAGTAGGAGTCACCAAGGGAAAGGTTTGTGCCAGGGGATAAACCTGAATATCTATGTCTCTAACAGGAATAGTAAAAACAATGAAGTGTCTCACGCCCATCACTATCAATACATAATGTAAATTATATAATACACAAATCATGCCTCGTATCATCCCTAGAGCCTTTGGGATATATGTACAGACTGCCTGTAACTGACATCTCCCATGACCATTGGCTTCTTAATCCAAGAGAGGACACCCTAGGTGTGGTGGTGGAAATGATTCATAATTTCTCCTACCCCTAGATACTTTCCCTAATCCACTTCTACATATGCTTCCCTATGGACAAACCATATCATTTTTTTCTGTACCCAGTCGTTCCATACTATATATCACTATTAGCCTCATGTAGGATTATGAAATAAGATTAATGTTATAAAAAACTATCAAAATAGAAGTACCACTTACCTCTAGTCTGATTTGGTCTATCCTATGAGCAATGAACAATAGAAACTCTTTTCTTATTCCACCTTCTGAAACAACATTCCAACCCATGTCCCAATTCCTTTCACCAACTAACTTATGTTGAATTATTAGATCTTTTGTGCTCACTGACATCACATATTGTTTATGTCAAATCATTCGGGAACTCATCATAACCAAACCACACTTCAGAACACAAACATATGTTGGAATTTAATGGTGTATCATACTGGATGGGGTGTATTTTTCCTACTAATAGAACTGATCATTTACCATATCAATCTACTATCAAGAGATCATTGTGAACCTTGATTAATACTCCACCATAGTCATACAACCTAAAAAATGTTGTTGATTTTCCAGCATGCAACCAACCAAATTTTTTTATAGGGAACACTATTCTCTATGAATTCTATAAAAATATATACATGCATTAGTGTACTTATCATATTGATGAGTTAATAAAACCAACCATCATCATATATATCTATGACTAAATTTTTTATATGCGATAACCATCTGATCTGTAGGTCTATTGAAAAGATAAAAGACTCCTATCACTATGACTTGCTAGCCATTACCTGTCTAAGTGTTGGGCCAGACTCATAACCTAAGGTTTTCATTCTCTAAAAATCATGAAGTGTATGTATCTTATGTATCTCCTTTACATGTACTTGGGGTAATATATAATTTTCGATAGGCAGTGAAAAATACAGGGCACCCCTTAGAGGTAACACCTCATATTCTAGTCCTATAATGGATGTGTTGTCACAGAGGGTATCATATATGTGATCTTATTAATGAATCATTTCTGAAAAAATATGTGGAAGCATTCTGCAATATATTGTATGAACCATTGTCAATGAGTATATATAGGAAGATGAATAAAGATGTAAATAAAACCACACCACATTATTATAGGATTCATTTACCACTGTTTTCTTTATAACCACTTTCTATATTTCCCATGTTAACAATGTAATTTTTAAAGTATTGTTCAAAGGATATGTTTTCTGCCACTACAATACTAGGGTCCCAGAACTGTAATCCGATAATAATTCACTTAATATTTTCCTACAAATTAATCCCACATACTATTGTACTATGTAATTACCAACTATTATAATACCACTCTGCCACGACCCGAACAAAAATTTACTGAGTACCAACATCCAATCCCACTTGAAAAAGGCCAGGTGTAATGACCCAAGAATTATTCAATGGAAATTCCCTTCTTATAATTATGTCATATAGTATAGGGGCATAAAATCGCAAAACTATTCCACAACATGGTTATATGAACTACTAAATCTTCTGTTGCATTTAAACATATTTTTTCCACACATGTGATTTGAATTTCGAAAATCTGACATACATGTTTGTGATCAGTAAGAATATAGAGTCTAATATGAGAAGAATTATTTTTGGTGAATAGTAAGATACCCTTTGTAACATTAATTTAATACTTATGAATAGTTATATGACTCTTATTTATAAAAAATTGGTCATGTGGGGAGTAACCTTACCAATAAAAGTGTAAGTAAAATTTATACATCTTATATGTAACAATATGATAGTGTTTGTATTATTGGTAAGTAATATATATTTAATTATCATTTTATGATTAATATAATAGTTTAAATGAAAATGTTTTATAAAAAAAGGTATTAAAAAATAACATATTTATTTCTTTTGATTATAATATACTCTTATGAGACCTTAATTTATTTTTAAAACTGTCTAAAAAATGAATTATAATTTTCAAATATATATTTTTTTTAACTATATTATAATTTTAATTAAATATAAAATTTCTCAAATTTATAAAATTGTTTTCATAAAATGGATTTCTTTTTTGGATTCGACATTTAAAAAAATTGTTCAGGTGAATTTATCGATTTTTATGAAATACATGATTTTTTTTGTAAATAGTGAAATTTGATAATTTATGAAATATGAAACATAAATGAATTTCCACATCATGAATGAGTCATGGATGAACTAAATGGAAATTTTCTTTAACTCACATGACCATATAACTATTTTTATTCATAATAATCCACAATATTGCATGACATGAGAAAAATGATTTACTAATAAATTAAATATTGATAAAACTCCACTCCCCTCCATAATAAAAACACCCCTAACAACCCATTATATTCACACATATCAAGAGTTAATACATTACCAGATTATTCCTAAATATGTCCCTAACAATCTCTTCCACATCCCGGATATTTTGGTCTCATTAAAATACCATAACGTTTCCCTTAATAGGTTCTTAGGAAGAAGGAACCAAGAGGTAAACCCTTTTTCTCTTTCTATCAATATATTTTTATGGTCCTTTACATTTCCTTTATATCCTCACCTATCCTCATCCAAATTGTAGGAAAATTATAACAACATACAGATAAAATAAAAATTTTATGCTAATGTGACAATTCTTCATCACCTCTCCTTTAACCTCATTTTATACTATGATATGAAACCACCACCTAAGATGTGTTAAATTATCCAATTCATGGACAAAATGTTTGCAATATATATTAAAATTATCAATTTTGATCATGTAACCCATTTATGGTTGAAATAGATTATTGTTTATGTAATATATATTATGTATTGTTTTGGAATCATTTTGTAATAATTATGCTAATTTATGGAACCGACTGAGTTCGTTGTGATAAAAGAATATAAAATAACCCAAAGAGTTATCATTAAATTTTTATATAATGATTCATCCTCAATAGAAATAAAAAAATTAATTATATATCTATATATTAATTTGGATTTTCTCTAATTATAATTAACTTAAAATGTAGAAAAAAATCACATATTACATGATTATTCGCTCATGTAAAATAGTAAATTGATAATGGAAACGAACTAAACAAATACTACAATATAATTAAATTAGACCTCTTAACACATAAAAAATTCCATGAATGGACTTAATTATGTATCATAAATAAATAAAATATAAAAGAGGTTCTAGAATTATTAGTCAATGAATCTAATTTTGTTATTCACTACATTGAGATCAATTGAAGAACACCTTCAGACATTAGGTACGAGGTTCTACCCAAACCACCATTATTCCATTAGGTTTATTTATCATTATTTTTAACCAAATGAATTTATATTTTATATTTTATTTAATTAATATAAATTATTTTTATATGTTCTAAACTCATGTATCTAGATCCATTCATCATTCAGTTTTGGGGATATTCATATTTTTTGTGGTTCCCTTCTCAATTCTTCCTGAAAAGCAAACATGTTTTAAAATAATTTCTTAAAATTTTACCAAATTTCGTGTGCACTCGATCATATATTGTAAGAAATAACTATTTTTATAAAATATTTCATTTTATTAAAAAAACCTTCTTGGTTAACTAATATTTTATTACAAAGGATTATTCACTTTTCTATGTTAAATTTTCTTTAGTATTTTCCTTAAAACCTCTCAAAAATGTATTAATGCTAAATTTTAAAAATACTATTCTTAAATGTTGTCAATTGTTGTTAAAAAATCATACCAGGATATATTCCGATTTTAAATTAAAAATTTACACATATTTTTTAATTTTATTCTATCATGGACACTTCTATGATATATCTATTCATTATGCATTATGACTTGGTTATGACACCCATTTTTTCTTTGGGTTCCATTATTTTTAAGTATTATTGATTTTGTATGATATATTATGTGGAATACATATTCATAAACATGTTATTTTGGGTTCACCAATATAGTGC
The DNA here is from genome assembly GCA_963277665.1 of Viscum album. Classification (NCBI taxonomy): domain Eukaryota; kingdom Viridiplantae; phylum Streptophyta; class Magnoliopsida; order Santalales; family Viscaceae; genus Viscum; species Viscum album. The sequence goes on along the minus strand of OY728126.1, from coordinate 640,553,213 downwards.
ACCAATAAATAAGATAAAGTTTAGATTCATTAGATTTTTTGTGAAATGGTCTTGGTAGTTAGCTCTGACTCGTGTTCCTCTATGTACATCAAGCCTTGAATCATGCTAAATTCATGTATTATGATACTACCACACATTACTATTATTCGATTTTTATATGATCCCATTTTTTATATTTAATTCTTCCTCATGTTTAATCATATAGAATTCCTTTTTATATCATTATTTTTTGACTTCTAAACCAAGTTTTATGATTTATTCTTAATATTATTCCCTTCATGGGATTTTAGATCCCCAATTTTTTAATGTTATTTACAGGATATCCTAGTTTGATATAACTAATCAATAGAATTTAAAAGATCAATATGAATATTAAAATATAAATTTATTATTTATTGCCTTATTTTCTATTTTATATACCTAGTTTTACAAGACACTAGTCTTTACAATCCACGGAATTCAGTTAGATGTTCACTAATGCCTAAAATCATGTAATAATTTTTGTAAAAGTCCTGGGTATTTATAGTTTTTAGCTGATGATGATCTAGTTTTTTGATATTAGGAACAAATGACATTAGTAAAAACCTTATGGATAAGACTATGTATAAGAAAACATCCCATTATTTTTGTTAGTATAGAGTAAGTGGTTCATAATGTAAATGAATAATGTTTGTTTACTACAAGTTGATGTGGTTTTAGTATATATGAACATTGGATTAAAAACTACATCAAGGTGTTCCAGGATTTATGTAGGGTATACCTTTACATATCCAGGAGCCTTACTGTACACCTGGTTTAACACCCCTGAGGGATATTATTTGGTAAATTCAACTGATCATTTTGAACCATTATTAATGAAAAAAAGAGATCATATGAATATAAATCAATAAACATATCAAGTTTGAACTATAATTAGGCCTAGAGAATCACAAGTTAGGATATAATATTCATTTAAAAATTTATTATTTTATGTTTAAATTTTCATTTTTTGTTATTACCTATATATTAAAGACACTTAATTGTAACGTGTTTTCATATTTAATGGAAGGTAATAGAAGAACCTATGACATTAATAAATGTGTTAGGGACTGTAATGATTTCCCTAATTATATGAAAAATGTTATTAGAATGGGTGTTGAAAACATCATGTATGTACTTGATCATCTGGATTAAAATATAAATAATAACATGAATCCTATGTAATTCACTTCTCCTCCAATGAAATAGAAAATTTATATCGAATCCTTCATACAGAAAAAGAATAACTTGTACAGTAGATCTTCTGACCCACTCCTTTTGGAATTGTGGATTAACTCCATTGGGAATATATTTTTTTGTCTTCTAGTGCTATGGAGAATATAAATTTTTACTTGTGGTCTATAGATTATTATGGATGCTGAATAGTGGTGCAAACATATAAAGAATATTACGTCCCAGGAAGAAATTGTTTCCATGTGTTTAGTGGAAATCATGAAAATGTTTCTTCAATATATAATTTCCCCGAAACCTCTATATCATGATAGAAAGAGTGATCCGTAGAAATAAAAAGTTGGAAGATTAGTATATCAGGGCATATGAAGAAAATATTACAAGTTATCCATGATATGTATCTGGATTTTTATTGAGCACCGAAAGCCAGGTGGATCGTTTCTTTAAAAGAGTATAGATGAGTCTAAAAAAATAATTGGCAATTAGTGACTTTGAAAATTATGAGGGGATTTTCCATTGTTCCATGAAGGATGGAATGGTGATTAGAGATGCTCAATGGTCTTATGGGCCAAGTGACAATATGTGGAAAATGGAGTATAATATGGGTGGTTCATCAAATAAATCCCATGATATAATGAAGATAGAAAATCTCATGAGTTGTGATTGTGGGAAGACTCATCCTGGGAACCATCAAATGAGAACCAATAATTTTATCAAATGTGGAATAATGAATAACCTGCCTATGAACGGTTAGAGGGATACGATGAATTCAACTAACATGGAAGAAGAAATGATGGTTCAGATAAATAGTTTTCTTATAGTGTAGTTTTACAACTTCAAGGAACATGGACATTATGTGAACAATTTTACTAATCCATGGTTTTTATAGGGAATTCAACAACAACCTTCAATATAATAAGGATGGTCTTATGCTATCACTACTACTAAGGTGAATCTTGAAAATGGTGTGGTGACATGTATATAAGTTATACATTCATGAATCGTACTATTTTGATTTTGGACCTATGAATTATTTCATATCATTATTTTTTAGTATAAATATTCAATCAACACCTCAAAATTTAGATGTTATTTTATCTATTAGATCAATGAATGGGAAAATTACTGAGTCCAAGGTTTATTTCACCTCCACAAAAAATTTTTTGTCGACTAAACCTCCCATTAAAACTTTTCATACAATCGTTGGTAGAGTTATATGTAATTTTTGGGATGGATTGTATATCATTATATAAAGATAACATTTACATTTGGGAAATGGAGATCATTATTCCCATCCCAGTTTATCTTCTAATAAATGAAAATTGTAAGGAGGATGAATAATCTTCATTAGAATAACCATATAAAGGGTGGATAATGTTTCCTTTTGAGAAATAATATATTTCCAAAATTATGGAGATAAAGGTGATGATACTTCTCAAACTTATGACCATTGTGAGGGATTTCACAGATGTAATCCCAGAATAATTTTCTAGTCTCCCAACTGATCATGAGGTTGTGTTCTCAATTGAACATATTTCTAGATCCCTGCCTAAACTAATGAAACCGTATATAAATTCCACTATGTTGATGGAAGAGCTATATAAGCAGTTACAGGATAATCTGGAGAAGGATTTTTTAATTCTAAGTGTTTCACCATTAACTAAGACAGTCATGTTCTTCAAGAATAAGGATGGATCAATAATCCTCTTCATCAGTTATTGTTAACATAATAATGTCAATATAAAGAACTACTACACCCCTCCATAGATATATTACTTGTTCTATTAGATTTATGGGGAAAATTATATATCTATGGTGGAACTCCAATCGTCATATCTCTAAATAAAGGCGATGAAGGATAAAATGTCCACAACCTCCTTTTGTAAGGGATATTAACTATGTGAGTTCATAGTGAATCCCTTATGACTCACTAATATTCAAGAAATATTATTGTATTTAATGAATAGAGTCTCTAGTGGATTCCTTGAAAAATTTTTGGCAGTCTTTGTCGATGGTATTCTGATATACTCTCAGAGAAAGGAAGAAAAGGAGGAGAATTTGAATACTATTATTATTACATTGTGATTGGGGAAACATAAGGATAAGATAAATAAATGTTAGCTCTAGATGAAAGAAGTATCATTATTGGGGAATGTTAAAACTTGTAAAACAATATATTTGGACCCTTCCAAGACATAGGCAATTGAAGAGTGGCCCATGAAAACATCTATATCATAGATCTGCACCAATCTGGGTACATTTGGGTTTTATCGATGACATGTGAAAATCATCTCATGATTTTCTAACCCAATGAGAAATATGAGATGAAGGGTAGTAAATTTCTTCTGGACTTAATAATACGAAGGAATAATTATGGAGCTCAAAAAGTGGCTTATGATTTCTCCTGTACTCACACACATGATAAGTGGATAACTCTTTGTGGTGTACAATGATGCTTCAATGAAGGGATTAGGATTTGTGCAGATGAAAAATGATAATGTGATAGACTACGACTTATGAATGATGTTAATCTGTAGGAAAAACATTCCTCGACATGATTAGGAGTTGGAGGATGTGATCATTACATTGAAAATGTGGTGGCATTATATCGATGGTGAGAATTGTGAGATATATACCAATCATAAGAGTCTAAAATATATATTCAATAAAAAAGTGAATAACATTCACCAATGAATATGGTTGTAACTCATCATGGATTATGACTGCTCAATCCCATACCATACTAGTAATGAAAATATGGTGGAAGAAGCTCAAAGTAGTAAGGATCCTACATATCTATCAATAACGAGAACTATAATTTTTCCAAGATTCTTATATTTGTATAGGATGGACATGTGAATCATCAAGGGAAGAATATCATCAATCCTTTATCAAATTATTTATCAACTATCCCTCATGGAGAATTTAAATGATTCTCAATGAAATTATTTGTACATTCAAAATGTTATTGAAGGCATCAGAAATGGTAAATCCAATGAGTTCAAGATTGAAAATGATTGATTCATATGATTAGAGTCGTGATTATGTGCACCATCTGATCCAGATATAAAGAAGGATCATTTGAATGATTCACTTAGCTCATCCATTTCTATTCTCCGAGAGAGAAAAATGATGTATCGAGATCACCATGAGAATTATTAGTGGGAAAATATGAAGAAGGATTTTGCTATGTATACATCATAGTGACTTCAATGTCAGAAAGTGAAAGATGAAAGGAAAAATTATAAACGGATGATGAAACCACTACCCATACCAACATAGATGTGAGATAAAATCACCAATTATTATTTCATCCACCTTCCATAGAAATTCAAAGTAATCAAGACTATATGGGTCATTATGGAAAGTCATATTAAAAAAGCACACATTATCAAAATTAGAGAGGACATCAAATTAGATCAAGTTGAAAAGATATATATGAATGATGTAGTATGGTTTCATGGGGTACCTTTATATATCATATCTGATAGAGATATGAGATTCACCTTGATGTTATGGAAAAGTCACCAACATTCTTTATGCACTTAAATGAATATAAATACTGCCTATCATCCACAATCTGATGGAAAATATTAACAAACTCTTTAGACTCTAGAATACATATTGAGAGCATGTTCGAGTAACTTAATAAGAGGATGTGACAAAAATCGTTCACTGGAAGAATTATCCTATAACAACAATTTCCATTCCAACACCTGAATGGCACCATATGATGCCCTTTTTGGGAAAATCTATAAAACAACAAAATTTTGGGTTCATGGTGGTGATCTAAATCAGATAGAACTTGATATTGTCAAATAAATGGTGGAGAAGATGAAAACCATTCACAAGATCATTAATGAATCCTAATGTCATAAAATTATTTCTGTAGACAATCATCAATGAGACTATAAGTATAAAGTTAGAGACATGGTATCCCTCAATATATCTCAATGGAAGATGGTCATGAGATTTGGGAAGAAAGTGATGCTAAGACCCAGGTACATTGCCCACATTGAGATTCATGGTCGTGTTGGAGATATGGTCTATCAACTAGTACTTAACCTACCACGTATAAATTATACGATGCATTCCATGTATCCCTCTTAATGATGTACATACCAGATCCATCACATGTACTATTCTAAGAGGTGGTAACGTTGGAGAACGATCTTTCTAACGGGAAAGAGCCAGTGAAGATGTTGTATCATATAGATAATGTGATATGTAACAATACTACTCAATTGTCAATTTAATATGGTCGAACGATAAGTATGAAGGTGAAACATGGGATCTGGAAGAATTGTTGAAGAAAAAGTACCCCCACATGTTTTCATCTTAAAATCGAAAACGAATTTTTGAGGGTGATATTTTATAATAGTGGAAGAGTGTAATAAACCAAGGATTAATGAATGGAAATTCAATTATTATAATTATTTCATATAGTACAATCCCATAAAATCATAACCCAATTCAACATCATTCTTACATGAACAACAAAATACTATGTGACCATTATATATAACGTTTCAACATCACTAATTTGAATTTTGAAAATCATACGTACACGGCTGTGATCAGTAAGATGAATGGAGTTTGATATGTAAAACCTAAATTTTGGGGAATAGTAGAATACCCATATGTATAATAATTTTACACTTATGAATAGTTATATAACCATTATGAATAGTAAATTGGACTTGTTAATAGTAACATTACCAATGAATGTACAAATAAAAATTCACCATCTTATAAGTGATAATATCATAATGTTTCTATTTTTGGTTTGTCATAAATATTTAATTACCATTTTATGGTAAATTTATTTCCATAAATGTAATTGTACTTTTTTTAAAATATATTCATAAAAAAACATTATTACGACTTTTGAGTAAAATATAATTTTTTGAGCTCTTAATTTATTTGTCATTGTTTTCAATTTTTTTAATTTTAAAATATGTATTAATCCTTCAATTTATTAATTTAATTAAAAATTAATTTTCTCAGATTTAAAAACTTATTTTCATAAAATGGATTTATTTTTTTGTTTTTATAACTCAAAAAATAACTGCGGTTATTTTTTGTAATTTTTGTAAAATACTTAAGCATTTGTTGTATAGTGAAATTCGATAATTTATCAAATATTCTAAAGAAACAATTTTTTCATCATACTTGAGTCATGGATGATGTAAAAAAAAATTGATTAAAACTCAGATACAGTTATAACATTTTTTGGTCACAAGAATTTTCATTATTTATTGTCTTCAGAAAAATGAAAAAATAATGAATTAAATATTACGAATAATCACCTCTACCCCACAAAAAAAACTACCCCTCACAACCTCTTCTCCACACACCTATCAAGCCCCATTACATGTCAAAATTTGGTTCAAATATCTCCCTTGGTATATTTTAAACTTCATGGAGATCTTGGTCTCATAAAAATAGCAAAAACGTTTCCTTATGGAGGTTTTCATGTGGAATGAATCAAGAGGTAAAACCATTTTTTGTTTTCATTGAATTTCTTTTAAAGTTCCATTACATTCTTTTATATCCCCACCTCTCCTCATCAAATAGGTATGAAAACTCTAGTACCCTACATATAATGATTTTTTAATGGAATAATTCTTCATCATATCTCCTTTAACCTCATTTTATACTATGAAATTTGAACATGAACAAATATGTGTTAATTTATCATACTCTATGACAACAGTTTTTCAATTTCAATTAATGTCAAAAATTCTGGTCATGGAACCATTTTTATAGTTGAACTAGAGTTTTATGTATGTAATATATCCTATGTAATGTTATGTAATCATTTGGTACAAATGGTATTAATATATAAAACAATATGTGTTTATTATGATAAAAAACCGCCAATTTACCCAAACAGTTATCATATAAGTATTATATAATTTTTGATCCTCACTCTAAATAATGAAATGGATTAAATAACTATGTAATATTCTATATTTTATCTAATAACATGTAACCTAAATTCTATAAATCCATCCTCATCATACCCGATTATCAATACATGTATAAAATTAAACTTATCACGAAAACCTAGGTAAAAAATGCTTCAAAACCATGAAATTGGACCTCTTAACCGACAAAAAATTCCATGAATGAAATTAATAAGGTTATAATAAATAAATTACATGTAGAATATGTTATTTTAATATTAATTAATTAATATGAGTTTATTATCTTGTACATTATGATCATGGGGTGATATCTTCTGGACTTAAGGTAACGGATTCTACCCGAACCTCAATTTTTCTGTCGGGTTTCTCTATCTTTCTTTTCACCCAAATAAAGTTAACATTCCATTTTTATGTAAGTCTTATAAATTGTGTTTATATGTTCCAAAATAATTTTTTAATATCCATTAATCATTCAACTTCAAGAATATAAATTGTTTTTAGTGCTTCCCTTTTCAATTCATCCTGATAAGTAGGCCTGTTTTAAGATAAATTCCCAAATTATTACCCAATTTCAAGTAAATATTATCATATATTTTAAGGCACCATAGTTTTTATAAAATCAGTCTTTTTATTTCAAAAAATTCATTGGTTAATGTCTGGTTTATATAAAATATTATCACCTTTTATATTTTAAATTCACTTCAGTATTTTCCTTCAAAGATCAATAAATTGTTTTAATGCTCAAATTTCCTAAATACACTTGTCACATGTTGTCACTTCTAGTTGAAATATATTACCAAGATATATAACTATTTTACCTTATTAATTTTCATGTATTTTTTACTTCAATTATTTCATATACACCTGTATGATATGCCCAGTCATTATTATTTATGTTCTTATTATTATACAAAATTTTTTCCATGGATACCATTATGTTAATTTGTGATTGATTATATACGATTAATTACGTGGAAAAAATATTCATGAACATGTTAAGGTGGGTTAAATCTGAAATATCTCTAATGAATTTGGAATTTTTTTCCACGTTAGATATTATGTGTAACGGTATTGGTGGTTATCCTTGATTCATGCTCCATGTGCAACGATCTTGGTAGTTATCCTTGAATCGTGATCCTACATATGCATTGAGGCTAGACCTAGGAATGATTCATTTTTTTGTTTCATACACATTAATACAATTCAATTTTTATATGATCCCGTATTTTACATGTTATGATTCCTTTAGTTTAATCATGAACCATGCCTCTTCATATCATTATGTTATTCCATCTAATCCATGTGCTTTGATTTATTCTTATGATTATTCCCTTACTGGGATTTTATCTCATCCCCTTTTTAATGATATCAAAATGTTATCATATGCTAATGTAAGAGGTCAAATGAAGTTAGGATCCCTTTATTAATATTAAATACAGAAATTTTTTATTTTGTCCCATGTGTTCAGTTTTATGTTCCTAGTCCTGAAAGACACAAAAAATTATGATCATTATCATTTAATTCTATGTAAAATTATGCATAATATCATGTAATGATATGTGTAAATGGCTGGGGTCACTATAAAAAAGGATGTCCAACCGCATTGAGTAGGAATATCAAACACATAATAGGCCTTATAATAATATACTTGTACACACACACACACACATTTTTAATCCCATTAAACACTTAAATGTAAATAACTAATAATATTGAACGGATAAATCTAAAATCCCACCATCATAGGAAAACAATATATTACTAGATATTGATGGTCCAAATACTAGACCAAAAATATAAATTAAAATAATGTCAAACCAATGATGTTGGAGTGGATTACTATTAATATAACTACTAGTACACCCATTTGTTTTTATGCCTCACTAAATTCTGCTTAGTCTAGGTTCATCTGGGACCCTATTAAAAGGTCGATCTTTAGCATAATACCTAACACATGTTGGAAAATCCCATTCCAACATGAGTATAAAAATTTCTAGTAGGAATCCCTGAAATACCAAATTATATAAAATCATGAATAAGAGGGATGTCATCATTGGGATGTGTCAATACACACATAATAGGAAAATAAAAATATTTTCAATGTATTCACATATCCTCAAGGTTAGATCAATCCCATAATTATAACATACGATTAATGCCTAGAGGATCCCTATAATAGTAATCTATGAGAACAAAATCCATGTGTCAGATAAAACAGAGAGAATCCATCTGCAATGTCATTCTCATTGGGTCTCTCTATTAGAAGTACACATATCTAAATAGTCTCATACATTGATGGGGATCAATCCCTATTCCCTAGGGTATACCAAAAACCAAATTTTTATTAACCTTTACCGTATTGGATTGAAGTACATTTAGTATTCATCAATACAATACCAATAACCCTACCTTGTAAAATGCAGATGATATTGGATCTCACTCTAGAGATCATGGAGGGATTTTGAAAACCCTATTTGAGACTGATGTTCTTCAATGGGGTTCATGATTCTATTAATAGAATTTAACTCCATACTAATCCTTTAGGTAAGGGATAAAGGGAATGTAACAAAATGATACCTGTCCATGATGATGGGAAAAATTAATCTATGATATCTTTGAAGCACTATACGACATCTACAGTAACTACACATTGTGTCCCTTCAATACCAGGTTCTACCAATGTGTCAGGGAAAATGATCATATCTCTATAATATTACCTACTCGATGGATATCCACACGACGTGTAGAGACAAACAGCCACCATGGATTGCACTTATTGAAAATGTATAGATTTCTTCTATTGTGTACATGATGTGTGGAATGGGCCACATGACATTCAATTCCTTCTTGAGTTATGGTTGTGTACACACTAAAGACATAAAGATAGAAAATTAGGCACAACATTATGTGTGGTAGGGACCACATGGAATGTGATCATTATTGATGTGTGTAAACCCTAAATTCTTCTCATGGGGTCCCACAGGGATTTGAATACTGGATTACACACAATGTAACCAAAAATTTAACATAAATTATAAGCCATTATACATGTTTCAATAGACACAACAACAACTATCAAAAAATTATCTATAATAATTAGATCTGGTGTTTTCCAATCCCCACCATCAACGATCACCGAGATCATGCCTTTGAAACATCCCTTTAAACACTCAGTGCATAATCTATAGTCGTTTCATTGATTCAGGGTGAACAGAAGTTGTTGATATTTCTTGATCTTCATTGGGTCAAACTTTATCATCATAATATCCCAATAATATCCTTGATCTGGAGTCATACGCATTTTATTAATTCGTTGAACCAAAAAAGTCATACAATGATGGAATACCATGTATTTCATTAAACTGAGGGCTAAAAGAATTTCCCATGAAAAATGTGTTAAGAATAAGGGAACGAATTCCCAAAACAAATAAAATTAGAAACATAAATTATCCAATATTAATTCTAGCTTCAATTCATTTAAAATAGAATGATGAACAATATAATATAGTTGGATCAACAACTAAAATCCCCCAATCTGAAAATAACTAAACAACACTTGTAATATTCCTAATATGTGAATCAATATATTAGTTTATTGATTCAACTTCATGGGAGGAATAATTTAAATGGGTTAAGTCCACATAAAACAACATACAAACTTAATATGAATTAATCTATAATGAACAAATAATCTATATTATCTTTTTTGGTGGGGTAATTTAATTGTTTTGCACACAGATTGAAAATCCTTGATCTAGTTGTTTTTGAACTGAGAAAAATCCTATATTGTTATATCAACTAGCTCTATTGTCATTTAGTTAAACCTAACATTTCATCATATAAATTTATATACAATCAATGTTCGGGTCATGGATGTTTAATTAAAAAAATTATTTTAATCAATTAATTAATTTAATCATTCTACCATGACCATTCCCAGGATAAATGATTGGAGAACTCAAATGTTTTGTCATTACTATTGTGAAAAAGAACACATTAAACTCAAAAACAATTTCATATTTATGATATGTTACACAATGTAAGAGTACGTCCACTTTTATAGAGAATCTACCCATGGATGACATATAATATATCTTAAAAATTAATTCTGGAATCTAATTGCCTGGAATTATACCTCTATTTCAAATCCTAACTCGAAAAATAAACCATATAATATTTGAATTAATATAAGGTAAAATAATATTAATGAAATTAACCTTGTGGTGGGTTTGACTTATCTTCTATATCTTCTGGGAGTGGGTTTCTGTGTTTTTTTCATTGAATTTTACTACAAATAAATAATTCATTAATTTCTATAATGGAATCTCATAACCAATTATATTTTTTCCATAGAATAAGGATATCATAATATTAGAAAATTAAAACATTTAGATTTGGTTCCCACTCTTTATTCAATAATTATTTTTATTTTCATGAATTTCAGTTTTCTTAATTCTGTTCTCAAATTTTTTCTAATTTTCTTCTATTTAGAATTATTGATCCAAAATTTATAATGATTCAGTAGGATAGTATTTTTACCATGTTTTTAGTTGTTTCAAAACATAGTTTTTATTATTATTTTAGTATTTAAAATAACAAAGGGACATAAATTTAAATTCAAATCATTGAATCACCATTTATCAAGTGGTGATTTAGTGGCATATATTATATTTTCTATTTTTTTAGGGTTTGAGAGATATGGAACTTGTTCATTATTATTTTAATAGTTTCTAAGTTAACATCATTTCAATTTTAAAAAAGAATTTCACTATCACCAGTAAAGGAGCTTGTGTTTTATTATTTCTAGTTTCTATGTTCATAATCCATTCGCCTCCAACTAAAGAACAATGTTTAGATATTAATATACATTTATGCACAAATCTATTCATTTGGATTTACATTTATTTACATATGATATTTGAAACAGAAAACTGAATACACCATTCAATGAATTGTGATCTTTAAATCCCCATCGATGGAGCTAAATGAGAACCACTTGAGATAAATATGGTGGAATATAAATAATAGTAAGTCAATGGATCCACTCTACGGTTTATGATTCTATAAATATAGGACAACAATATCAAGGTTAATAAGTTTGTTATAAATATTATTTATAATATGGGGTTGTATTGATTAAAATAAATTAAATACTCTCACCAATACCTATATATTTTTAGGGATATATGTGATAATTTAAGAATAATGAGTAGTCTAATGATTCAACCATATTTGGATAATTGCCTTTCTCATTGAAGGATTGTGAAAAATGGTTGTAGTCCCCACTACCTAGTTCAATTATCACATGGGATGGTCAAGAATTAATATCCCAAGATAAATACATCTATCTGTTTAAAACATTTATTCTTAGGAGAGTTTTTCAATAAAATTCATTTTAATATGGTGATTCCACTTATGATGAATTATATAACATAATTGATATATTGAAGACATTCATATCCCATAGAGTGTGTCTATGTGCGTAGTTATAGTACTTATACATTACTTTACAACCTAAATTTTATGTTATTGTCAAATTGATATCTAGATGAGGAATCAAGAGACAAACAACATCCATGTAACACGAATTTTTAAATGAATTTGAATAAAATTTCAAAATATTAAGAATAAAGTGTCCCGTAAAAATAAGTAATTTAGAAAGTTGAATAAACCACAACATTGGACACTCAAATGTTTATAATATAAAAATAAGATAGAGGGTTTTCTAACTATTCTAAATTTTGGTGTAAAACTTGAGCTACAATATTTTCATTCATCTATGAATTTTAGAGGCCCCAAAATATTTCAATATTTCTACATCAGAACCAAAGTGAATCCATTGGGGGAATATATATTTTTGGGATACAAAAAAAAACATTACTTTAGAAAAAATTTAATTCAAATATTTTCACAGAGATCCAAAACTAATTAATGATAATAAAAATGAGTCGAGCAAAATGGGAGTCCTTCTTAGAGTAGTTTGGGTTTTCCACAAGGATATCAAGAATTGTGAATATATATATATATATATGCCCAAAATAAATACTTTTTTGTATAAGCCCCGACAACCAAAAAAAATTAAATCTACATGTTTGAGTATCAAAACCTTCTTTTGGGCATTAATTGAAAATGTACATTAAAAAAAATGACTGGCATCTCCCACTCATAGGAAGAAAACTATTTATAAGCATTATACATACAATGAGAACAAAATATACTCTCTCCATAACACTGATCTTCAATATTTAACACTTTATTAGGATACATTAGAGAGACCACTAGTTAATCTACTGGGAAAAAATGAAATTCAGTGAGATGTGGGAAATTATATAACATTAAGATGGGAATAGAAGTCTTTTGGAGTTTTATAATCATTATTTCAAGGAGGATGAAAATGAGGATGATACATAACTAACATTAGAGAAGGTGGAAATGATAATTTCAACTATGGACCCCACCAAGGAAAAATAATTGGGGAAGATAAGAACTAGTAAATAAACAACTATGTAAATTGAGGTAAAATCTTTATGAACACATATTACCCTTATTGATATGATTTTATTATAATAGGTTGAAGAATAATATAATATGTTATGTAAATTTTCCAAACAATAACAACAAATATTCCATTCAATGTGCATATTTCGGAAATAGCACTTTATAGAATGTCCCTAAAATAACATTTATCTAAAAATGTAGATAGATTAATTTGTAATTATATCACATATATAAGAGTTATAATCCAATATTAATAGGAAAAACGACCAAATAATTATTATCTGGTTTGTTTCTCAACCAATATACTATTGGTTTTTACACATTTTGAAAATTAATTTGTAATTTCAAGGATATTTTGTATCTATGAATTCTAAATTTTTTCAAAAATATAAAAACATGTAATCCAAATACCATTATATTTTCTCTTCAATTTTAAAATTGATCCATCATGTAATCCATTTATATTCTAGAGGTTGTTTTGGATAATGTGCGGAAATTCATTTTTATAGTAACATTTATCATTTTAGAGATGTAAGGAAAAGAAGACATACTAATCATATTAAGCTTCCTTTTCTATCTATGAATGAATTATTTATGTAAATCCTAAAAAATTTATATTTATAGTTAAAGAGGATCAATTTAAATTTTTTGTGATTAAATTAGTGAAGCATGGATATTATCCAACATATTTTAATTCAATAATCACCATTGAAGAATAATATTCACTACAATAGAAAAAACTAATAATACAAATAACAGATGGAATTAATCAATAATGGAGTGGATTAATGAAAATGGTATAACAAAGATGACATTAAATATTAGGAAGGATTATTAAAACTGACACACAAATTGAAGAATAATTTATCAAAATGGTTCCATTAATCATGAATTAACTAGATGTATGTATAAAACATCCTCCAAGTAGATTAGGATAATAATTAATATGTGAAAGAGACGGATTTTAATTGGACTTCAATGATGATATTTTAAAGGAAGAAGATAATAAATTGATTGATGTAGTGAAAAAATGGAAGAACCCAATATCATGGACAATTGTTGATAATAAATGAATAATATGTTACTTTTTAACAAACATTTTAGTTTATGACAATGACATTATCCATTGAGACATCCGTAACAATTCATGGAAACACCGATTAATGATTATTTAAAGAAATAAGTACTAAATACTTTTGATGAATAAATAATTTATCAAATTTATAATGGATAATGGGGTTTACCACCCCATGTTATTCCTTTAATATAAGGAATGATACTAGAAAATTATGATGGTTAGATAATATAAACTTGAATGGTTATGGGAAAGAGAGTTTTTGTTGTTTATAGGGTACTAAACATAGTAATGGAGAAGGACCACTTTCTCTATCAATTTAACAATAAAATGATTAAAATATAATTGATCACTAACAATACTAATTTATATATAGACATTACAGTAATAATTAAATTTCCATGTATCTAAACGTTAACAGAAAGAAACCTTTAAATTCATAAATGGATCCTTCTCTAAGTTTTATATTTCATTAAAAATGTGTAATGTAGTAGCAATATTTTAGCAGTGAATGAAACTAATTTTTAATGAGATGGTGGAGGAGATTCTAAATGTTATCATGGATTATTTATATATATACAGTCGATCATTTTAATATGTCTCAGTAACTTAGACTTTGTGTAAGAGAAATGTTAATAAACATTCCATATACATAATAGGAAAAATTTCTATATCATGTTAAATGATAGAATTGTGATTTCTTCGAGAAATTCCGAAGACAACTAAGAGGTAAATCCCACTAGGAATAAAATAACAATTGAATTATAGGAACCCATGAAATATAGGAGAGTTAATGTATTCATCAGGGATGAATAGTTTTATTAGAGGTTCTTGAATGATTTATCAAATATTTCCCAACCCTTAACTCATATTTTGTGGAATTATATTATGTTCATGATTGATAAAAACATTATAGAAATTCAAACAAGATAATGATAAGGATATCCACATCACCATTTATACTACATGTATATTGGGATGAACAGTTTGAGAATATGTATGATATGAATTAGTATATTGTAGGGGTATTACTATGTTATATAATAGAGTATGTTTTTTGGACAATCTGCTATCCATTTTAAACTCTTATAGAGTTACAATTCAACTTCACCATGATGAAAATTGAATTAATTGGTGTGGTATTTGATTTTGAACATTTTATACCATATACTATATTATCCAAAGTATTATTGTGCATATATTATTTGTAAATAATGTATTTTATAATAGAGAAAAATGTTAAACCATGTATTATATGGTGGATCCATAGTCATGATGAGGTTGATATCGAAATAAAAGACACGAATATGTCAAATAATTTAAATATAGACCATCTATTGTAAATGTATCATCACTACCTTAATCGAGACTAACTTGTAGATATCATGAATAAATATCTATATGAACACCAATTTTTATTATCTCTTACAACATGATTATTGTTTTTTGAAATAACTAATTTTTTGACAATAAAGATAATCTATCCATATTTCACACAACAAAATAGAAAATGATTCATAAAAAAATATAAATTTTATTTTTTCAATGATACATTATGTTTCATATAGTTTGGGGAATATCTATTTTATGGTTCCCACCAAGAAATACAATAGAAATCATGTTGCATGTTTGTCACATTTCAAATTATGGGAGGATTCCATGGTCCAAATAGAATAGTGTCTCAGATTTCATAGAGTGGATTCATTGGGTTAACCAAAATAAGTATAAACAGATCTTCATGATATCATGTGATCAATACAAATAATCTAATTCAATGTTATGAGATAAGAGATACCAAAATAACCCATTATGGTGGTCTAGGGTATAGAATATAGTGGATAAATGTAATAAGACCATTACTTAACTCTCTCAAATATTACTACATCATTGTGTTTATTGACTAGGTCATTATATAGCATAAAGTGGAAGCCAACATTGGGAATTGAATAATGTTGTAACAGTGTTAATGAGGAATATTTTATTTTCTATCGATGGATTCCCTAAAGGAAAACAATCACTTTCCATTGGGTTTTTAGAAATGGATTTGAAAGCCACTACTAAAAGGAGGGTCTTGTGATTTACCACCAATTTTAGAAAAAAAAAATTCATAATTTGTCTAGATTTATTAAAAACTTTTTCCTTTGTTTGTCTGTTCAAATAATCAATATATGTGAATTTTTATTTATTTAATTATAAATGTTATTTTTTAAATCAATATGAAGTTATAAATAATTATTAATAACTAATTATGATTTTGATTACCTATTTCCTATTAATTATTTATTTTTTAATAATATATATTTATTATATATAACTATTTTTTATTTATAATATTTCAATATTTATAATTGTAATTAAATATAAAATATAAAATATTTAATTTTATTGTTAATTAATTATTTAAAAACTTGATTAATTATTAATTATAATAACTTATTCATAATTATTCATTATATATTATTTATTAATTCTTCATTAAAAATTATTTATTATTAATTGTTAATTAATAATTATTATATATTAATAGATAATTTTTAATCATTAATCAGTAATAAAAAAATACTTACTTATTAATTATTAATAATTAATTAATAATTATTTCTAATTAATAATTTTTAATTATTTAAAATATTAAATACTATTTAATTAAATATTATTGGTTATTTATAATTCATAATTAATTAAATATTAATTAGTAACATCAAGATAACCATTATTCTATTATTATTTTCTAATTATAAATTTGTTAATTATTAATTATAATTTATTTAATAAATAATAAATCATACAATCTATTAATTTTATTCCTTTATATTTATTACTTATTAATAAATATATATTTTGGATTAATTATTCAATAATAGTAATTTATTTTTAATATTTATTTATTAGTTATTAATTTAATTAATTGTTAATTTTTAATTATAAATTTAAGAACTATTAGTACTTGGTCCAATTTTGGGTCATGTTTTATGGATTAAATTGTATACATTGGCACCATATAATTTTTCTTGATTTTATGTAATCCATTGGCGTCCTCATAAAAATTGATAAAGAATCAATTAATATGATATCTATGTATTATGCTTATTTGATAGTCAAATATGTGTTGAATAATACTTTTATTGATAATGGAATTGTCCAAACTAGATTTTATGATTTCAATCTAAATATTGAAAAAGTAAAAATTCCTAGCTTCTATTTTGACAATTTGTTAGTTGAACATGATTGAATGAACACAAAAATATTGGTTTGTTATTATTATTTTCTCTACATAAGGGTATCATGAATTCTGTTTCTTTAAAAAGATGAGCTACCTAAATTCCATGGGATCTTCAACATATGAAGATTAAGTGCCAATACACACTAAAAATGGTTTTTCGTGTCAGGGTCATGACGGAGGAAATTATCCACATGTGAACTTGGTGGGGAATAGACTTGGTTGAAGGTATATTAGAACCCTCAAATCATATGTTGGTAATTTTATAGGAAAACATTATACTAGTTTTATTTAATATATTGGGGTATGTTCAAGGAATATCCTCCTTTCGAGGCTTCTCTTACTAGGGATGAAAATTATCAAATGTGGAATATCATTCATGCTCATAGGGTGAGCTCTAGGGTGATTTCCACTCCTAAATCTCAAATAAGGTTCTCATATCCTCAAATTCATATTTCCTCTCTGTATTATAGAGGGAAGAATATGGATTTAGATATTGTGCAGCAATATTCCACTTATACAGTTCATGTAAAAGTGAAATAAATATCTAGTGTTGATACATCCTTCATTGTAGATATTTTGTAAGATATATGGATCCCATCTATCAACAAAATTTTTACTTTTAATTATTCATGGGAACAAAAATTCTGTGTTGACTCTCACATGATAAAATGGATGAAAATAAATTTTCATACAAACATAAATAGTAAAATGATAATAAAATATCCTATACTAGTAAATTTATATTTTGGTGCGGTTACTCCATGAATTTGTGAGTGGAATTATAAAACATTATGAGGTGTGAAACAAATGGTAATGGGATTCCTAATTCTATTGTGTCATCTCAAGTTAGAAACATAACATAACAGCCCTCTGGAACACAGACAATGATAAATATGATGGTTATGAGTGCATTAGCGGGGGAGAATATGTTCACATCTAGTAATCACATGTATCATGAAAATATATTTAATGAAAAAGTGACTACATAAAATCCCTATATAGTACATGAATTGTTGATTTAAGGGAAAAATTATGTGTATGATGGATGATGTAATCATTCCTACCATAGATACCTCATTGGAAAATATCTTCAAACTACTGAGGATTTGGTGCCCATTTAGAATGGTGAAGTACTATATATTCCTTAATTGATAACCTATAGAAGAGGGATGTTGCCCCGATAGATGTTGTGGTAAATGAATTGGAGGATATTAGTGATCCTTATGGCCCTTTATGACACATTAAAACATAGAGGTGATGTAATCATTCAATAGTTTGATGACATGGGAAGTGATGAATTAATTAAGGTGATCTTAAAAGTAAGACATTTCATGCCTAGCTTGAGATTATCAAAAAGATAGGTGTGTGACTATCAGTTTCTATGGAGGGAAGTTTTTATTTACATGAACCTAAAATATGTGGTTTTAGATTTTCTCTTTTTATAAAATGGTTTTGATTTTCAAATTTTCTAAAAAATTATTTTCAAATTCCTAATTCTAAAAAACTAATATATATTTATTATTTATTAACTGTTAATTTGAAGATATTAATTATTTTTAATAGTAATTATAATATATATATGAACTATTAATTAGTAATTATTAATTATATATCAATTATTATTAATTATCAATTGATAACTATTATCTATGAAATATTTATAATAACTATATTTATGTTATATTATATTTTAATTACTAATTAATTATTTATTAATAATTAATTATTTATAGTCATTTATGATTAATAACTTTATAATTAATAATTACTATTTTATAAAATATTGATTTTTAAATTAATTACTTTTTATTCAGTAAAAAATAAAAATTATTTATTTTTATTTATTTTGAATTAATTTTTAATTTTAATTGTATTTATTAGTTTGTAGGTAATTGATGAAGTCTTATATATATATATATAAGTATAATCATCTTTTATAACATGCTAGAAAGGGAATCCTAAATAAGGGTAAAGCCCTATGGAACAAGTCCATTAAATAACTAATAGGACCAGTGGCACAATAGCCTAACACATTTCCCATAGGATTAAATCCCAATCACCCTTACTAAAAAAAGAATTCCTTATTTCATATATCCATCACACTTGAATTTAGTCTTAACATCACATTCATGGTCATCCATTACAGCCTCTCATCTTTTTGTGGTATTGAATTAGTGTGATATATCTCCTCAATGTATAAACCACATCACCTAGTTTATGCTCAGGTCCTAACCTTAGTATCATATTCTCTGCCATGGTTTGGTTTTTCTCCATCATGAATACCTTTGGCTGCATCATGACCCATATGCACTATGGAATGAAGGTATATGATGGTTTATGGCCCATATTAGTGGCCTAAAGGAAATTCATGATAAATGGACCACATATATAATGCCATATTATATTACATATAATGTTATAGTGGTATAGTAATTCCAAAAATATAAATATAAATTTTCTACCACCTAGATCTGGACTTGTGGATGATACAATATTATGGGTAGGGGTAGTGTAGGGTGTCATATATAGAAGGTTTTTTGTAATATAAATAAATATATAATGTATTGTATTTAATACATTTTTTCCATATTAATACATGTATGTTCATTTGGTGGAATGATTAGTAGACATCAATAAAAATTCCTTATAGTAGAGTAATGATGGGATAAATTCAGTGAAGATAAAGGGATTTGTATATAAAATATTAATAAATGTAGAAAATAAATATTAAATGGATAATATATAGAAGATATATATTAAATAATTTAAACTTATATAGATTATTGAACTGATTTTTTTTGTAAAATGAAAAAATGTTTTTAAATATGTAAAAAAATATTTAAATTAACAACACTAGGAAGAAACACCACATAATGATTGATAGTGGTTATAAAAACTATTAGAAAATGATTCCAGACACTAAAATTCAATGAATTTTCTAGAAAATATCATTATTATTTTCAGGTAGTTTACCCCTCCATTAAAAACTAGTTCTCTTATAGCGAGTTCCCGACATAATTATTTAAAATAAAGGTAATAATTTCAATGAAAAGTCACCCAAAATTCTCTAAAAACCATGAATCATCACTATTAAAATAATATATTAAACAATCAAGACCATACACACTAGCCACCATGTTGAGCCAACATTCAATTTTATAATAATAAAATCATGGTATTTGAAATTATCTTCCAATTCCATGACCATACATGAAGAGACAAATGGTATAAATCGTTGATGCACAATATACAGTAATTAAATGGTTCAAAATATTATCCCAATCTATGTGGGAACAGAAAACATCTATCATTTTGGGAGAAAATGGGTTCTTAAGGAACTCTCCACCATTAAACCCTAACAATCTTGATTTACAAGGGACTCATTTTAACCCTCATAGTTGTAATTTTTTAAGAACATACATAAACTCCTTTTGGATTAATGGACACTTATTGTTATGTCTTCTCATGGGAAATTTTATTTAACCCATCCATTTTCTAGATGACATCTCACTCAATCCCATTTCACCTTGGACATTAATTCTTCATAACATTATTTCTCTATAATTTCACACCAAACATGTGATCCCACACTTTATATTTATGGAGTTTCACTATATCTATCAGTCTTTTGTTTTGGTAGAACCACCATCAAATCATCATAGATTATCCACTATTCATCCAT
This sequence comes from Viscum album, assembly GCA_963277665.1. Classification (NCBI taxonomy): domain Eukaryota; kingdom Viridiplantae; phylum Streptophyta; class Magnoliopsida; order Santalales; family Viscaceae; genus Viscum; species Viscum album. Next base: position 640,531,596 of record OY728126.1, on the reverse strand, counting down.
GGAAAACATATGAGAATTAAAACCTCAACTGGTCCTTCTAGTAAATTGTGTTCTAAAATCTAAAAATATTTTCTTGTATACTCATTATAACTTCTATAACAACATCATTAAACATTTAAACTACTATATTAGATTCCACATCATTATCTATATCAATGACCACTCTTCCCCACCCATTCAGATTAATTTATTTTAGCCTTTGTAACAACAAGTTTCCCCATTGAGATATCTTCTAAATCCAATACAATATCACCAGAATCATTTATTTCTATCACTGATACATCATCTAGAACCTTAAATCCATATATTAAATTGTTAGGTCCACAAGTCTGAATACCCTGAGGGGGGGGGGGTGAATGAGGGTATGACTAATTTAAAAATAAACCTCGTTCAGATCTTGTTTCGCTGTTAAGAAAAACACTCTTCTCTCTCTTTCCCGTTTCAAAATATAAACAGAATGTAAAGCATTCACAAGACACGATGATTTTTACATGGTTCACCCTCACTAAGCTACATACAAGGAGCATATGATGACAAGTTTCTAGTCGTACCAAATTTTACTAATCTTCAATAGATGTGGATACAAGGATGTGGGAACAATCACTCTATCCCAGGTTCACTGCCTTTACAAGGTTTATGGTCAGCTCAATGCTTTCCCAACGGTCACTCCCTATTTATCTCTCTCTGGCTCACTACCAGTGGAGAGGATCACCTTCTTCCTCTTCTTTGCTCACTGCACTGGAAAGAATCCACTCCCAGTTTATAGACCTGTAGGTATCTTCATTATCACTAATGAAATCTGCATCCTTAACTGTTGATAGATGCTCTGTTGACATCCAACTTTCACCCGTAGATGAATCTCACTTTGCACCAGGTGTACCGGGAAACCCAAAATTTTACGAGTAGCCCTTATGAAACGTTGCGCATAATTTTTTTGACATACGTGAAATACAATTTTCGTGCAACACCTTTCTTATGTGAAACCACTCCATTTTACGCGCAGCCTAGAAACTGCCTTGCGCACAATTTTCATCTTTTGCGCGAAATCCACTTTTCGCACAACACCCTTTCGAACATCAATTTAGTGCACCAGAGCTTGGGTATTCTCAATGTCTTGAACTCTACTGAATGGAGGGGGGTCACTGCATATTTATAGGAAAAATCGACCCTGTGTGAAAAACCCTCCTTGAGCGCGTAATCCACTTTGAGCACGAAAAACAAATCTTCCGTGCAACACCATCTTTCGCGCACTGCTCCAAAATTTCGCGTACCTCATGCCTTTGCCAATTTTTGAGCTTCTGACTGAAAAACACATCTTGCATGAAATACTTCATCCATCGATTTTGTGAAACCCATTGTTTCCTATGCATCCCACTATTTTCTGTGCGCCACTTAAATTTTTCGTGCACCTCTTTCATTTTTCGTGCCACACCATTTTCCAAAAACATATCTCTCTATTTTACGATTTTCAGGCTGATGAATTTGGAAAACACCGGAAAATGGAACCACCTTTGTAAATGTTCTTCTTTGTACCACCTCCAGATAATCTATCCCTTTTTTGAGGTTCTTCATTCAATAATTGATTGCTGAAAGCATCCCTTGAACTCGACAAATCACCATGTAAACCCCCTTTGTCAACACAATCATATATCATGATATTCATTGTCAAAAAACACTATAAGGAGGACTACTTTGTCATCAAACACAATCAACTCAAAAATGCTTTAATGATGACTTGAGGGATTTTTTCCAACAATCTCCCCCTTTGGGTTTGTTGACAACTCTTCTCATAAAATTTCTTTACAAATATATATCTCATTACAGCTCCTTCCAGCCGCTACCACAATTCACCTCTTGAGATTCTGATAGCGTTCAAGGATTCTCTTAACATGTACTCTAAGCCCACATGAGAAATTCTTGGCATGAGAAACAAGAGTAAACGAAAAGTTTATCAATGAATCACTTCATTGCTAACACCAACTGTTGATTCCAAACTGATACCAATTGTGAAACTGATACCAATTGGGGATAGCTAGAAACCTTCTCACACCATTCCAACATAACTGTTCTGTTGTTATCATGATCCTCAACTGTCGTGATATCTATTCTTTTATCGTTCACTTCTATCATCGTTAGATTTCAAACTCTCCCCCTTTCTCATTGCTCCCCCTATCGCGCTGCTCCACTTGTCAGCTTCTCCCCATATCATTCATGAATAAAATTACCACACTATCTCCCCCCTTGAACTCTCACTATTTTCTCCCCCTTTGTCAATGAACCCAAAGGTCACTCCTTTGCAGTCTGTAACAGAGTAGAGAACACATTTCAGCACATTAGGTAAAAACACAACATACCTCGTGGAGAGGGGGTGTTTCACATCCACATGCTTTTAAGTGTAGGGAATGGACTGAACTCCCAAATCCAGTTGATGCCTTTTGAATGCTTCCCTGGGTAAGGCCTTTGTCAGAATATCTGCAACCTGTAACTCTATAGGCACATACTCCAACTTCACAAGCCCTTACTTCACTTTCTCCTTGATAAAATGATATTTGATCTCAATATGCTTTTTCCTTGTGTGATGAACTAGATTTTGCTATGATTGATAGGACTTGAGTTATCACACTGGATTCCGATCAGAGACATCACTTCAACTCCCATATCGTCAATCTTTGGCTTCATCCATATTAACTGTGTGCATGCTTGTGTGGCCGCAATATACTCAGCTTCTACAGTGATTAATGAAATGCAATACAGATTCTTGCTTAACCAAGAAATACATAGTTCGCCAAGATAAAATGCACCTCAATATTTTAATTTCTTGTCATCTGCTGAACCGGCCCAGTCTGCAACAGTATATCCCAATAAATCTGTCTGAGATTCATCGTTATATGTCAATCCTAAGTCCAATGTGCCCTTGATATACCGATGTATTCTTTTCACTGCGAGTATGTGACTTTCCTTGAGATTACTCTGATATCTGGCTTCTTGGCATGTGGTGAAAACAATATCAGGCCTTGTCGTGGTCAAGTACAACAAACTTCTAATAATTTGTCTGTATTCTGTGATATTTACTACCTTACCATCCTCATCTATTGATAATTCCATCCGGGTAGCAACCAGAGTTTTCATCTCCTTGCAATTTTCCATGCCAAACCTTATTAACACCTCCTTGGCATATTTGGATTGAGAAATGAATGTTCCATTCCTTCCTTGTGTCACCTGTAGACCAAGGAAAAATGTTAGCTCACCAATAATTGACATTTCAAACTCATTTTTCATGAATTAGGAAAACTGTCTGCACTGAGCTTCATCTAATCCACCAAATATTATGTCATCAACATAGACCAGCACCATCATCCTTTGATTACTATTGTTGTTGAAATAGAAATTTTAATCAACTACACCACGCTGGAAACCAAGCTTCTTCAAGTATTGATCAAGCATTGAGTATCATGCTATTGGTGTTTGTTTCATCCCATACAACACCTTCTTCAGCCTACAAACTTTGTTCTCATCCTCATGAATGAGAAAACCATCTGGCTACTCAATGTACACCTCTTCTTCAAGAACCCCATTTAGAAATGCAGATTTGATGTCCATCTGGAACACTTTGAACTTTCTCTCCACTGCTATGGCCAAAAATAATCGGATTGTCTCCATCCTTGAAACCGGTGCAAATGTCGCATCTACATCTATTCCCTCTATCTGGGAGTATCCCTTGCACACTAGTCATGCTTTGTTTCGAATAAAAGTTCCATCTTCATTCATCTTGTTGTGATATACCCATTTAGTCCTGATGAAATTATTGTCTGCTGGCCTCGAAACAATCTCTCATTGCTGGTTCTTCTCTATTTGATCAAGCTCTTCATTCCTAGCCTGCACCCAGTTTTTATATTCAGCAGCATCGGAAAATAATTTCATCTCCACCTGAGATAAAAATGATGTTTGCTGTAATGACTTCCTTCTTCGAGTCTGAACTGGAGCTGTCTGATCTCCAATGATATTATTCCTATCAATTTCTACTCGACTCTTTTGCTTCGTTGCAGACACAGACATGACACTATCTTGTTCATCATTAGTATCTTCTTCTGAGTCAGCCTCTACCACTTCTACTCCCCCTGTGTCACTTACCTCATCATCACTTTCATCCAGAAACTGTTCACTAGGTCATTGAGTATTCTATTCATTTTCGACTATAGTGACATCATTGCTCTCAACAATTTTTCAAAGCCTTTTATTGAAGCCTTCATATGCTTTACTTTTACCTGATAAGCCAAGGAATTTCCCCTCATCTCCTCGTGCCTCAAACTTCCTGGGATTTTCTTTGTTGATAATGAAACACTTACTTCCTAAGATTCGAAAGTATTTCAACGTTGGATTCTTTCCATACAACAGTTCATACAGAGTCTTTCCTTGCTTCGGAAACAATAGATACCTGTTCAAAACATAGACCGATGTCAAAAATACTTCCTTCCAAAATTTATCTGGTAGGTCTTTATCAATAATCATTGTTCTGGCCATGTTGATGATGATCTGATTTCACTTTTAAACCACTCCATTCTGTTGGGGAGTTCTCACTGATGAAACTTGATGAATTATCCCATGTTTCTCAAGATAGTCTTCGACTGGACTATTTTTGAATTCCGTACCGTTATCATTACAAAACATCATAATTTTCTGCCCAAGCATCCTTTCTGATTCCCTCCTATACTGCTTTATGCAACTGAACACCTCTGTCTTATGGGTAATGATGAATACACAAGCCATTATACTATAATAATCAATGAAAAGGACATAGTACCTTTTCCCATTTATATCTCGTGGTGAAATAAGTCCACATACATCAACATGTATGAATTTGAGCACTCTGGATGATTTCTATTCCTTTGGCCTGTATGTTTTTCTGATGATCTTCCCTTTTTGACAAGAATCGCATATATGAGTTCGATCACATGAGAGTTTGGGATGGTCTCTAGTAGCATCACACTTTACCAGATCTTCCATAGATGGTTGGAATATATGGCCATGTCACTTATGCCACAACTGATTTTCATCCTCTCTGGATAAAAGACATATATCTTCTTCCCCACTTACAAGGTAAAGATTTCCCTTTGTCCTTTTTCCTTGTAGAACAACTGCTCCATATTTTCCCATGACAGTACGGGTCTTCTTGGTAAACCATATAGAATGTATTGAGTCACACAATTGACTGACACTGAGAAAAATGTGACTGGGACCATCTACAACCAAGACTTCAGCACATCTGATTTCTTTTCCCCCAAACCTAGCCATTCCTGATCCAATTATCTTCAGGCCTTCATCATTTCCAAACATGACAACTCCTTCTTTGTCATATTTTATGCTTGTAACCAGATCCTTATTGCATGTCATGAGAGATGTACAACCACTATCAAGAATCCACACACCAGAACAATCTGATGCTTTAAGGGAAATTTCAGCCACCACATCCTTCTCATTTTTCTTCTTCTTGGACCATAATATTTCATTCACATTCGTCATGGATTGAGATTTCTGTTCTTTCTCAGAGTATGATGGACCGACATCATCTTAGAAAGCCGCAAATCTATTCTGCATTTTTAACTCACCTATCGGTCGATTGATCTACTACTTGCGAATGTTTTGATTTTTCTCTGGCACATTTATCTGAATGGTCGAAGTGCAGTACCTAGCCATGTGCCCAAATCCTCCACACCAAAAACAGTGTCCTTCAAAATATGTTCTGAAAAACTGTACTTTGTTTGGCTGCCACCTCTATTCATGTTCACATCTATATCTCTTGGCTATGGAACACACATTCTGTGAATGTCCCATCTTCCCACAACAATAACTCCTGATATAGCATGCATTCCTTCGTCTTACTTTAGCACTACAATTTTCCCTTTTTGATCTCTGAATATTCTGATTCTGTTTTGTGCCCAAATCAACATTCAATTTCAGGACGGGTGCATGCGGTCTGAAATCAACTGCCACATATTTTTGTTTCTTATCAAGCCCTGAATCAACCATAGCAATTGAGCTTTCTTGCTGCATCACTCCTTCTAAACTACGAGCCTCCTCTTTTATCTTCTCTTTCTTCTGAATGGACTTATTTTCTGATATCACATTGGGGGTCAAGATTATTTATTTATCCTTCATTTTCTGTCGCAGACTGGCCACTTCTTCTTCAAGATAATTGATACATCTGACCTACTCCTTTCCTGTGTTAGTCAAACAATCAATTTCTTTCTTTTGTTCCTAAATTTTAAGCTTTTTCTCAACAATATTTCCTGAGCTCTCTAGTGTTGAGGATTTTAGTCTTTTAATTTATTCTAATAGATCATACTTTTCTTCATCCTGTTGTTGCATATAGAGATTGGAAAAACAAACCACTTTATTGGCTTTCTTTGTTTTGGCTCTCTAAATGTCTATCTCCTCAAGAGATGCTTCCAATTCGGCTTCTATATCAACTCTCCCTTAAATTTCTTCTTCTTCTTCAACGTCAACTTCTTCCTTTTTCTAAGAACTACCAATAATTGCCACCAAGGTATTTACCCCACGATCTCTGCGATTTTCTACCTCTTCAACCTCTTCATCCTCAGACTCATCTGAACTTTCAAATTCTTGTGAAAGATGATTCTTCTTCTTGAAGAAGTTTCTCTTGAATTGTTTTTTCCCTTTCAAAAATGATGAAGTCTTCTTCTTGGGAATTTCAACTTCATCATCATCATTATCATTATCTTGAAACTTCGTGTGGCATCTTCCCGCAAGATGACCAACCTTTCCACATAGAAAGCATGCTAGTGGATATTTCGCTTTAAACTTTCCTCTTCCTCTTTGCATATTTGATGGAAGGAATGACATCACCTAATCTGTCTCTTCTTCTTCTTGAGAATCTTCAATGGTGAGATTCTTCATGGCCTTGAATTACACTTATTTGGATTTCCCCTTTTCCACATCATCGTTATCATCATTTTTCATTTCATATGAAACAAAAGTGTTGTGTAGGTTATCCAATGTCAGTTCTTTTGGGACTTTATCTTCCCAATCAGAAACTTTCGGATTGAACTGAGGTGGATGTTTTCTCAATATGCGCTTCACAATTTTTATATCTTCGATAATTTCTCCATAACCCCGCATCTCTTCTTCCACAACATTTACCCTATCAATGAATTCATCAACATGCTCATTTGGGTTCATTCTCAGATCTTCATATTTGTTCCACAACACTTGCATCTTGTCCTCTCTCACCTTTGTATCCCCTTCATATATATTCAAATGTTTTTCCCACATGGCATGTGATGTTTTGCAAGACATCACCTTTGTGTATATATGATTGGATAGGGCTCCCCCTAAAGCATTGATAGCTTTGTCATCATCATCCATATCTCTACGCTTAGCTTCTGATAATGCACAACTATTGATGTCAGTTGCTATACCATGCATTGCTGCTGTGAACACATACATTCCAAAAGATCAGAAGTAGTGTTGCATCCAATTCTTCCATAGCTGAAAATTGTTTCCATCGAACAACAGAATCCCTTTATGATTAGTGACCTCCATTGAGAGAAGAACTACTGTCAACCTCCCTCTGATACCAATTTTTAGGTCCACAAGGCTGAATACCCTGAGAGGGGGGGGGGGGGGGGTGAATCAAGGTATGACTAATTTAAATTTAAACCCCATTCAGATCTTTTTTTGCTATTAAGAAAAACACTATTATTTCTCTTTCCCGTTTCATAATAAAAAAAAGTAAAGTATGCACAGGAAATAGTGATTTTTACTTGGTTCACCCTCACTAAGCTATATCCAAGGAGTATACACCGACAAGTTTTTGTTCGTACCAAATTCCACTATTCTTCAATAGATGTGGATACAAAGATTCGAGAACAGTCACTTTGTCCGAGGCTCACTGCCTTTACAAGGATTAGGGTTAGATGACTGCTTTCCCATGGGTCACTCCATATATCTCTCTCTCAGGCTCACTGCCGGTGGAGAGGATAACCTTCTTCCTTCTCTTTACTCACTACACTGGAAGGAATCCAATCACAGTTTATAGACATGTAGGTCTATTAATTTTCACTAATGAAATCTGAATCCTTTACTGTTGATAGATGCCCTGTTGATGTCCATTTTTCACCTATAGAAGAATCTCACTTTGCACCAGGTGTACCGGGAAACCCAAATTTTTACGCGTAGCCCTTATGACACATTGCACGCAATTAGTTTGACTTGCGTGAAATACAATTTTCACGCAACACCTTTCTTACGCAAAACCACTACCTTTTACGTGCAGCTTGGAAACTGCCTTGCGCACAATTTTCTTCTTTTGTGTGAAATCCACTTTTCGTGCAACACCATTTCGAACTTCAATTTCACGCACCAAAGCTCGGGTATTCTCGATGCCTTGAACTCTACCAAATAGAGGGGGGCCACTTCATCTTTATAGGCAAAATAAACCCCGTGTGAAGAACCCTCTTTGAGCGCGTAATACACATTGAGTGTGAAAAACAAATCATCCGCGCAACACCAATTTTTTCACTCTTCTCCAAAATTTTGTGCACCTCATGCCTTTTCCAATTTTCGAGCTTCGGACCGCAAAATACCTCTTGCACGAAATAATTCATCCATCTATTTCACGCAACCCACTGTTTTCTGCGCATCCCGCTATTTTATGCGTGCCACTTAAATTTTTCGCGCACCTATTTCCTTTTGTGTGACACACCCTTTTCCAAAAACATATCTCTCCATTTTACGATTTCCAGGCCCAAAAATTTGGCAAACAATGGAAAATGACACCACCTTGTACCTGCTCTTCTTTGTACCACCTCCAGATCGTCTATCCATTTGTCGAGGTTATTCATTCAATAATAGATTGCTGAAAGCATCCCTTGAACTCGACGAATCACCATGTAAACCCGCATTGTCGACACAAACATATATCTTGGTCTGCACTGTCAACAAACACAACAAGGAGGCATGCTTTGTCAACAAACACAATAAACTCAAAAATCCTTTAATGATGACTTGAGGGATTTTTTCCCTACATAAACTAAAATTTATCATATTTAAACCCATATAGAACATGGTTACTCCTAGTTGGAATATTTCAATATGTTCATCTTTTTACATTTCCACAATTAATCATTGATGATGTAGCTTCTTCTTCTCACGTAAACTACATGATCCATTGAGAAGGTGAAAATATATCGATCTTTATTACCTAATGAAATTATAGCTTGAAAATTTTAGAAATTTAATATTGGTATTCACTGACTTTGATTAGTAAAAGTCAAACCACATGATCATCAAAATGTTGTATAAAAAATAAATATATATATATTCTAGAAGAACCTATTCGACTACAGTATCCTTGAACATGGATAAATTGGTAACCTAAACAACTGCATTATACTATTAGGTATCACACACTCTAACAATCTCTTGTCAGATGAATAAAAATAAAAAATTAAAAAAATAATAGAATGATTTAAGTGGTTTAAAAATTAGTCTTACATCCATGGGATAACCGCACTACAAAATCCATTTATCAAAATTCATAATATTACATTTTCCATTTAAATATTTACCAACTATATCTCTAATCCTTACACCACATGTGTTAAATATTCCAACCCACCTTACAATTGGATCCAACTGATCTATTCTTGTTGGCACCAAAAAAAATTTATTTCACCTCGAAGGACTAGTTTTGAGTAAACTGAGTATGTGATCCATCTGAATGGAATATACTATGACTGATGAGTAGGTTCATGAACTTATTTATTGATTCATCAAAATAGTAATATTTTTGTGAAAATTACTTATGTTCCAATGGTAATTAATGAAATAAAAGTGACAATGGTTCCTCTAAACCCCAAATTTATGTCCATGGAATATGCATACAAATGGATATATCTGTTTGTAAACCATCATATGGATGACCATAAAGTCATTTTGTAAATGAGGAGTCAAACCACACATGTTTCTCCAGAACTCCCGAACTATTACTTTTTGGGATGCTTGAAACCCTATTATGCCTCACATTGAAGTTTCACGACATCGACCACCAATTTCAACTCTATATAGAACCTCGCCTGACCATAATGGGGGGGGGGATCCCAAATACAATTAATCACATTCCCTCTTGAAAATATATATTTCATGACGTTATGAAACACATAAATCCAAGAGACTCTAGGAGACAAGCAACTTGTTCAATGAGCCTCACATGGGACATATCATATATTGGCTTACAGCTGGGAGTTCCTCTCACAACACCTTGTATATATAATTAGGTTTGTGAAATAGAATAATACCTAATTAAACTATTCCAAAAGTAAAACCCCATCTATTTCATGAATCTATTCTATTTATATTAATTTGATGGAATTGTTCTGGAGATGATATCTTGGATGGCCCCATTTTCTTACAATATAAAAAGTTTTTTGCTTCATATTTTGGTACCCTAAAAAACTGTAAATCATAAGATAAAATGTACATCTACATCCTCTGTGTAGGGACCCTAACGCTGGGCCTCCTAATTTTCACGACTCCCCTACATATTTTGTAGCATACTCCATTCAAAGGTGTATGAGTAGTGAAAATGTAATCCCAAAATATGGCATCACTGAGGGAAAAAATTACTTCTTTTGTAAGGATTCATTTATGGATCTTCTTATCACCATGACATGATCCACATTAAGGTGTAATTCACAACTTCATCTAACCAATATAAAAAAAATCTAACACCATGTATTAGGTATAATATGATAAACTATAAAACAATTTCCTCCATGAAAGATGTTAGACAATATTTTTACCCTATTTTATGATCCCATGATTTCCAATATAAAATAATCATGGGAAAATCACCTCATCTCTTATCATGTGAAAAAACTCATACATTAGGAATCCTAGATGAGTAATACCTAAATCATCCCTCCCTGACGCTATTTATGAAACATGAGTATCCACAACTAATGATTTTAAAAAATATGCAATGTTTAAATAATATGAAATTAAACTAAAAAATACAACATATTTTCATTTAATCCATGTATAAAAAACATGGTACATAGGACACCTCCCCATGGTTCAATTAATATTCCCCAACATCAACATTAAATCCCATGTGTGAAATATTTCCCCCTATGGACAGTATCCACAAAATCCAAAATTTTTTATCTACCCCATGGGGAAACACAAAACAAATCCATGTGTTAAATCATCCCCTGATGGGGACACTCTCTAGAAAATACCATGTGTTACATTTTCTCCTTGGGGATGAACCCAACAAAATTCCATGTGTGAAATCACCCGAAGGGATACAATTACTAAAACATCATGTGTGATATTATTCTCCCTTATAGGAAATATTTACAACCAATAATTATCCCAAAGACATTGAACATGTGACTTGAAATAGAATATCAACCCTTTATGATAAAAATGATAATCCTTTGGTAAAAATCCTCTATAGACTTACACCTGTAGTGTTTGCTGACTCATAATCAACATATAATGACTTATGCTCTACACCTAAGATGCATCTGACCAAAAAAATGGAATGAATTTATAGGTTCCAAACAAACCCATCATATATAAATTATCAAAGATTACTAGTATTACTAATTACACTGATTTAGGGTATATACCCTATCAAGAAAAAATAATCACAATTAACTAACAGCCACCTCGATATGCCACCAAAAATGGGTTTCAGAAAAATGAATTAAATCAAGGATGGAGACCCAAACTGTTTCATGAGGCTATTTAAATCATTTATTGAAGATGTAACTGATATCCCATCATCTTATATTGGTCATGGTGGTGACAAATCTAATAATTTTTATGGGAGACACCCACCGTTAGAATGTAGGAATGTGGGGAAATAAGAAAAACACATCACTACCTATAGAAAAGATTATTCATAACCACAAAAAGATTCAAAAAATATAGTTAAACAGATTTAAAAAAATATTCTCATTCTAAAATGAGTTGATCAGTTATGATAGACACCACCATATTAATGAATCATTGTATATAGAAATTTTGATCTTCGAGCTTCATGAAAAAATGCTGAACCCGACATGAAACTCTTATCATTCAAAAACACTGAAATGTAACCTTGTTAAAACATAATATTTATGTAACTCATTCCAAATATTTAATGCTATATCTGACTAGGAAATATCTAGGTTTATCTTGAAAATATATAATAACATGGGGCATAAAAAATGTGCAAACTCATCCTACGACATTATCAACATTCACCCCTCCTCTGTTTCAGGAATAATTGGAAACATTAGTGAATATGGAATAAATTTCATTGTATCTATCCTATCATATAAATCTATGTGTATTACCAGAATCAAGAAACAAAAATCTTTATATCCAACTCCAATATAAGAAGTGTTGGGGGGGAGTGTTTGTCCCTCAATCCTGTATATAGAGTTCTTACATTTTCTTTCCTTACTCGCAAATAATTCCAATGATAATAAACATAATGGTGTTATAAATCCAATATTAAATTCTATAGTTTCATTAAAATATTAAAACCATACCAAAAAAAAAAAAAAAATAAGAATTTATTTAATTCTTTCTCCTCCGAATTCTTAGTGTCCCTTGTGTTATCATTAGTACATGCAATCATTTTAAGATACAAATCAAAGAGGGTCATGAGCTAATAGCTGAGTAATAGAATATATAAGAGCATTTATCAATAAAAAATGTTCTGATCATAATCATTATCATCTTAATATAGTAATTTGATCGTAATCCTTTTAGAAAGAACTAAATAACTTCTTGCAATGTGGTAATGTATAAAAATAAAACATCATGTCTTAGTGGCCAAATTTCACAAATATTTGTGAACAAAAAAATCATCATATTCCTGAATATGTCACTTTTTATGATGAGATACATCATGTTACTCAATGTGTTATAGTTCTATATAACCTTAGACACACCCGTCACATCATAACATTTACATTTTGAAATATATTTCTCGATGCACTTGTCCCATCATAACATTTACATTTTCATGCATGCCACATAAGAGATAAATCTATATTGGTTATAAAATAACCAATGGAAAGGAAATGTGTTTCATAATTCATACCTAAATGGATAAATATCGGGTTTCTAAAATAAAAAGGTAATAGTATATTTGGAATGAGAGTCATCAATTCGAATTGAACAAGAAACATTCTTATAACAAGTAAAAGATATGTTTAAAAAATTATCAGTTCTATTGGAAAAAAGTGTTTGTCATTACCTCCTAAATAAAACATTTATATTCCAATGAGCATGAATGAAAAGAACATTCAAATGGAAATTTTAATTTCAAAACATACTGTATAAGAATTAATGTCTCCAAGAAATTATGTCACATTGTACAAATACCCAACTTCAAATGCCTAGAATACATTTCTTGAATTGACAAAAATGATTAAAATCAGAATACATGAATTTACAGAATCAATAAAATGAATGTTAACATAAAATAATTAATTAGAAACCAAAATTAATGAAGTCGAAATTTACCTTTTGAAGACTGCAATGGAAACTGGTGACCACAGGGTGCTCAACACCCAGAATGCACAAAAAAACATTATATCGAAAATCCCTTTGCAACATTCACATATTAAAGTCTTCCATAAATTATAGTTCTTCACTTCCTCAAGAAAAAGACTTCATATTTCTATCAGGCAACCTAATAATCAAATAAATAAACAATGTCCACCCCATTGTCCAGGTTAATCAAATGATGATTAAAAAATGAATTATTATATGAAACAAAAATTCAAATCATTCCATCTGATATGCATTAATTGACTATCTTATATGAGAATGTCTTTAAACAAACGATGCATGATTCCAAAAGGATTATCAAAATGTAGCCTGCAAATGATCACCATTTTAAAGATATATGTGGGCGTGAGATTGAATGTTGGGTTTGAGCTGACCCCTTCATAAATGGATTAGGATTACCCTTTTAATTAAATGAATCATGTTAGCTTAAATGTATCCATAAGACATCCAACCCAACACAAACCCAACATGTAATCTAAAATTGTACCCTCCATGAATTTCTTATGAGCAAGGGTCACCATATTCTTTATTGAACGTTCTTTTCTGCTGCTAATTCTAAAATTTATGTACAAAGGTTATTTCACAAACATAACAAACACCGCTTAGTTATTCCACATGTTTGTCATAATAGACGAGTAATTTATGTAGTTTCCATTCCGTTTTATAAAAAACCTGGAAATCCAAATGAACACCATTCAAGAGTAGTATAACTACTCTTCTAATATGAAATCTGAAAAAGTTAAATGAAAGATAAACCATCTATAAGGACTATCTAACATGAGTAACAGCATAGTACAACATGTATGGAAAGGTTACCTCTATATATTATACAGAGTATCAAATGAAACTTTTGTTGATACATTTTTCTTAAGCCAATCAAGAACATGAATGAAACATCATAAGTATTATTGTCAACAAGAAATTATGAAAAGAAATTGAAGAAATTATTATACAGAAGAAGTATATACAACAAAAGTATACAACATATGAATACCTAAATATACAACACAAACATATCTTATGTTCTTGGGATATCACCAATGTGTTACAACTATGCATTTATAGTAATTAATTAGTTGTACTCGTCCTTTCACAATGAATCCAAAACATATGAAATTGAGCCATAACCAATGCATTCCATCATTGCCTCACAAATATTAGATTGGTTGGAATCATACGTTTCTAGAAAAACATAAAAATACCTGAATATGAAGCATAAGAATAAAACATAAGAATATATATAGCATAAAAATACAACATAAGAATACATGAATATGGATAATAAGTATTAATTTCACTGAGAAACAGATATGAATGAAATATACAACTGAAAAAGAACATTAAAATGGACATGAAGCAAACAACCTAAGTATATAAAACATATTATTTAAATGGACATGAATGAAAAGTACATTCATAGGGGCACATAGGATGGGTGCGATCAGATAAAGAAGCTCTATGAATGCATCAAGGTAGCTTACATTCCCAAGACCTGCACACTTAGGTAATTCTGAATCATGAGCTAATTTTCAAGCCAACAGTAGTTGCATCCATGATGAAGAAAATTTCATTCCAAAGGACCTGGAAGTGGAGATCTATAATCTTAATAAAATATATGGAGATCTTATAAGAGGGTGTGATTCCAATTCATGCATATTTGGATACATGCTTACATGGAATGATGTGCTGAAGAGGGGGCATGCCAAGAAAAGATCTCTTCTTCTATCATTCCCCCAGTCTAAGCAAAGTTGATTTTTGTGAAAAAAGTATGTCTGTTAGTGTTACATCTAAGTCTAGTAAATTGGAAACATTTCCATAAATCTAAACCTAATATGACACCCTTTCAACAAAAACAATTACGTCTCGACCTTAATACTCAAGTAGGGTTGAAGATAACAGAATACTGTATTGTATTTTTACACATATCGAGCATGTAAGAAAGGGTAAAACTAATATCTACTTCAAAACCTCATGATCCCTACATTACGAGGCTGGATGATTGTAATGATTTTTGAACACATATAGAACATATATTTACATATATTAAAATCAGAGAACATGAAAATGCAGATGAGAAGATGATCACCCCCAATATGATTATTTAATAGATTGATATGAAAGGGAATGAACTACTACCTATTAATCCCAAAAGAATGATTCCACAAGAAAAGGATGGATCAGAATGATTTTCAAATGTACAATTTAAAAAATAAATAATACACATATCATACCTCAAATTATCTGGATCGCCAGAATCCCAGTAAAACAAACCAAATATATTAATATATATAACAATAATTGGGTATACCAATCATTATGTAGAACACCTATGTCCATATATATGTTGCTTCACATTCCATCCCCAAGGTGAATGTTTAAAAAATCATCAAATTTCTAGAATTTTGTAAAATATATGAAAAACATAATATTTCTAGAATTCTATTTAATATATGACAAGCACACCTAAAGACTTTCTTCCATTGTTTTGAGGTTTTCCATTTAGAAATTGGACAACATAATAAATATCATCTTCCCTTGTAATAAATACCAAAACCTCACACATGGGATCCTAAATAAGCATATGAGAAAAAAATTTGAACGATTTAATTTTTTAAGACAAATTATTTATATTTTATATGAAACTATTAGATACCCTAGAAAAAAGTAAGTGTGAATGAAAAGCAGTGAATATAATTCCATAAATGAAAATGAAAACCTTTTGAAAGATAAATCATTAATAAGAATATGAAACTAGAACTTAAAATTGGATTGTACATTTAGAAAATGTGTTTATAAACTTATCATCACATTAACACATTACTCCAAAGACAACCATAACTTGTCATGGATTGACATAATATTTCAGATTAGGGCTTGATGATAATTTGATATAGGATCTTCATCATATTATATTTTCACAAAGAACCGCCTTCCATGATAGGTCCAATTAAATTTTCATAACATCCAACAAAAAAGACAATAGACAATGTGTTTTAAGGATTTTATGTTGTTTTTGTGTCACAAAAAATAGCACAACTACAATCCAACTTGGTTGCTTTAGATTGATTTTTTAGGTTCTTAAGAGAAATTTCAGAGAAATATAGAAGGCCAAATAGTGTGCATTTGTATGAGAAGAATAAAAAATTTCAAACAATAAAAATATCATTCCTCAATGTATATGATAAAAGGATCATAATTAAAATAGGTGTGTGATAAACATGATTGAATTGAAACTCCCGTTCCATTAAAAAATATAATCTTTATTGCATATTTGTCTTTGAAGAAAAACCTCCATGAAAAAATAATATATTTATTTTTCTTCAATAATAGCTGATGTGATAATGAGGCACAGTTTAGGTCGACAATGTTGGATATGGATCTAAGATGATAAATGAAAAAAAGGATACAGATGAAGTGTTTGATTTCTAGAAAAATTTCACATAGATTGATCTTATAAAAAATTTACCTTTTTAAAGACCCCCAATTAGATATCTATTGAAATGGCTATTTTATGGGCCTCACCCACCATAATAACACAAATATGATCATTTCAAAAAAAAAATTAATGTAATTACACATATAAGATGGATGTCAATGGCATCTTCGATAATAGAATAGAATGCATATAAAAGGATAATATAAAACCTGTAGTTTCTCAAAAGCGGATCGTCCATAATATCTCCTAGTAATACCTCATCTGCGAGAAATTTTATCATAGTCACAGCCTTTTTTTAAGACACAAAATCTTCCGGTATAAAAAAAATGACAACAAATAGACCCACATTATGATAAAAACATATATATACTACTGAGTGAATACTACAAATGAAAACAAATACACACACATGAATATATATACATAAATAACAATATGGGAAATAAATATGGTAATGAAGAATCAATATCACCTTTCCCTGTAAGAGTTATCATATGTCTCTATTCAAAATAGTGAAACATTCTATCTGGAAAATACCATGGATGATCCAAATTGTGCATGGATGATACAACACAAATAAATTAAAAAATAATTGTGAAAATACAAGGTTAAATTTAACATATCCCATGAAAATATAATCCAAATTACATTTTTCATAGTCAAATTGGTCCCAAGAGATTCAAATTAGGGAAGCATACATTTATGAATGAAATGATCACTGAAATCCCATACCGATAACCCAACTGGAAATAACTTTGTTTAGTCATGAAACAAGACACATTCAAAACATCAATCATACATGATATTAAAATATTTCAATGAACACAGAGTTAAATAGCCAAAAAACACCAATTGAAAAAATGAAAACCAGGGTGTATAAAAATAAATATCTGCAATACTTTTTTACCTCAAAATCTAAACTTTCAATCATGAACATCATTCTACATGTCATTTTCTAGCTCAAATGAACTCTCACAACAGTTCTAATTTCCTGAAAAATCTGTGCATTTGTCGTTTAAATGAAAACAAAAAATTTCCATTAATAAGTGCATATACAATATTAAACACATATAAGTGCATGGATTTTAGAAAACCAAAAATTTACTTACTACATCGTCGCCATCATCAATGCTTGTGTATAATGGGTGATATTTATTACTAAGCACAGGTGTGTGAAGAATGCAATGAAATATTTAGTTGATCATTGTTCTTCAATAAGAGGAAACATTATCTTGATTAATGATTGATAATGCATGAAGGTAAAACATATAATCTTCTATTGACCCTATGTTCGGTACTTATGAATAATATGATTATTCGAATTGAAATTTAATTATTTTTCATGATCTCAATAGAAAATAAAATATCATATATTCCTAAGATACTAATATTCTTTATGATAGTAAGTGTTACAGTGACTTGAAATTAACACCATTTTGAGATACCAAGTCATTCATTATGACCACGGTGGGACAAGTAGGTCACTTAATAAAGCCACATAACAGAAAACTATCATGCAAAAAATGACCATCTTCTCTAAAATAAGGATACATCATAAATATAGTAGAATTAACTAAGAATGAAGATATACATAATCTGGTTAGAATAAGTAACAAATAAAATAAAACATGATCCAATGCTCCAAAAGAAACTAATAACTAAAATAAAATAAAATGAAATGATCCAAAAATCCAACAAAATGTAAACTGATATTTAGCTCAACTAATATAATTATCCCTTGCACTAATGCATGATTTTCTTCTCTAAAATACATGATATGTTTCTCTAAAATACATGATCTTCATCTTTTAAAAATGGACAATTGATCTAATTAAACAAATGATCCAATAATATAATAAAACACATGGTCCACTACTATAATTAATGAAATGATCAACTACCCGAAAAATATGCATAACCCACATGATCAATGAAAATATGTGTTCCACTACCCTAAAAAATGGTTCATTACTGAATAAAACACACGATCCACTAATCAAATAAAATACAAGGTCAGTTACTGCAATGGTTGGATTTCAAGTCAGTTATTTACTATATTCGGATGAAGCTAAATGTTGAATACAAATAATAATTGGACTATTGAAATAGTATAATGTACTATGAAAGTATCATTACATTGCGTGAACATGAATATAATATAATGAATAACAGGGGGGATTATTATTGTAATATAGTAGGAGAATATACATGTTGTGGAAGGGTTTCTGGGAGCCAAACCAAGGAGAAACTGACATAACTGGCTATGTAGAATAGTACATATTTTAGGTAAAAATTTATGATAAATTGTTGGTAAATAATTTCAGGGTTACCGTATCAGACGTACAAGATGGAATTGAAGGTTGTTGACGAAGATTAAGCCCTAGTAGCTGAGTATGAAAAACATTAAACCCAATATTTTTTAGATTGAAGCGAGTATATTACCAATCCCTAGATTACAGATATATTAATAGGTGACGAGGGAGTGTTGACAAGAATAAATGACCTTAGATTTTGGATAATGATCATGGTGAAATCGTCAGATGAAAAAGATGGGAAATGAGTGGAGATTTTCAAACATATAATTCTGAATAGTGTATTTGCGATGGGAGAAAATTGGTAGATATGCTTATGGATTAGAAAATCATTGACAAGGCAGAGATTAGAAGATGTGATGCTGGAGTAGCGCAATGTAGTGAAAATTGTAGATTGGAAAAGGATGAATTCTGTGAAATTATTTGATGACGAGGAAGGTAGATCAGCGGATTATTTAAAACTAAATAAATTGTAGAGGAAAGGCGCGAAGGGGAGAGAGGGTGATGTGATGGTATATGGGTAGAGGGATATAGTTTAGTGGAGATAGTTGAAGTGGCAGCAAAACGTGAAGACGAAAACCCTTCTTTAGTATACATATATATATATATATATTTATCTACATCAATGTTTTAATTTCAAAAAAAGGTCATCTACAGTTGTGATTTGTTTGTTAATTGGATTCAGATAAAACCAACGTGTATTCTAAAGAATAGTATCACACCATTATGATTAGTAATATTCCCCTTATTAATAGTAAATAATAATATTATTTTATTTTCATATGGATATAAGACATGAGATGTTGATTAATTTTACATGTTGTTAAAAACTGGGTTATGGATTTATAAATGTTATTTTTGAATTAATTAGGATTCAATATGAATTAAAATAAATAATAATTCAAAAATTATTTTCTAAAAATTTAGTTAATTTTTGATATCTACACATTGAAAAATGGTTAGGGTGATTTTTTGGGTTTGCTTTCTAAAATTCTTGATTTTTTGATGAATTGTGATATATAATAAAATACAATAAATTAAAATTTTCAGTTAAATACAATAATTATTATATCATGGATAATTTTATGCCACTGTTATTGAACTAACTTTCTCTCTTTATTATTTTGATCAGAATAATGAAGACTATTAATAGTCTTAGAAAAATATATTTAAATAATGATTAAAATAATGTAAACTCCCTCCTCTCCTCCACTATAAATACCACCATCATTTCCCTCATCCTATAACACATCTCAAGCATTAATAATTTCCTAAATTCATCCAAATACCATCTTAATGGATTTTCCACACGTCCAAGACCTCTTGGTCAATCCAAAAGAAAAAAACTAAAGTCATTAATGATGATCTCATGGAGATGAGATCAATAGTATGAATTCTCTTCCTTTTCATGTGTATTATTTTTCAATTCATTTAATTTCATAAACTCCCATTCCCACAACTTATCTAAGAGGTTTGATAACTCCATGATCCTATATATTCTATATGTTATCCTGTTCATACAATATATTCATTTTATTTATTCCTATCATCTATCTCATATTCTAAAATTAAAAACATCGTCCGCGTTGTGATGATTTCCCACAATCATAGAGTATGTGTTTCTAATTTACAGTGAATCCTTCAAAGATAATCATAAAACCATTATAATGGTTTAATAAGAATTTAATTTTTATTTTATAACCTATATTATGATATTTAATGAAATTATATTCATTGAAGTAAATTAAATAACAAAACATATTCATGATTAACGAGGAACTGCCAAAAAATGATGTAAGCAAACATAATGAATGTTTTATTTAATGATCCATAATCATAAATGATAAAAAAATATATTTATGGTATCATTATATATCTTCAATAATATTAATAAAATATCATTACACTTTTTTAATTTCATTTCCATATGACAAAAAAAATCAAATACGAACCTGCCTTGAAAATCATGTAAATAACATAGAAAAAACAATTGAAGGAACAAAAGAGTTATAATTAATGGGTGAAATGATGTCATGAAATGATTGTATAATGTGTTATAAACATGAATAAGATTCTTTAAGATATTAATAACACTCTTTTAATGATTATAAAATTGCTCTAAACATGTTTTATGTAAGAAAAACCTGAGGTAATTGAATTCTTATCCCGATTTACATTCTATGGGTTAACCATCTACTTCATTATTTATGTGGTAATAAAATTTAGTATGTGTTTAATTATTTTTATATTATATTTAATTATGTTTATTAAAAGTGTATATACATTTTCAATCCACTTTATCAATTCTCATTTCAATTATTTGATATTTGTAAATAATTTTTCTTCTAAAAACCACTTTAAAAATTTATATAACGAAATTCCAAATCAATTTTTTTATGGAATTATTCATATTTAATGATTATGTTATGGTCATTGGGAATATTTTATGATGATTGGTGGGACCTATATATCCTTCCAATTCATTTGGTATGTGTTTGTTGGAGGTCGGTTGTATGGTTACTTCATGTGTAACTACGATGGTTACACCACATTGTACCTGTGATGGTTACATTGCAAGGTAGCCATAAGGGTTACAAATTATAAGGTAGCTAATATGGATATAGTGTTATGTATGCAATTCCCCAAAATACATTTCTGGTTCTATTAATTTTCTATATGTTTTTTGGATATCCCACATTTCACAAAGTTTGTTTATTTGGGCGACAAGTATGTCCTTTTGAATATGATTTCATACGTGACAAGTATTCCTGGGATAATGTTATCTTTCATTTTTTTATATACCTTTCATAGAATTCTATGATCATACCATATTTTTAAATTATTTTCATAAGTTATTTGTATGTGTAAGACAATTATGGAAGCAACATTAAATGTTATCAATATTTTTCGAAGAAAACATGTTTCATTTGAAATGTTTTATATTCTATATGAAATGGAAACTATTTTTGTCATATCTACTATATTTGAATGTGTAATGTTTTTTATTATTCATATCCCAATTCTCTATAATCATCAACATGAAAATATCCTCAAAATGAATTAATTTTATTTCTTTACTAAAATTAAATATTTTGTAAAGTAATAAGGTTGGGTCCTTATGGTTGGTATCAGAGGATGGTTCAAATAAGATTAGAGTTTAGTTTAATGCCAATAGAATACCATAAATTGTTTCTTAATGTATAGATAATTTGAAATGATATAGTATTTAATGATTACCATGTTTCTTCATCAAAGATATATTATTTCAGAATCGTTTTCCATAGAAGAAATAGGGATTCTCTAGTGGATAGTAACCGAAAAAATGATATCCTTCCGAATCATCATCCTGGAATGGTAGGGATTTGATCCGATACATTTATGACTCTAACGGATCAGATGATGCAAGAAATAAATGGTGGTGTCATTCGTGAAAGAGAACAAGTAGAGGTTCCAAAATGGAACATGACTATAGTTGAACATTTAACATGAAAACAACCTCGTTCTTCCACTGGATTTTCATACCCAGAATTGAAGGAAGGATGGATTAAGGCCCCTGAAATTATATATGATGTTATAGGTTTTTATTATAATCTAATGCTAAGTCATTTCATTTATTGTTTCAAAGGTGAAGTTGATCAGTGATGGTCAATAGTCAGTTATATCAAGGAAAGAGAGGATGTTGATGACTCAGAGTGAGAAGAATTTTAATGTATTTTCCTTGAAAAATATTTTCCTATGGTGGTGAAACATAAGATATTGGAGAAATTACATGAATTAAATAAGAAGGATGAACATTCAGTTGGTATTTATGAATAAAAATTCACTTTACTGGTGAGGTATGATCCAAATATTATAGTTGATATTCATACCAAAATCAACCATTTTTAATCATCATTAAAGACAATGTATCAAAGGGAATTGGACTCATTTTAGTTTAAAAGTAATGCGAAAATTGTCTTATGTGCTAAGAGGGTAGAGATAGAGTTTTTTGATGATCACGTGCACTTTGAAAACAAGGACTAGAAGAGGTATAGACGGAAAGAGATGGGTAAGAATCCAGTAGATAAATCTGATGGTAAGAAATTCTAGTTTCCAGTTTGCGAAAAGTGTTCCAAAAATCACCCTAGGGAATTACTTTACAATACTGGGAAGTGTTTTTGATGTGCTAATTTTGGATGTATGGTTAGGTATTTTACTAAAAATGATCCTAATACTAATCCTAATATTTAAATGGTTAAGTGTTTTAAATATGGATAGATTTTTATTATAAAAAAACCTTCCCATAGAGAGATATGAAGGATGGAAAAAATCCTGGAGATAAGCAGAAATGTATATTGAGATTTTTTAGACTACATCACCAGACATCGGTCCATCCAATGATGTTGTATTAGGTACCTTGTTTATTTAGTCAGATTTGCTAATGTTTTTTCAATATGGGTTCTACAAATGGAATTATTTATCAGGAAGTTTCTAGTAAATTTGATGTATCACCTCAAAAAATGATACCTAAACATATTTCTATAACAACAGGGTGAAATAGTATCTCAAAGATGAATTATATGAAAAAAATTTATTTTGGTCTTTGGAATTATATTACCTTCAATGATTATTATATTACCCTTAATAGAGTTTTATGTCATTCTGATTATGGATTGCATTTATATTTATCATTCTATGATTTAATGTAGATCCAAAGATGTTTTTTCAGAAATGGTTTCACTTTGTATACAAGAATGAACCAATACAATTGATAACATATCAAGAAGTTGAGAAAATACTTAATGATCGAAATGAATGTAATCTTACTCATATAATAGAAAACTAGGGAACAATTTAGATTATTGATTTACCAATGGTAAATGAAAACATTGATGAATTTTTCATTGTGTTACCCAGTGTCATACCAGATCGGGAAGTCGAATTGACAATTGACATTGTTCAACATGTTAAGAAAATTTCAAAACCACCATATCACATGGATAAAATAGAACATAATGAATTTAAAACTTAGTTGATATTGTTTTTTGATAAAGGATTCATTCTCCATAGCAGTTCACCATGGGGTTCTTCTATTTTGTTCGTTAAAAATAAATATGGCTCTATAAGACTTTTCAATTGTTTAGGATCCTTGAATAACATCACAATTAAAAACTAGTATCCTTTTCCTCATATCAATGACTTTTTTAATCATATAGAGAAAGTATATTACTCTTCCAATATTGACATTAGATTCGTATACCATCTACTAATGGTGAATGAGGATGAGATCATGAATATATATTTTCGTAATAGATATGGTCATTATGAAATTTTTTTATGTCATTTTGGTTGACCTATGCACCTATTATATTCATGTATCTTATGAATAGAATATTTCACGAGTTCTTGGATAATATTGTGGTTCTGTAAATTAATGACATTATGGTATTTTTGAAGAGTAAAGAGGAGCATGAAAAACATCTGAGGATTGATTTGATAAACTTATAATAAAAGAAACTATATAGAAAATTTAGAATGTGAGATTTTTGGTTGCAACAATTTTTGTTTCATCGGAACATTGTAAATAATGATGGAATAACATTTGATCCTTCCAATAAAGTGGTTAATAATGGAAAAGATCAAAAAAATTGTAGAGAATCATAGTTTTATAGGATAAGAAGTTTATTGACAAAGTTTTGTTAAAAACATTTCATGGTTATCTAGACTGTTAGCTATATTAACGTGAAAAGGTGATAGATTTAATTGTAATGATGTATGTAATTATTGTTTTCTTGAAATGTAGAAGATATTGGGGAATGCTATAGTTTTGGGCTTGAATTCCTGAAATGCTGAGTTTTTCATATATTGTGATGCTTCATTGTAGGGACATGGTTGTGTTTTGATTCAAAATGATCATGTAATTGACTATGCTTCCATACAACTAAACCCTCATGAGTTAAATTATCCCACACATGATTTTTGAATTGGCAATGATGGTTTTTTCTTTGAAAATATTATGGCATCATTTATAAAGATTCAAATTTAAATTATATTATCACAATGAAATTATAAATTATATATTTACTCAACATGAATTAATCATGAAGAAGATAATATGTCTAGAATTGATAAAGGATTATGAATTCATAATCAATTTCTATTCGGGAAAAGCCAAAAAAATTGGAAGATGCATTGAGTTGAACCCATCATTCATCATTAACCATGTTTCATTAAGAACATGATCCCTTGATTAATGATTTGATGAATTTTGGAATATATGTTATTAATTTATGAAATATCCATATTTTGTTTCAGGTTTCAACACAGTCATCATTATATGAATGAATTATTTAAGTGCAAAAGGAAGACTATGTGATACAGAAAAAGGTTGAATTAGTTAAAATTGGTATGTTTCTGAAATTTATTCTTGATAATGATTATGTATTATGATTTTGTAAAAGTTTCTGGGTGTCTTGTGATTACCAATTGATGAAATAATTGTTGTTTGAAGAACGTAGTTCTTAATTTTCAGATCATCCTGGAAGTACTAAGATGTATAGAGTGCATCAGATGTATTACTAGTGGATTAGAATGAAAAGGGATATTTCCAAATTCACAACAAAATGTTTGACATGTCAACTGGTTAAAGAAGATTTATTATTAATGAAGTGGATACTTCATCCTTTTCAAGTTCTATGGTAGAAACATGAGAATATATCTATCGACTTCATTGTGGGGAAATCAAAGTCTTCTTCAGGTAACAATGCTACATGGGTTACTATTGACTAACAAACTAAATATTTATAATTTCTCTCTATTTTTGATACAATGTATTTGGATTAGCTTTCTAAACTATACCACATGAATCCTACCAAGTTACATGGAGTTCTCATTCCATTATATCTGACCAGGATTATAGGTTCACTTCTATATTTTGTAAGGGCATTAAGAAGTTGTTGGACACAGAAATAAGTTTCCATAGAGAATTTTGACCTAAATTTGATTTTTAGTCATAAAGGACAATTCTAACATTGGAGAATATGTTTAGAGCTTAGTAAATGGAGTATCATTGAATTTGGGATTGGCATATTAATTTAGTTCTGTTTACTTAATATAAAATTTTTCATTCTAGTATAAAGATGGATCATTTTGAGAAATTGTATTGGAAGCAGTTTATAGCTCTAGATTTTTGGGATGATGTTGGGGAAAGTAAGTTGATGGGACCAGTATTAGTACAGGAAGTGGGTAATAATGTGAAAGATGATCTGGAAACCCATGGGGTAGCTCAAATAAGGTATAAAAGTTATGTAGACAATAGGTTGAATGATTTTTTTGAGGTTGATGATCATGTTTTTCATAGAATCTCACCAAGGAAAAGTGTTTTGCAATTTGGTAAGAATGTAAAGAAAATAAAAAGGATCATATTTCCTTATAAAATTATGGAGAATGTTGGACCAGTCACCTACCATTGTGATTAGGCTATTCATTTTTTATACGTACATAATGTTTTTCATGTTTCGATGTTTAGAAAGTATGTGCATGATTCATCTCCCGTATTTAGACTAGAAGTAGTCTAGAAGGTGGATAACCTTTATTTTAAAGAGAAAGAAGTTCAGATTCTTGATAAAAGGGAAAAAGTGTTGAAGAACAAGTTTATACACTAGGCTAATGATTTTTGGAGAAACTAAATGATTGAAGAAGAAACATGTGAATCTGAAAATTCAATGAGGGAATAATACCATCACTTTTTAATAAGTATATAAAATTCCAAGGGTGCAATTTCTAGAAGTTGGGGATAATGTAACACCCCATGGATAAAAAAAGTAAATCTATATTCATTAATATTTGTTTTTTTAGACTGATATAACAAACCTTTAACCATAATTTTCCACCTCTATTATTTCAATTTTAGAAAACAGTCATCTACAATTACGATCTGTATGTTATTTAGAGTTTGATAGAACCAACCTATTTTTTTGGTGAATATTAACAAAAAATTATGAATAGTAATATGAATAGAAATATGACCTTTATAAATAGTAAATTATGTATATTTTTATTTTCATAATGTTATAAGATAATGAGATGTTGATTAATTTTACATGGTCTTAAAAATGAGTTAAGGATTTAAAATTGTAATTTTTTAATAAATTATGATTTTACTCAAAATTTAAATTAATAATATATATATAAATATTAAAAAATAATGGAGTTCATTTTTGAATTCTACATGTTGAAAAATGGTCATGGTGAATTTTTGGAATTTTTATGTATTTTTTGAATATTTGATGATTAGCTAAATATAGTAAAATATTGTACATTCAAATTATCTATTATTTAAAATATTTTTTACATATGGGATGATGTAACTCAAATTTTTATGAACTGACATGATTTATTTATAAGTTTTATCACAATAATAATTACTATTCATATTATTGGACAAAAAATTTAAAATAATGATTAAAATAATGTAAAATCCCTCCTCTCTGGCACTATAAATACCACCCTCATTTACCTTTTCCTCTCCAACATATCATACCTTGAGTATTTCCAAAATTCTTAGAAATAATCTATTCAAGGGTATTATCCAAATCAATGTCCTTATAGAATAACCAATAGGCCAAAAACAAAATCCATAAGGAGGATCTCAAGGAGAAGTGTTCAAGAGTTAGAATTCTGATCATTTTTCACGTGTTTTCTTTTCAATTCCATTATTTTCTTATACTCTCCAAACCTACACATATAAAAGATGTATTAAATATCCATAATCCTTAAAATTATTTATTTTATCATGTATATATAAATTATTCATCATCTATTATCCTCTCTTCACCTTCTTACTCTATAAATAAAAACACCGTCCTCGATGTGCCGATTTACAAAAATCACGGACGATGTGTCTCAAATTTCCATTCATTCCTTAAAATATGATCATAAAAATCTTATAATGATTTTATAATAATTTAAATTGTATTCTATAACCAATATTACCTTCTAGAATAAAATTTTATGCATTACATGGAAATATATAATGAAATAAGTCCAGGATTTTGGAGTAACCACAAAAAATGATCTAAACAAACATCCTTAATTTTTTATCTAGTGATCAATCCTAATATATGAAAAAAAGTTATGTCAACATTATATATTATGGATAATTATCCTGACCATTTCATATTTCTTCTACAATTTTATTTCCCAATGACTATGAAATCAAATACAAACATCCAATGAACATCATGTAAAGAATGCAGCCAAAACAACAGAAGGAACACAATACTAATAAATAATGGGTCAAATAATGTAATTAAATGATCATATAAGGTGTTATAAACATGAATATGTTTCTATAAGATATTATTAACACTCTTTTAACTGTTGTACAATATTTTTAATCATGTTTTCATTTTGAAAATACCCATAGTAAGAGAATTCAGAACCTGATTTCCATTCTTTGGGTTAACCTTCTACATCATTATTTATGCGGTATTAAAATTACATGTGTGATGTATCATGTATATAATATATTTAATTTTGTGTATATATAGTTTATATAAATATTCCATTCACTCTATTAAGTCTCACATAAATTATATGATATTTTTAAGGGACGTTTCATTTAAAACCATATTTTAAATTTTTTTTTACAAAATTCAAATAAATGATTTTATGCAATTAGTAATGTTATATTATTGTGTTCTGGTTCATCATAATTTTTTATAATTATGTTTGGGACCAATATCACCATTCAAATAATTGGGTATGTGTATTTTGGAGGATTGATATATGGTTATTCTTAGTGTAACTACAATAGTTACACCGTACTGTAGCTATGTGGGTTACATTGTAAGGTAATTGTGAGGGTTACATATTATAATGTAGTCAAGAGGGTTAAAAATTAGGTATTCAATTCCCCAATATATAATTCTTATTCAATTTTTAGAAAAAACATGTTTTACAAAGTATGTTTATATGGGTGACAAGTTTTTCCGTTTGAAAATGATTTCATATGTTAAAAGTAATCATATGTTAATTTTTATTTCCTTATGTTTATATCCTTTACTAAGATTTTTGTGGCCATCCCATGTTGTTAAATTACTTTCTAATTTTATAAAGATCTATAAAAAAATAATTGATTCCATGTTAAATTATATGATGATTTTCTCAAGAAATCACATTCTATTTGAAATGTTTTATATTTTGGAAGAAATGGATATTGTTGTTTTGGTATCTTCTCTTTATGAATGTGAAATTTTATGTATGTATTACTTCCTACTTCTATGAAAATAGAAACCTGAAAAAATCCTTAATATTAAAAAGTGACTTCATAGCTAAAATTAAAGATTATGTAATGTAATAAGGCTGGGTCCTTATTATTGGTATCATAGTATGGTTTAGATAACCTAAGTGGTTAGAATGATTATAATAGAATACCATAAATGATGTTTAATCTATGTTTATTTTGAAATTATATAGTATTTATAGATTTCCATGTTTCTTTAAATAATATATGTGTTTTTATAATTGTTTTTCACTGAATAAATAGGGAAGATGAAGAGAAAACAAACCTACATAAAGATATCCTTCTGAATATACTGCCAGAAATGGTAGCTATTAGAACCAATCTATTTGTGATAGTAATGGATCATCTTACACAAAACATAAATTATGATGGAATCCATGAAAGAGAAAACCTGATGTACCACAATGGAACAAGATGAAAGTGAAAAATTTATGAGGCAACAGCCTCCTACATTCAGTGAATATTCTGACCTAGTAGCGGCTGAAGGATTGATTAGAGCCCTTGAAAATATATTTGATGTTTTGGTTTGTTGAAATAATCTAATTGTATGGCATGCCATTTAAAATTTTAGAGGTGATGGTTATTTTTGTTGGTAAATGGTTATGAATATCAAGGTTATAGAAGATATTTATGCCTTATAATGGGACGAATTTAAAAGTATTTTCATTCAATAATATTTTTTAAGGTGGTGCGACTTAGGATGGTGAAGAAATTACTTGAATTGGGGAAAAGACAAGCATTAAATATATTTGTATGAAGAACACTTCACCCGACTGATGAGGTATTCTTAAAATTTTATTATGGATGTTTATAGAAAAATCAAGAACTATTACTCAGGATTAAATCCATATTATCGAAGGGAATTCATCTCCTGTGAATTCAAAATATAGGAGAAATTGTTCATATGTGCTAAGAGGGTAGAGTGGGAGATTGATGATGATCACAAGCACATTAACAACAAGGATAAGAAGAAGTCCAGATGGATGGTTATTACTAAGAATCAACCTTTGAAATATAATGGTAAGAAATTCCATTTTCAAGTTTGTGAAATGTGTGGAAAATAGCACCATGGGTAATGCCTTACCAAAAAAGGAAGTTTTTTAATTATAGTATGATTGGACATCTGGTATGGGATTATAATGAAATTATCCTAAGAAAAATCCAGATAAGAAAACTATTAATTGTTGTAAATGTGGATTGATGGGTAATTATACAAATGTTTTCACAAAGAGAGATATGAAAGAATAAATGAATCCAGACTATAAGAAGAAAGGTGTAATAAGAACCTTTTTGACTATGTTAGTAGATATAAGGCCTTCCAATAATGTTGTATCAGGTACCTTGTTTTTTTACTCATAATTTTCTAATGTTTTTTTGATACACGGTCTACACATTCCTTTATTTAGGAAAATGTTTCTGGTAAATTGGAAATATCACCTCAAAAAATGATACTGGAACATATTTTTAAAACACCATGGGGAATATTATAGCAATTATGAATTATATGAATAATTATATTATGTTATATGGAAAGACATTACCTAATAAACCTATTTATTCTCTTATTAGAGTTTGATTTCATTCTAGTAATGGATTGGATTTTTTTATCATTCATTGATTGAATGTGTAGATAAAGTAGTTTTTTTTATTGAAAGAGTTATAGTTTGTATACAAGAACGAACCAATACTATTGATAACATATCAGGAAGCTGAAAAACTGTTGAATGATGGAATATAAAGTTATATATCTCATATTGTTTAAATGATGGGAACTATTCAGATTATTTATGTATAAGTCGTAAATGAATACAATGAGGTTTTTACGGATGAGATTCCCAGTGTCATACCTGATCGAAAAATCAAATTCACAATTGAATAGATCATGATTCTAATCCAAATTCAAAACCACCAAATTTCATGGCTCAAATGGAAGTTATTGAATTGAAAAATTAGTTTTCATGAGTTTCTTGATAAAGGAATCATTATTCATAGAACATCACTATGAGGTGGACCTTTTTTATTCGTTAAAAGGAATGTTGGTACCATGAGACATTACATTGATTATAAAGCCTTGAATAAAATCACTATTGAAGACAATAATTATTTTCCTCGTATAGATTAATTTTTTGAAAAGATTAAGGGAGATCAGTACTTTTCCATGATTGACATGAGAGCCTGATACTATCATTTGATGGTTAAGGAGGATGCCATCCTGAAAACACCTTTTTATTCTAGATAATGGCATTATGATTTTTTTCATACGATAGTTGGGTTAAATAATCCACCTACTGTATTCATGGATCTGATGAATAGATTATTCCATGAGTTCATTGATAAGTTTATTTTATTTTTTATTTATCAATTTTTTTTTATTTTCTTAGAGTAATGAGGGGAATGAAAAATATATAATGGTTGTTTTTAAAATCATAATGTATAAGAATCAATATTGGAAATTAAGGAAGTTTTTTATGGTTGATAAATATTTCTTTTCCTAGGAATATTGTAAATAAGGAAGGAATAATAGTTGATCCGGTCAAAGGAGAGGCAATTGATGAATTTCCATGACCAAAAAATGTTTTAGAGATTCATTATTTTATTCAATTAGCTGGTTATTACAGATAGTTTGTTATGAAAAGATTATAGTTATCTAGCCATCTAATGTTGTTACTGTGAAAATGGGTTAAACATATACGGATAGAAGAATTTGATGCTTCTCTTTACAAAATGAAGAATTGACCAGTGAATATTGTTGGCCTTGCCTTCTTGAAATGATGAGTTTTTAATATACAGTGACGCTTCATTGAAGTTAAATCTTTGTTTTCTGATACAAAATTATTATGTAATTCCAAATGGTTCAATAAAAATAAAACTTCATGAGTTAAATTTTCCCACAAAAGATTTTTAATTGGAATCTGAGGTTTTTCTTTGAAATTTTGAAGGAATCATGCATACAGAGTAAAATGTCAAATATATACAGACCATAAATGACTGAATTATATATTCACTTAGATGAAATTAAACATGAGGTAGAGAATACGAATTAAACTAATAAAGGATTATGATTGAACAATCAATTGCAATCCGGTAAAAGAAAACAATGTGGCTGATGCAAAGAGTTGAATAAAACATGCATCATTAACCATGATACATTTTGAACATGATCCCTTGATTAATAATTTGATGAATTTTGTCTTAGATGTTATTAGTGGAGGAAATTCCCCTATTTTGTTTTAGGTTTCAGAGTATTCATCATTATTTGATAGAATTAAGAAAGCGTAAAAGGAAGACCACGAGATATATAAAAAGGTAGAATGGGACAAATGATCATGTTTCAAAAATATTACATTCAATATGAATTTATTTTAGTATTTGGTAAAAGGTTGTGTCTGCCTTGTGATTATTATTTGAAGAAATAATTGTTGTGTGAAGCTCATAGATCTCCATTTCAGTTCATACTGGAAGTACTAAGATGTACCGAGAACCTCTAAAGTATTTACAGTGTGATGGAATGAAAAAGGATATTTCAGAATTTACTATGAATTGTTTGATATGCCAAACAGTTAATGCAGAGCGGAAGATACCAAAAGGGATGACTCATCATTGTCCAGTTCTAGAGCAAAAATGGGATAATATATCCACATAATTCATTTTGGGACTGCCAAAGACATCTCAAGTTAAAAATTCAATATGAGTTTTTGTTGACCAACAGACTAAATCGATACATTTTCTCCCAATACAAGAAATAATTACTTAGGGTTGGATTTATCAAAAATACCACTAATGGATGCTAGGTTATATTATAACATCCCACATTTTTATCACATAAACTTGTATTACATTATACAAAACCGAGGATCTTTTTGGTTTAGTGTCTTGTAAACCAGAAACTTAATACATGAATATATAAAACACTCTTCTTAAACAATTGAAAGGCTTCTCCTTATGTTCATCCTAGGTTCATTACTGCATCTCATAACCTGGGGACATACATCAAAAGAAAGGGTGAGCAGAATAACTCGTAAGGGAAACAAGGGGAAACATTTAACATGTCAGCTTGAGATAGATCAATAAAGTCATGAAAAATAACATTAAGGCATGGGAAATAAATCATGAGGCATATCATAATTAAAATAACATATTTTATAACATGGAGATGTGGCTACGACATTTAACATAGAAAATAATTTTCATTTCACCAAGGTCCATCCCCAAGGTGTCATTAAAAATTACCAAGGTTATTCACCAAGGCGTCGTTAAAAATGGTCATCTCTAGATATTAAGCCTTTACCCAATGCATTTGAGCGTTATCAGGGCATACCCTTAAATTTTCATTTATTATCAAGTGATACAGATATATCATAATAAAAAATTTCATAAATTACCCATATAGCATAAAAGAAATGGGGTTCCTTTCATAATCATAACGTTTTTAAAAACCGCTTTAAAGACATGATCTTTATGTCACTTTTAGCCCACTGAAAAAGGAAAGCGGGTTTCATGTATGTAAATCCCAGAATTTAAAATAGAACATTTTGATATATATGTGACTACCCTTGTATAATAATGAGATTTGAGTATTCACTTAATAAAATAAAATAATTTGAGAAAAAGGAAGATGCATTTTGAGATGAAAATTCTACAGCATAATGGCTATGTTATAGGGTTTTAAAAAATATTCAAAAGAGAGGGGACACGGGTCACCCACTCATAAATGATCCATAAAAAAGTAAGGGGATAGAATATAATAGATAAAATAACATTGTGATGAAATTTTAAAGGAATACCATATGAAATGAAAAACATTGAAAGAAGACAAAAATATGATTTCTCTTATGAAAATTCGGCAGCCTAACGGTGTCATTTAAAACATAAAAAAAATGAATTGATGAGATCAAATAGGGTATCTCATTATATAAAAATAGAAGATCAGTATTATTCTTGTAGAGATCATACCTTAACATAATAAAAATGAACTCGAAATACTTGACATGAAAATAGATCTTGAAAATGAGAAAGGTGAAAGAATCCATTAAAAATTCGGCAGCCTAACGACATCACTTAAACAAAAAAAAATGAATTGACGAGATAAAATAGAGTATCTAATCATATTAACATAGAATATCAGTATGATTGATATAGAGATCATTTCCAAAAATAATTAAAAGGAACTTGAAATACTTGAAATGAAAATAGATCTTGAAAACGAGAAGGGTGAAAGAATCCCTTAAAAATTCGGCAGCCTAACGACGTCACTTAAACATGAAAAAAATAATAATTGATGAGATCAAATAGGTTCTCTAATAATATTAACATAAAATATCAGTGTGATAGATATAGATTTCATACCCCAACATAATAAGACAGAACTTGAAAGACCTGATTGGAAAATAGAACATGAAAATGAGAATGGTGAAAGAATCTGTTTCAAAAATTTCGACAGCCTAACAACGCGACTTAAACATTCATAAAACGAAATGACGAGAGTAAGAGTGGATATATCATCATATGAACATGAAAAGGTCATTAAGAGAAATATAAAATAAAATCTTCCAACATAAGAACATGTAGCATAAAAGAAATGACTTAAAAGAGAGTATTTGAAAAGAAAGAGAGAGGTTGGATCACTTACCTTAAAACGTATCTCTTAAAACTCAAAGGTTGTGACCTTGAGGGCTTGGGGGAAACTTGGGAGGACTCTTTGGGAGGTAATGAGAACAGAGCTTCATTGGGGGAGAGTTGGGAATTAAAACTATAGGAGAAAAGGGTGGGTATTTATAGGGAAAGTGAGGGGAGAAGGCATTAATGGCCAAGGGACACCTCATTGGTGGTATTGGAAAAACCATGGGCTTGCACATAGTATTTTCCCAGGGTATTGGCCACTTGGGACACCTCATACAATAATTAATCCCCTTTAGTCTAACATCCCTTAAAAAATCTCATGACATCATCATGACGCAGTCCTGATGTCATTAAACATACCGAAACCCTAAAACTGTATTTTTACTATTCATTGAAAATTCAACTTTTTCTGAAAACTCCAAAAATTTCACCTTAACCAAATATCAATTCACTGATTTAGAAAATGAACTCCATTTTATAAAAATAATTTTCTAAAAATTTGTAATTTAATTTTTAAATAAATACACTATTCACCGAAAATTCATTTTTTAGAAAAATCCCAAAAAATTACCTTAACATAATATCGATGCTCGGATTTCAAAAATGAAATCCATTTTATAAAAATAATTTTCTAAATAATTTTAATATAATTTATAATTAAAAAATCACTATTCACATGAAAGAACTGATACTTGAAAAATAATTTCTGAAATAGTTATTTACCTATTTTATTGAGTCACATTAATTAATCAAGGTTACTAGATTATATTAATACTTTATTTAAGTGAGATTACCAATCCATTTGGTCACATTACTAATCCTAAGAGTAAAATCACTATTCATAATTTACTATTCATAAAAAATCAAGTTGATCTTATTAGACTCTAAATTTCATACTAAACATAATTTTAGACGACCTTTTTTTTGAAAATCATTACACATTTTTAATTATTTAAGGTTTACATAAACATTTTTAAAATATCCTTTTTCTAAAATTCATCAATAATAGACATCTTACATTTATCCGAACATTTGAAAATTTAAAAATTCACCATAAGAAGAAACCACAATTTTATTTATCTCAAAGGATTACACAAATCAGTTACAGTCTCCTTACATAGCCCCTTATAACCCCATCATATGACCTAAGTGTAAGCTGTGCTATGGTGAGAGAATCTAAGGGCGGCTCAGCCAATATTGCATGAGTAGTAATTTCTATCAGTTTCAACTTCTCGCGAAGGTGATTTCGTTCTAGCATCACACGATGAAGTTCAGCTTGGGTTTGGTCCATAGAAAATCGCAGTGGTGGTACCTCCTTCACGTGTTCTTTTAGATGGGCTTCGATTGGCCCGAGACTACTGGATAAGGCCATCAAATCTTCATTCTCTATTAATTAACCAAGATCAATAGTATTTAGAGACAATAATCGCAACATTTGGTTTCCAATTGTCATACTGACTATCAGTCATATAATAGTAAAAAACCAATAGTCACATTTTAAGTATAATCATGTTATCAAATGAAACAGTTTTGATGAGTAAGAAATAAAATAACGCACAAAATTTTGGAAACAAAATTTATTCAAAATTTCGAGTCGTTACATTATTCCCCCCTTAAGAAATTACGCCCTCGCAATTTTTAAAAATGGCTTTGGAAATTTCACTGAAAGTCCCACATCAGAAAAGAAGTCAGTAAAACTATTACTTTAAATGAATGAAAGGGAATTACAAAGGTCACCTGAGTTAACCCAGACTAGGATTCCTTATAGGAAATCATGGACATGGAAGAGAAAAAAAAGGGTCATGTTTTGAGGGAGAGTTATAGAAAACATGATTAGGAGAAATTTAACCACAAGAAAGTCACAAACTTATGATGTGTGTAAATGGTCATTGATTACTCAGTAGGAAACGTAAACCGACAACGATTTTGTTTTAATTTCCTTTTCATAATTTTGTGGAATTAATTTACTAAAAATAATAATAATAGTAGGAAATATTCATACCTTCATGTAGAGTTTCATCCTTTAATAAGTTTCTACCAAAACTAATCTTTTCTCCAAAAGACGATCTTTCAAAACTACTTGGTCTCATCAAATAACAAAAATCATCTTCTAGAGAATCACATAATCCATGAAAGATTATCTATCTATTTCTTCTATCTTTAAACATTATCCCAAAAACAGAAGGGGTATGATAAAACAATTCCTCAATAAGAAATAACCCCATAGGAAGGGAAACTTTTTAAAATCTTTAAAATTCTATAGTACTACCCAGAGTTCATCGTAGAACATTCCATAAATAACTGTCCTTAAAATTCCTCATAATAAACCAAACTAATATTGAAAACCAAATACAAGAAAGATTTGATAGCATAGTCTTCCAAGATACACTTTATCGTTCATCTCCAAACAACATCAAACACTCTAACCTAATCACATTTTTCCCAAGATAGGTTAATCATTTCCATAAGTGACCTAAATTACCATAAGTTTACCTTAAATTCATCGATTCTTAAAAATATAAGTCAACATTTACTCAAAGTACCGTAGTAAGATTTTTACCTCGATTATATAGGGTTCCGAAAATAGTGAACGTCTTCCAAAATAATAATCATCTTTTTATCCCATAATCATCTCTTTTTTTCGAAGAAGAACAGCCTCATAACATCAACATGTGATATATAACAATAATTGTTTTCCTTAATGATATAAAACCATCTTAGGTAGTGACTCAATGTTCTTAGAAAACATTAAGGATATGCTCATATAGAACAAACTAAAATACAACATGACATAGACAATTATTACAAACAAGTTACATGTACTTCAGTCATCATGGTCCATCTCATCATAGAACTTGCATTGTTTCCTTGTCCTTGAAGATTGTTGATGATCATCATGCTTCTCATCCCTTCCAAGAGAGCATTGCCTTGGGTAATTTCTAACTTCTCCACATTTACGATATTGAAAAGTATAAGGTACATTAGATCGAACCTTATCTCTATTCATCACATTATCCATATTTTTGAATCAATTGGATACTTTATGCCCTATCTTCCCACACTAAAAACATCTCCTGGTTCCTCTGTGACATTCTCCTTGGTGCCTCTTCCCACAATTTTTGAAAAAAGTAAATTGGGTCTTCTTTCCCTTATCAACATTATCAGATGAACATCCTTGAGACTTCGTCATATTCTTCCTTGATGAATTTGGGCATTCAACTAGGTACCAATTATTAATTGTGATTTTTGATAGCTGGTTTGGCATAATCACAACATGTTCACCATGATCTCTCATCATCTCTATCATATTAATAGGGCAATCGTCACATTTCCTATCACATTGGTTGTTGGTACATGTTCTTCTATTTCCCTCCATTATCTATGAAAATAAAGTATAATTAGGGGCTTAAATACTTAGCCAACAATCATTAAACTGAATCTTTAAGCATATAAGGATAAAAATGTAGAAGGAAAGTATACCCTAACTTGTGATCCCCTAGGTTCCAATCTAGGTTATCCATGATCATATATTCATATGTGAATCTTTATATTATTTTATATTCGTTCCTTTAACAATGGTTCATACTAAGCTTTTGAATTTAACAAAGCATATTCACCGGGAGTGTCGTAACCAAGAGTGCAGCAAGGCCTGTTGTCGTGTACCAGTTCCCATTCGAGTCTAGCTCAAAGCAGTGTTTTTGGGTTTTACCCATATGTACATCTGTGCCAGATCCACCTCTACCTGCTCGTATCTAGATAGGGATGTATTTTCTTGGCAACCCCTTACTCAATACTCACCAAAATACCAGGGATATTTCATATATTTAAACATTTATATAGGGTTCTTCCTAATTTTTTGATGTCCTAATTTCCACAAATAACTAAATCATCCTTTGATACCAACTATAACATCCCTCCTTTTTATCACAGAAACTTGCATTACATTATACAAAACTGAGGATCTTTAAGGTAGTGTCATGGAAACCAGGAACATAATACATGACAACATAAAACATTATTCACAAAAACTTGAAAGTATTATCCTTATATTCATCTTAGGTTCATTACTGCATCTCATAAATTGGGGACATACATCAAAAGAAAGGGTGAGAAGAAGGCCCAGTAAGGGAAACAAGGGGAAACATTTAACATGTGAACTTGAGATATATCAATAAAGTCATGAAAAGGAACATTAAGGCATGAGAAATAAATCATGAGGCATATCATAATAAAAATAAATTATTTCATATCATTAATATGTGGCTGCAAAATTTAACATAGAAAATCATTTCCATTTCACCAAGGTCCATCCCCAAGGCGTCATTAAAAATTACCAAGGTTATTCACCAAGGCGTCGTTAAAAACGATCATCTCTAAAGATTAAGTCTTTACCCAATGCATTGGAGTTCTATTAGGGCGCACCCTTAAATTTGCCTTTATTATCATGTTATCAACATATATCAACATAATAAGTTTCATAAATAACCCATATAGCATAAAAGAAATGTTTTTCCTTTCATAATCATAATGTTTTTAAAAACTTCTTTAAAGACATGATCTTTATGTCACTTTAAAGCCACAAAAAAAGGAAAGAAGGTTTCATGTTTGTAAATACCAGAATTTAAAGTAGAACATTTTGATATATATGTGAATACCTATGTAGAATAATTATATTTGATTATTCACTTAATAAAATAAAATAATTTGTGAAAAATTGAGCGGCCTTTTGAGACAAAAAGTCTACAACATAACGGCTATGTTATAAGGTTTTAAAAAATATTGAAAAGAGAGGGGACGTGCGTCACCCACTCATAAATGATCCATAAAACAGTATAGGGACAGAATATAATGGATATAAGAACATGGAAATGAAATTTGAAAGACATACCATAGGAAATGAAAAACTTTGAAGGAAGACAAAAATAAGATTACTCTTATGAGAATTTGGCAGC
Source organism: Viscum album (assembly GCA_963277665.1). NCBI lineage: Eukaryota > Viridiplantae > Streptophyta > Magnoliopsida > Santalales > Viscaceae > Viscum > Viscum album. The sequence goes on along the minus strand of OY728126.1, from coordinate 640,491,399 downwards.
CTAACGACGTCATTTAAAACTTCAAAAAAAAATTGAATTGATGAGATAAAATAGGGCCTCTAATAATATGAACATTTAATATCAGTATGATCGATATAGAGATCATACCCCAACATAATAAAAAGGAACTTGAAAGAGTTGACATGAAAATAGATCTTGAAAACAAGAAGGGTGAAAGAATCCCTTAAAAATTCGGCAGCCTAACGACGTCACTTAAACATCAAAAAAATTAATTGATGAGATCAAATAGGGTATCAAATCATATGAACATATAATATAATTATGATTGATATAGATATCATACCCCAACATAATAAAAAGGAACTTGAAAGACTTGACATGAAAATAGATTTTAAAATGAGAAGGGTTAAATAATCCCTTAAAAATTCTCCAGCCTAATGGCGTCACTTAAACATCAAAAAAAAGAATTGAAAAGATCAAACTGGGTCTCTCATAATATGAACATAAAAGTTCAGTATGATATATATAGATATAATACCCCAACATAATAAAAAGGAACTTGAAATACTTGACATGATAATAGAACTTGAAAATGAGAAGGGTGAAAGAATCTGTTACAAAAATTTCGGTAGCATAACGACGCCACATAATCATTAATAAAACGAAATGATAAGAGCAACAGGGGATCTCTAATCATATGAACATTAAAAGGGAAGTAATAGGAATGTAAAATAACATCCTCCAACATAATAACTTGGAGCATAAAATAAATGACTTAAAAGAGAGTATTTGAAAAGAAAGTGAGACGTTGGATCCCTTACCTTAAAACGTATCTCTTAAAACTCAATGGTTGGGGCCTTCAGGGAATGGGGGAACCTTGGGAGGACACTTTAAGTGGTAATGAGACCATATATATGTTCTGGGGGAGACTTGGGAGTGAAAAATAAATGAGTAAATGGTGGGTATTTATAGGGAAAGTGAGGGGACAAGGCATTAATGGCCAAGGGACACCGCATTGGTGGTATTGGAAAAACCATGGGCTTGCCCATGGTATTTTCCCATGGTATTGGACTCTTAGGACATATCATACAATAATTCATCCCCTTTATTCAACCATCCCTTAAAATATCTCATGACATCGTCATTATGCAGTCATGATGTCATTCAACATAACGAAACCCTAAAACTGTATTTTTACTATTCACTGAAAATTCAACTTTTTCCGAAAACTCCCAAAATTTCACCTTAACCTAATAACAATGCTCTGATTTCAAAAATGAATTCCATTTTATAAAAATAATTTTCTAAATATTTTCAATTTAATTTTTAAATAAATACACTATTCACTTAAAATTCATTTTTTTTTCAGAAAAATCCCCAAAATTACCTTAACATAATAACGATGCTCTGATTTCAAAAATGAAATCCATTTTATAAAAATAATTTTTTAAATATTTTTAATTGAATTTTTAATTAAAAAATCACTATTCACCGAAAAAAACTGATATTTGACTAATAATGTTTGAAACTGTTATTTACCTATTTTATTGAATCACATTACTTAATCAAGGTGCCTAGATTATATTAATACTTTCTTTAAGTGAGATTACTAATCCATTTGGTCACATTACTAATCCTAAGTGTAAAATCATTATTCATAATTTACTATTCATAAAAAATCAGGTTGATCTTATTAGACTCTAAATTTCGTACTGAACATAGTTGTAGAAGACATTTTTTTTGAAAATCATTACACATTTTAATAATTTAAGGTTTACATAAACTTTTTTAAAATATAATTTTTCTAAAATTCATCAATAATATACATCCTACATTTATCCGAACATTTGAAAATTTACAGAATTCACCATAAGAAGAAAACACAATTTTATTTATCTCAAAGTATTACACAAATCAGTTATGGTCCCCTTACATATCCCCTTATAACCCCAGCATAGGACCTAAGTGTAAGGTGTTCTAAGGTGAGATAATCCGAGGGCGGCTCGACCAACATTGCACGACTAGTAATTTCTATTTGTTTGAACTTCTCGTGAAGGTGATTTCTTTCTAGATTCACATGATGAAGTTTGTCTTGAGTTTGGTCCAGAGCAAAGCCCAGTGGTGCTACCTCCTTCCCACGTTCTGTTAGATGGGTTTCGATTGGCCCAAGAATACTGGATGAGGCCATCAAATCTTATTTTTATATTAATTAACCAAGATCACTTGTATTTAGAGACAATAATCACAACATTTGGTGTCCAAAGGGCATACTGACTATCAGTCATATAATAGTCAGAACCTAATAGTATCATTTTAATTATACTCATGTTATCAAATGAAACTGTTTTCTTGAGTATGAAATAAAATAACACACAAAATTTAGGGAACAAAAATTATTCAAAATTTTGGGTCGTTACATTATTTCCCCCTTAAGAAATTGCGTCCTCGCAATTTTTAAAATTGCGTTTGGAAATTCCATTGAAAGTCCCACATCGGAAAAAGAGTCAGTAAAACTATTACTTTAAAAGAAAGAAAGGTAATTACAAAAGTCACCCGAGTTAACCCATAATAGGATTCCATGTAGGAAATCATGGACATGGAAGAGAAAACAAAGGGTTATGTTCTGAGGGAGAGTGATAGAAAACATGATTAGGAGAAAGTTAACCACAAGAAAATCACAAACTTATGATGTGTGTAAATGGTCATTGATTACTCAGTAGGAAATGTAAACCAACAATTTTTTTGTTTTATGTTCCTTTTCATAATTTTGAGGAATTTATTTACTATATAGAATAAAAGCACTTGGAAATATACTTACCTTCAAGTAGAGTTTCATCCTTTAATAAGTTTCTACCAAAACTATTCTTTTCTCCAAAAAATGAGCATTCAAAACTACTTGGTCTCATCAAAGCATGAGTATCATCTTCTAGAGAATCACATAATCCACAAAATATTAACTATCTATTTCTTCAATCTTTAAACATTAGCCCTAAAACAAAATGGGTAAGATAAAACAATTCTTCAAAAAGAAAGAATCCTATGGAAAGGGAAACTTCTTTAAAACATAAAAATTCTACAGTACTACCGAAAGTTCATCATAGACCATTCCATAATTAACTGTCCTTAAAATTCCTCAAAATAAACCAAACTATGATTGAAAACCAAATTCAAGATGGATTTGATGGCATAGTCTTCCAAGATAAACTTTATCTTTCATCTCCAAACAACATCAACCACTCTAACCTAATCACATTTTCCCCACGATAGGTTAATCATTTCTATAAGTGACCAAAATTACCATAAGTTCTACTTTAATTCATCAATTCGTCAAAATATAAGTCAACATTTACTTAATGAAATACCGTAGTAATATTTTTACCTCGATCATATAGGGTTCCAAAAATAGTGAACATCTTCCAAAATAATAATAATCTTTTAATCACCTAGTCATCTCTTTTTTTTCCAAGAAGAATGGCTTCATAACATCAACATGTGATACATAACAATAAATGTTTTCCTTAATGATATAAAACCATCTTAGGAAGTGACTCGATGTTCTTAGAAAACATTAAGGATATGCTAATAGAGCATAATCAAAAATACAACATCACATAGAGAAATATTGCAATGAAGTTACTTGTACTTCAGTCATCATGATCTATCTTAGCATAGGACTTTCATTGTTCCCTTGTCATTGAATATTGTTGATGCTCATCATGCTTCTAATCCCATCCAAGAGAACATTGCCTTAGATAATTTCAAACATCTCCACAATTATGATATTGAAAATTATATGGTACATTAGATCGAACCTTTTCTCTATTCATCACATTATCCATTTTTTTGAAGCAATTGGCTACATTATTCCCTATCTTCCAACACATATAACACCTCCCAGTTCCTCTGTGACATTCTCCTTGGTGCCTCTTCCCACACTTTTTTCAAAAAGGAAATTGAGTCTTCTTTCCCTTATCAACATTATCAGATGAACATCATTGAGACTTCTTCTTCTTCTTCCTTGAAGAATTTGTGAATTCAACTTGGTACAAATTATTAAATTTTATTTTTGATAGATGGTTTGGCATAATCAAAATATGTTCCACATGATCTCTCATCATCTCTATCATATTTATAGGGCAATCATCACATTTCATATCACATTGGTTGTTGGGACATGTTCTTCCATTTTCCGCCATTAACTAAGAAAAGAACGTATAATTAGGGTCTTAAATACATAGCCAATAATCATTAAAATGAAACTTTAAGCATATAAGGATAAACTTGTAGAAGGAATGTATAGTCTAACTTGTGATCCCCTAGGTTCCAATCTAGGTTATCCATGATCATATATTCTTATGTGAATCTTTATTTTATTTTATATTTGTTATTTTAATAATGGTTCATACTAAGATTATTAATTTACCGAAGCATATCGCCCGAGGAGTGTCGTAACCAAGAGTGCAGCAAGGCTCGTTGTCTTGTACCAGTTCCCGTTCAAGTCTAGCTCAATTCGGTGTTTACGGGTTTTACCCCTATGTACATCTGTTCCAGATCCACCTCTACCTGCTCGTATCCAGACAGGGATGTATTTTCATGGAAACCCCTTACTCAATACTCACCAAAATGCTAGGAAGATTTCCTATATTTAAACATTTATATAGGGTTCTTCCTAATGTTTTCATGTCTAAATTTCCAAAAACAACTAAAAAATCATTTGTTACCAACTATAACATCCCGCCTTTTTATCACAGAAACATGCATTACATTATACAAAACCAAGGATCTTTAAGGTATAGTGTCTTGGAAACCAGGAACTTAATACATGAAAACATAAAACATTCTTCCTAAACACATGAAAGGCTTCTCTGTATGTTCATCCTAAGTTCATTACATCATCTCATAACCTGGGGACATTCATCAAAATAAAGGGTGAGCAGAAGGCCCAGTAAGGGAAACAAGGGGAACCAATTGACATGTGAACTTGAGATAGATCAATAAAGTCATGAAAAAGAACATTAAGGCATGAGAAAGAAATCATGAGGCATATCATAATAAAAATAACTTATTTCATAACATGAAGATGAGGCTACAAAATTTAACATAGACAATCATTCTTATTTCACCATCGTCCATCCCCAAGGTGTCATTAAAAATTACCAAGGTTATTCACCAGGGCGTCGTTAAAAATGGTCATCTATAGAGGTTAAGTATTTACCCAATGCATTGGTGCGCTATCAGGGAAAACCCATAAATTTGCCTTTATTATCCTAGGATACACATATATCATCATCAAAAAATTTATAAATAACCCATATTGCATTAAATAAATGGGTTTCCTTTCATAATAATAACGTTTTTAAAAACTGCTTCAAAGACCTGATATTTATGTCACTTTAAAACAACAGGAAAAGGAAAGCAGGTTTCATGTATGTAAATACCATAATTTAAAATAGAAAATTTAGATATATAAGTGAATAACCCTGTAGAATAAAGAGCTTTTATTATTCACTTAATAAAATAAAATAATTTGAGAAAAAGGGAGAGGGATTTTGAGACGAATATTCTGCAGCATAACAGCTATGTAATAGGGTTTTAGAAAATATTGAAAAGAGAGGGGACATGGGTCACCCACACATTAAATAACCATAAAACAGTAGAGGTACAGAATATAATGTATATAAGAACATTGTAATGAAATTTTATGTACATACCAAATGAAAGGAATAACATTGAAGGAAGACAAAAATAAGATTTCTTTTAAGAAAATTCGGCAACCTAACGATGTCATTTAAATCATCAAAAAAATTGAATTGACGAGATCAAATAGGGTCTTCCATCATATGAACATAGAATATCTGTATGATTGATATATAGATCGTACCCCAACATAATAAAAAAGAACTTGAAAGACTTGACATGAAAATAGCCCTTGAAAATGAGAAGGGTAAGAGAATCCCATAAAAATTCGGCAGCCTAACAACGTCACTTAAAATTCAAAAAAATGAATTGAAGAGATAAAATAGGGTCTCTAATATTATTAACATAGAAGATCAGTATGATTGATATAGAGATCATACCCCAAAATATTACAAAATAACTTGAAAGACTTGAAATGAAAATAGATCTTGAAAATGAGAACGGTGAAATAATCCCTTAAAAATTCGGCAGCCTAACAACGTCACTTAATCTTCAAAAAAAAGAATTAAAGAGATAAAATAGGGTCTCTCATCATATGAAAATAAAATATAAGTATGATAGATATAGAGATCATACCCCAACATAATATAAAGGAACTTGAAAGAGTTGACATGAAAATAGAACGTGAAAATGAGAAGGGTGAAAGAATCTGTTACAAAAATTTCGGCCGCCTAACGGCGCCACTTAAACATTCATAAAAAGAAATGATGAGAGTAAGAGGGGATCTCTCATCATATGAACATGAAAAGGGAATTAAGAGGATTATAAAAGAACATCCTCCATCGTAATAACATGGATCATAAAAGAAATGACTTAAAAGAGAGTATTTGAAAAGAAAGAGAGAGGTTGGATCCCTTACCTTAAAACGTATCTCTTAAAACTCAAAGGATGGGACCTTGAGGGCTTGGGGGCACCTTGGTAAGAATCTTTAGGAGGTAATGAGACCAGAGCTTTATTGGGGGAAGAGTTGGGAGTGAAAAATAAAGGTGTAAATTGTGGTTATTTATAGGGAAAGTGAGGGGACAAGGCATTAATGGGCAAGCGACACCTCATTGGTGGTATTGGCAAAACCATGGGCTTGCCCATGGTATTTTCCCATGGTATTGGCCACTTGGGACACCTCAAACAATAATTCACCCCCTTTAGTCGACCATCCCTTAAAATATCTCATAATATCATCATGATGTAGTTATGATGTCATAAAACATACAAAAACCCTAAAACTGTATTTTTACTATTCACTGAAAATTCAACTTTTTTTGAAAACACGGAAAATTTCACCTTAACCAAATATCAATGCTCTGGTTTCAAAAAAGAACTCCATTTTATAAAAAAAATTCTAAATATATTTAATATAATTTTTAAATAAATACACTATTCACCGAAAATTCATTTTTTTTCATAGAAATACCCAAAAATTACATTAACATAATATCGATGCTCTGATTTCAAAAATGATAGCCATTTTATAAAAATAATTTTCTAAATATTTTTAATTTAATTTTTAATTAAAAATCACTATTCAAGTGAAAAAATGATACTTGACTAATAATTTTTGAAATTGTTATTTACCTATTTTATTGAATCAAATTAATTAATCAAGGTGCCTAGATTATATTAATACTTTCTGTAAGTGAGATTACTAATCTATTTGGTCACATTACTAATCCTAAGTGTAAAATCAATATTCATAATTTACTATTCATCTAAAATAAAGTTGATCTTATTAGACTCTAAATTTCATACTGAACATAATTGTTGAAGACATTTTTTGAATACCATTACAAAATTTTAATTATTTAAGGTTTACATAAACATTTTTAAAATATCCATTTTCTAAAATTCATCAATAATATACATCCTAGATTTATCCAAACATTTGAAAATTTAGAAAATTCATCATAAGAAGAAAACACAATTTTTTAATCTCAAAAGATTACACAAATCAGTTACGGTCTCCTTACATATCCCCTTATAACCCCAGCATAGGACCTAAGTGTAAGGTGTGCTATGGTGAGAGAATCTGATGGCGGCTCGGCCAAAATTGCATGAGTAGTAATTTCTATCAGTTTGAACTTCTTGCAAAGACGATTTTGTTTTAACTTCACACAATGAAGTTCGGCTTGGGTTTGGTCCAGAGAAAATCCCAGTGGTGCTACCTCCTTCCCAAGTTCTATCAGATGGGAATCGATTGGCCCAAGACTACTGGATGAGGCCATCAAATCTTCTTTCTATATTAATTAACCAATATCACTTGTATTTAGAGACAATAATCACAACATTTGGTTTCCAATGGTCATACTGACTATCGTTAATATAATGGTCAAAACCCAACTATCTCATTTTAATTATACTCATGTTATCAAATGAAACAGTTTTGTTGAGTATGAAATAAAATAACACACAAAATTTAGGAAACAAAATTTATTCAAAATTTTGGGTCGTTACATACATGGAGTTCCTACTTCAGTAATATCTGACCAGGATCCAAGGTTCAGTTCTAACTTTTAGAAGGTCCTTTAGAAGTCATTGGGAAAAAAATTAAATTTCCAAACATCTTTTCATCCACAATCCATTGGGAAATCATAAAAAATGATTCTTACATTGGAGGATATGCATAGAGCATGTTCAATGGTCTAACAGGTAAGTTGGGATCTTCATATTTATTTAGTTGAGTTTTTTATTATAATAGTTTTTATTCATGTATATAGATGGCACCTTTATAGGCATTTTGTGGTAATCGGTGTATATCGCCAACATTTTTGGATGATGTTGGCGAATGGATGTTGATTAGACCAGAATATGTAAATGAAAAGGGAGAGAAAGTTATGATGATCTAGAAACAACTGAGAAATAACTCAGATAGGGAATTTTTTTTTGTAGAAAATTGGAGGAAAAAAATTTCTTTTCAGTTAGGTGATCATGTTTTTCAAAGACTCTCAGCATGGAAAAGTGTTTTGGGTTTTTGTAAGAAAGGAGAGATAAGTCCATGGTTCATTGTACCTTATGAGTTTATAGAGACAGTTGGACCATCATTGTACTTAGTATATTTTCATTTGAGTTTATCTAAGGTAAATAATGTTTTTCATATTTCGATGTTTAGAAAATGTGTGCCAGATTCTTCTCATGTCTTGAGTTCAGATGTAGTTCACCTGGAGGAGAACCTTTCTTATGAATAGAAACCAGTTAATATTTTTGATCAAAGGGAACATGTATTGGGAATAAGGTAATCTACAAGGAAAAGGTTTTTTCTGGAGAAAACAGTTGGTTGATGTAGCATCATGGGATTTCGAAATTTTTTTGAGGGGAAGGTACCCTCACTTGTTAAATATGTAAATAACATTTTGAGGGCACAATTTCATTATGGATGAAATAATGTAACACCCCATGATTTAAAAAAAATGAAATTCATGAGTCTTTGTTTTATTTTTCCAGGAATAAATAGCCTTTAAGAATTATTTCTCTACCTCAATGTTTTGAATTTTAAAAAACAGTCATCTACGATTGTGATCAGTAAGTTACATGGAGTTTTATAGAACAAAAAAGTATTTTTGGTGAATAATAACATAACATTATGAGGAGTAATATGAATAGTAATATAACCCTTATCAATAGTAAATCCTATTATTATTTTATTTTCATTATGTTATAAAAAATGAGATGTTGATTAATTTTACATGGTGTTAAAATTGATTTATAGGCTTCAAATTGATATTTTTGAAAAAATTATTATTTAATTGAAAAAGTAAACTTATATTATTTAAATTTTAAATTTAAAAAAATGGAGTTTATTTTTTAATTATAATGATCAAAAATTTGTTTGGTTGAATTTTTTGGATTTTTCTAATATTCATGAATTTTTTATGAATAGTAAAATACGTTAAAATAACGTATATTCAAATTATTAGTTAAATAAAATATTTTTTACATTATGGATAATGTAAGCCCACTTAATTCAAACACACATGATCTATTAAATATTTTGATCACAATAATGAAGATATACATAGTCTTGGTAAAATATATTTAAATAATGATTAAACTAATGTAAAATCCCTCATCTCCTATACTTTAAATACCACACTCATTCCTATCTTCATCTCACACCTCTTAAGCCATGTGAGTTTTATAAATTCTATCAAATACCCTCCTAATAGTACTTCCTCCCATCAGAGTCCTGCTGGTCAATCCAGAATTCCAAAACTAAGGCCTTAAAGAGGAAATCAGGGGGAAGAAAACAATAGTAATAATTATCTTTACTTTTCATGTGTTTACATTTCAATTACATTTATTTATTATTCTATCTTTCCCTCCACTTTTCAAGGAGATATTAAATCTCAATAATATTACCAATTTTTTATATTATTATTTTCATGTAAAATAATCATTAAAATTATTCCACTCCATCCCCTTTAATTCTAAAAATTAAAATATTGTCCGTGATGTGCTCATTTACAGAAATTGTGGACGATGTGTTTTCTGTTTCCATTAAATCCTTCAAAGATAATCATAAAACATTTATTATGGTTTAATAATAATTTAAAGGGAATTTTATAACCTATATAATGTTCTTGAATGAATTCTTATGAATGAAATTAAATTATATAATGAAACATGTTCATTTATATCGAGGAACCACCTAAAAATGATCTAAACAAACATCATTAATGATTTATCAATGATCCATCATTATATATGATAAAAATGATTTGTGGTATCATTATATATTCTTGAAAACATATAGATACCATTAAATTTCACTTCTGGAATTTAATCTCCGTACGACGATAAAATAAAATACAAATCAGCCACGAAAATCATGGAAAGAATGCACCCAAAATAGTGGATGAAAAAATAGTAACAATTAATGGGTTAAATATTCTTATGAAATGATAATATAAGGTGATATAAACATTAATATGTTTCCTTAAGATATTAATAACACTATTTTTACCATTATTCATGAATTTCAAATTGGCTTAAGTGAAGACAAACTCAAGGTAAGGGAATTATTAACCCAATTTACATTCATTGGGGAAAACTTCTACATCATTATTTATGTGTTATTAAAATTGTTTGGTTGATAAATTTTATTTATATTATATATAATAATGTGTATTTATAGTTATATACATCTTCCATTCACTGGATTATGTCTCACTTCAAATGTATGATATTTTTATGGGACATTTCTTTTAGAAAAACTCTTTTAAAATTCTATATTATGAAATTGAAAAGCATTGTATTTATGCAATTATTGACTTCATATGATTTTGTTCTGGTTCATGGGATTTATATATGATTAAATGTGGGATCTATATCTCCCTCTAATTCATTGGGTATGTTTAATTTTGAGGTTATCTGTATGGTTACTCCATTTGTTACTCCAATGGTTACACAATACGGTAGCCATGAGGGTTACATTGTAAGGTATTCATGATGGATACAAGTTATAAGGTATTTGAGAGGGATACATTTTTTATATGTAATACACCAATATACCATCATGGTTATATTTATTTTCAATATGTTTTGTGTAAATATCACGTTTCACAAAATATGATAATATGGGTGAAAAATATGTCCATTTTAAAATGATTTCAGACGTTAAAAGTATTCATGGGATATTGTTTTATTTCCTTCTTTTTAGATCTTATAGTAAGATTTTTTTCTCATAAAATGTTATAGTATTATTTTCATAAATTATATGTATGTGTAAGAAAAATATAGAATCCATGTTTAATGTTATTAATACTTTTCAAAGAAAAAATGTTCTATTTAAAATGTTCTATATTTTGTAAGAAATGGATAAATTATTTTTGTATCTGATTTATAGAATGTGTAATGATATGTATGTATTATATCCCAATTCTATTAAATTATAAACATTAAAAGAACCCCAATATGTATTAATGTTTGTTCTTGACTAAATTTCATGATTATGTAATTTAATAAGTCCAGGTCCTTTTAAACACCCCCTATACTAGTAAATTAACAATAAAAATAGATTGACATCAGTGTCGATGAACTTATCTTGGCCTATAGTATGTTGGGCATGAGATACCAATAGCTGGAACCCCCAAAATTAGTAAACCATATAAATTCTAGAATATCTTGCTTGCTGACCATCTATTACTCATGTTTTGGCCACTCGTGACAACATGTTTTTATATCATCGAGTCCATTATTGAGGAACAAGTTGTTTTTGTTTCGCCAAAATTACTTGGTTGCATTCTAGCATCTTCCAGATCATTAGTTATTCTTTTCAAGAAATAATGAGAAACTAAAGACCATTCACTAATATTGAAATAGGGTAGAGATAACAATTCCTTCCATAGAATTATAACCTGAATCATATGGATAACCTTAGACTCCCTAGGAATCCTATATTAAATGTCTCACTAGAATCCACCAGGTCATGAATGATGTGTCTCAACACATGCATACCAAATTATGGGGGAATTATGTTTCATTAAATTTTATCCCTATCAAATGTATTACAGTACCACCAATATGGACCATCCACTCACAATGAATCCACCATATTTTCAAATTCCATGCCCAATGTTTTCACTATCAATACACTCGAGGATCCGATAAATATGGGTGCTAACATAGGACCTAATAAGAAGAACCAAACTCAAGGGATTACACAGTTCCACTAAGACCCCCATTAAAAACAAGTAATTGTTATAATAGAATGTATCTTGTTAATGGTATTCCCCCCAATTTGATATTACTTCCTACCTATCTGTATATTGAAAAAGTCAATGCGTTTGTGGAGATCACCGATGAATTCCCTTATTTCCCAAAAGAAAATTCGGATGATTGGATAACTTCCTTGCTACAATTTCCTATAGAATATAAATGTACCACCACTGAGATGATTTTCATCTAGTGAATAGTTCCTAAAAAATCGACGGGACACTACATATCCTCTATTGGGGGAATAAGGATCCTCAAAGAAGAACCCTGATTCAAAGATTGTGTCCTCGTGCACCATACAAAGAAAGTGTATGGGGATATGATAAAAACATAATTTATGACTCTTACACCATACTAATTAATGTTAATTTACACCTAGGGATCATGGACATTCTCCTACCTATGTTTATGATCCCATAAATTAATATTTAGCCATAAATCCTTTCTAAGATAAAGTGATAACTGCTCTCATCCCCCAATATGATTCTCGAGAAAATGAAAGTTGTAAATTATTCTTGAATGTATGTTTTCTCCAACATGTGTGGACCATGATCAAGTTCCCCCAAAATTTGTTAATCCTAGATTTATTACTTTTAATGAGATGTGTGATCTTTTATACCATCCCCCCGCCTTTGGCTCAAGGTGAGATAAAATGTAGTGGAGTGTAGAATATTAGAAACCACCGAGAACTGATAGAATATTCAAATTGGAAAAATACCAACATTTTTTGGTACATTTAGCTGGCCAAAACGTCCATTACTTATTTGAAGATCTCCTAATGATATCTTTTCTACCATTTTAGCTCCAACTATTGTAATAAAACCAACATTGACCTCGTAAAATTAAAATAAAAGAATGGTTAGTGGGTATATTACATCATCACATGAAAGAAGGGACTCACATATTCTAATGAAATTAAAAATTATAATGGAAAATATATTATGATGTACACAGATAATGTAAAATAATTTCTAGTCCTTACCATAAGATTTCTAAAATACATAACCATATTTCAAGGGTTTGCTGGAAAATTTTATTATTTGAATAATCCATACATTGGTCAAAAAAACAGCTGCTCGCATTTCAAGTTATAGAACCCACAAGATGGACTTTAAATGTAAAGAAAACTGTCGTTATGAATGGATGGGATCTTAAGACAATACCCCCTTTTAATGTATTAGACCTTTCCTGTATGACCAAACTATGAACTACCACATCATGGTACACAACATCATGTACATGAAAAATTATATAGAGACACTATGTGTCTGGATCCCCATTGATTCCAGGATTCTAGGGTGTCATTCAGAGAATATTATATTTGAAACCATGTTTTTAAAGATTTAATGGTCACAATATATTTCATCTATTCCATAAAAAGAAAATTATGATGTTAATAAAATTTATGAGATCATAGGATGGTGAAATCACTAGTTGCATCGATCACTACTTATATAATATAATCCCGGTGAAAACATTAAAGATTAATTTTCATTTAAGGATAAGATTCAAGACAAAGTAGACCATGTCCTTATCAAATTAAGTGATGTTCCAGTGTAGGTGGAACATTTCACGATTGATACCCGTTGAGTAAAAGAAGTATCCATTAAAGGGAATAAATTTTCTAGCTATGTGACATTGAATTTAAATTATTGGTTGGATCAATATAGAGTCTCTCACATCCATGGTATTAGCTACACCTTCTCAGTAATGACAGAACCTCTTGTACTTACCATACCTCCTAGAACATCGGTATCCCTATCTTGAATGACGTCTCCCATGTTATGTAAGAACAAATGTGGAAAATATTTGGGTAATCAAAGTTCACAAAAATTTCAAAATCAATATTTCACTAATTGAGTATTTATGTTCCCTAATTTGGGAGATGCTCCCAGGTTCCACCTAGCCATGTACTATTCCATTGATGATGAGATAGACTACACTTATACGAACATTTTTTATCATGTAGTACACTTACTAATGACCAGAAATCAATAATTTCATGATAAGCCCTTAGTCATATTCATTCAATATTAGTGGAGGAGTATAAAAGGACATTCAATATCTCAAAATTATTAGGCTAGTGCTTCAAACAATATTGGTGGTGCTAGTGAAACATATATTCCAGAATTGAGAAGTTTCTAACATGCCCAGTCCTCCCAATATATTCCGTTTGGTGTGACCTTGTATATGACCCTCTCAGTTGACCACAAAACTTATCTATGAGAACACCCCATACAGCCATGTACTGACCTCAGTCAACTGAAACCCCTCCATTAGTTTTATAGACATCACCATATTAATATTAGGAGAATATTACTCATACCATCAAGGCCCTCGTGGTTTATCTAACAATATCTTCAACACCCATACTAAATAATGATTCTCCTCAAGAAAAACCAATTCAGTTGGCATGGAAAGAAGGTGGGATGAATAACCTCACTAGAACACCCAAATAGATCTCAACTATCAAGGTACATCTCCTTTGAAATGAAATATGTGAGGCGGTTTTCTATTCCATGAAAATACCATATTAATTTCAAGGATGAGGTTGTTTTCACTAAGGATTAGAGTGTAGATGAGGATAACAGTGTGGAATTCCGGGCCATTATATATCAATATATGAAAATTAGTGTATTACCATTCAAAGGACCATATAACCAATTTATATTATATGTCAATTTAATAGAGTGAAAAACATTCAATTCCAAATAGATATCATATTAGGGATCAACCTCATCTAGAAAGAAATATCAATATGTTGGAACTTACTGAAGAATAAATAACCCCATAAAACCTAAGAATTCATGGTATGATTAGAGTGAGTTAAAGATATATGTAATTTTTTTACTGAATAATCAATTCATTATACTAGTATTATTCATAGATTTTTTGGTAGCCTCACTGCATATATCCTAAATCTCATTATTGAAAGGTACATTCATCATATTCAAGTAGTTGTCCCCAATTTATACCACCAATTATCTATGTACTCCCTTGAGGGTCTTGTTGTTTTACTCTTGGGTGATGCAGACATAAATTAACTCCATTAAATCCCAATATCAGGATTGTCGTGACTACAAAGGGGAAGGAAGGAAAGTCCATAATGATGTGGTTGAGCTCAGAAATGCCTAAAAAAACTAACACCCACTATAGTTAGTCCATGTGTAGACATGAATGCTAAATTTATCTCCCTATTCATCTATTAGATCACATGATTCTAGATCAGGGGTTATTGTTTTTTCCTCTATATATTGAATGATTTCTCAATTATTACATCATACTCCTAGAGAAGACATGTCCAAATGATACTAGAATACCCTACAGCTATGAAGTATTCATAATTATTCCCCATGTCCACCAATACCTGACATTCTTGACTGTTCAATAGATTAGTAATGAATATATTAATGTCTACATGCCACCATTTATTTGATATCATTACTATGAATCACAAATGAAAACTAAACAAAATTATCCTAATGTCAACTATTTCTGTTGTATTCATAGAACGAGATATCCTCATCAAGGATTCTATAACCACCATAGTTGACTCTCTTGATATAGTGGTGTTAGATATACTAGAAGTGTAACAACCTCCCTTTGATCTCAATGTCATATATGATGATGAGAATTTGGGTAAAACCCTTAATGAACTTGGAGAGGGTGATTCCACCACTGTTGATGAGCATAACCATGTGAAACATGTTAATGAGGAGGATCCAAGGAAAATATTGATCTGTGTAACCATGTCCCAATAAGAGAATCAGTGGTATGAGAACATCACGTAATGGAATAATGGTATATTCTCATGACTATATGATGATATGAAAATGATCGAACCTCAGGACACTATTCATCTTCTTGGCCTCCCAGTTGGTCATCATGTGTTCAAAAAACCTCTGAGAATGATGCAACACTATCAGGGATCCATGATTGAGTCCAAATTTCAATGGTATTATGGACACATTTATTCAAGAGTTATAATATACTAAGAGGTACCATATATTTGCTTAATCTAGAAGAATAATGGACAGATCTGGTTCTTCATCATGTTCAGTGACCTTAAGCCCCATTGTCTAACGAATGATTCTACCATTATTTTGAAATAAATATTTAATTTTTCCATGGACGGGTGATAGTACCTATAATTCATTGGATGATACTTCATATATAATTAGATCCATCTAGTCTTTGACGATGAAAGGTTCAACACCTTTAAGGAACCCTAATGAACGTTTTTTGATTAAGTGTTTCCTTTGCGATTGAATAATGATGAAAACACTAAATAGCGGTCCTATCACTAAATCATTTATTTAATTAAAGGGTGGTTGATGGAATGTTTTGTGGAAGGCCTGGTGGTAATATCCCATGATCTTCAGGACTATGAAAATAAAATTGAGAATATGTTCATCTTTTTTTCCTCTAAACACATGAAATCAAACCACATTATGTTGTAATTTAGGGCTATCTCTAGAAACATACATGGATTTGTCAAAAGGATTTAAATAATAACAATTTAACCTGTTAAAATGATGGTTATCATTAAAAATCCTCCCCCAAGAAATCTCCATGTGTTATAAGGCCACTAAGAAACCTTAGCCTATATACACCGATTTATTTCATAATTGGATAGTAAGTATAATCCCTTATCAAAACTCATGAAAAATTATATTGAATAATTGTGTGGTGAGGAATTAAAATTTTATTTTCACATTATAAAATTGTACCAATTAATAACACAATTTCTATTTCCATCAATCCGTGAAAATCCTTCGGTCCATTATGTGACATCTATGGAACTATGTCTTGATTCACGTTGATCGTAGAAAAAAATGAGGGTAAGGAAAAAATCATGTACTATCTCAACTACTTGGTCCTCAACATGGATAAATATTACATCCCCATTGAGAAGAGTTTCCTTTCACATTTATTTATAGTGTAAATGATGAAGCATTATTTATAGCACTATGATATATGACTATTGTCTCATATAGTCAAGATAAAGTATGTACTAAATCACCTCATGTCAATGGGATTAATGTCCAACTGGGTGTTAATAATATTATAGTTAAAAACCATGTTTATCCCACTAATGGCCATAAATTTATAGGAATTTCATGAATTATTTTATTCCAAACCATACTCATAATAGTTTCACTTGGATATTGTTTTCTGGATGGACACCATCCCACTATGGATTATGCTATACCATTTTGGAAGCACGATTTCAATGGGACATATTGGAGCCTAATTAGTAGATGGATCAATGATTCCAAGCTCAACAACATGGGATTGAGAATAATTTTCATAACTCAAAAATATGATTTTTTCTATACCCATTCATATCATCTAATGGATTCACAAAAAACATGTCATAATATCAATCTATTATTACTGGTATAGAGTTGAACCACAGGATTGATGTCCTCTATTTACATTTGATGGGAGATTCTAAGTTAGTCCCAAAATTGACTATTGGTAATATTTCCATTATAATACCAGAGCTTTTACCACTTTTGGTTCATGTTACTTAGATTATGGCATAATTATTTTCCTTGATGATGTTTACCCACATTCCTCATTTGAAAAAGGGTAAGGTCATACTTTTGAAATAGTGGATCCATCGCCTATAGAACATGACTTGGATGACCTAATCATTCATGTTGAAAAAAATAGGTTCATTGTCTCCACCACATCATAAGATGAAAACTACCATATGTATTAACATAACACTTGTAATTCTATGAAAGTGTATTCAAATCCCCTCATGGTAGAGGAAACATTTGGATGGATGGATCCCTTATTTTTGATTCTACATCATGAAATTTTCCAACTAGATATATCAATGTTTGAGTGAATCCACCAATAAAAAGCATGCATTTCCCTTCATGATGCTATTATATTGAATAAAACCCTTTATAGTCAGCAATTTTAGGATATATCCTCTTTTTCAACTAAGGTGATGGTATACATGAGGTTATATAGGATTCCCCTGAAAACTACCCTATCACCCATCATGTATGATAGAACACCTCCAAGAAAATTTAAGGAATGTTCTAATTTTGGCTCACCATGTTTTATAACTACATTGAGTTAGACAAGTTTGTTCATTAGATTTAGATCCATGTAAAATTTGTTCATTAGTTTTATAAGCCTCACCATACTAACAAATAAAAATGGCACTCTATAATATTGGAAATCGATGTTTTGGGAACATATCCACCATAGATTACTCTATAGTGTTAGTTAACTTTGATTTTAATATATTTAAATTTAAAATTTGAATATGTGGTTCTCCCTAAGGAAGTAAAAATGTGGTGCATGATTGAGTTTGTTAACTCCCTCATCATCCATTTATTTTGGATACCAAGTAATATTCACACATACAACAATACCAAATTCATTGATTCCAAGTAGAAGAAAATATATGCCAATTAAAAAAATAAGTTCTAACCACACTTATTGCTACTGTGAATTGGAAAATAGAAAGATTATGGATGTCTAAAATACACACTATAGATTCATAAAGAATAGCAGGATAAAATAAAAAGTTTCCTTGACAGGATCCCAAATTCCCTTTGAACCTATCAGAAGACAGCACATAATTACATCTATGTGACATCATACTACCTATATATAGAACACATGATGTATTACCTATTAAATACTAGTGTTCATCATAATTAATTTTTATTTATTGACATAATATTCATTAATTTAGGCCAGTATATTCTCTAGGTGAGTTGGAATACATAGAGGAAAATAGGATTAGGGACATGCATAACATAGAGAATCACTAGAACATGATAGAAATATCATTCAATAGTATGGTTTTCCTCTTCTCCTTCCTCAAGGGTTACATGATACTAGCTCTTATAATTCCACTGATACCTAAAAAAATCCAATGATTTTGGATCCAGAATGTCAATTAATGTACATTATACATAAGGTAAATTCCAATGGTGTATACTCTTTAACCAACATGGGTGCAGTGTGTATCAAATATCCCACTAATGGAACACTTAGGAGGTAGTACATCATTTGAAAAAAAATTCAATAAGATGTTGACTTAAATGATAGCAAATAGGGTCCATGATCTGTGACCTTCAACTAACTAAAACCCTTGTGGTCTATGAATAATGACATTAGACTATTCATTTTTCATCTATGGTTTCATCCCAAGAACATTAAACTAGTACAAACCAAATTTCGAGATGTATAACTATAAACTAAAATGAGTAACATCCTTAGTGCATGATATTAAACTAAAATCTTACCCAATTTAATTAAAACAGTTTCCCTCACATAACAAGTGTGAGATGTCCAAAAAAACCATCCTTATAAAATAATGATAAACTATTGTCTTACCATTTGACACAAACACATGATTCCACAAGGAAACCAATGAATGACTCAATGCCCCATCCAATAGGATGTCCCTACACATCCATCATCACCCTTCCACCAAACTGCATTCTAGAACTGTGTGTTGATTAATTTAATATTTTTATGAGATATATGTAAATTACTAGAACCCATTTTGTCAGGCCTATCAAACAATTCATTATTAAACATTTTCCCATTGGAGGGGAATTTTATCAATCAAGTCCCTTTGTCCCCACATATAGTAAATGAATTAGGAACATGACCTAAATTAATTTTTTACATGGTATTTATGTTGAACATGGGCTTACATCAACCTAATTTCATGTTGGGATTTATCTATTTTGTGCAACAAAAAAATATTTAAAAATAGTCACCATCCATATCATTATGACATTAAACTTTATTCTAATGGTCTTACCTTCATGACCTGAAATAGTGCATCCACCATCCTTATGTCAAATTATTATACTATATAATAATTATACCATCATTTTCAATGAGGAAAACCCATTTTTTCGAGTTTTGGTGATCCAAAACATCCTTCTGTAGAACATCATTTGCAATTATTCAGGATTTTATAAGAAATATAGTCATCATTAAAACACTATTCTCTATAAAAAAGACCAATTTCATTAGAAAACCACTCATTATCCCCAATATTATCACCCCCAAATTACCTTATGATCATCATCTTCATGTATAAGTCCTTATCATATTCTAAAGCTCACCAACAAATCTAGGAACCCTCATATACCCACATGATTAAAAAAGAAATGGGTAGTTCAATTTCCAAGCCCTTATAATGTCCTCAACAAATGAATTAAAACTGCATCACTTCCCAGCATACACTAGGGATTCCTCATGTGAAAAAATATGATAAAATCACCAATATCCATAGTATAAGAAGTTAAATAGTATCCCTACCTTGTGATAAATCCAGAGTCTTTATATAGTAAATATGGCATAAAAAATATTAATTCCACACCACAGCATGGTAAACTACTTTCATACCCTATATGAAATTGGGATACATCATATGAAAAATATGTGATGAAAAAAATATAACATCATTAGGAGATGAAATTAAAATATATCCATAATCTGTATGAATAAATGATGCCTCATATGGAAAATATGAGAAAAAAAACCTATACCCTCAAAAAATGATATTTTAAAAAAAGAATCACCATATATGAAACCATGATACCTTATATAGAAAATATGGGTTGAAAAAAACCAATATCCTCATCAGGAGACATTGAACTATAAAATTTACATACATAAACTCATGATGCCTCATATAATAAATATGAGATAAACGAAAAAAAACTTCGTCAACACACTATGTTAAATTATAACCTTACTCAATATTAACATGTGACAATTCATATGAAAAATATGGGATGAAAAAAACCAACATCATTATACCATTATCTTAAACTATGGTCTTAGCCCAAATGAAATCGATATTTCTCATATTTGAAATAAGATATGAAAAAACCACCTTTTCCAGTATATTACATTATGATCTAGACATTACCGATCTAATTTGGGTTCCCTCATTTGGAAATTTTGGGATGAAAAAAAACCAACTTCCTCATCATATGACATTAATAAATTACCTTACCCAAGATGAAACTGTGATGTCTCATATGGTAAATATGAGATAAAGAAAATGTAATATCCTTAGTAATTATGTTTAAAAATATCCTCACCTCGTATGGAATCAAGATTCATCGTATAAAAAATATGAGATAAAAAAAATCTTTATCAAACTTCAATAACTATTGATGTATTCCATATGAAACTACAATTAATTAAATGAATAATATGTGATGGAAAAAACTAGCATCCTCAACAAGTGAAATTATACATTAGGTTACCCCACATACACCTAGGATTCTTTATATGGTAAATTAGAGATAGAAAAAATCAATAATCTTAAAACATGAAGTCAAACTATAGCCTTAGACTATACAAGTTCACTATTCCTCATATCACAATAATGAGATGTTTTGATGTCATTTCAATGTAGGACACCAATAAACTTGAATTGGTCTCTATCCTCCGCACATTACATAACTGCATAGGACTTGATCCCCATTCTCATGTGGTATGAAGTAATCCAAAAATCTTTTATCCTTTGTCCAACCCTAACGTAAACTCAATTTGGTTTCTATCCCATCGGGGTTAGTGTTTATCTTTACATACCTATAATTTTATCTAATAATATCATGCACATGGAAGGATAATTCATAGAAGACGTAAAATTCTCTCCAGGATGATCCCAACATCCATTTCCACATTTCATGATTTATTATATTTTGATAATCATTACCCTCTAAAAATAAAATGGATCCCTAACAGAAATGGTTCTTGGCCACATTTTCTCAGCGAACATCTTAGGCTCAAGCCCTGATAGATAATCAATTACATATTATGGTTCCGAGTTTTTTATTGTGGTCAATGGTTGATCCTGCATTTTTTGACTCCATCATTTACTGAATATGGTGTAAAACCATTATTTTGAACATGGTAAACTATTTTCCCCTACCCATCAATCATTACCTTTCACTATCAAATCTTTGAGGTCACGTTTTACCATAATGAAATTCCCCAATGTTAGTCACACGTACCCATATTGTGTAGACCCACTAAAAACTATTGGAACTACCAACCAATAATTCTTACTACAAAAAAATAATGGATCACATAGGCATAAGAGTTGGGTATGAGTTTAGCAAAGAAAAGTTGAGACACACAGGTTCCCTCTTCTACTTCAAACCATATTACATTAAATTAATATCCAAGGTCCAAAAATCCCAACCCTAAACAATGTGAAAAATGTCTGAAGTATGTTCTATATATTAGGGCCACATGGTCCACTCATTCATAAAAACATACATCCCCCTAATTCTACACATGATCATTTTGGATAGAAAACTCATGTTCAAAGAATCATGAATTAAATTGTGTAATACTCACCCCATATTCCTTTCTGTGGTATAGGTCTTCATAGGAACATTTCCATCTATTTTAATGCATATAGAATTAGAATAACCTCTATAGATCATGATCCCTGAGTTTTATACACTAAAAACAATAAAACAATTTTAGTACTTGGTATGATGTATATTATGTTATTCTAGGATTATTAGCCTAATCATAATGACCTTAAACTATTTGAAAGACCATGGTCCCAAATATATTTCATTACACTAGGTCTCATGGTGCTGGAATTATGATCGTAAAAAAATTCAACACCATATTCAATGAATTATGACATTAAACTATATTCAAATTTTAATACTAGAATGACCATAAAATCTAGAATTCAAGAGGAGAAAACGTCTATCAGGTTGAAAACCCATATGGGAATCCAGAGAAAAAGTCATACATTCCACTATTAGGTCACCCTTGATACATGGCCAAATGTTAGGGTATATATATAAAGAGGTGGGAATATAGTGGTGACAAATAATAGACCCTTTAAAAACATGATATACTCACTAAACCCATCAGTTAAGGAATATTTAGAGGATCCATTATCCTAATAAGCTCTTCCAAGATGTGACACATACTATGGTTTCCATTAGTACATTCCACAACCCTGACTCGATAGTATTTTTTTTTAAATACACACATCCAAGACACAACATGCTAAAATGTTCAACAAATGTCCTATTATGTTTAAAAAATGAATTACATATTAAAATGTTCATACAATGTATTTCAAAAATTATGTTATAGTTTGTTCCCCCATCCACATTAGTTAATGTGAAACTACAAAACAACTTTGTCCATTTCTAGGAATCCCTCTCCTCCTATCTGACATAGTCACCTATAGCGGCATTTGTGTTCTTTAGTCACTTTGAATCCATGAAAAATCTCTCCTTAGAAAATGAGATTACCAATTTCATGGACTAATACGACCACTAAATGTGCTCAAATACATATACATGTAATTACTAAAATAACTGAATCCAACTGAACATATTTCCCCAAACATTCCCTCACGATTCATGTCTCCAAGGATTTGGATCTCCATCATATTCCTTGTTTGAAAGAACCCCTAATGAAAATAGTACCTCGACACACTATCTCACATATAATCACTGTCTCATGAGCCAAAGGTATTCTATCAACATTTGGAGATGGGTTTTGTATTTTGATCATGGTTTGTGGTCGATTCTCACTTATTTTTCATCATCCTCAACAAAAAAATAACGAAAAATATGTTTTGAACATGGGGACCCTACATAATTTATAATCACATCCCATCATTATGTTCCAAATCTCAATTGTCTCTATTCAATATCTTCACCAATACCCATTAATTGGGATGACTTCAACAGACCTGGAATTACACCATTTATACACTTTTGTGAATTGGGAAATAACAATGGTTGTGAAGAGATTCCCACTTCACAACTGCCAATTTCTTGTTCAATACAGTCCTGGTGGTAAATGAATAATTTATACCCTATGTCTTCGTCCATTTTTGGGAAATCTCAAATATTTAGGAATTATCATGTTCATCACATGTTAGTCACACCAAACATGGATCACATGTTCATAAGGAATATTTTTTGTTTTTCTCATTAATGATTGAAGTGTAGTGTTGAAGTGCATAAAAGGAAACATGAATATGAATAAAAGTGGACTAAAAAAAGAGTTTGAGTGGTTTATCCACACATCAGAGACTCTCTTTTAATAGCAAGAATATTGATCAATAGAGTTTCATATCAAAATTTTAACATCCATCTTAGATATCCCCTATTATGTGGTCTATTGAACATGTTGCAACCTAATGAGATATTCATATTAATCATAGTTCATTAGAAAAATATCATCATCTATAATTTACATCAAAAATAGAATTTCTTGGATCTAAATTGTCTAATATGCTGCATCTTCATCTTGAGATTAGGCCTCTACCGTATGTTCACTTATCTGGATGATGATCTCTAGCTAAGCATTAATTTGGGTCTCACGATACTTTCCATTTCCATAAAATTGTATATGTTCTTGATGGGATCCCTACAAGATCATGATGGAATAATATTTCTATCAGTTCAAAAAAATGTTTAATTCATTTCATTCTACAGACACTTGATCAATGAGATAATAATGAAGAAAATAATTTCAAGTGGAAGGAGCCACCCCTATAGTAGCCATGATTCATATACAATGAGAATTGACCCCATAAAACTCACACACTATTCCATAAATGTGTGGTTACTAAATTTATATATGATACTGCATACCCAAAAATAGACGATGAGGTTATACTCAACAACTTCAGTCCTAGAATTATATAATTCATTACATGTAGAAGGATAATTATTTGGAAAAGCCATGAGAATAATATAGGTATGTTTTTACTCAAAGTTCAGGTTGGATGGGTCCTAAATCTGGATGATAGGGAGGACTTATTCAACCAAATATTCAACAAAAGTTCCATTTCTGTCGACATCACGATATTCCTATATATAGATATCACAGAAATATTTGGTGGGTTTCTATCCTGGGAATAAGGCCAGATCATCTTGGATGACCAACCCCTTAATTTTTGTCCCATCCATTGAGAGAAGGGGGTTTTATTTAATACCTCATACAAAGAATTTTTATATCAACACACCCCCTTTAGATCTAATTTAAATAAAAACATACTAGTTAGTTTGATATATGATCACTAATTTGGAAAATGTGAGTCATGTAAAGGTGAAAAATAGAAAAAAGTGAAGAGTTTGAGTGAATTATTGTATAAGTGTTTCAAAAGTTAGTTACATCACCATAGATTCCTTAGTAATTATTAGAACCTAAACATCCATCACAAAACCCAGTTTTACTTATTAGATATCATAAATATAAAACAAAAAAATTGTTGTTATAGTGTTGAAAAAATACATGTATATATGAAGAGAACCAATATAATGGTTGTTTAGTCTTATCTGAAGATTTTAGGATTTAAATGATGTGTATTCTTGGGTGGTATACCTCAATAGTAGTAAGAATGTATCTTAATATTTACAAGGAATGGTCCCCCATAGATGACTTAGAGGACTAAGTGATTTTTTACAACACTTATGACCTCTTTGTGAGACACTATCTTTGTGGAAGCCTTAGTAACCGTCTCTGATGTGAGACCTCTAGAACCCATTAAAGAAACCTCATCATATTCAATTAGATTCCATTGATAATACTCTGTATGATCCTATATAATCAAAATCTCGATATTAAAAAAATAAAAAAAAATTTGAGGAAGGACCAGAAGAGGTATGCTGTATAGCAAAAAATTCATACCTAACCTAGAAGAAGAGAAGTCAAGTCATTACTATCAACGGTGACCTCTCCACACTCATTTTGGATATCTTATTAATTTACAATACCAAGGACACTACTTCATTGGATACATATATATCATTCAAATGTATTGAATCTCCTAGTTTAATTCTTAAACAGATTTCATCTCCTCAAGAAGGACTCTGATCAACACATGTACTGAGCTAGTGGAATGATATCCTACAATACATTTTCTCATAACGGTAACTATAATCTAAAAGTTTTAAAATATCTCATGAATGTTCACCCTAGTTTTAATTATGTCGATAACAACCTCTAGCAGCTCAATCCCCTCACAATTCATCATCCTCTATAATTGTTCCATCATCAAATTCACCTAAATCATTCCCCAGGCCTCCTAGAGGGTGTGAATAAGACCATAACTAGTTGGATGCAATAGATTATAAAACATACTTCTTGGGGCCTCTATTGTTCAACTAGTCCCTTCTCGATACCATTCATCCTACTCTTATGGACGATTATGTGGAATTCCCTCACCTTTAGGAGGATTGGGTGTATCATAATATTTATATCCCTCTAATGATGCCTCAGATGGATCACTTAGTTATTGATGAGTACATTGAACAACATCCCCTACACCACTCTATAACTCCTATTCCTCAACTAATAGTGCAATTATCCTCACCCATTGACATTTGATTGTTCTTCGATATTATATCTTATAGTTGCTGACATAATTATTTTTGATTAGACAACATTGATACTGGGTGGTGGAAACATGAAGGACTCCACCATTCCAGCATCCTTGAACATCCACCACAACTAATGATGGAAAAATGTTTGGATTTCCTTGATAGTCATTTCATAGACATTATTAGTCGACATCTGGATGCATGTAAACATCATTGTGAATTGAGAAGGAATGTAAAATTCACAATAATTGTTAGAATTTATCCTAGGGACCAATAATTCATCTCAAATGCCTAAAGATATTACCTCTTCTCTTCCATTTCCTCTAGATTATCAACTGTCAGGCTGAACGGAACCAGGAAATTTTTTTTTATGATTTCTGTATTTCCAATACTAATCTCAACCCCAACATCAATAAGAGTTACTGATCACTTGCTGATAATTTTTAGGATAATTGGTCACATGATAATGTTCGAAGGGGTAAAAATATTTGGAAAATTATTCCCCATGAAATTCACTACAATCCACACATGCAAAATGTAGAATGAACTATAGATCCTCTTGGGCATTCTTCATTATAATACATGGCCAAAAAATATATAGAGATGGACCATCACATATAAACCTAGGGTCACATGGTTTTTATATTCCATAATCACTACCATTAAGACTATTCCATGATTCAATCCCATGTCTTCATCCTTCACATGAAGTATCCAATTACTAAAGAAGGTGGCCAAGAATGAATTATAAAATAACTGGATTTTATCATTGTTTCATGATATAAAAATATTCCTATTTGCACCCTAACTCTAGGATCAGCCAATTGGATCATAGTTTCATCTCTTGATGCACTATTGAAGATTTTTTTGAACTCTATAAAATCGTTGCAATAGTAATATTAAGTAACATACCAATGCAAGTCTTAAATTAAATGACCTTATTAAAGGGAAGATGGTTCATAAATACTTGGTTCTACTAGTCCAAGATAACATTCACTACAATGGTGGTCTTCTCTCTATCCGCCCATGAATTCAAAGATAAAAGTAATTAATCATATTTTTATCATGTCATCAATATGCCTCCATTTCAATGGAGGTCACATAGTTTAATACCCACCTCGCCATATTGGAGACTAAAGGTATTGGAGTCTGAGGATCACTCG
This sequence comes from Viscum album, assembly GCA_963277665.1. Lineage (NCBI taxonomy): Eukaryota > Viridiplantae > Streptophyta > Magnoliopsida > Santalales > Viscaceae > Viscum > Viscum album. Next base: position 640,463,486 of record OY728126.1, on the reverse strand, counting down.
ATAAGAATTTCTTGTGAAACTCTCATTGCTGGTAAATAAATAATTGGGATATTTTTCTTTCCCATATAGTGAAACATAGTGTATCATGGTCCAATTTTTTTAATAAGTAATGTGTGTACAGTAATACCCACACACACTCATTAGAGAAATTAACCTTTCCTAAAAGACACAATATTTTCTCCATCCCAGGGTATTATTGAAGATACTAGATTAGAAGAGTCATAAATTGCGGTAAGGGAACACCTCATCGACCTGAAATTCCCCAGTCACCATACTAGTGGTTACACATAGAGTATATTCATTGGTGGATTAGTGTTTTCTAGAAGGCATACTAAATGTGATGATGTTTCTATGGGTGAACTATTAATGAAAAACTAAATAGAACTCTCTCACGATAACATCGATGGATGAGATAGCATCTATATCTACCAGTATGATATTTTAAAGGGGAAGGTTATTTTTTAGTAGGTATTCCTTATGGATTTTGGATAGATGTATTAGGATACCACTATTATCTAAAAGAATACTTAGAGATTTTTTTTTGGATTCCATAACATTTCCACTATCTAGGTCATGGAAGTATCTTTGATAGTTGTTAGATCATTGAGGTTTGACGTAGGTATATTTTATGGTGTTCACACACTAAAATCTCAAGGTGTTATATTATACCCCCTTAACATGTATTTCACCCTCAAAATAAGTTACATTGGTACCAATAACTGTGGAAACTTATAAAAAATTAAATACGTTGCTTCTAAAATAGATTCTATAAGATGGAAGCTTCTCTATAAAACATTGACCAAGTAAGCGTTGTTATTTAATATAAAATTCTATATTCTATACAAACTCTATACTAGTTTTTCCTCATATATAATATAATGCTCCAGTAGTATGACCTCTGAGTTTTCTATATGTCATGGATCATGTATGAAATTTTATATGATAGAAACACGTATCAAATATTAAATCTGAAACAATTTCTATAGAATAACCAATTGATATGTCACAATCATGATACAATCATAATTTGAGAGGGGCTGATATACCTTGGCCTAAGCATTATTTTATAACATATTAACAATTTCATAATTTACTTGTGATTATATCGATTTTCACTAAATCACTTACTCTAAGAAATGTAGATGATTATTTTTAACTTTAAAAAATAACAAGCCACAAGATCCTTATTATGATTAAAATTCATTCCTTTAATCTCTAGAGAACAAGGATTTCCTTGGTTATCCAATATGGATAAATCCTCATATATTGAAGAAAAATGTTAATATCTAAAACATAATCCAATGTTCAGATTAAACCATTTTCTATTTGGTTAACCTTATAATCATTTCAAAATTCAATATTTGTAAATAAGTTCACTAAATTTCTCAAAATAAACATAACATCAACGATCCATATATCTTAAAGTATATATTAAATTTCACATTCCAGAAATCTGAATACCTTCATCATGTATTCTATTGAAAAAAATTTAGAACATGAATTTCCATATAAACATACTAAAAAATACATGAGTCCTCATTACTTACAAACATTCTTTACTATTGGATATATTCCTTAAATCCAAAATTTCTATAAACTTCTTCATTTACAGCGTAAAATAATTTGTCAAAAAATACATAATCTATTCCAATATATTTTGTACTACCCTATTTTGTTATTAAAATCAAACATATCTTTATCCCAACATCATTAAATAGAAATTCATAACTAATTGAGGGTTATCTATACTTAATCGAAACATCATGTTTCAATTAAATCACTCTTCAAGTCCATCAATACCATTTAACATAGTTTTTTCTACTCCATAATGAAAATAAAATTCCGAACAATCCTCATATATTTCATGATTCATTTAACATAATCCTCAAATTCCAATACAAAAATAATTCTTTTACCCCACGTCCTATTACTAAATAACCAGGATTCATCCACTTATTCATTAATACCTATTTTATTTAATATGTCATGTGTAGTCTCTTAGTCATCAATAGTAAAACCATTACTCATAAAACCACACTAATTCTAATCATGTTCATCCCTTTTAATATTTTTTTTCATAATACTAAAAATTACATCATCTAAAACATTATACAGTTGTTAGTACCATAGAGTTACCATTATTAAGCTCCATTGTGTAAAAATAACATCTAATTTTCCTTTTATGTTACATGATTTTTGCCCATATTTTCCACACCAAAAACATTTTCTAATCCTTGAGAGACATTCCCTTAAGTGACTATTTCCCAAATACCAATATATTGAAAGCTGAATATTATATTTTATATATTCTATAATTTATAAAAACTCAATGAATGATATCCCTATCATCTTTGGTGTGTCTCAGAGTTGATTAAGGTCCATGTTGCTAAGTATGTTTTGTTATAACTCATTAAACATAAAGTCAATATCATTTACTCTAGTCATTATCCTATTTGGAATATCATCACAAAATTTTTGATCATATTAAATATTAAATCAATTCCTCCTTATTTAATACATTGAATAAAACCAAAAAATATTATGTGATCTAAACTAATAATAGTGGGAAACCATACGTTTATCCTAGCTCATTAATTTCCATCACTATTTAAATAATTCATAATGGTTCATAAAGTGTTTCTGAATTTATAAATAACACCACAAGTGTGCCAAACCATGTGTATATCAAGGCTCATTATCGTGCACCAATTGACGATCGATTTCAGATCAATTAACAATTTTTAGAGTTATTACCCTTTAGGTACATATATTAATGATCCAAAAACATTTTTAGTATGTAGATATGGATGTAATAACATTTAAAAAACTTGACCTATACATTTCCAAAATTCCATGACATTTTAATATACTTTATTTCATAATCATAACTATCCTTAAATGTATCCCTAGATATGTCCTTATAAATATTCACAGTGATATTGTTAATGTTTTCTCATCTTGATTTCAAAATATTAACTAAGAAATTCATCTTATACCAACTATATAGACATGGTATTTATATACCAAGATAATACATCTTTAGAGATTAATATTCAATACATAACACAAACACAAGAATTATGAACATAATAATTTGATTCCTTTCAAGACATGTTACTCAATCATCTAATTTGGTAAATTTATTAAAAGTCACCCATAAATAACACCCCCATTATTAGTATTCACAAATATAACATACCTATAACCATTCATCATTACAAAGGGAGATGATACATGACAAAGGGTGAGCTCAGATGTTCAGTATAGAAAAATAAGGGAGGAAGATAATAAAAAACGAACATAATGATATGAGAGCATGAGAATAATATTAGAAAACCATATCATGCATATGAATGATCATAATATTGTGTCATGAAATAAATATTGGCAGTTCATAAGACATTAATCATATAGAAAACAAATAACATGACACATGAAAGCATATCATTGTCATAACACATGAAATTTTGGTATTCACATAAACATAAAAATTAACTACTATTCTACTCAAGGCTCATATCCAATGTTATCATAGTGTAATGGGTTCAATCCCTAAATCATCATTGAACACATAGTTTACTCCAAGGACCATTATAATGGAAAAAGTACCTTACTGAACTGATTTCAAACCAGATTAAATTATTGTCTTTATCATGATATTAAAATAATTACATAATACGTGGGATGATGATATGGGTCACACCAATACTTGGTTCTTATGTTACCACAATTCAGGGATATAATTCTTCCTTCATACTTAGTTATAATGTATCCACTACCTCATAATAGAAATCATACATTTGTGTTCCTAAATAAATGAAAATAAACTTTTTATAATATTCTAAGAAATGAAATGGGTTTGATGAACATTTCATTATAACATAACCTGAGGAAATGCTAAAAGATTCATAATTATTTAATCATAGAATAAATTGTTGAAAAAGAATTAGGTTTTAGGGGAATTTAATAATGGAATATCCTGTGGAAGGGAAATGGGTTACAAATATGTATTTTCTTGATAATAATATATAATTTATATAGAAAGAATGAATATCATTCACAGATCACATCCCCATTAATGAAATATTTACATCAAAGGAATTTAAATTACATGGAAAATTATATTTAACGATAAATCACTTGGAACACTTATTTAGGAAAATAACATATTATATATAATCCTAATCTAAAATAAATAATTAAGAAATAATTTTTTAAATTTTAATCATGTAAAATATAAATTTAAAATAATAAAGGATGATTGTTATATTTTTTAAAGCATTTTCAAATGAAAATAGCATTTCAACACTAGATACACTTATAAAAATAAAACAATTCAAATTAATTAAATAAAAAATAACCAATAAAACTTAAAAAATATGATTAATAAATATATAAAATATTTCTTAATGAATATATCATTTTCTCTATGAAAATTATTATTCAAAACTTTTGAAAATATTTTTCTTTGAAAATAACCTTGAAAATTTTTAATACATGCATAAAATTAAAAAATATACATAATAGTGGAAAATTATCATCATTACACACATGTTAAAATATATATTCCTTTTAAAATTTTTCTAAATGCTAAATAGGGTGTACAGGGAAAATGAATTGAATATCCCATTAATTGTTTTTGAAAAAAAATTAAATATGTGTAATGATTTATTCAATAAATCATTTTAATGGTGTTAAAGATTTATATAACATTTTTAAAAAACATAGATTTGGATGAAAAATTAGTTTTAAACAGAAGAGTGAAATATGGATGATTTTTCCTAAACACTTTTTTGAAAATATCGAGTAAATAAAGATTGTAAAATGATGTTATGCCCTGTATTCTTATAAAATAACCACTATTTATGAAAAGTAATGTGTTTCTTGAGAGATTTAACATTAGAATTCATTATTATAATCCTAATGATGATAAATACAAATAAACAGTGAGATTGTATGATAAACCCATTACAACATTGATATCATTGAATCAAAATTCCCATGAAATAAAAAACAATAAATGAAACAATAACAATATGATAATATATAAAATTCTATTATTATATGTCATAGGGGAAGTATATGAACCTCATAAAATAAGAAATGTTAATTATATAATCTAAAATATTAGGAACTTATAGAATAAGATGTTTTGATATTTATTAATATTTATTAATCAGATATATGATAAAAGAGACAATATGATCAAGAACATGTATGATAAGATTAGATTAATGGTAAAAGCATTGTTTTTCATAAATTTTTTTATCAACTATTCAATATATAACCCATTTTATTTCATTGTTTTTTTGACACATTTATAAGAACAATTTGAAAAAATAACCTTCTACTTGGGATGTGGGACAACAAAATTTACATTTTTTAAAATTTTGTATTTTTCTGATCAAATTCATATTTTAATCAATAATGATAAATACTACATTTTATTTCAAAAATGAATTGTCATGTAATGTTCATATACTGTTATAAGATCCTTTTAATATGTTTTAAATTATATCTATATAATTTTCTTATTATTTTTCCATATTTTGGACATTGGAATCAATTTCAAATTGAAATTATATTTAAAAATATTTCAAACTTTTGAATGTTTCACTTTAAAAACCTTCTTTTTAGTTTTGTCTGTGGAATCAATATTAACTTGTATTTTTTCAATTATGTGAATTAAATTAAGTAAAATGGATTCCATATCATCAATAATAAGGAAAAAATTAGGTTTTAAGGTTATTATAATTTTTAGTTATAAAAAATTCTACCATGGTAAAACAATTATTTACTATTGTGTGAGTAATATTTTGACAATGGTTAATGATAGAATGTAAATGTTAAAAATACCTAAATGTTGTGGCATTTAATTTTTGGATTAGTTGTTTCTTTACTATAACCATCCTTCACAACATTAATTTAAATTTTAATTGGTTGAAAATAATTCATCCTCAATGTGGTTATCTCTTAATATAACTCAATCAATAAATTATTCAATTGAACCCTCCTCTACTCAAGTACATATACCACCCATAACCACCCCATTTTAACCCAAAAAGCCTTGTATCTCCACAAATATCTTTGAATGCTTCTCCCCCCCCCACTATCCTCATATCCATGTGCTTATTTACTCATCAAAACGCTAAATCCAAGGTCTTCAAGGTCATTCAGGGAGGCAATATTCAAAATGAAGGTAATTTATAGACGAGACAGACTAGAGTCTACTTAACGTAATTTCTTATACCAATTTACATACATGGGGTTATACATATAATTCATGATTATTTCAGTCAAATCTTATATGTTAAATGAATTTTGAATATATAAACTTATATTTCTTTCTTGAATTTCATTGAATGTTTTTTAAAATAGAATATTTTTAAATGGAGTGTTTGATATTACATACAAAATGAAAAAATGAAATTTTTTAACATATAAAGTGATAAAAACTTAATTGTTGTTGTACTCTATATGTTTTTGGATTATTCAATAATCCTTAATTTTATATAAGTAAATTAAATATTTTTACATTTTATGTTTATTTTGGTATTGAAAATGGTTAACAGAATAGATTGATTATATCAATATCTCGAAATGATATTTTGTGACTACAAGTAGAAATGTGTCTTTTTTCCTTTATGAATGTTTTATATATTATGTTTATGTTAGTGATCATGGGAAGTTTTTATGTATATGATTTGTTCCAAGATAAAACAAGGGCGGATGATCCCATGACACCTCTATAATGAATTATGTAATTAGATAATGTTAAATAGTAGGGTTTCTATTAATATATTTAATGATATAATCTGAATGATAATCCAAATTAAACCATGAAGGTTACTCCCTCTGTTTATGTGAATGCTACAACTTAATTATTATTTAGAGTCCATAAGTTACCTTTATTATTTTTTATTACTATGCTATTTTTCGGGAATCGTAATATTTCATCTAGTTTTTTAAAGAGATTATGTTTTATTTGTGAAATGTATGATTTAGTGAAAATTATTCCTTGAATTTAAAATTTTCATTGACTAATTGTATCAGTCCTTATTTTATTTTCCTTAATGTGATTTTTTTCTCATATCATGTTTTTGAAATGTTTTCCACATGGTATAATTATATGTAAAAGACATGAATAGGTCAAGGAGAATTTTTTGAAAAAATATATTGATTCATTTTAAAAGTATTGTATTATTGAAAATAATGGATAACATTTTGGTAGTATTATCGAATATGATTATAGGTTGTTATTTTTTAATGATGGAATAATTCTTGACCACTATAAACCTTAAAATATACTCCATATGAAGCAATGTAAATTATTTAATAAACTAAATATTTATGTAAGGTTTAATGATAGAGAATTATAGTTGGTATCAAATGTTGGTTTAGATAAATTTATGGTTTCAGATACTGTTAATAGAATGATTGTAAATTATTTTTATTTTATGGTAAATTTGAAATGATATTAAATTTTAATATTATAATGTTCCATCATGTATGATATGTATGTTCATAATTTTTTTCCACAGTATAAAGAAGGAAGAAATTATTTGATGACATCCATACAAAAAGAACCTTCCCATTCAGCAACTAGAGATGGAAAAAATCAGATCCGAATAGTTTTTTTTGGTGATGACACAACTATGTTAAGAAATAAATTGTGGTGGTATCCATACAAGAGATCATCTAGATTAACCATAGAGGATAATGTTAGAAGGGGATAATTTGATGAGGAAACATTCCACTTCATTCAAAGAATCATATAAACTAATTCATGATGAAGGGTGGATTAATACCCTAGAAAAGCTTTTTGATGTCATTTGGAGTTTAGACATTGAAAACGTTAGTCTTGATGTTTACAATTTTGATGTTGAATCCCATCAGTGGTGGTGGAGGGTTAATAATACTAGAGAGAGTGAGGTTATTTACTCTCTTGAGTGGGATGGATTCAAAAATATGTTTCAATAGAAACATTATATTAATGAAGGCCATATTTGGATATAAAAAAATAATAAGAATTGAGGAAATATTAGGATTTAGTGGCGGTATATGAAATACATTTCACTCGACTGGAATAGTATCCACCATTTTAATTTGAGATCATGATATTAAAATTATTTTTTTCCACTTCGGATTAAAGACAAATTATTGAAGGGTGTTGCCTTCCTCTGAGTTCAGAAGTTATGAAAAATATGTTCGATACGCCGAGAAGTTATAAATGTTTTTTTTCTGATTATCACATGTTATTTAAAAAATCGCAGAATAAGTGGACAAGGTTGGAGGTGAAAGGAATGAATTACTCAAAAAATTATGATAGTATGGAAATTATGTTTACTATTAGAGAATATTTTAGTAAAAAACATAATTGGTAATGCCTTTTTAATTAGGGAAATTTCATCCAATATAGAAAAATAGGGCATAAGGCACATAATGTCAATGAAACAGAGAATGGTAGTGGTAAAAAAATTCTATTTTAATATCATTAATTTTTTTATGTTCAATGTGATTGTTCATTATGAAAATGAGTGTGTTAAATAACATGAATGATTGGAACCATCAAGACTACAATCATAATGGATTGGTGACATCCTTTCAAACAAATTTAGTAGATGTTGGGATGTAAAATGAAGTGGTATCACATATATTGTTTGTTTATTTAGATTAATCCAGTGTGTTGTTTGATTTAGAGGCTACATATTATATAAATTATAATAAATTATCTAGTAAATTTTTACTTCATCCTCAAGAAATGAATATTTAAAATTTTAAAAAACACTTGGTGAAATGATGAGTACAAACTAAATTATATGAATCATCTTATCAATGTATTTGGAAAAAATCTACATGAAAACCTTTTTTCTTTTCCTATAGTATAATTTTATATTATTCTAGTTATGGATTGGATTTCTGTTTACTATGCTCAGATTGGTGTAGATCTAATGTGGTTTCTTTTACAAAAATATTTTTATTTAGTGTAAAAAAATGAACCCTTACTCTTGATAACATATTATGAATAGGAGAAATTATTAAAATATAGAAATGTATTATATAATAAATATATTGTTAACAAATGGAATTGTTCATATTAATGATATGATCATAATGAATGAGTAACTTGTTGTTTTCTATATAAATTTCCCAGTATTATACATGATCAGAATGTTGAATTTTCTATTTCAGTAGTTACCTATTGTGAGAAAATATTAAAACTACCTTACATAACTGATCTCATTGAACTTTTAATGATGAAGAAACAATTACATGAGTTATTAGATAAATGAGTCATTTTTCTAAGCACGTCACTATGGGGTGCTCCTATATTGTTTTTAAAAAATAAAAGTGATTCATTGAGAAATTGAATAAATTCTAGATATGGCCATTTTTAATTTTTTCTTATAGAGTATGGTTTTACTAATGAACCTATTTTATTATTAGAACATATGAATAGAATATTATGTGAGTTCGTGCAAAAGTTTGGGATTGTGTTTATTGGTGACAATGAGATTTATTTTAAAATTAAACAAGATCTTGAAAAATATTAAATGGTTGTTATGAATACCATTTTAAAAAATACATTGTATGGTATGTTAAAAAAGTGTGATTTTTGGTTACAAAAAAATTCATTCCTTTGTCTTAATATTTATAAAATGGAATAACAATTTATCCTTTCAAAATGAATGTTGTTGAAGAATTTACAAGACCCTCAAATATAATGGTGATTCATAGTTTTCTTGGTTAAACAGTCTTCTATAGGAGGTTTGATGAAAATTATATATGGTAATCTAGCCCACCGACTATGTTAACTTGAAAATGTTTTATGACCATCTGGACAAAATTATGTGATGATTATTTTCAGAAATTAAAAAGAATATTGGAGAATGATCTAATTTTATCACTACCTTCCATAAATGGTGATGTTATTTTATCATAAGTGATTAATTGATGATGGACATGGTTATGTCCTAATGAAAACTGATCTGAAAATTGTTTATGATTCACATCAGTTGGAAATGAATGGGTTAAATTACCCAAGACATGATCTCAAAATAGATATTTTTATTATTTCATTGAAAATAGAAAGGAATTTTCTGTGTGGGCAAAAATGTGGAATATATATTGAAAAAAAACATTTGATATACATATTCAATCTAAAATAATTTAAAATGTGATAGAGAAGATTGTTGGAACTAATAAAAGATTATGATTTCATGATTCATTACCTTCTAAGAAAATTAAAAAATGTGCCCGATACATTGAGTCAAAAAATTATTTCTACATTAACCATATGTTGTTGGGAAGGTGATACTTTGGTTAATGGTTTGATGTATTTCTTCATTGATGTTTTAGTTTCTTGAAATTCATAAATGTTGATTCAGGTTTTTTTGAAATAATCTCTAGATGGAAGATCTAATAAAGAGTAGGAGGAAGAAAGTGAGTTTCTGATAATGGTGGAATTGGTTCAGAAGGGGTCTTCACCTACGTTTAAAATTTATAAAGATAAAGTGTTGAGTTTTGGAAAGATATTATGTCTGAACTGTGATTCACACATGAAAGTTATTTGTTATTTGAAGCTCACCGTTCATCATTTTTTGTTCACTCGTCTAGCACTAAAATTTAAAGAGATCACTGTGTGTAATTATAATAAGAATTAATGAAAAGGGATATTTATGATTTTACCTTTATATTTTTTCATTTCAATAGGCTAAACTATATTTGCATTTAACAAAAGGAAAAATTCATACATTTACCATGATAGAGTGTAAATGGGAAATATATCCAGGTATTTCATTTTGAGATTTCAAATGGCTTCTTAGGGTAACTATGTGATTTGGGTTATTATTGATCGATAGACTAAATCATTTCACTTTTTTCCTATTCGAGTTTCACTATCTATAGAAAAAAATTATTAGTTGTATCTTATATAGTTAGTTATATTACATTTAACTTCACTCTCCATTTTATCATATCATGACCCTAGGTTGGCATCTATATTTTGGAAAGTCCTTCATAATTCATTAGGTAATGAATTAAATTTTAGTATATCTTTTCATCCTCAATAATATATATTGTTAAAATAAAATTTTCAAACATAGATCATATTCTATGTTCTTTTAAAATGGATTACATGGAAATTTGGGGTAGACATGTTTCATTTGTATGATTTTTCATATAATAAATGTTTTTAATTCCAGTATATAGATGACACCATTTGAGGAATTATATGAAAAGAGGTGTTGAACTACATCGTTTGGGTACGATGGAAGGGAAAGGAAATTAATTGGACAAGAATTGGTATAAGATATAGAAGAAAATGATAAGATGATTCAGAGACATGTGAAGATGGATCCGAGAAGGTATAACATTTATGTGGACAACCGAAGGAAGGATATTTTGATCAAGGTTGGTGTTCCTAAATTTCTCTGATTATCACAATGGAAAAGTGTTATGCATTTCAGTAATAAGGGAAAGCTTAGTCCCCGATTCATTGGACCTTATGAAATCCATGATAGGGTCGTATCAGTTTCTTACAAAGTGGATTTACCGTCAATTTTATCCCAATTACACAATGTTTTTCATGTTTTAATGAAAATAATGTATATGCTATATCCATCTTCTGTGTTGTGTACCAAAGTAGTTCATTTAGATTATAATATTTGTTATAAAGAACTAATAGATCATATATTTGAATATAGGGAGAATATTTAGTGGAATATAGTTATTCTTCAGGTTAGAGTTTTATGGAAAACCAATATATTAGAAGAGGTAATATGGGTATCTATATATGTTATGGGGGAGAAATTCCTCCTCTTATTTGATAAGTGACTAAAATGAAGAGGAAGTAATTTTCAAAATAGGGGAATGATGTAACATGACAAGTAAATATAGAATAATAAATTTTCATATCTATTAATATTTATTATTTAGATACATTTTAAAATGGAAAATATGTCTAACAGATTATATTTTAAATTTACATTTTTTGTAAAAAAATTTATTTTTCTAAAAAAATAGTTTTACTTCAATTTGGTGGAGATCCCATTTTTAATACATTTTTTTGACACTTTTATAAGATTTATTTTAGAAAACAAACTAATTATTTTGAATAGGGAAATCAAAATTTAATTTGGATTAATTTTTTGTTTTTTATTGATACAATTTATATTTTAATGAATATTTAGATTCATATGTTCCAAATTATGTTTTATAGTCAATTTATTTTTCTGGTATAAAAAAGGTTCCATGGTAAAAATAATATTTAACATTAAATAGGAAAAATTGTGTCCAATTTTAATGTAAAAAAGGTAAAACTATAACATAAATAAAAAAATTGTAAATTTCAAGAATTGATTGAGGTGTGTATTGACCATAAGAATCCTATATAAAAATTATTTAATGTACAATTTTTTGAAATTAATTTTACCTCAATGTGGTTACTTTTCATATGAAATAATCAATAAAACAATAACATTAACTCACTTCTCATCAAGTATAAATATAACCCCTCACCTCCCCATATCAACCCACAATTCTCTCTTACACCTCAATTATCTTACCTTAACCTCTTCTACTTAATATCACCACATCCATGTATTTCTAGTCTCACCAAAAGACTAATTCTAAGGCCCTTAAAGTGTCTTTAATGGAAGGGATATTTAATAAGATAATATAGAATAGATGAGACAAGTTAGACTCGAGGTAAGGGACTTTCTTAACCGGATTTCCATTAACTGGGTTAAACATCACATTCTTGATTTTGTAAATCAACCATTATATAAAAATTTATCTTTTAATATATAATATTTCAATTCTATCTTGAATTTCATTCAATGTTTTTTAAAATTGAATATTATTATATTGAGTGTTTATCATTCTATATAAAATATAAATGGGATATTTTTTTAATGTATCCAATGACAAAAAATAAATCACATCTGTAAAAATTATTTGATATTTGGATTCCTCTATATTCTATAATTTTTTAGTAGTAAAAGTAATCATTTTTTTTGGGTATTTCTGTATTGTTAATGGTTTGGAGAATCTATTGACAATATCAATATCATGAAATGATACATTGTTATTTCAATATGGAAATGTCATTTTTTACTTTGGATTTGTTTTATGTGTTGTGTTTCATCCATGGGTATTTAGAATTTCATATATATATATATATATAGGTGGTTTGGTGATACAACTATGGTGTGTGAGCATGTAACATCTCTCCCATTCATTTGGTAATGGGACAGAGTTAAACAGTAATATTTCACTTAATTGATATAGGGAATATATTATGATGGGTATTCCAAAAGTAACCATGAAGGTTACCCCTATATATATTTGAAAGATACAATGTATGTTGGATATTGAAGCTAAAAACTACATTTATCCTTTATTATTTCAACAATTCATTTTTAGAATAAGATGATTTCAGGAGGAATGCTAAAGGCCATATTTTTTTAAGTGTGAAAATAATGATATTGTGAATAAAATATCAGCAGTTCAAAATATTCATGGACAAAAGGTTTCATCCCGTATTTTGTATCACTTACTAAAATTTTTGAGCTCATACTATGTTTTGTAAAATATTCCCATATGGTATAAGGATGGGTAAGACAAAAAAATAATTCCAAAAAGTTTTTTCATGAAAAGAAATAATTTTTTTTAATATTTTTTATTAAAAAATGGTTATTATTTTGGTACTATCCACTTGTACGATTAGGGATATTATATATTTATGATGGACTAAATATATAAAACTATAAAATTGAAATGATCATAAATAAGAATCAATGTAAATTATATAATTAACATAAGATTTATTAAATGTTTAGGTTGGGGCATTCTACATAACATATGTCTCAAAAAAGAAATATCGAGGCAAAAATCTATTTCAGCATGGTAACATTTGAACTATAAACATATTGAAAGAGAGGAAACAAAAAGTATATGTAAATAGAAATAATGTTCAATATAGAAATCATGGAATTAATTCAATAGAATTATTCAGACCAAATAATAGATGTATGAGGTGAATATGGATTGTGTCTCAAAAAAATTTAATGTGAGATGGAAATCATTTTCAACATTAGTAATATTTTAAACTTTAATTCCCAAAAATCATAAAATAAAATGAAAAATGAAAAATAATTATATTAATTATATTAATAAAATAAGATGTCATATGTGAAGTATATACACCAAAATAAATAATCCAGTGTTGAATTATAATTTGTGAACTAGAAAAAAAAGAGACTACAAATCCCATAACTTAATACCCAACATACTTCATACACTTTCAAAACAAATTTAAATTAAATATATGTTTATAATTAAAATAACGTATAACTATAATTATATATATATTTCAATATATTATTTATTTTTGATCATTTATAACCAATGTATTACTAATTCTTTTTTAAAACACTGTTTTTCATAATAAACGCTTTTTGTATATGTTATAATTTTCTATTCTCTATAATCGATCATTGAAAATTGTTCAAAAAATATATTTAATAATTAGTAAATAATTATTTTATTTATACATGAATTATTCTTTAAATAATAACTATGAATGTTGGTTTTGAAAAACTAAGTACATTTCAATCCTGGAGATGGAAGGGTGTATGTACACATGAGTAACATTACAAACTTTGAATGATCAATATGAAAAGGAGATGGATAATATTATTACCTATAAAAAATTATAATAATATCATAAATTAAATATTTACTATTTGAACATACATCAACATATTATCTATGAACTGTGGTAATTAAATGATCGAGTTACATTGGTTCGTGATGGTGATAGTCCACATGTACACAAACAACGTTGTAATCATTCATTGAGTTACATGGTAAGAATGAAAATGATTTATTATATTTGATGAATGATTACTATGTCATTAGTATAATTGTAATTTTATTTACATCACAAATAATCCTTAAATTTACACCTATTGTTTTTTATGTAACATGTTAGTAAATAATGAATCACATTGTTTCACAAGGAAGTAATCCACCACACACACATGCGACATTATCATATCCCATACATAGCAATAATTAAGAAGGTATATATATATAATTACTATATAGGTGCAATTATTTCTTAAATATCATCTATTTTCATCATATCCATCACCATGCCAAACTGTGCAAGGTGGTAATGGGAAATATAATGACATCTGTTCATGATGAGGTAGTCCATCATACAAATGAATGTTATATTAATATCACATATGAAAAAATTAGAGATGTTTTTTGGTCATTTAAAACATATAAGAATATTTAATATAGTAATTTTATTATATAATATGTCATTAATGAGAATTTAATGACGTGGATGAAGAAATAAAATCAAAACACTGATTGAGAACACTACATCTTCTTCGAGAAAAACATTATGCTTACACAAAAAGCTTTATTAGATTGAATTCATCCAAACAATAAGTATTATAAGAATATATTATATATTTTGAGATGATTTTTGTTAATTTATTTTTGATGAAATCATGTTCAATGATTATCATAATAAAGGATATGGTGTGGAATTTTATACGTGTGGTGAGTAGAACATTTTTAATTTTTTTAAAATAAAACTTTCTTACCACTTATTAATCTTTGAAAAAATATATAAATTGATTATTTTAGATAAGTAATCGTTTGGGGGTCTGAATAATTCCTAAAATATATTTTAGATCATTTTGAGGTCATTTTTACCTTTATCAGTTATGTTCAACCCCTTGTAAACCCATTTTTTACCATAAATATAATATGTAATTTTTTAGTTTTCATTATTAAATATGGTTAAATTTTTAGAAGTTATTATAAAAAAGAATTTATTATTATTTGAGATATGTAATAATTGTTTCAAAACTAAATTAAAATACTTTCAAATTTTATTTCAAAATTAATTCTACAAATGCGATGAGAAATTGGGTTTTCAAAGAGAAAATGTTCAGAAATATTCATTATTTTTATATCAATATAAAGAATAAAAATGAATTAAATAATTAAAATTGGATTAATATATATATATATTATTTAACTATTTTTATAAAAAAAATTATAAATTCTATTTTAAATTTATAAAAAAATTAAAAATTAATGTTTTCAATTAAAATTATATATTTTTAACTGTTCATTCAAAAAATAATCTTTTAAAAATAATTCAAAAATTTCCCTTAAGATTATGTTATAATGATGATATAGATAGTGAAAATTATTTTCTAAAATATATTTATTAAAATATTAAAAAATTATTATTTGTTATTTAGTGTTCAAAAAAGAGACAAAACAATATTTAGATAAATAATTATTTTAGCATAAAATGTGAATAATTCCATTAAGTTGTCTAGAAAACACATAATAAGAAAATAAAAAATTAAATTGAATATATAAAATATAAAATATATTGGAATAATTCCTCCAAAGTGATTTTCTTGCATTTATTTTGTTAAAACACACTTGTGGGAATAATAAATTTCAACATAAAAATGAATTTATTTCAATGAGATTATATTTGTAATAATAATTAATATGACATCAATGTATTAACTTTAAATTCAAGTGTGAACCATATATTTTGATAATTTAATTAATAATATTCATACCCACCATTCCGACTATAAGGTGATAATTATCATATTAAATAATAATATTTTATTTGTAATTTGAACTTAATTTAAACTCAATTTAGAATAAATAGCACTGTACAAACAATGTTTGTTGCAAATAAAGAAAAAATTAGAGTTTCGTGTAACATAATATAAATATAGGTTATTTGTGTTGAAAAAATTAAATAATTAAAATTATTTAACAAAACACATTTCAAAAAATATAAAGGCCTTACATAAACACCAAAATTCCATTTTAAATCATCTATGAATATTAATATGTACATTAATAAAAAATAAAAATGGATTGGTGAAATACCCAATACATTCTTGGGCATTATTTATAACACCAATATGTTATGTGTCCATCCAATCATATTTAATAAAAACTTCATTTTCGTTAAATTTAAAAAAACTGTCACAACTTATTAAATATATATTATTATTATTTGGTATAAAAATATATTCAATCACACACATGTTCTTCTCACATATGATTATGAAATGATGGAGACATAACATTGACCATTCAAATGTTATTATTCTTTAAATAATTTCATTGTATATTATTTTGGTCAGATATAACACCATAACATTTAAACCACTATCCATGAAAAGGGAACTCTTAGTAGTCATGCATACTCTATTCATGAAGTTAGTTCTAAATTTATCAATCATCACATTCACAAACACAAATTGGGTTCTTACATGAACATTTTATTTTCTTGAAAACCTAAATGTTAAATAAACATTCATTCATTATCCTTACATTAGCATAATCCATCCATATAGTCCTGATTTATTCAACATTGGATACATGATCCTTTATAATGCTTTTAAATATATAATTCCATATGTAAATTTTATTGGACATGGAGCGGAACGATGATCTATAATAAATGTTCCTTGATTTCCCAAGAACATTTAAAATCATTAGTAAATTTCTAAAATCTTATTCCATTGAATATATGTAACGTTATCTACTAGATAATAACCTTATATACGTTACAAGGAAATAAATTCATTTTTTATGTGTTTCCAGTTTTTTGTATTGTCAACATGAAGTTATAGATCTAGTCGATTTTCATTAACTCATCTCCCCAGGGTTTTCATTGAATATCATCAAAATGTTCAACTAAGTATAAAATAATACATATTCTACATTATAGGAACATATACTAGGTTAACAGAATTATCTTTATATGATATCTTAATTTAGAATGATTTCTCCCACCTCCACAAAACATGATAAAAATTACCCTTAGATTTACTTTTTGTAGGTACCATTGCACCCCATTATTTTGAATGTGACGATAATAATATTATATCCCACAGATATAGTGTAAACATAAAAAAATTTGATAGGAGAAAAATTAATAAGAAGTAAGATCCATTTATAGAATTTTCATGTGCTTTTTTTTAGAAATCAACATGTTGAATAACCTTCGTATTAGGAATTCCTTTTTCATTTACATCATATTTTCATACATGTACAGTGAATCATTACTCAACTCAATTGTATAATTCAATTAGAATATGTTTTGAGATATGTTTTATAGTAATGAAATTTAAATAAATTTGAGTTATTTTTTCTTATAATTTCACATTTTTCATTATATATTTTCTTCCATCTGAATCCTAAAAATGAAAATTCTAGTTAATAATGAATCAGATAGAGTTTTGTATTCATCATCTAGAATCTATATTCATTTCATTGAAACATTTATCTCTAGAATATTTCCTTCCCAAGAACCCATACTTTTTGACATAGTCATCTCCCACTAAATCCAAGTAACAAGATGACAAAAATGTGACCCAATTGTGATTCCATGTGTTCTATTATGCCGTTGAAACCTTGTTTTGATACAATTTGTTTGTATTCACATAATAAAATAACTAGATTTTAAAACATCTGATCATAAACATAGGAAACATAAATAAAAAACCTTATAAGGATAGCAATTATTACAATGGTGTTCTAGAACATAGATGAAAAACTCACCTAATACGCCAAACTTAGTCAACCAAATTTCGTACACTCAATCCAAATAAGAATACATAAAGAAAAAAAATCATGTTTTAAATAATCCATGAAAGGAACCCAATGATTTATGTGGTATAGATGTTATTTTTTCATGATAATACTCTATTGATAATTCTATTTATCATAAGTAACAATATTAAATTTACTATTGAAAATTCATACAATTATACCACTAGTTATTACGTCACACATGCATAATAGTATCATGCCCTCTTATATTGTGGCTCAGTAAGATAATCGGTTTTACTTCCCATAAATAATAACGACTGTCTCAACTATTTCCATATCCTCCTACACTTAATTGTATATGCATCTCGATTTACTGCAATCATTCATTGATCATGTAATTTAGTATAATATTTTACAATAATGAATCTTGTATCCTATAAATTCTAAAAAAGACTATATGGAATGAAATTAATGTATCATAATTAGTGACCAATACATATAACTATACAATCCAGTCATCTAACATCCAAACAATTGAACTCTCATACATGACTACCAAAATGTGAATTTTGTTGACCCCTGTATCTACTAGTCTTCAATTATCAACGTCTTCAATAGGTGGGGACTACCTTCTATAGATTCCCCATCTAGTTAACTAATCCAAAACATGATTGGATATCAAAGTTCAAAAAAAAATAAAACACATAACCATAAAATACTTAATATACAAAATACGAAGAAAATCTCTTTTTAATATTTTTTTAGGTTAATAATAACAACTCACACTCAAGGACCATTGTTAATGGTTTAAAAAAAATGATATTTATAAAACAACTGATTTTTTTGTCTCTTATCTCATTATATAATTAACATGGTTCCACCAAAAAAACAACAATAATCCATTTACCATCATGAAAAATAAAAAAAATGTTTTCTATATATTGGCCACACACTCAAAAAAATATATGAATCAAATTGAATTTCACATTAGAATTTATCAAAAGAAAATAGTATTATGATATATCCAAATTTGGTGAAGCCCCATCAATAGGTGATTCAATGAGTAATATCCATGGTCACACTCCTTGTACAATCAGATTATTATAACACGCTTCAATAAAGGTTCCTCATTTACATATGTACTAGAACATTGAACTCCAACCATACCCCATGATTTGACCTATGACAAAAAAATAACTTCTGGAAATACTAGTATAATCAAACTACTGAAATCCCAATAAATTAATTTAGTACCAAATTCTACTTCTCTGTTCAACCAAGTATACCATGGTTATACTCTCACACATCATTTAACCTAATTTGGATCTATACAAGGATGATAATTATTACCAGGGAACATCCAAAAATATTTAGGCCTTTTGTAAATTCATTTCTAAAAAAATTCACATTTTAATGTTCTTATCACATCTTTATTGTAATTTAACAGTCAACCATATATTTTTTGTCACTATTTCATTAATGATGTGGTAATGGTCAACTTAAAAAGGCATTATATATTAATGAGTATAAAAACCATTATGTTTTAAACATTGGAGTTATTATTGAAAATCTTTCCCTAAAGAAAACATCCTATGTTCAATGAAACCTTGAACTATTGTACCTTTATTATCGTAAAATATAAAGGAAAATATACAATTATTCATTAAATGAAGTCTCACTTACTTTGATCTATCAACCCCAACACTAAAACTCATTCTCCATTATTTCACCATGGATATTCTCATTTATGTTTCTCAAACATCATATACATGTGCTTGATAAAAAACACACCCACACATTCCTGTCACCTAGTGTACGAAGGTATAATGTACACTAGTCATGTGAGAAAAACTAGTAATAGATAATATTTTTATTCACCTGATGTGTCTCCTTTAAGATCCTAAAAACCATTAATATATTTTAAATATGAATCTCAATAAAAATTATATACCCACTTCATTTGAGTTTTTATAACAACTCAATGTTTTCATCCCGCAGATAACATTTTTCCGTAACCAATGACCACATTCATGAATCTCAAGCCATAAAAAACTGTAGTATGTAAGCCAATTGACTATATGACATATTAGAAAAACCTTTTATAATACTAAGACCATGTCACACTACCAGATTCCATACCTCTTTCACACTAAACCATTATTTTTCGAAAAATATCAAGCGAAAATCAGAATAAATCAATTATAAATAATCACCTCCTCCCATTATCATATTTTCAGAGATGAAATCCAATAGAAAAGAACCCCGACTCAAGAAGAATGTAAAATAATAAGCATTCTGACAACCACCCCTTTGTACTATGGTAATTTTGGTACATTCAAATAATTGAACATCTAAAATAGTGCTTTCGAAATAATTAGTCATGGTATGGTATCTCATTTCCTCCCAAATACCCTATAATGAAATTGTTCACTAAATGAATACATTAGATTCATTTTCACTTCCATAAGTAATTAATGATAGTTTATACCCACCATAGGGTCATGCACCACCTCACCTAACTACACCTTATGAAATTTTCTCTTTCCATTTCCAATCAACATTTATTACTCTTTTGATAACATCATTTCTAGTTGAGTCTACACCAACAATACATCAAAAAAATATGATATTTGAAAAATATGTATCTCTAAAATTCCATATATTACACCATGAATTAATCAATACATACCTTACCCACAAAAATATCATCTTTAAAAAACAATGAACCCAAGAAAAATCATATAATTTTAAGGGATTATGACTAACATAGAAATGATTCAGCTGTGTTTCAACTAGGATTCATAAACCACATCAATAAGGGAACACACCAAATGAAACCTAATATTATTATGACGTTTAATATACATAAAATGTAACAACCTTGAACATTATTACATAATTTAACATGATTTATTACATAAACATGTACATAAGAGAACATTGAGGATTGATAGGTCTAGTGTCTTTGGGGCTTAGGAACATAAAATGAAATCATAAGTCATAATCATAAAACATTTTTTTCGAAAACATATTTTACATGACTAGAACATTCCTTTGTACTTATCCTTGAATGCATTAACCAGAGGACATTAATAAAAAATGGTGACCTATAAAGACCAGTAATGGAGTAAACATTAATAACATGTAGAATACAATACATGTTAGGAAATAATAATTTTATTGGATCATAATAGAAATGTGAACATAATGGCATGATATCGAATTATTATCATAACATTGAAATGTGGAAACAACATTTAATATGATATTAGCATGATCTATGACTAATTTTACATGGACCATGTGTAAACCCTCATTGAAAATGAATTAGCAATATTAAACCCTCATTCCACATAAACTATCATGAGTAAACCCTCATTGCACAAGTAGAATAATGATAAAATTCTTTTCCCAATCCAATATAGTGCTGTCAAGGTGAACCCTTCATAACCATTTCATTTCATGAATCAGTGTTAAACATGGATCATACAACAAAGAATCAATAAACATAAACATTTATTCCACAATAAATGAATGTGGAATTAATACATGAAACTATACAATAAATAAATAAATGTTCATAAAGGTGAATGTCCTTGATAGATAAGTGTTCATGTCATTCAATACACAATGAATTTGGATTGGAAAATCATAGTGCAATTTCGGCATCATAACGGCGTGACATATGAATTTAAAAAAATTATTGATGTGGGATAAATGGGGAATCTCATTATATGTACATAAAATGGGTAGTATGGGGGTCATATAAATATATGTCTTAAGATATTTAATGAAATTTATAAGCATAATATAAAACAATTCCTTGAATGTAAATGAGAAGATGGAAATTCCTTTGAGAATTTCGGCTTGGTAATGGGTGAAAATGGCAGGCATTAATGAGAGAGAAAGTGTTTTATCATCATTACAATATAAGAAATTATGCATGGGGAGGTTCAAAATCATACCCCAAACTTTTTAATTGGAAATAAAAGTGCATAACAACCTAGTGAAATTTGGATAAAAATGAAAAAGGATGAAATCTCTTACATGGAATAGTGATCCCAAAGGATTGGGATAGGCTTGAGAGAGGATTATTGGGAGATTGGGAACCTTGGAAGCATTATAGGGAAGTGGGGGAAGTGATTGGTCTAGATATAAATGTTTTTAGTTCTGAGTAATGAGAGATTGAGTTAGATTATATAGGAAAGAAGAGGGGATTATTTATTATTTGTTTTTTGACACTACACACAAAACTACTAAAAACCACAAACAACCCATGATTTTTTCACATGTTTTTTTCCAAAGTGGAGTGGAAGACATTATTTTATATGTTCAATTACCTAATTTATTAAAATATTAGGAATTCTTATGTGGTGGTGAGTCACACTATTAAAAAGGCATTTTAAAATGATAAAATGATTAATAAGTCATTAAGGGTACACTAAGGAATTGTAAAAGTAATAAATATTTTCAAAAATAACGTTATTTTGTATTTAAAATATATATTAGACGAATAACCCATTTATATTATTTTATTACATATCTATTGGGTTATAATGATCACATAAAATACATTATATATTTAAACAGTACATATTTTTTACACAAAAATATGATTGTCTAGGATAAATATGAAAAATTAACCATTACATAATATCAATGTTATTAATCCAAAAAATAATATCTCTTTTAAGTATGTAATTTTCTAATTATTTGATTTTTTTTACTTTTAAAATAAAAGCTGATATTTTTATAAAAATTTATGGATTTTGACAAAAACAGCATCCAAACCATAATAAAAATTAAAATTATATACATATAAATTATATAATCATTTATATATAATAAATATTTATTTAGTAATAATATTTTATTAATATATTATTGAATTAAAACTTCCATTAATTCATCAAAATAGATTTCATAATTGAATATTAACTACATAATACTATTTGTGCTTTAAAAACCATTTACAATGTAATAAAAATAAAAATGATAGTATATTAATTATTCTATAAAAAATAATGAAAAAATTTATATTTTTGGGTTCTTATTAAATAACTCTTTATAACACCAGCATAAAACATAAGGGTATGATGTGTTTTGGTGATAGACTCTTGAGGTGCCTAAGAGAACATGTCTTGGGTGATAATATCTATTAACATCCACTTCTCCCGTAAGAGGTTTCATACAACCTTGACATATTGAATCTTGGATTCTACATCATTAAAAGAGAAGTCCAATGATGCTAAATCCTTTTTAAGCTCCAAAAAATGGGATTCTTAAGGGGAAATTCTACTAGATGAACCCTCACTTCCTTTTTCTGAGTAAATTTGATTTGATAAAGACATATATTTATACTAATAATGTGATCACTATTTCGAAGCTATATTAGCAACAATAATAATTTAGAATGGTAACAAAAAATCCAAAAACATAAATCCAAGGAAGTTCATATGATTATATATAACCATTTTACATAATAATCATTTAATTTGATAAAGTAAAATTTACATGAATAAACATTTGGGTCATTACATTCATCCCCCTAATGAAATATCACCATCAAAATTTCCATTTCCACACTACAAGAAATGAGGGAAACTCTGCATCATCCCTTATTCTGATTCGCATGTTGCTTCTTCAAACTTATGGTTTTTCTATTACACCTTGATGAGGGGAACATTCTTAATTCATAAAACTTTTTTCCCTATTATCTATGATCTTTATCATATTATCTTTATAAAAGAGTTCATTCTCCAATGGTACCTTCTCTTGATTGAGTACATGCGATGAGTCAGGTATGTACTTCCTCAAGATTGATACATGGAATACATTGTGTACTTGAGATAGTTTCGAAGGGTGTTCTAGTAGATAGGAACATGCTCCAATGCATTTAACTATCAAAAAAGGGTTGATGTACCTTGGAATAAGATTTCAATTCTCCCAAAATCTCATAACTCTCTTCCATAGTTATATGCGGTAGAATACCATGTATCCAACATCAAACTCTATGTCTCGTCGATGATTATCAGTATAGCTATTTTTTCAAATCTAATCAACTTTAATGTGTTATTGGATGGTCTTAACATTATCCAAAATTTATT
Organism: Viscum album; assembly: GCA_963277665.1. NCBI lineage: Eukaryota > Viridiplantae > Streptophyta > Magnoliopsida > Santalales > Viscaceae > Viscum > Viscum album. The sequence continues at coordinate 640,438,755 of OY728126.1, read as the reverse complement.
CAACCAAATATGAACCGATGAGTTTTCTCTCCCAAACCTCATCCCAACATGAAAGTGTTATGCACTTCTTCCCATAAAGGGATTCATAAGGATCCATTTCGATTCATGATTGGATACTATTACTGTAGGAGAACTCAGCCATAAGAAGATGTTGATCCCATCCTCTTTTAAAGTCCATCGAGCATGATCTCAACATTTCCTTATGTGTTTGGATAGTCCAGTCAGAATGGCCATCAGTTAGAGGATGATTATCCGCACTGAAGTACATCTCAGTATTCATAATTTATTGGGGACTCTTCCTGAACATAATGGTTAATCTTGGATCTTGATTGGATACAATCAATTAGGGTACTCCATGCATCCTCACCACTTCTCTAATGTATATATGTTTCATATGATCCAATGAGAAATCCTATAAAATCGGAATGAAGTGTGCAATATTTGTAATATGATCCACAACAACCTAGATAACATTGTCTTCTTTGTATTTCTTCAGATGTCTGGTGACATTTTCCATGGTGATGTTTTCCCATTTCCATATAGGTATGGGTAATGCTTGCATCATCCCCTTAGCCTTCTGCTTGTTAGTCTTCTCTTTATGAAATACTAGGAACATTGATATATACTCAATGATATCCTTATTCGTGTTATCCCACCAAGAATGATCTTATAGATATTGATGCATGTTTTTATTTCCTAGGTGAATGGATAAATTTGAAAAATTGCATCATCCAAATGTTCATTCTTTAACTCCAGTTTTTATGGAACACATAGTATCAAAACCAATCTCAAAATGTATTATTCTCTAACAATGAACTTAAAGGATTTATCTTTTCTAATAGTTTCCACTTTTTTTTGAATCCCCACATCATCCTTTTTATAATCATTTAATTTCTCTAAAATAGATGGTTGAGTAATCGTTAGTGAAATAATTGATGATGTACCCTTCATTATAATTGTCATGTCCATCTTCATCATATCTAAGAAGATTGGATCCTATTCAATTCTCATAAATGATAGAATCACTAGGTCCTTAATCATAAGAGAATCTTCCACCTTGATCACTTTCCAAGGGTTGCAATGGATTAAATAGTCATAGTGTTTGATCAGCTATAACAATCATTGTTGGCACATGTTCAACTCTTTATACATGAATATATACTTGAGTTTTTTGAGATCCGTATATATTTCAGAGTTCTCCCCATAAAGGTAATGTCACACAATTTTAAATGTGAAGATTACTGCCGCCAACTCCATATTATGTTTCGGATTTTTTTGCTCATGAAATTTATATTTCCTTGAAGCACAGGCTATAGAATTTTCATTTTGCATCAACAAGAATCCTAGTCCCTTCTATGAAGCATCACTAAATTCCACATAAAATTCCCCACATATGGGTATTTTTAGCACAATTACAGTGATTATAATCGTTTTCAAATCTTTGAATCTATCATCAAATTCATCACTTCTAGAAAACATTACAAAATTATGTGTTATATTCGTAAGTGGAATTTTAAATCATGATAAATTCCACAAAAATCAGCGATAATATCAAGCTAAGCCAATGAGGCTTTCAGTATTTTTACCATAGGTTGGCCTCGTCCATCCCTCAATTTTATTTGTTTTTATGGATCCAAAAATATCCCATTTCTTGTGATGATATGACCCAAGAATGGGACTTCCTTCAATAAGAACTCAGTCTTGTTGTACATTTCATGGAGATTATTCTTTAGAAAGGACTCAGGTACAGTGCATAGATGCTCCTCATGCTCCTCATTGGTATTAGAGTATATTAGAATATCATCTATAATGACAAACAAAAATTTGTTGAGGTAATCCTTAATGACTATATTCATCATGTCCATGTAGATTTCTAGATAATTAGTGAGTCGGGTAGGAATTAATATTAATTCATAGTGCCCATACCTTTTACAAAAAAAGTCTTCAGGATATCCTTTTTATTTACCCTTATGTGGTAATATCAAGACTGCAGATCCACCTTGGAAAAGTATTGTGCTCCACATAGCAGATCGAACAAGTAATCAATTTCGGGAAGATGATACATGTTCTTTGTCATTATTTTGTTGAGATTATGATAATAAATGAAAACCAGCATTAACCCATCCTATTTTTTGACAAAGAGGACTAGTACACACCATAGAGATTCCCTTGGGTGTATAAACCTTTTATCCATAATCTCTTATAGTTGTTTCTTTATAATACCATGCTCTAAAACATCCATTCTATATGTTTTATGAGATATTAGAAAATCCCATGATATAAGATCAATCGATAATTCAATATGTCTTGTAGGAATAAGTCTACAAAGTTCCCCATGAAACACTTCAGCGGATTCCCTCACAATAGGAATGTATTCAATGATGGTTTCTTCTTTAGACTCAATAATTTGTGCAATATATGAATGCTCATACTGCAGTAAAATCCACATTTGAGATAATGTTACTAAAGAAGATCCCTCCTCCTACTTCAACTTGTACATAATCGGTGTTCTATTCGCCATATTCATATTGCTTTCCCTATCACAGCAATTTTTAGGGATCTATATTGGGAAAGCCAATCCATTCCATGAATTGAAACAACTTCTACCAATGGGATTATAATGAGGTTGGATGGGATGATCACACCACAAATTGTGACATGGGAGGATTTATACTCAGGGGATTCAATAATTGCCCCATTTTCCTTTCTCACCAACATATTTACATCCATGATTTGTGGTGGTGTTGGGATTGTTTTACAATACATTCACGATATAAACGAATTCATAAGACACGAATCAAAAAGAATGTTAACTATTTTTGAATTAATAACCACAATACCTATCACTGATACGTTGTCGAGGTCCACATCAGTGCTAGTGAGGTAAAATCAATTCCCATGCTACCTAGGAGGACGTTGGTTACCTCTGAAAACCCTTGTATTAGGGAACATTTTTGAAAAGCGGCCTAGTTCTTCTAGTTGGAGAACTGAATAATGCATTGAGGGTCTACTTGAAGTTCCACTCCCCTATCACATCATTTGGAATTTATTTTCGGCAGTTAATGGACTGGTTACCTTGTCTTCTACACCTAATGAATTTTCTCATCCCCTTCAGGAAATTTATGGGGTGCTTCTTTTTAACCCTTGGAAAGTGTGGTGTTGATATTTCGTAGCACTGTTGGAGTTATCCATCTGACCGCCAGAATTAAATTCCACTTTTCACAACATATCCCCATGATACACTTGAGATTAGTTGATCTCCATTTTATCATTGAGAGAACATCAGAAAATTTTATCATTACTATCTACGTCATGGATCACCATTGTTTTACTTATTCTATCTTTTAGCCCACCAAAAAAAGAAGTTAAACATGAATTCGAGGGTAATGATTGAGAAGGAGGAATATCATGAAATCCTTTTGATGTTTTCCTCATACACTCTGATGTGTTAATAATATTTTTTTCATTAGTGCAATGAAGTCCCTTTCCATCATAAATCGGAGGGTGCGAGGAAAATATTTATCGAATGGTTTCAGAAATCCTTTCATTTTAACACCTCGATCTCTACCTCAAGCATCATATTTTTGATCAATGTCCACCATTGATCAGCATCATAGTCTATATGATAGGTTTCTAGAAGAACCGCCTATTGTTATGAACATTTAAGGATGGAGATGATCTTCTCAATTATGGCTTCTTCTTTCTTTGGGGGTGGGGGGGTGGTCGAACATTTTTCATGACCCATGTTTCTATTCAAATATTGAGCTAATAGAGAGAGTATTGTGACAAAGATTGTGACTCCTACTGCCATCAGAGTGGGAATTTCATTAGAATAGTAATCATAGTGATATTTTCATTTGGTTGTTATTTGGAGCCCTCCTATTACCATCCATTGGCGGAAAAAAAGGAAATTGAGGGGTAACACATAAATGGGAATCCACTTAAATTAGTATAATATAAAAATTACATTTATTTCCTTAACCTATAAATTTATATGCTTCCATATATGTTATACATGATCTGACTCTTAACGTATATTCTTATGGGGTTTTTGGATCAATTAATAATGGATCATACTAAGATTATGAATTTATGTAATAATATCTCCTGGGAGTGTCACAACACAAAGTGCAGCAATGCCCACTGTCATGCACTAGTTCCCATTCGAGTCTAGCACAGAGCAATGTTTTCGGGTTTTAACCCTAAATATATTTGTACCAAGGCCACCTCTACTTGTTATTATCCTTAAATGGATGTATTTTCTTGATAAAACCACAGACTCCATACTCAGAAAAATTTGCAAATGTTTTCATTATACATAGTCGTATCCCTATGGATTTTACTATGTTTTTATAATCCTAATCCACAAATTAACTAAAACTATCCATTTATACCAACTACAATAACCCTTCTCTTTATTACGCACTTTGAAATGATTTATTACATAAACATATATTTAAAAAAACTATAAGGATCAAGAGGTCAAGTAAATTTTTGGAATAGAAACATTATATAAAGACATAAGACATAAAAATAAAACATCTTTATTGAAAATTTATTTTACAGGGACAGAACATCAATCGTACATAGAATTGCATCAGATAACCTGATGAAAGGAATAAGAAAAGTGTGATCTATAAATCCCAATAAGGGAGTAAACAAGGAATAACATGAAGATTACAATACATGTTAGAAAATAAGAATTTCAATGGAGGATAATAGAAACATGAACATAAAGTCCTGATATAGCATAATTAACATAACATGGAAGTGTGGAAACAACATTTAACATGATATCAGCATGAGTTGTTGCTCATTTCACATGGAGCATGATTAAACCCTCATTTAACATGAATTATCATTATTAAACCCTCATTGATTTTGTATTATCATGAATAAACCCTCATTAAACATGTAGTGTCATGATACTATTATTTAACCAAGGCATTAGATCGCTATTAGCGCACACCCTTTACAATCATTTCATATCCTGAATAAGTGTGCCACATGGATCATACAACATGGAATCATTCAACATCATTATTTATTACGCAATAATGGAATGTGGAATAAATACCTGAAAAAATATAATCAATTATTAAATGTTCATTAAGGTGAATGCCCTTGATTGAGAAATTGGCAGGGTATTCACTACAAAATGACATTGGCTTGGAAAATTGCAGTGCTATTTCTGCAACATAACAACATGATATATGAATTCATAAAAATTGTTGATGATAGATAAAGGATGAATATAATCATATCTATATAAATTATACAGTATTGGGTCCTACAAATATATTTCCAAACATATGTAAAAGAATTTAGATGCGTGATATAAAATCATTGCTTGCATGTATTTGATAAGAGATAAATTCCTTACGGAATTTCAACAAGGAAAGCGGTGTACATGGGAGGAATTAATGGGAGAGAAAGAGGTATATAATTATTAAATTAAAGTAGGTGAGTATGGGGTATGGATGAAATCATATCCCAACATTTTTAATTTAATATAAAATGGTGTATTAACTTAACGAAATTTTGAAAAAAATGATGAATGAAGAAATACATTACTCAAAAGTATGACCCCAAATGATTTGGAGAGGCTTGAGAGAGGATAATTAAGAGAATGGAGAGACATGGGAGGATTTTAGAGAGTGGAGGGAAGAGTTTTATCAAACTTAAAAGGTTTGTAGTAAAGAATAATGTGTGATTGAGTGGGATTATATTGGAAAGGATATGGAATTTATTATTATTTAGGTTTTGGACCGTACACATTAAACTAATCAAAACCACAAACCACCACAATGTTTTTGCCCACTGTTTTTTCCAAAAGGGACAAGAAAATATCATTTTATTTGGCCAATGTCCTAAAATATTAATATATTAGGCTTTCTTATGTAGAGTTGAGGCACAATCTCAAGGAACCCATTTTAAAATTTGAATATGTTTTATAAGTCATGGAGGGTCCACTAATGCATTGCAAGTTTTAAAAAAAAAATATAAAATCACATTATTATAATGTTAAAAAATATATTGGCCGAATATCACATCTATATTATTATATTACATCACTATTGGGTCATTATGATTCTAGAAAACAAATTATATATTTAAACGTTATTTAATTTTTGCCAAAAAATTCAAATTTCATAGAAAATTATAAAAAATCCACCATTAGATAATTTTGATGTTATGAATCCAAAAATAATATTCATTTTATCTAAATAATTTTCTAAATATGTCATTTTTACTTTTAATATAAAAACTAGCATTTATCAAAATATCATGGTTTTTGACAAAAACATCTTTCAACCCATAATAAAAATTAAAAATGTATTCATAAAAATTATACGATCATTTATAATTAATAATAAGTAATTTAGTAATAATATTTTATTAAAAAATTATTAAATTATTAAATTCATTTATTCATAAAAATATATTTCTTAATAGAATACTAACTTAATATAAAATTTGGTCTTCAAAAACCATTTAGAATGTAACAATAATAAAAATTATAGTATATTATTTATTCTTTTCAAAAGAAATTCACATAATCATAGTATTAGGGTCTTGTTACATAAACCCTTATATGAACTGCCTATGAACTAAGGCTAAGGTTTGCAATGGAGACATACATTTGGGGCGGCTCAGATAACATTGCTTGTGTAGTAATCTTTTTTAACTTACACATATCTTATAGGTGATTACATTCAAACATGACATGTTGATGCTTGTATTGGTCCTAGACAACAGTGAATCTTGATGATTATACCTCCTTTCCGAGTTCTGAAAAATGGGCTCATATGGAGAAATTTTACTAGATGAGTCCATCACTTCCTTTTTCTAAGTAAATTAGATTTGTTAAATACCAATATTTATATTAATCATGTTACCATTATTCAATGTCTGTATTAGAAATGATAATAATAATTTATGGTATTATTAAATTCAAAGACATAAAAAAGAAGTGAATATGTTTTATATAACCATTTTACATAATAATACATTTAATAAGATCTAGATAAATTTTCGTTATCAAATGCCCGGGTCGTTACAATGTGTCCCTATTACATTCAATATATTAAGAGTGGAATTATTCTAGAAATATTGTGAACCACTCAACTAGATGTACCTTGTATTATTTAAAATCAACACAAATTTTGAGACTTGATTAATTGATGATTAGATTCTCTTAAACTATTATCTAATACATCCTTTCAAGAATGTATTAATCCAACATTATCATATAGTAGTGATGACTGTTTTTGGAGTTTTCACCCTTCGAAGTCTATAGAATTTCCCTTCCTTGTAGTATATATCTTAGGAAGTATAAATATCTAACATTATGTAACCAATATTTATCATCCATAATTTTTTTTATTAAACATGTCACTAGTAAGAGTTTAAAATTCATTTGGATATGCTGGTGAAAAATCATAGTAAACTAAGAATACCAGTTACCTGAACAATAATAGCAATCATTCATTCACTATTATTCCTATAATACGATGCTTTATTCCATGAATTTTTTATTAAATTAATAATATGGAATTAAAAAATAAATAAATAGTAGAACCCAATAATCATATATTACATATTTTATAATTTAGTCACACATCATGGTTGAACAAACAACATAGTTAATTAATAGTGGAAATGAGACACAATGGAATCCAATTTATATAATTCAAGCCAATATAGATTTAAAAGGGACTCATTACGGTCATACAACTCAATACACCATTTAGAAATTCATATAAAACACTTTTGGGATGTAAAATATTCTATAGTTAATTCATTTCATGAGGAATGAAACATTAAAACCCTTCACTATGGCTGATTCATACTCAATACACCACATCCCATATCATTAATACACATTAATTAATTAATTAATTAATTGATATATTAAACATAATAAAATAAAAAATGATCGTGAGACCTAGTTACATTTTCTAATTAGAATAATAACCCAATAACATGAAACATGGATTGAAAAAAAATTTAGTAACTCCAAAACATGTCCTTATATTCAATCGATATTGCAATACTGAATGAGATAACATTTAGACATACATAGAAAATGGATGATCAATAAATACTATTAAGGAATAATTTAATAATAACATTAAGAAATTAATAATTGTGATTAAATTCAAATACCAAGGTGACCTAAAAGATATGGGAATCATACACATGATCATTGAATCCTAATACACGATGAAAATGTAAAGGCAATATATGAATGTAAAACTAAAAAAAATATGATAGCCTATGTATAATTCAAGGGTAAATTCAGATAGATCATAACATAGTGTTATTTCTATAACCATCCACGAACCATACATGGTATCTCATGAGATAATAACATTATCATATGCATTTCAAGTCAATAAAATTTTTGGCCTACCTATCTCATTAATATTGTGTTGGTGTAATTTTGAGGCACATAGATAGTACAAAATAAGTGCATATTTCATAACATTTAGTAACATTATTAAAGCTATTGGTTTAATTATATGTATTAATACATTAAACTAGGTATAGTTATATCTATGTGAATACCATATATTAGATATTTATATGGTTATTCAAAAAGAAATGATTGGCATATAAAATCACAAGATAATTTCTGCAGAATAATATATGTACATTAAGGTTCTTGGAAGGGTTTAATAAGAGATAAAGGTGTTATATACCATCCTTTTCATCATATTAATAGTAAAGGGGTGTCTAATAAACATTAAAACAAGAAATATTTGAAATAAAATGTCTTAAAAAATGATCGTACTTGAAATAAATATAAATGAAACATGATCCCATACATTGATATGGTGGTTCTGAAATTATTTAAAGAGGTTCATAAGAAAATGGAAACAAAATAAAATGGATCTAGGGAATTATATAGAGATTAAAATATTCCATTATGAGTTTTTAGTGAAGAGGGGTGGCAGGATCTGTGGTTATTTATAGAAAAAGTGAGGATAAATTTTTATTAATTTCTAAACATAGATTTTGGACCATATATGGAAAAAAACAAATCCAAAATTTTTGACATGGTTTCCCTTATGGGGGTTTTCATAAAAGGATTGATTTTTAATATTTTTAATCTCCAAGAACCTAACATTTTGAAATATTACAAATTATGATGTGAAATTAGGTCATAATCATAAACAATTATTTTTAAATCCTTAAAATATAATATAAGATATCAAGGACTCATAAAAAGTATATAAATTCTGTAAAATTACATAAAAATAAAATATATAAAATGAACAACATATATTTTTTTCAAGATCCCTTTTATATCATTTATTAATTCACTTTTAAGCTATTGTGATGTCATAATTCAAATCATATATATATTATAATTTTTTTAACATCACATGTGACTCACTCAATAATTTCTGAAATATCACACATTAAAAAATATAGGAAATATGACTTTAAAAATAATATTTATTTGACCAAAATAATTTTAGAAATATATGAATTTATACTTTAAAAAATATTTATTTACTGGAAAATTATTTTTTACGACAATAAAAAAATTTATCACCCGAATAATGATTACATTAGACTTCATTAATTTCAGGAAATTTTACATATAAATAAATATTTTTCAATAATATTATTAAATATATTTATTATATTTTTTGAAATTCTTTAATTTATCAAATATATTTTAAATACCATATATTTTAAAAAATAATAATTTTGGTTTGATCATATGAAAAAAAAATTCCCCCAATTTGCGTATACTTGTATATAAAATATAATAATTAAATAGTATAACTATAATAATTATTTTATTTGAAATGAATATTTTAAAAATTAATACTAATAGGTTTATAATAGAAATATAATTAATAAAAGAGCATACTCCTTATGGTAATGGTGTGAGTTGGTTGTTTTTTTCTTTATGTGGTTCCAAGAACAAGTTTTCAACCATGATCTCGACAGGCCTGAAATTTTATCGTAAATGGTTTTTTATATCTTTAGTTTTTGAATCCTGGATTGGTATTGATCACAACAAAATCCTAGTGACATTATCTCCCTTATACTCCTTGATATGTAGGATTCATAGGGTATGATCCTATAGGTTTAAGCCATCAATTATTTATTTAATTATAATTATAATTTATCACAACCATTAACATACTAATATTAATGGTCACTATTCAACAAATATATTTTATCCTGTTTGGATAATTGTTTTGTTTTTTAAAAATTTTACATGTTATACATTATAAATTTCTAAAATAACCAAATTAGTGCACGTGTTATATATATGTACAGTAATTAATATAATATATATTCACTTAAAATGTTTAATTTGATTATAATAGTATAAGCCATTACAATATCGTCCACATCAGAGATCTCATATTAAAATTTTAATTTCATAATCTAAAATACATGAGGGTAATTTGGTTTCATGACATCATCTTGTTTCCATGTTTCTTTATCAAACTTCTGTGAATTTTACAACACTTAGATGAGGTGTGTAGTGTTGTTTCCTTGAATGTTTTCTATATGATATAAGATCATAACCAAATTCCTCTTATATGAACTACAATTATCCAAAAGTAAAACCTATGGATTTTGTATCATTGAGGGGTCTAATAAGAGCTTAATAGTGAGGAATACATGGAACACATCATATACTTGAGATAGTATGGGTGGGAGTTCAAATTAATAATAATAATTAATGAATAGATAAAAGATCTAAAAGGGGTCATTGTATCATTGTATTTGATTTACCTTCAACCAAAACCTCAGAAAATTCTTCCATGGCAATATATAAAGGAACACATTATATCCAACCCGAATCTCTAAGTCTCATCAATGATTATGTATATATATGTTTGGTTTTATTTTTTGTAATTTTATATGAAATGGAATGGTTTTAACCTTCTCAGGGTTCTCTTGAATAAAATCAGTTACCACAAGCATACATTCTCAAATTTCATCCTATCTTGTTGGAGTTCATGGACTCTTCCCATATGATGACTCATAAGGTTATATATGAATTCAAGAATAGATAAAAAATTTCTTTAAGATTTCAACATGGTGAATGTGTTGATTCTAACATCAATTTAAATCAATTTAAAAAATTATTATCATATTCTCAAGAGTTTGGATTTTCTCCTCAAACATAACATCCAATTGAGGAAGATAAATTTTCCAAAAACTAAAATCTGTATCTAACACATTCTAAATATTTTCTTGATACAAATTATAAATATATATTCTTGATCAGATAAAATGTATAAAATAACTCTATATAGTCTTAACACATATATTTTTTATTCCATAGTGTGTCAGTTTGGAGATAAATCATAATGGGTAAATGTGAAAACCATTGACATTATAAGGATACATTCTACCACCCATATAGTGTTATTTTATATAGTTGTCTGGGCGATTCCTATTATGAATTCTATGTTTACATTTATCTGTATCCATATACATGTAGGAAATGGTTTCATTAAACCCTTATACTTTTGGTATTCACCATTTACTTCCTCGTATATCAAAAATTATGATACAAATTATTTAATCTTAGTCTTTTTGTTTTACCGGCATATGTTTTGATTCATATCAATGTACATACTACTGATTCGTAGATGAAAATTGAAATGTGATATATGTGCATCATCGTTAAGTTCCCTTTTCAATTTTGGTTTTTATAGGACACATACCCATGTTCCAAACATTTTAACCCTATATTTAAATAATTCAAACTGTTGAAAATTTAGTAAAATTCAATGTATCATCTCAATATGATTTAGGACTCCCTTATTATATTTATAATTTATTGTGGAGTCATTATTTGATAAAATGTGTGATGATGATCTTTTTATTAATATTATTTACATATTTTCCATGCCTAATAAAATTTTACCCATTTCAATACTCATGATGGATAGGGTATGAAGATTATTTTTACCGAGAGAATATGTCACATTTTTTCCTACCCAATACTGTAATGGATTAAGAAATATTAATACATGACCAGTTATACCCACATTCATTAGTGTTTAATAAATTTATTTCACGTGGATATATACTTCAGTATTTTATTATCTTTATATATATCAAAATTATCCCCATAGTGATAATTTATCAAAACCATCAATTTTACACCCATACATCTGAATATTGATAAGAATTGGGTATTTTTAGTCTTGAATCAATAATTAGTGAATAGAATATGGTAACGTCTTGTAATTTTAAATGAGTAAAAACCCAATCCTTTTTAGATGCCTCAATGTATATCAAAAAACCATCCCCACCGGCGGGTAATGTGATAATGTTTATTTTTTTTAAACTCATATTAATATTTTTAAAACTCTATTGGCATTCATCATTCATTAAATAATTCACTCCCTTTGGAGATAATATTGTTATTTAGAATAATAATAAAGATATGCTTCTGACAAAATCATTATTAAAAACCAGATTATATCTGGATCCTCCTAATCTATATCTCAGATACAGATTTGGAGAATCCATCCATTGACACTGTTGGTAAAGGCAATACTGATATCACATTGATGATGAATATATAATCAAAGAATATTACATTCTCCAATTGGTTGTTGGATTAAGAATTCAAACTTCTATTTAAAAGGTGGACCGTGAAATTCGTTGAGTAACATATTCTTTCATAATTGAAATATCAGTAAGGTTGATCATTTATATAGTATAAATTACATTATCATGATATTGTTTATTATAATGAAATAATATCAAATATTTATATGAATATTACAATGGATATTTATCCTCTCATTCAAAAATTTGGAGAATTATATGGTGATTTTTTATATAGATAGTGAATTCTTTATCTGAACAATTTATATTGGATCTATAAAATGTAACACATTCAATACTGAGGATAACATCATATTCCATTAAAGGTTGAATGATAATATTTCCAAGAAGAACATTACCAAAGAAATGAACTTGTGATACAATTATCAAAGTGATTTTCCCAAATTATGTAAATTTATTTTGGGTGGTGACTGAATGTATTTCAAACATTTAATAGATATGATACTTTGTAATGAATTGATATAAATAAACACATTCACAACTATTAAGTACATATTATGTGTACGTCCTTCATCAGGATTCATCTCAATGATTTCCATAGCATAATAGATTCCTAATATCATTGGACATAGAGATATTTTGAGCTCATAATCCATGATAGTTCTTGAAAAAATGCATTTTCTTTGATAATGCCCATCATACCAACTTTTACTCTCAAGAACTATTAATGATACATTAGACTGAATTTTATTCCATTATATTTTATTAAATAAAATCTTTAATTTTAACGAAATTATCTACATTATGGATTTTTTTCCACACATAAAATATCATTCAATTCTACTTTGACATTACCATTTTTGTGAATTTCCATATATTTGATAGATATGAATATAAATATTCATTCCATTTGAACCTTTATCACAAAAACATCGAAGAAAATTTATCTTTATTTTATTTGATGTGTTTATTGACTAAAATATATGCCAGTTTTAAATAATAATTTGTGACATAATGTTTCGAATAATCACAAAACAACTTACTATAGATCAAAAAATGATAGGCATTTCATTTGGGAAGTTAACACATTTTTAATCAAATAGGTTATTGTTAGTTTTTCCTACTTCCATCCAATGCGTAAAATGAAGGGTATATTATATGTGATAATTTTTAATCTATTAAATATATTAATTTGAAACGGTGAATATTTGTGACCAAAATCTCAACTGACATGCATTCCTCATCCTATGAACATATAGTTTTCAACTTAACTTATCCATGGTTTATATCCTAACCTAAAATATCACAAGAGTTTTTATTCCCTTGACTGTCGATTTACTAAATCATATCCCATAAGAGTGTCAAAATAGATTTGCAGCAATTCCACATTGCCATGCAGTAAGTGGTTGAAAATATATTTCTGAATGATTCATTTTCATGGTCATTACCCCTAGGTAGAACTATTATGGATCAACATACAATTATAATATCCAAATTGGCTTTTTTCTAGAGAAACACTAACTCTATGCTTTAACAAATTTTAGTTATGTTTTCATATATTTTTTCATATCATTAAGGATTAAACTAATACTTAATAATCCAAATCCCAAAAAAATAACTAGACCTTTATCTTATACCATCAATGACTACTAATATATTTAATAAGTCATAATACAGGATCTATTGCATAAATGTACAACAAAAATAATCCAAAAATATTACTAGGCATAATGTCATTGGGTAATTAGATATATAAAAAAACAGAAAATATGGGTACACCAATAGTACTGAAAAAATCGATAACATTCCATATATTCCATCGATCTTATTGCACCACATATGATAACATGGGGATATACATAAAAAAGGAGATATATACATATAAGGATGAAAAAAATAAAATAATAATAGGATGAATTTAATATATGTATGTCAAGTTGAATATTAAAGTGACAAAAATGTTGTTCGAATCATAAAAAATTAAATTAAAACATGATATATGATGATAATAATATGGGGAAATAGGATTTTGATTAGAACACGATACATGGAATCATAAGAATAATTCATGGATAATAGATGAAACATCATAACATTTAATTTTACAAAAAACCTACCCTAAAAAATACATGTAATCTCGTAATATAAAAAACATCAACCAAATGCATTGGATGAATATATAATTTTAGGCCCACCCATGACATTAATTTCTCACACATACATTTTTGGGCAACATATATAATACAAATTATGATCATATTTAATCACTTTCAATCCAATTCATAATATTGTGGGATAAATACATAGATATCACCCATCAATTATGTATAGTAATTTCTAGGTGAATGGTCAAGAATAGAAATGATAATAGGTATTTTTAAAACAATGATTGGTATGGAAAATCCAAAGATAATGTTTCCTATATCAAAAATGTACATTATAGTTCCTAGAATGGTTCATGAAAGAGAAAGGTGGTATCATATTACTTGTAAATCGTATCTATAGTAACGGGATGTGTAAAAAAATTAATTCATGAAAATTTTGATATATAATTTCTATGTGAAAAAATTGTTATTGAAATAAAAAAGGAATAGAAGAGGTGCCCTTTCCATGAAATATAGATTCAAAATTATTGAGTTGACCCTCATATGATTTTTAGAAAACATTGGTTGGGAGTTGGAGATGGATATGGAAATAAAATTCATGCTCTATGGGGTTTGAGTTCAGTAGTGTGGTATGTTTGTTGGGTATTTATAGAATAAGATAGGGAAAATCAATATTAACTTGAAGACATAGGTTTCAGAGAAAATATAATCATATAATCAAAACCAAAGTCCTTACCATGGGATATGACAACGGTTTTTTCAAATAAAAGTGGTCTTAAATTTTTTATAAGGCCACAATCTGAAAATGTTTTTGTAATTCTATTGATTATGTAGAAGTTAGAAATGATCATAAGAAATTAAATTTAGAACTATAGAATATAATAATGTTTATGTGGGTTTTTTATGGGATTATGTTATTAATAAAAAAATTATTTTAATATGGAAATAATAATTTGGTAATATTTTACTCTAATAGAATTTATTAAATCATTTTCCATTGATTTTGAATCAAAATATAGTATGCATATTTATAATATATTTATTTTTTACCCAAAACGTTTTCTATCATAGAATTTTTTTAAATATTCACCATCAAATTATATAGACATGAATATTTAATAACTACTAATTATTTTATCAATATGATAATTTTTCTATTTATATAAAAATCATTAATATGAGATTACTTTTTAGGACATAAAAAAATATTATAACTTATTTAAAGAAAAAATATACTATATTAATTTATAGTAATTTTGGTTTATAAATATATTTTATTTAATAATAAAATTATATACAATTTTTATTTAATAAAAAATCTATAATTTAGCAAAAATAGTTTCAAAATCATATATTGTTCCAAAATAAAAATTGGGTAGTTTTAAAAATACTATCTACTTTTAGAACCAAGTTATTTATTAAATAAACTCCTATTAAGTTATTTATACCATCCACATATTACTATATAATCCATTAATAAAAAATTGTATTTATTTCACATAACTATTGAAACATAAAGGATAATCTAATGTTAGATGAGTTTAATCTCACAAAAAATCACCTTATAAATTTTTAGTATCAATAAAACATCGTGTAAAATATGAATTTCATATATAAATCTATAATTATTCCTACACCACTCTATAAAAAAATAACTCTCAATGTGAATGAATCTACAAAGTACTCCTTTCTCATTCCCACACATTAATAACATTATTGTTATTGGATCATCCAAATACATTAAACTAGATATCTATAATTAATGTAAATGTATGTTAATCAGTTTCACCAAGAATAGTTATTGAAATAAATGTTAAAAAAATTACAATGAATAACTATGAAATAACTGTTAAACAATACAATGAAGACTAAAAAACAAAAAAAACAACATTATGAATGTATCGATTCTTATTGTGTATCAGAATCTATGAAACTATTTGAAATAAAATTCTTATAATACCTTTAATAATAACAATATTTACAAGGATATTACTATGATGTCACAAATGAAAAAAACATTTTTAATGTCCCAGCCAATATTCCAAACATCGGTTCCCTGAAATGATCCTTCATATGACCTCTAGAATGCCTCACTGTACACTAGAGGCTACCGGATAGCATCAATGGTATATTATATATCATGGGAATACATTACCATAATTTTTCCCTTATGAGAGATATAAAAAAGTTGAAAATAATGAAATAATAATTGAATAACATATAACCAGAAACAAAATTGTACAATCTTCACAAGAGGATCCAAAATAAGAAAGACAATATCAGAACTGAATACTAGATATTCCATGCCAATGTATACATATTGTGTCAATATGAAAAACCCAAAAATAAATAATGGCACTGAAAAATCTACCAAGTGGTTCCTAAAAAAAATTATGCTTTCCTCATTATTCTCCACCCAAATTATCCCACTAACAATGTATAATTTCCCTAAACCTATCCTATAATCATAAAATCTATTTGGGTATCAAAAGAGTTGCATGAGTAGGGTGCGAGTACAAATCATCAGACCCCCACCAAAAACAACCAAATCAAATCCAGTCAATAACCGTGTATGCTGATGTATAATTAATAAAATGAAGGAAACAAAGTAAGTAGTTTATATTTATTCCTTTTCTCTTTTTAACCACAAAAAAATGGGTTCTCAGGGACACATGAACTCACAAAATAAACCTATATGTCCATGTTATCATTCATAATTCATAATTCATAATTGAATTACCATTTTGTCATTAATAATACCTCTCTAAAAGTACATGTTACCATTCATCGTTAAATAATACATGATTGAATGATCATGTTACCATTCTAAATAATTAGATGATCTTCCATATGATCATTCACCATTTAATAATAAAAAATTTGATGATAATGTTAAAATTCATAATACTCTGAATAATTTCTATCTTTCCATTCACCATTTAAAAATCCAAATTTCAATGAGCTTGTTACTATACATAATACTTGGACTAATTTTTATGTTACAATTTACTATTTAATAATAATAATTTACTCAACACATAATTATTCACATTAATTTCATTACTAATTCAACAATTAGTTAATCAGAACAACTCCATTAGTAAATTAAAATATTAAATATTCACATAAATAACATTAAATACTAAAATGGTTAGTTAATCACATCAATTCCTACTGTTAATCTAAAAATTAAATAACACACCCACAATATTAATAAATTTGACAATTAATTAATCACATCCATTATTTTAATTAATTTAAAAATAAATTATTCACTTCAATTATATTATTCAAATTACGAATAAACTAATCACACCAATTTCACTATTATTAAAACAATTAGTTTATTCAAATCAACAATCTCAATATCTTATTAATAATTCTATAGTTAATTATCTAAAATCAAATATCTCAATATCACATACTTAATTCAAAAATTAATTATACAAATCTTGAAAATAAATATCACAATAATAAATATTAATTAATTAAACAATTAATTAATCTAATTCATTAAAATAGATCGTCACATCATTCCCCATTTATTAATTCACCAATTACATAATCTAACTAATTCAATTCAATAATCAAAACATTCTAAATTAATTCAGTCATCAATTAACTACTCTAACTCGTTAACGTTGCATTAAAACAAGAATCCCAATTAATTAAATATCTATTTATTTATTTTAAATAATTCAATTGCATAAAAAATAATCTTAATAAATTAATTCATTGTGTAAATAATCTTACTTGTTCATATTTAGTTAACACTATAATTCTTATTTATTAATTGAAAAATTAATTAATCTATCTCATTATATAGCATTAACAAAAAATACCCATTAATTATTTATCCAATAAATCCATCAAAATAATTCAATTGCACTTACACAAAAATACCATATAATTAACATTTTAATATAATAATATATCTCAATAAATTTCCTCTCCACAAAAAATAGCCATTAAATAATTCGAAAATTAGTTAATCCAAATCATTTCTGTTAACAAATTCAGAAATTAATTAATCAATTTCAACCCCATCAATTAATTCTCTAATTAATTTCATATATCAATCAAAATAATTAATATAATGAATTAATCGAATGAATCCCATTATTTAATTTACTAATTAAATAATCACATCATTCTCATTAATTAATACATCAATTAATTATTCTCCTAAATCCCATTATTTAATTAAATAATTAAATTATCACCATAATACATTAATTAATTTAATAACTAATTTATCTCAACTAAAAAAATATTCAATTCAACAACTAAAGAATTATGTTACTCCATTATGTAACCCATCAATTAATTAATCCAACTATTTATTTCAACAATTAAATAACCAAATTAATCACATTAATTAATTCATGTATAAATGAATCATATTATTCATTTTACGAATTAAATAACCACATTAATCATTTTAATTAACTCATTAATATATTAATACTGTTATTTAATTCAATAATTAAATTACTAAATTACTCACATTAATTAATTTATAAATTAATTAATCTTATAATATAATTTTATAATTATATAACTATATTACTCAAAATAATCAATTAATTAATCAATCAATACAATCATAAACAATTCATTAACCGTATATTATTTCATTAATTAATTGTTTTGTCACACAAAATTTGACATCCCTAAATTGCTTCATCATGTAATTGAACAATTCCATATCTATAATTCCAATATCCCATAGTACACAATTTTACTCAATTAAATAAATAATGAATTTAATTAATTATTTCAATAACACAAATTCTAAAAATTTAATAGAAATTATACAATTAAATTTACATTATTTAAATCAAAACAATATATTTTTTTAGATGAATTATAATAAGAATGATGATGAATATGGATCACCAATGAAAAAAATACAATTTCAGTTGAATAACAATGTAGAACAAGGTATTGATTCAAATCATACATCCATGATTTAAAGGAATGATCATATACATAACCATAATATTCAAAAATATCCAATAGTGGATAAACATCCCTGTTTTATCAAGGAATAGAAGTAGGATAAAAAAAGAGGTCAAAATGGGAACAACACAGATACCCAAAAGGATATGATAATTAACTAGACATTCGATTTGGCAAGAGTGGTAGACTAGAGAACAAGGTAATCATCGAGGAGACTAAAAAATGTATGAAATTATTAACGTATTTTAGGTATCTATTTTGAGTTAATATAGGAGTTTTGGGTATTTAGAAATCTTATTTTTGGGTCAAATAAATCAATTTACATGATTTCATTATCGGGTACACAATTACCACCAAATGGTTGACTTAACCATCCGTGCTTTCTTGGGGTGGGTTATATGGTTTCTTTTTTTAGGGAGCACCATTTTCCAAACCATTCATAAGTTCTAATAATACCTTATGCCTTGGTTCACACAGTTTTTGAGGTTTGGGTGCATAATTTAGGAAAATTGTTCACCAACCATGTACTAACCAATATTATGAAAAAAAAAATCAATATTCACCCAAATGAACTCAATGGTAAATCACATATGAAATGTAATCAATACAATTATAAAGAGTAAATGTAAAATATTACATGAAATCGATTCAAAAATTTCTGGACATTACATTTGACCCACCATATAATAGCTCTTCCTTGAGCTATATAGCCAAACACCACTATGAAAATTTAGGTACATAAAATATCCCCACCGTCTAACAGATAAAAATCATGTTTCACTCCTAATAAACTAAAAAATTCCAAGTCCAGCAATTTAGGAAACTTATTCGTTACATTTTTTAATCTCTTCCATGTGTCTTCTTACACAAATCCCTGATTCCGCAATACATGAAACTCGTAGATCCACTGCACATCTTTCTGCACTACAATAAGATATTGAACTATATATTTGTTCACCTGTCCTTTAAAGCAGTTGTCAAGATTATTAGATGACACCTCCCTTCTATGTATTGACCTGAAATAAATCCCACCCCAATAAAATTTTCATGATCCTTGAAACCTAATACGTTTTCATCCATTTCTATCATTTTTTGTCAACATCTTTCATTAAAGCCTCTCCTAGATCATACTACCTAAACATATAAAGAATCCATGGAAGACATAGAAACTCTATATTCTTCCTGATATGACTCAACTTCTACTATGATACACTTCCTTGCACAACCCACCTAGAGGATTGTCGAGAGGTTTACCCACTAATGAATGAAAAACACCATCTACCAATATTACATAATCCTACCACGACAGAGCCTTCCCCAAATCCTTAAGAACACCCAGGTCCTCACATGAGTGGTTCAAAATATCACCCACCAATTGGTTGGCCCTTGTTGACCGAAATTTTACATCCCTAACACCATCTGTATCTGCTAATTATCTCAAACAAGACAAACCTATATCCACAACCAAAACATTTTCGATGCATCCTAAGACCACAAACATAATCCAATGCCTACATAATGATATTGAATAGCCAAATTTATTTCAAGAGGGACATATATCAAGACGTTATTTCGAAAAACTGGTTTCTTGAGGCAGACTGATTCCCTCATGAAAATCAAAACTAACATTGGAGGCACTCTTGAGATATTGACTTCCACACAGATTAGTTGATAAAAAGTGTGTGAAACTTCTATAGTTCTACTATCATCACACAAAAATATACCAATAATGTTCCCTAACCTTATTAAAAATGATGTATTCTAAAATGGTATAGGAAATTATATGATCCTAACAAAAATCACGACATTAGGGGAGTTGTGCTTCATATGGAATTTATATAACTATCTGAATAGGTAGAATCAGAGACCATTGAATCCGGAAAGGTAGAATTGGAGACCATTACTATAGTTTTTTATTCTATTTCAATATCCTCTAGTAAAGAGATTGAATTGTTATGATACAATATATAATATTTTATAGACTGGATTATAATTTTTTCCCTTTGGATGTATTATATTGATACCATTCATTATATTACTTAAGATGGTTTATGATCAAATTTGGGGAATTTTATAAACATTTCATACACTAGTTTCCATATAAATATATCTCTTTATTATGATTTTTACCTTTTATATAGTGATTTCATTTGATAAACTAATTTTTGGTTACCACCCTCAATATCCTTTTAATCAGTTGATAGGTCTCAAGGACATAGTAGATCTGACATTAACCCATTTCTATATGACGATTTGGATGTTTCCGGGAATGTATGTTTACAATTTATGACATTATCCATACTCTCATTATGATACTGGTAATTGATAGTCCATGTAATTATTCATATAGTATAACATCACTGGTCAATATTTTTTATGAAGTGATTATTTAAGTATTTATTTAATCATATTTTAATTTTTACACAATATGATAATGTTTAGCTTTTTATTAGAACATATGTTTAGTTATTCTAAATGAAATATTGATTATTTTTAGTTGATATAGGTTCCTCTATATTTCGAAACCCTACATTTCATCTAATGTCATCCCTTTATTATGTTTTATTTTTCCCCATGATGAAATGATGTTGATTATGAATGACTTTAGCGGTAATATATAATTTTATGGGTTCTTCCAATAAGGTTTTTATATTTTTTTTCATTTCAAATTGTAATGTAATACCTATGATTTTATCTATATTAAAAAATCTACCAAACTATTATGACCATGGGGATATAATGTCAGTTTAATAGTGCCAATCCAATAACGTGATGATACGAACTTGGGACACTAGGGTTGAGGTTTTTACATCGTGTACTAAAGAGTGGTTTTTCAGAAGTACTATCTGAAAGGCTATAGTCCCTATATAATGTAAAATTTCATACTAGTCGATATGATTTGGTATTATATTCTATTTCTTCCCAAATCTCATAAAATCATACTATAGGGAAATTCATAAAAAAATATTGTAACTAAATTAAATTTAACAACCATGTTTATGATTATGAATATATATCTTTTCCTCTTACACTCATCTTCATTGATGTATTATTTAATAGCTCTAACATTTATTTTTATTAAATTAGTTTTGTGATTTCCTAATAAATTTAATTCTACAATATCATTACAATATGTTAGATATTTAAATTTATTTATATATTTTAATTAATATTGAGACATTTGAATTATTTTTTAAAAGCCATTGTATTTATAAAAAACAACTAGAGGAATTTATTGATCCCAAAAAAAATTTTAAATCCAAAAAATATTATTTCAATATAACCCCTAGGGTATTATTTTTTCATCATACCAAAAATATGTCTAAAACTATACATTATATTATGATCTTGACAAATAATTTTCTAGAACATTGATGTAATCCTTATATACTGATCAGACACATTGGAATGTGGTACTTCATGCAACACACCAGTTCCATATTTTATATCCTATAATGTTGATCCTAAGATATGTCATCTGTAAGAGAAATGAGTTGTGATTACATAGTGATTAGACTGATTACAAACCATATATAATTAATCTTTTTAGATGTTTTTCGGAGACCAATGACAAAATCCATTGTGAAATGTTCCCATTTCTATTATAGTGTTAGAAATTAATGTAACATCCACTTTTACATTTTTCATTCTAACATTACATTATGAAATTCCAACTTAAATGACACAAACTCTACAATATCTCTCTTCATACCATCCCACTAATAAACTATTACTAATATCAATACATATTTGTTTTTCCAAGAATAAAATTTAATAATAAACTATGAGCTTCCTCTACAAACACCTTTAAATATTGTATACAGAAATTTATACATTTTCCTTAAAACATATATTTCCATCATGATCTAGGTTAATGTTTGAAAAATATATAAACTTCTTTTGGAGATTTATATAGTACACCAGTTTCACTTTATGATTCACCTAGATATATGATTTAATAATAAACTGTTCTATGTAAGATTTTCCCCAACCATCAATATTTCCTGATTCACCCATTGAAAATGTAGAAATATTTGATCAATTATAATATTTATCATTGATAAGATATAATGATTAATTTTACACTATGTATTTTCCACCTTATTCAATTTACCATTGTAGGAATTATAGGAAAATTATAATATTTTATCATGTCTAAACATATTCATTGGTGAATATTCATCTACAATTTTCTGATTATATACTATTAAATTTTATAATCAATATATTTATATAGCAATTTTCATTATATAGATCACCCCTTTGTATCATTAATTAAATAAATAATGTAGCTAACTCCAAATCATGGGTTATAATATATTTCACAATAATATTTAATTATCAAGAGTAATAATAAATAACCATTATATTTGCAATAACAAAAAAATCACAATTACTTCATCTAGGAATGAAGATAGATTACAGAGGTTCCCCATTATAGCTTCATTTAACCACAGCTGTGCTATCTGATATTCTATTTAGTTCAATGAAAATTTCCTTACATTGATATGTCTAGAGGAACTTTCCACTCATTCATGTTTCCATAGTTAAATGAACAGAATGTTAAAATAAATTCTATTTAATCCAATTTTGTCATCTATCTAAACCATGAAAAATAATGATTTCAATCATTGTGGGTTTTCTGGGCCAATATTTAATAGCCTTTTTATTTGATGGATCTATCGATATACCAACTAGTGAAATTATATAACCTAAAAATGAGAAATTTACCTAATAATTCTACATTATAATTTTCTCTTATAGATTTACATTTCTTATATTCATTAGTAAAATTCCCACGTAGACATCATGCCCATATATGCTCTTTAAATAGATAGTAACATATTATATATATACTACCACAAAATGATCATGGTAATATTTAAAAATTATATTCATTAAATCCCTAAAGATAGTGGGGGTAATTAAAAAGAATTAATGAAATTACAATATATTCATTATGTCTGTACCATTAATAGATTGATGTCATGATTATATCCATCTTATTGAACCTTAATTAATGATATATGTAATGATATTAAACCATGGAAAATTATATATCCTCATTCTAGTGATCGAACAAGTCCTCATTACAAGGAAGAAGATAATTTTTCTTAATTGTGATCTTGTTCATATCCCACTAATCATTGTATAGTCACTTCGATCCGTATTTCATTTTAACAACATGAACATGTTCACCCTAATGTGGTACACATGCCTATATTAATCCAATGAAAGGGAGTCAATGATGTTTCTTCATCAATTACTCTATCTGAATCATTGCCATTCTATAAGAAGTCTTTGAAATTAGTGTAGAACTATGTATGATTTTTATTCTGAAAAAAATAACATGTTTTCGTGGAAGACTGGAAAAATATTATAGAAAGGCATCAAAATATTGTCACACAATAATCATATCATTTATGTAATGTTTCTCACTAACAAGAAAACAAAAAATCCAAGTTTGAATGATAATTTATACTGATAGAAGGGGTGTGATTTCCATCATATTTTTATATGTATCATCAAATTGATAAAAGATAAACGATTGGTTTTGAATAAAAAATGTGACTTCCATTATTCGAAAATTGATGTTGTATGTTTTTGGTAATTCCCATATATCCACATAATAACATCAAATTCAACTAGAGTATGAATTATAGTATTTTCATGATGTAAATTTCATCAAAATCCAACCATAGATAAATCATAGACATATGATATATTAATCATACCATTAGGGAATTTCAATGCTAACTTAAAATATAATTTTTTTGAGGCTTCTGGATACCCTTATCAAAATCTATAGATATGAAATAATGTATAGATCTTGAGAAAATAATACATTACCAATTATAGATTGGATGATTATTGTACCTTTCACTACATTACTATCACACCCCTCATTAAAACTAGTGATCACATGATATTTTCCATTTTATCTAATCTTAATAGGTTGTTGATTCAATCATTATCATTAACCTTCATATATGGAGAATTTTTAGCACATTTCTCATGCTAATTTCATTTCAAACACTAGATTGACAGTGGGTCACTCTATATATCATTCTATATAATCAAATCAATTTATAACTTCATCCTATATCCTTGGAAATTAATTTCATTCTGACCTTTCCTTCAACACAAAAATCATATATTAGTCCCATTACGAAAAGTTCATGCATGAATATTTCCACACATTGAGACTAATGGGAATATATTCTTCTTCTCATGATGGTTTATAGATGTCCCATCGAATCCCTTTTTTCTCTTTTTATAAAAACAATGTGATTGAATATGAATAAAACACCAATTTCCACCTTGACAGAACATCTAATAGTATCTTCATAGAATCTGAAATATATTATGGACAATTACCTTAAGTGAGTTTTTATTAAGACCCTGTAAAACTGATCACCCTTACATTTAAGTTGGATGATAATACCAGAATAATATGTCAATATTATTGTAATATATAATGCATAGGTATCAATATTTTCATCTTCCTTTTGATTTATCTAAATTATTTCTATTTACAAATTTTTATAAATAATATGAGGAAAAATTTTATGGAAAAAATGAATTTGGATTGCTTCATAATCAATGGTTTCAATTTCAACATATTGCCTCATATTCATTATAAGGTCTCTCCATTTATCCACATCACATTCCAAATAATATATATACAAAGTTTTTTTTCTATTCTAAATACTATAGAATGGAATAAATCATTGTAGTAAAATAGATCCATTATTTAGTAAAAAATGGGTCATAAGACCAACTGAAATAATGTTCTTGTTTTTTCATCAAATAATCAACATAATATGATTCCTAGAATTAATTATTTGGTTGTCCATTTGATTCATAGAATGAGAACCTTGTGTGAGCATTGTAATGAGATTTTCGATTTTATCTCTCATGTCATTTGGGTGCTGAGGGGGATAATAATTAAATTATAGTTTGTACTTATCATTAACATGGTTATTTCATGTTCTAACCATTAGTTGAAACCAAAAAGATTTATTATAAAAAAACATTCATAATGGGGTTCTAAATAATCAGGAAAATTAATTTATAAGAGGTATAAATCATTAAATCTTTTTTTAATATATGACATCTTATTTTTGTCATAGTTCATTCATATTCATTGTCTATTTAATTCTATCATCACGGTTCATAAAGTGTTTGTAAATTTCCAAAGAACATCCACTTGGAGTATCAAACTATCTTTGTAAATATATATGTTTTCTTGAACCAGGTGATTATCGAGTATAGATCAATGAACCATTTTTGAAGTTATTACACATATTTAACTTTTTTTAGATCCACTTTCACTTGTATAATCATGACAAGCATGTAATTTTATAGAAAGAAAACCTATCATTTACCCAAATTCATTGCCATTATCTTATTCCTTTGGATCATCTTTTTCTTCATCCTCATATATATTCTAAGGGACAACATTAATATTTTATTGTTTTAGTTCACAAAGTTTCTCTTATCCAATCCACTACTAAAAACTATTGGGACCCAGGATCATCATACATAAATATTACATCATTTTTTATGATTATTTATTACATTACAAAGAATTGTTCCCAAAGAATATTACATTATAATGTATCCAGAAACATTGAAACAAAATAACTAGTCCATAGGACATGTAAATCATCTCCCACTATTATATTTATAACAATATTACTTCATATATATATATATATATAATGAGAAATACATTTCGTGATATCATAGGAAATGAGAACATTGAAATGGGTATGCTTTGATGGAAAATAAAGTCAACAAGGGTGATATGTAAGAAACAATTGAACACAAGGGTTTGAAAACATGAGAATAACATTTTAATTTCATACCATAGTATCAAAAATCACAATAGTTAGTGGTTGATGAAGAATTTATTTTCCATAAGGCTTGAATTATAAGGGAATCGAATAACCTGATCTATAGAGTATAACAATGGCATAGGTCAATGATTTGTCTCATACACATAAAAATTGAAAATCATTTCGATATTAATGAGGACTTATTTAAAAGGTCATCATAGTGTAATGGTTCCACTCCCAAACTATCATAGTAGTAAATTTTAACTCCCATGACTATCATTCTATATAAAGTCCCATACCAATATTTGTTCCCTATAATTACAATCATGTGTATCTCAAGATATATAAATCTTTACCAAATTCATTAGAGGTTATATAGTTCCCAAACATCTCGAAAAAAAACTATATTTATGTGTGATTGAATATTATAAAACATTAATAAAAGAAATGACAATATAAAATTTATGGGTTTCATAATAAATTTATTGTTTCACCACAAAACATCCCCTGGAAAATGTAAAAGAAATCACAATAATTTTATCATGGTATATCCCATTAAAGGGAAAACATTCTTCATAAAAAAAATATCATAAAAATTAAATTTTTAATAAATGAATAAAAATTGTATCATCAGATCATATTCCTAATAATTCATTGGTAAAATCGATAGATAATATCCTAGAAGACTACCTATCAAGATATATCGTTAATAAAATTTTTTAAGGTAAAAACATTTCTTCTTTTGATTTTTTTTAACAGATAATATTTTTTGAAAACATATTAATTTTATAATGAACTTGGAAACATAAAATTTAAACATCAATGAAAATAACAGTAATAATTACGGGATGTTATGTTCACGTCGAACAAATTAAAACATGTATTCTTTTCAATTATCTTGTAAAATCCAAGCATAGATTGTTCATAAAAAACCGTAATATTTTATTAAATTATTAAATATCAAATATGGGTAAAAATTAATTTAATTAATTGTTGAAGAATAATATATGAAATTGAAAATATTTTTAGAAAATAGGTTTTGGGAGGATAACAAATGTTTTACTAAAGATAGAAATAATGTCAAATTTTAATAAAACATTTTCTCAATTATACTAATTTGAAATAAAATTAATAAGAAATTTAAATTAAAAATCATGGGTTTTTTTGAGAGGGTGAATATAATATTATAGGAATCATAATCATAAAAAACCTGGATAAATGAATATATTTTATCATAAAATCATTACAACTTTGTTAATACTAACTTCATAAACCCCATGAAGGAATTATATAAACTTGAACATAAAATATCATTTAGATAATTAAATTCATGATATTACATGTCATGGGGGATTTATATACAGCTCATTAAATAATATAAGTTCATTAACATAACATATATGTCCAAGAATGAAAATTGAGGAAAAACAACCATTACCTTTTTTATTAAATTACATAATACATGTTCAAAAATCCATTATAATTAATATAATATATTTTTAATATTTAATACAATGATAATTACATATATAAAAATAAATGATTTTTATATGGCCTTATATTACGCTTTTATTAATAATTCCATGTGAAATATACATTTTGAGTAATAACCCATTAGTTTTTTATATAAGATTTAATTTATTATTTTTCGACATGTCAATATGATCTTGATTTCAACATCTAAATAATGTTAAAAATTATATAAATATAACATATGATCTGAATATATGTATTTATGTTAATCCATCATATTTCGTGATAGAAAATGAAATACACAATTCATAAAGACGGTTGGCTATATGTACGTATGAATGTTGTTCCCATTTTCTGTTCAAAATTAAATGAATGAAAGGTAAATTATATATTATCATTATATAGTCATCTGTATTCTATATAAATCTAATATTTTTGTTATACCCATCATTATTACCATCTATAGAATTTGTGAATGAATTACAAGGCTTCGTGAGGTAGAAGTAAGATGTACAAACAAGCAACGTTATCATACTCCCACAGTTAATAAACTAAAAAGGATAATGTTTTTAAATGATTATATCAATATAGTTTCATAGAAATAATTAATAAGTAATATATAAATCATCATATAAGTCCTTTAAATGTTGTAATGAAAAAATGAATGACAACAGTTTACGAGGTGGTAGTTCGATATACAAATGATTGAGTATTTCCGAACACATTTGATAAAAGTGTAGGTGGATATAGGTCATGATATTAAAATAATAAAATATTAGCATATTAAATAAACATTTTTTATTTTTTATATATTATATAATAATAATTGAGTCAGGTGGAGTGAGAAATAATACAAAAACCTTTTTTATGAATGTTATCTCTTGATTTGGGTACCCACATTCGATTTTCACAAAAATAATTATATTTATTGATTCATTTACAAATCAAGGATTAATAGATGAGAGTAGGGGTGTTGGGAACTTATATGTTTTGATATTGACCAATCCAAATGGTTTTTAATGTTTGAGGTGAAGGGCATAATGTGTCGTCTTTTATACGTGATGCCAGGGGCACACTTTTAATGATTGGAATGAACAAGTTTCTCATGTCCGTTTTCATCTAAAAAGGATATTATAATAGATCATTATATATCCATGTAGATTAATGATCTATATATATAAATCCTATAATATTTTTACAAATTTAATGTCATTTTAAACCTATATATTTGTAGTTTACCCATGGTAAACCCATTTTACCTTAAACACAATTAATATTTTTAGTTTTTTTCAATTCATGTTTGTAAAATTGATTTTGTAATATAAATTATTAATATTATTATATTTAATGATTATTTCCAAATTAAATTCATATGAGTGTAAAAGGTTTTAATTTTAAACTTTTTATACAAATACGATGAGAAATATTGAATTTGAAGGGAAAATGTTTAAAAGTTTACAATGTTTTATATTAAAATTAAATATCGATTTGATTAAAATTAAATAAATTATATTAATTTTTCTATGATATAAATAATTTTCATTAAAGATAATTTATTATATAATTTAAAATTATAAATAAATCAAAAAATGATATTTTCTATTAGAATTCTGTTTTGTTAACTACTTATCAAAAAATAAATATTTTTAGAAAAATACCTAAACAACGCTCTAAAATAATTTGGACATTATTATTCCGAAAATTCAGTTTAAATTTTCAAATAAATATTATATAATTTTGAAAAAATAATTTTATTAATGTTCTAAAAGGCTAATAAATTTAATTTTCTAGAATGTCATATTTTCAAAACATATCAAATCATCACTGAAAATTAAATAATTTTTTCTAAACATGATTCTATTATATAAAATAATATTACATAATATTTAAGAAAAATTTATTAATTTTAATCTATCCATTTTTGAAAGAATAATTATAAAGTTATAATTTAAATAAAATTATTAATAATCTATCATTGTTTTGTTAAAACTCATAGTTTTATACAAAGCATGAGAACCCAGTGTTGTGTATAGTGAATAATTAAACTGTGTTTTGATGAAATGTTAAAATATTGTTACAGGTCATGAATTATATAAATTCAATTCAATTTATTCAAAATAAAAAAATCACAAACACTCAGGGTGTTACCCTATCTCTAAATGGTTTATTTTTATGATATAATGATTCATATGGAACATCATTATCGTATATGTGTCATTAGATGACAAAATTATTATTAAATGAACTAAATTACATGGGTTGTTATTTTTTTATAACTATTAAATAATTATGAGACATTTCTATTTCCCACTAATTATGATATGATGAAATATTTATGAAACCCATTTCAGTACATGGGTTATGATATAATGAATGTATATGATATTGCAACACACACACAAAAAAAACACAAAAAATACATACATACATATATAAATATGTATATGATTTTCATTATTTCAAGGATGGGACCTATATCATCCTCTAATTCATTTTGTAGAGATTTATATCTCATGAGACAATTAGTCGAATCAAGTCAATGGTCTTGATCCACAATAGGGAACATGTGTATCTAGTTCCACAATAAAAAATAAGTTATTCCTCATACACTGTATAAAATAGGTTATTCTTAATCCACTCTAGGAAATAAGTTTGTCTTTATCCACAAAGGGGAGATGGTGGTGGTTCCTTATCCACCATTTGTTTTGTCATTGTGAATTTCATTAATATATAAAATGGTTTTCAATATTTTTTATACTTCCACACATTTATGACATGAGATTATGGTTCATGATTATTTATGATTATATGTCTGACATATGGGCCTTAATTTTTTAAATGATATTATTTTATGGTGTGAATTATATTTGTGATCTAAGGGAATTTGTGTATAAACATCATAATTTATGTTCATGATCAAACATACGTAGTATTATAATACACATTTATATGGTCATATATTGTTATTGCTTATTCTTACACATACTAAGAATAAGATCTCACCCATTATTATGTTTCATTCATTACTTTTTGATGAAAATATTATGTTGGGTATTTCTAAGAGGATTAAAAAATCTAAAGATATTTGTTGGAGATGTTGAAGATCTTTCACCACTTTTGATGGATTTTTACCAAGTCACCAAATAAAAATACTATTTTGGTGGATTGGCATGTGTATCTTTAATGCATTGAATATTCATGTAAATATATATATAATATATATGTATATATATTTGAAATCATAGGCCACTATAGAATATATAGTCCAATATCTAATGACTAGAAATGAACATAAACCTCTCCCCAAGTATATAGTTTAACTATCATTTAAGTGCATTTATAACAAACGAAATATCTAAATCCTAACGACAAGTAATTCATCTCATGATTTTGATGCTGCAGATAGTTTTAGGAAAAAATGTGATCATCCATCATATTTTAACAACCCAGACTAACAACAAAAGAGCCATAGTACACCACATATCCCTTACCTAGCGCAGGTAAAATCCAAATATATGTTCATATTGTAATCCATTTAAACTAAAAAAATTATTGAATTTTTTATTTAATATTAAATTCACCATTATTGGTATTAATTTCAATGTTGGGGAAAACTTTTAAAAATACTTAATGAACTATTAATAATTTCCATCCATTCGTAGTATGCTCGGTATCATGAATAAATTTCATAGTTCTTCTATTTATTAGAAAACCTCCCTCTACTATGGATAAATTGAAAATCCATGTTAAAAAACTACATACCCCTTGAAAATTAGTTCTTTGTTCCATTACATGCACTTTAAATATTTCACATAAAGGTATAAACTCATAAGTATCAATTAAAATTGATTGATATGGTGCTCTTTCACATGGACAGTTCTTTAGTATGACCATTTTACCATAAAAAATACATTAAAATCATAGAGATACTGATGGAATATAAGATTAAAAATTTCCATAAAATATATATGGAAAATATTTAAACCAAAATTAATCATGAGAGATTCATAATGGCTACACCAAGACCTAAAAGTTGTAATCAAAATATCATAATCCTATACTCATACTTGTGGATTTTTATCTCATTAATCAATGTGTGAAAACCCCAAAGCCCCAATTATCTAGTCAAAGAAGTCATATATTTAGGGAAAATGGAACTTGTTGTTGAAAATTATAAGCTTTAACATTTAATAGTCTATGCACATCCAAAATGATCTATCTGCCATCTCTAAAAACATCATGGGGGATACTGATGAAAGAACACTAGGGTAACAACAACTCTCTCCATCATATCATCCAACTAGATCATGATAACATCAAGCATATTTGGTTCCATGTGATAATAGGGTATTTTTATCAGCTACATGCCCAAAAAAAGAGGAATAATAAAATTGTGTTCTATATACAGAGTAAGATCGGTGAATCTATATCAGAAAACATTGGGTAATACTAAACAATCAAATGAATATCAAAATACTATTGTATCTAATCAAGACAGAAAACATAATATAATATAAAGATCTTTAGATTTGGATGGGATGGCCATGAATGTCCAAACCTCATATCCCACTCTACTAGAAACACTATTTAGTCCCCATCAACATTAATCATAAAAAAATATGATGATAAATATAAAATTCAGAAAGGTTATAAACAAAATAATCCATCTCAATTATGATTACAAAATGATCTAGATTGATAACCAGGGCATCCCTTACTATCCACATATAACATGTTGATATTGAACACACTAAATTATATGAAACTTATTCCTTCTTATTCTTTGTAGGTGTGACCACCTAAATAATAAATCAAAAAAGATATAATGGATCCATAATCATATAAAAAAATGCTACAATACAGATGAGTGTGAGGAAATTATATCAAAAAAATTTAGTTTCTATACATGATGTAATAATGGGGATACCTCTTATAATCACTAGACCCATATCAAACTCCATAAAAAACTCATCTATTTTATTATGTCTATTCACACATAAAAACATTTTTAGAGCCCATTATATGTTGAATTCTATGACTACACACAATGGAAATTGTATATAAAGATCCATAACAATAAAGAGTTGTATAAATATACTAGAAGAAACATTTTAGTGGGAATCAGTAGCTGCATGCACATTATATTTATGAATGTGTAGGAAAATATTAGATAGTTTTCCCAATCATTCAACATTAATAGCAAGTCATGGGAATAGTATTAAGTGTAGATAATGGCGTAGAGGGGTAATAAATCTTAAAAATAGATCCACCACCTTTGGGATAATCCATCTGCATAATATCCATTCCCAATATCCCACTAATTAGAAATTATGTGGATTACAATATCCAGATAAGACAAAAATTATATAAATATCAATTTATACCACGTTCACAGGAACAATTATTTCTCAATAAGTGAAAAGATTAAAAATTTATAACTATTGTCAGATATTTTGGTACTAAACCATATAGGTTTTTTTATTCCCTTAACTTATCATCCATCACCACCTATGGGGAAAATAAAATAACTTCATCAAATGGATAGTTAACTCTAAAAAATAATTCTCCCCTTATAAAAACAAGGTGACTCTAAAAAATTATATATTATCAGAGAATCTAGAAAGAACTATAGAAAAATCTAGTCTTTAAACCCTTGCAATCCAGTCCCACTAGTTAATTTTCAT
The DNA here is from genome assembly GCA_963277665.1 of Viscum album. Taxonomy (NCBI): domain Eukaryota; kingdom Viridiplantae; phylum Streptophyta; class Magnoliopsida; order Santalales; family Viscaceae; genus Viscum; species Viscum album. The sequence goes on along the minus strand of OY728126.1, from coordinate 640,404,123 downwards.
AAAACATGGATTTCCACCAACCATTTCTAGGACTCCTCATAATGAAAATCATACACTTCAACTTGATAACCTTAATAGTGTCTAAGAATTTGATGACCAGATAAATTTTTTCAAGCTATTACCCATTTTTATAATGGTCATTAACACCCCTAAAATATGTGACCATATTATGTAGGAACACATGCGATCAGTACCTTTCTAATCCTAATCATTACATTAACATAATAAACCAGGAATTTTACAGTTTGTTCATTAAAAATCATTGCATGAACTATCTGCATGATGGACTGTATGAGATTCAGATCAATATGTGGTTTCCCCTGAGGAGCATCACTCACTTTTCCCTCATGTGGGTCCATGGAAGATATCTTAGAGGCAAATTAGTGAACACCAAAACAAATGAATAAATTTAGTCAATATAATAATATTAGTCTAAACAAGATAAATTATAGAACAAACTATTATCTAGATAATAAAACCTATTAAAGGAGACACACATCTCAATATCACATGGTATCTTGAGGATCCTTATGGCCTGATCTGGCCATGAACTCACTGAAATATACCTCTAAAAGCCCAAAAATATTATCTCCCATATATAATATATACAATGTAAAATCATCATGAGTAAAGGATACCATTTAATTTTTTTTTAAATGAACCATATGGGGATACCCTCTAGAATCGAGTAACCATCCCAATTTGATACTATCAAGATGGGAATTCATTATCCCTAGAGGATTCGAACAATCTCCCATGCATCATAAAATATAAATGAAATTATATTTTTCAAAATAAACAATATAAATAGAATATATATGAATACAATAGAAATTAATAGTGATGGATGAATAAAGTAAATATATTCTATAACCAATGAGTAAAAAATGTAGGCGATACAACTCAAAATAGGCCAGTCCAAAATTATAATGTACATGAATAATATATAAAACATGACTAAAACTAAAAATATATACTATGTTTAATATGTGGGAAACATCTCTCCATATCACTGATATCTACCCACAATCATCTAGCATAATCCACACCACATCACTTCAACAACTTGAGTTTTCAAGTATCAAAATTCAATTCCAGGTCAACACACTATTTATGGCGTGAAGAGGGTATCAGATAAAAAATATCAATACAATCCCACCCATGTTCTCATTACAAATTCTAGTACAAAAAACAGAAAATGAAAATTTTCCGAAAACATGTCATTATAAAAAATTAAATTGTTCTATATCAAATGCATGGAAACCATTACCACACATCATCAATTAAAAAATAAATCTACATAAAATAGATTTAAACAATAATTTCCTTCAAAAAATTCAATTTATCAAAAAATAATTTTTTCAATGTAAAAATATTAAAATCCAAATAATAATGGTAAAACACAATAAGGATAACAAATATTCATGCAATATAGGAAACACGGACACCAATTAAGACTAATGTGAAGTACACGCCCCTAAAACCCATTCATCAATGTCTAGAGAATAGAGGAACACCCTAGAAAGTGAACCCTCTTACAATGTAAATAATTTCATATAGTTTAATTCATCTCTATCTAGGAATAGAGGAAAACTCTATAAATTCAACCCCCTTACAATACTAATGAATGATCCCCAATAATCCACCTTGTACCTATTTTCCAAGGATCTAATGTGCTTCAATTTTTAATTAATTTAAAAGGTATTAAACATGACACAATAAAATTTCAATCACCATTTAACATTAAAAAATAATTTGAAACCCCATTTCATAATTATTTGTAATTAAACATTTCTTTTACAAAATATGGATGAAAAGAATCATTTCATAAAAACCCATTTACACACATAAATATGCAATCTTGTGTCTTGAATATACTATAGAATCAAATTTAGAAAATCAAGAGAAATTACAGGTCATCTAATATAGGATAGTGATAGTACCACATAACTAAAACTCATTTCATACACAAGTCTCAAGAGAATACAAGAACACTGGAATGAATGGTAAACAATGACCGAAGTCTATTTCGGATAAAAACATAATTTATATTTAATGTTTCAGAAAATAATCATCACATAATCATTAATCCCCACCAAAATATCCTAACAATGATATCAATACCGAGTAGTGATAAAGAAATAGTAATAATAGTAGGACACATACCCAAGGAATGTAGTCAAATTGTACTTCAGATTAAGGTAACAAATGTTGTGATCTGGAAGGAAATAGATTACCCAAAATCATATGGGATAAACTTAGGCTATTAGGATAAGAAATGCACATTGAATGAGATATTATTAGTCTTGTAGCATATAAAAATCTTCTACGATATAATTATTCATGGCAGGAATCCTAGATTAATGTTTTGAATCTTCTATGTTGCACGTACAACAAAAAGGGTATTTCCTCAATTTAAAAAACCACATGTGATGATTTCATAATGTGAATTTTTTTTAATTCTTTAAAAAAAGTTTACAATATAAATAGATGTAATATATTATTCACATTGTAATATTCATCTCATAAATAACATTTACGATGTGAATCTATATGTCATGCAGAACCAATCATGGTTCATTATGAAATTTCCAAAAACACCCCCACACCTCTAAATCACGAAAGTATGATCTTAAACAAAAGAAGATATCATACATTTATAAATTTCTATTACATAATAATTCCATCATTTAGATTTAATATAATTCCATAATGTTACAATTATAACTTATTAGGCACGATGGAGTCATTATCAATTCAATACAAAATTAAAACAAATTTTGTGGCATAAATCCCAAATCCCTTCCCATGTCATCGAAGGTTGATCCTCACACACCCACCCTATCCATATCCAACTAGGGAAAACCAAACCTGTTTACAAATATCATCGTGGGAGGATTACCCAAAAATCATTCTAATAAACGATCATAATGTATATATATTCTTCACAGGATCCATCATGGACTACATGGGGAAGTAATTTTATGCCTCTCTCCCTTATTGGGAGAGAAATAGGGGACACAATACTTAATCGATTACATTATTTTAATTTATTTTATTATATTTATACCCACCTAGGGGTACATGATTCTCAAGTGTCATATAATTATTAATCCCTCATTCATCGGTATTCAGGGAATCCTCCATGAGTACAGGAGTCCATCATGGTTCCATATAGTTCTGTTACATCAAAATAAATTTCCATGAACATACATATTTTTTGAATAAATTTATTAAATTGAATGGATGATCCCCTTTAGTTGTAATGAAACATATAACATGTTTATTATCACGTTTCATAACATTTGGAAGATGTCTAGAGGCCACACACCTTAAACAGAGTTATTCCCTAACAATGATGTTCAACCTCCATCACCAAAGCTCATCTAAATATTTTTAATGATCTAATAAATATATAATATCAAATATAAGGGTAGATTATAACATAATTAATTATAATTATTAAATATTTATCTAAATTACACAACTGAACTATAAACCATCACCTAGGGATGGTCCAAAATGGACCTCGAGAACTATTTGAAAAAAAATCACAGCATCTTTTACTAGACCATTAATAATTCCATAAAACATAATTTAAAACATTAATTTAAATAATTATACCAAATAACATCCAGAAAATTGAGGATCACTTTGTAGTCTCCCTCCTAGGACATCCCATTTCAGGAAATGTTTCCTTATCAACTCGGATTTCAAATGTTCTCATCTTGAACTTCCAATAGAAACATGCTTATGATAATTTAAACATTTAACCAGAATATATCATGGAATATTACCTATAGTTTCAAACTTATGTAGTATCACATGATCCATGTAACTACCATGGTTCCAAAATTTTCAGGGTCTCTTACTAATATCTAGAGACCATTAAGATGTAACTCAAACTATCATTACCAGTTCATTAATAAATATCAAATTACATCATTTATTATTTTATAGAAGATACAAAAAATTAGATCCCACAACATGTCGTATAATAGCCACACTATATATACAATGTGGAAACATATTTAGAACTATTTTCCACTTTTAGAACCACCTTCTATGAGTTGCTGAAAACTTGTACATTGCTAAATGTTAAAAAAAGACACACATGTAAATATCTACACCCTGAGGCCCATATATTATGGAGGGGATATTTAAATATTAAAAATAACTATAGTTTCCCCATAAAATCTTAAAATCACACTGAATTACATTAATCCTTTTTTTCTATACAACTCCATATAATTCTAGTATCAACAACTTCGTCTATCTAATCAACCCAATTCAAACCTCCACCCTCCTAGTAAACTCGACTCAGATCTCCCCCATTAATAGTTGGATGAAAAAATTTTAGAGCTCTATCAAATGAAGAAACTCCTATTAGAGGACCTTCCATCAACAATAATGAGCCATCATTTCACTTCAATATTTTATTCTTCCAGGGGTCAATACTCTGTAATAATTATATACATTATCAAATATTGGCTGTCTAGATTACATAATAATAAAATATAATATTTTTTTATACCCATTTGATTCTATAAGTAATACCATTGACTTAATTAAATAAATTTTAAATTCCATATAATATTTATTTTATTTTATATGATTAAAATTGAACGTTATACGTTATATCGTTTACTTTTTAAATACATCATAATTTTTTAAGATAAATCACATTGTTGATGAAGTGTCTTTTTAAACATCATACGATTAAGAGTGAACTAATAATAAAATTTTAAAGTTTTTGTTAGATTGACTTACTAAATTTATATGATGCATATAGAAATTCATAAATATTCCAAACAGTTCCAAAAACACAAAAAACCACCTCCAATCATCTTATAGATTTAAAACACAATCCTGTGGATAATAGACTAATAGTATATTTTCTAAATCTCTCTAGAGATACACCCATACTATGTTTTAAAACATCTTATCAATATAATTTTAGAGGGAAATATTTCATTTTTCTCAAAAAAATTATGAGTATAGGTTTTTATATTTTCTAGTCATTAAGAATAGTCTGAACTTTGGAAGACATAACAATGGGAGGTTCATATGGATTACGGGTTAGTCAAATATCAATTTTATCCTCTATACATAAAACTTCATAAATTATAAATATTAATTTCAACAAACCAAATAATATTTAAATTGACTGAAATCATTTTAAATGGTTAGGAAACCCTGACTTTATTTTTCCATACCATTACCATCCTATCTCTTATAAATGCCTTGATTCTACTAGAATCATTTCAAATAATCTTCATTCTTGTAAATATACCTCCATAAATAAAAATTGGGGACACTGGAAAATAATAATGTATATAATGATATTATAGTGTCCATGTTTTATATGGGGTATACACATTTTTTTCACTGATTTCATAATGATTAAGGAAATATGAATTTTTTCCAATTTCATCTCTTGGATCCAATCCTCTCGAACCGTTAAAAAAATTATCCATTTAGAAACCATAACTCATCATACATTCATATAAATTAAATATACATGGTTTTAAAGCAAGAATAATGCCCAAATCATCATCCAAATCAAATATTATTTTCAAGTCTTCATATGGGGCTCAATAAAAAAACATTGCAACATACACATTCAAAAATGAAATTTTGAAAAAACAATTACTGATATTTTTTCCATAACATCCCAAAATAACAGAAAATAAATTTATAATTTTTTACATCACTCAAAACCCTCTATAAAACTATAATGGTTGTAAAAAATGATATAAAATAGTTGCAAACACCTATAAATTACAAAAACATAATTAATAACCATTTTATCACTAATAACCCCACTATAATAACCTCTTTCACATGCCCAACATAGATTTAAAAAAAATTCAATTTTTAAAATCCATGTATTTAGAAAAGAATCCTATCATATGAATAAACATTATTTGAAGCTAATTTAACTCTTTCATTCCCAGTTATAGTATTTTAATCAATATCCCATCTTTTATAGATAATAATTTGAAAATTCCCCAGATTACCATCATATAAAGTCAGGGGTCATTAAAACCACCCCACTCAAACACCTCACATACTCATGAATCATCAATAATCCTCCAATCATAAATCATAGCCCATATTGTTTATATCCTATAATTTTATCCTATTCTTGATTGCTATTTGTTTTCACACATAAACTGTCCACCAACATCCAAGAACCTTCTCACGTACACAACCATATCCATGTTTGAACTAATAACAATTCATTCCTAACATCTATTATAAATACTCATTTCATTCTCTAAATTATTAATTCTAGTATTGTGTTCTCATCAACCTAGGGATTTATTCGCAAAGGCTATATTTTGACTCATAATGCTCCCCACTGTCAAAATCACTTAATAATAATGAATTACAAGGGCTTAATGACAAACATGACTCTTCACCCATCTAAAAACACCACAGTTAATTTAAAATATATATTCTTGTTTCATTTATCCATGATTTCCGATAAACTGTTGCACATAGTCACCAAAGTGATATCAAATCAACTGATCCAACTGCATAACACCCAAATACATTACAAGATCATCTAAATAATAACACTAAAGGATAGTCTATATTCCCATTTTAATTAAATTAATGTATATTTTACCAAAAAAAATAGTAATAATAGTCTACACTAATAACCAATGCACTTCCAATATTGAATACCCTTAGATTCCACCGAAACCCTCCAAAAACTATTTTTCGACCCATAAAATCCATCAAACACAACATCACTTCCCTACCAACAAGAGGGTTATACATCTGTGGCCATGTAAACGCTCACCACCATAGATGTGTTCTTATAATCATTATATTATTAAAAACACTAATACCCCTAGCCTACAATATTTTTATTTAAATATATAATAATTGGACCTGATTATCTCTCCCATACCCTACCACTAATGAAAAACATAAATTCACACTCATTTATGGATCCCTAGGAATATCACCGTCATCATAATATAAAATTCAACCAAATTGAAGGTTGAACCCTAAAATAAAAAATTGGTCACGCTCAACTAAATGTTTTCCCCTATATTGATCAACATACACAATAATGAACAATTAACATATCACATATGGGATAATCACAATAGGCTACACATACCCATCTCGTCTACCGATGATACCTATAAGTTTCAGATAAACTATAAAATAACATTTCAATCCACGTAAATGGTTTACTACCACAAAAGGTGGAAAATAACATTAGATCATTGGGATATTGTTCCAGCATGTGTATCATCAAATTGATTGGTCCTGGGAATGAACATGTTTGCTCGCTAATTTACAAATCAACTAGAACAATGTATAACCAACATATACTTCCCCATTATCATCCAAAACCAATAGGTGTACACTCTCATACCACCTAATTCAATAGATCATCTCAGGATCCATGAGTCCAATTTCATAAAGTATTTTCCAAAATTCCTCAATAACTACATTTTAATAGTATATTTCTATACCATATGGTAAAAACACCATTTGTTTTCATCCTCAAAATCATGTAATTCCATCTATACGTAGGGTAATGACACTATCATTTACCACATATGAATATCTAAACCACTAGAAGTTTCTACAATTACAATATACATCCCAGATTTAACCATATATGTTCATATTCTATTATCTTATTAATTAACACACATAAAATCAATTGGGTCACCCATCCTATTGATCATTCTCATTGAATCCAAAATTCAGTACTAATGAACCTTAATTTGTTTGATTATCTAATCCAATGTAGTCTCTATGAATATACAATATACCTAGTATCATGACACATTCACCAATCAATTAACATGATGCATATACCAATTCATCATGTCTCCAATTTCACTCACCATCAACACATAAACCCCCTCTATGGTTACAATAGAATTTCATAATATATTGTAAAAAAATTAAAAACCTTCCCTCCTAATAATCCATCTCATTTATCTCACAAATATCCTAGGTCATATCTCAACAACCTTAGGTCTCCCACATATCCAAAAACAAAATTTCATATTTTCAATATTACATAGGGATGTATTGATACTCTTATCTCGAATATCCTTATGTTACTCACATTACAAAGCACCCACTACAGGGTTCTAAAACATATACCTATATAGAAACTCATGCAAAATTAATGTCCCTGTATAGGGTTGTAATCATTTCCATGAATCTATATATGGGTCTAGCCTCCTCAAGGACAATAATTTCATCCATGTAAGTATATATACATCATTCTATAATGATTAGTATAATTAAAAATTACACTCATATGGCCCAGTTATGTATAATTTCACTAGAATCTATATGAGTTGAAACATATATCTTATTGTTGACACATTAAACAACCAAATTAATTTTATTTTGAAAACTAGAATCATAATTAACCACAAGAGGATGATCATAAACGAATTTAATTCATATACTGACCCATTCTGGGTGTCAATACCTCCCTCACATAGAATATCTTTATAATATTCATTAGGGGTTATCCCTCTATAAAATATTCATGAAATCTCATCAGAATTCAATGTACTGTAGATAATTTTAGATTAATTGATAAAAAGGTTAATGTAAAAACACTATATTTTTTATAATTGAAACACTAAATATTTAATTCCCCATCATCAATTTTATCTATTACAGAAATATGACCATCTATTAATGAATCCAAAATAAAAAAAATGATGCATGTATGGAAATGTTCTCTAATGGTTTACGATAAAAAATTATATATTAATGTATTATATAAGTATATTTTAATTGAATAAAAATGGATATCATAAAAGAATAAATCAAGAATATTAATCTCATATTCTTGGTAACCTAGATATGCCTATTGAAAATGTATTCTTGATGCACTATTCTGGGGTCCATCACGTGATCTCACACACCCATAGTCACCAATATACCATCTCCCCATATATATTAAACAGAATAAAAACACTCCAATAGAAATTTTTATGGAATTTTCATAGTTCACTCTATAGTAATAATATCACATAGTAACATGATCTTATGTATGGATCCTCGTACACTAGATTTTATATATAAGAATCATGAGATCTTAGGTGTTACCCTGAGGATACTATACCTTCATATATTAATAATATACCAACATTATTATGTATGTAACATCCATATTTGATAACTACTATATGAAAAACCCATTAAATAAGAATCAGGCAACAACCGTCGAAATTATTTCACAGAAATATGTAACAAACTAATCCCCTACAAGTTTATCACACATACATGAGTATCATCATAATTTAAATAGAAGGAAGATGTAATAAAACATATGAGACTAACCTCAATCCCTTTTACTTATTCCATAAATTAACCATATCATGTAATGAATCAATGGTAATCATCTGTACTTGACTGAATGAACAAATAAGGAAGTTTTAGTACCGTAGTTTCATGGACACCCATAAAAGGGGATAATACAACTCAATAGGCTACCACTCAATAATTCCCCTAATGTCATATTATATTATAGCGAATGAACATGTGATAATCTCACAATAATTAATAAACTATGAAAAATTAATATATATATTATCATGGATCCCGAGGTTATAAGGTGATACCCATGAAAACCATACCTGCTTCACCCAATTCCATGTATATTTGAGAATAAAAACCACTTGGTGAATCCCATATTGGAACAAATCCTAATAATAGACACCCATTAGAATGATCATCCATCCCTAGAATCAAATCATGATGTTTATACACCCAACGAAAAATCAACCTCACCTAAAATCTTACTAGGGCATGTACACTCAGGGATAACATACTCACACTACATATTATCTAACAATCATACACTATAGGATTCAAAAATTAAATTATAACTAATGCCTACAGTAGGATAGAACTTAGCCTCACCAAATATTACATAAAAATATACAAATGGGGAATCCTTTATCGAACATAGTTCCGTCTAATAAACATAAACTTATAGATAACCTATTAAAACTGAAATCAGGTCAAAATCAACCAATCCTATGAAATTATCACATTATCTTAGGAATGATTCTATAGAACCTATAAAAATTTCACCTACATGTCATTATATTGAAAACTCATAATCTCAGGGAACATCCACCCCAAGACCTCATATCATTATATACTTGTTCGAAACATACTTTAACTTGTCACATTCTTAATAAGTGTATATTATTATTCATTTTTACTATATCCAAAATAGGATATCACTATTAATGTATGGGTTTTCCTGGGGCACCTGAAATCTAAAATATTCACCTCATAACACCACCATTCCAATGGTCAACATAAAACTCTAGTACCCTCCAGGGACACCTTAGACAGATATCATCATGAATCTTTATCTAGGTCCCTCTATATCATTTCTAATAGATGATCCGAGTCCAATCAATTAGGGAAAATCAAATCTATCATTGATTTTATAATATCCTCTTGGAATCAACAGTCTAGATAGAAATTCCATAGAAGCATCACACATTATATATATCATAAATCGAATCCCCCTTCCCATGCCATCCTCATTCAATTCCAATAGACTGATCCTATCCATATCCTTTCTAGAGTCTTCCCACCCATATTTTCACAGACTACATTGAGAGGAACTCCCAATAATAATTCAAATTATATATGATGGAGGATATATGGTCTTCCAAGGATATGTCATGTACAAATCCGGATAGTCATTTCAACCCATTAATCTCAATTAATCATATAGCACTAAGGGACCTATATAATCCATGTTACATTATATTAATTAATTTCATAATATATATTACCTAATGGGGGCTATTATTTCATAACGAATAAAAAATATTCAATCACCTGACTCGATGTTGTTGAGAATTCATACAATAGTACAAGGGACTATCATAGACCTTGAAAAATCAATTACATATATATACATTTCAAGGATCATTAATTTTAGGGAAACATATTTTTTTAATTTATGGTAAAATTTCCTCCCAATAGGGAATTCATATCTCAAATAAAAAACCAAATCATAAGGTTATATATAAGATCACGGAGCATCTACTTCATAAATAATTAGTCCTCTTCATTGATGATTGACTCTTATCACCAATGTTTTCCAAAATATCATCCATATTTATATCAAAATACGAGTATCTATCTCAATCCTTATGATAAATTTATATAATTATTAACATTTATAAAATAATATTAATATTAATATGAATATAATAAATTTTAAGAAACACACAAGGAATTATGCATCATAACACTATGATAATCACCCATGGATGGTCCATATCCCACGCCCAAACCCCTTTGAAATAAAACAGAACTACCATATAAAACTCTAGCCAATTTGTAATTCCATGAATATTAGTATAAATTAGTACATCAAAGCTCTAGATGAAATACCTCTCAAAAAATGTAGAATGAATCTGGATTTTACATCCATGGAATCTTATTTTAATAAATTTCCATTTTAGTACCCACTTTCTAGAAGAACAATTTTGGATCATCATGCTAGAATCTAATTTTTATAATTTAAATATTCTAATAGAATAAAATACGAACCAAAACCATTAATTAATCAATTCACGAGAGTCTTAAAATCATAGAAAAGAAAAAAAAAATTCAACTTACATATGGTATCTTCACTTTATATAGATAAATTTTCATTGAAACTTAATTCATCAAACTATGCCTAACGAGAAAATTTCAGTAATATACAATACATTTGGATAACATAAAAAATTTAACTAAATTTAAATCCCTACCACATTTCCTTGTACCCATATGAAACATCAGTAGCTAAACATCATGATTTAATATTATTTTTATCCTTTCAGACAACTTAATGGAAGAATCATAAAAATATAAACATATTTACATTTGGAAAATTCAACATGAGAATACATCATCTCCTCAAGACCAATATTGAGGAGAGTATTTCAATGTCTTGTAAATCTGTATATTATCAATGAAAACCTATCAATTATAATAATTAATATTCAAATTAATTATAACAACTTCACAAAATGAATGTGACATCCACTTCATCTTTTTTATGTACCTATGCTCATACCTCCATCCTTATCATAAACATCACTCTAAACTACCCAAATTAAATTTGTTGATGAAATTTTTATCGTGTCTCAACCATTCTAACAGCTTCCCCTCCAATGACATTTAATTCTACTAACTAATGACCCTTACCACTAATATCTTATAATCATCTAAGGGTAAATCCAGAAGATAAATTTTTTATATTTTCATTTCTTAATATTATATATTTTTTATCATTCACATTAAATATCCATATATTATTTCTGGTTTCCATAATTTATACTCTATACTATCTATGACAATGAAAAATTTATATAAGATACATGTTATATTACGTAATATTAAAATTGTTTATTGTATGATATGACTTTGACATTATATGATTCATATTATTTTTCATAATATACATCACCTTCTGAATGTTGAAATATCCTGAACATTTAACTATTATGATCTAATTTACAAAACACATTCACAATTTCATATGATTAAATCAATGATTTCTTATGCTACATAATGAAATATTTAATTTTTTATACATAGATAAATTCATAAATGTAAACCCATCATTTATATATAAAAATTAAAAAATGATCCTCCTAATCCTCAATTATCATAATCTCTCCTGGGTAACTCTCATAATAAATTCCACCAATGAGACTCATCATCAATGCAATAATCATCTAGTGGAATAATTCATGGTTTAATTCTTTTGTAAATTTCAATTACCAGATTATATATATGGTTTAATATTCTTCCAATCATTGTAATGGTGTATATATTATAAAACAAAACAATGTGAGGTTTTCTATGGCTAGGGGTATTTTTCAAATAATTGTTCCATCATAGAAAATTAAACCACTAGATAATATCGTGATTCATTTCAATATTTACAATTTAATATAAATGGATTAAACTTATTTTAATGTTCATGTAAAAAATTATTCATTATTATAACCCATAAAAATCTATCTCTTTTAATAACTGTTCAATTTCTGTATCCACATCCATTGGAATTCCTTTAGATAAACGTGTCTCAAGATTTCCAACCTTCGAGTTGTCATCCACTGAAAGAAATATAAAGAAATTATTCATTCAATGATTTTGAAAAATAAAAAATAAATGATTCATTACTAATTTCATAATGGATGTGGATATAGGAATGTTTCTTCATATACATGTCCTAGATCACATCCTAGGTAGATTACAGACATTCATCCTTATGAAACCTATAACTCAACCTTTAGGAACATAGCTTTGTAATATAGTATTCCATTTATAATAATAATTTATACATCATTCACTATCTCTTGGATGAATTTCATATCCATATCCTTAGTTTTTCACACTACCACTAAAATATCCTCTATTTGAATCATCTTTCAAAATACTAATAAAATTGTACAATAATTTCTAGAACTACCCAAACTCACTAAAAATTTATTTATAATTTATTATAACCCTAATAATATACACCAAACTAGAAATGTATTTAATAAATACAATAAAATATCCTAAGAAACTTAGCAACTTCCCAAACAAAATTTACATCCATTCTGACACCCCTATCACCTCCACAAGTTCCCTTTAAAAAAGGGATATGCATGATAGAACAAAAATCACCACTCTTGAGAACATGATTATTTACCTATTGCTAAAACCATATAATAAACATAAAATGGAGCTTATATAACATTTAGATTCTATATTCACATATTAGTTCTCAAAACAACCCCTACTCTAAAGTAATAAATTCTTACTTACATTGGATTTACCATCATATATAGACAAGTTTAATTACATGTCCAATATATAATCAATTTTTAAGACCATGTAATCATTGAATATCATTTTATGAAACTACGTAAAAGGATAATATTTCCTTCCATTCCAAAGTATTTGGCATAATATCCATAATTTTGTTATTTCAAACTGTGTTGGATTTATTTTTATCAATATATCAGTATGTGTAATTAGATGAAAATGCATTGAAATTTATAAATTTTATTCACATACTAGAACCCACACTCCCATATATAGTTCTAAAATCATACAAATTAAATTTCTTGAATTGATACAGATAATCGTGGCCAAATTTGTTTCTATTCAAACCTTACAACATAAAAAGGAATAACAAGTTCTCTAAAATTTTCAAGGACCTTTTAGGTTTCTAGTTTTAGAAAATTAAGACAAACATCTACATAAAAAATAATCATGTCATTAAGGGATAATACAACCTACATAACCAATCTTTTCTTATTACACATTATTTCATCATCTCTATCCATATAAAATCACTTCCAGATATAATACATTCAATAGTATTAATTATAAAAAGGGAATATGAAATATATAATTAGTGTTATAAATGCTCATAGTGGGTAAATCGTATCTATAGCAATGGTATGTGTAAAAAATTCATTTCATGAAAATTTGGGAATATAATTTCTATGTACAATGAATGTTATTGAAATATAAAGAAATAGAAGAGGGACCCTTACCATGATATAGTGATTTAAAATGATTGAGAGAAGCCTCATATGCTTTTTGGAAAACATTGGGTGGGATTTTGTGATGGATATAGAAATAAAATTCATCCTCTATGGGTTTTGAGACCAGTGGTGTGGTATGTTTGTTGTGTATTTACAGAAAAAGAGAGGGAAATTCAATATTAACTTCTACACATAGGTTTCAGAGACAATATAATCAAATAATCTAAACTAAAATCCTTACTATGGAATTTGAAAATGGTTTTTCCAAATAAAAGTGGATTTAAATATTTTAGAAGGCTAAAATATGAAAATATTAATGTAATTCCATTGATTATGTGGATTTGAAAGTGGATTTAAAACTGTAGAATATAATAATGTTTTGAGGGTTTTTAATGGATTATAAAATTATAAAATAAAAAAATTATTTTAATGTGGAAATAATAATTTTTTCATATATTTCATTTATAAAATTTATTAAATCATTTTTCATTGATTATGATTTCATAATATAGTACACATATTTATACCTTATTGATTTTTTACAGAAAATATTTTCTATCATAGAATTTTTTTAAATATTCACCATTAACATATATAAACATGAATATTTCATAACAAAAAATTATTTTATCAATATAATTATCTAAATATGATAATATTCACATTTAAATAAAAAAAATTATAGGAGATTACATTTTTAGGACATAATGAAATCTTTTGACTCATTTGAAGAAAAAATATACTATATTAAATTATAGTAAACTTAGTTTATAAATATATATTTTTAAAAAATAACATTATATACAATTATTATTTAATAAAAATATATATTTTATAAAAAATAGTATCGAGATCATATATTTTCCCAAAATAATATTTTGGTATTTTTGAAAATACATTCTGCTGTTAGACCCACATTATTTAAAAAATATACTCAAATTTCATTATTTACACCATCCACCAATTCCTATATAATCCATCCATAAAAAATTATATTTATTTCACATAACCATTGAAACATCAAGGATAATATAATGTTAGATGAGTTTGTTATCACATAACATCACCATATTAATTTTTACTACCAAAAACAAATCCTTTAAAATATACATATCAAATATAGATATATCATTATTATTACATGACACTATCAACAAAAATTTACTCTCAACGTGAATGAATCTAGAAAGTACTCCATTCTCATTTCCATACATGAAAACATTGTTGTTATTGGATCATCCAAATACATTAATCTAGATATCTATATTGAATGTAAATGTATGTTAATCAGTTTCACCATGAATAGTTATTTAAACAAATGTTACAAAAATTACAACGCATAACAATGAAATATCTATTAAACCATATAATGAACACTAGAAAACCAAAAAACAAAATTATGATTGTATCCATTCTTGTTGTGTATCAAAAACAATGAAACTTTTTGAAATAAAATTATTTTAATACCAGTAATAATTAAAATATTTACAAGGATAGAACTATGATGTCACAAATGAAAAAAACATTTTTAATGTCCCAACTTAAATTCCAAACATCAGTTCCCCAAACAGATCATTCATATGACCTCAGGCGTGCCTCCCCATACACTAGAGGCTGCCGACTAGCATCAAGGGTATAATATATATTAAGGAAGACATTCCCATCCCTTTTCCCTTATCGGATTAATACAACAGTTCAAAATAATGAAATAATAATTGAATAACATATAACTAGAAACAAAATTGTAAAATATTCACAAGATGATCCAAAATAGGAAAGATAATATTAGAACTGAATACATGATATTCCATCCCAATGTATATGTATTGTATCAATATGCAAAACCAAAAAATTAATAATGGCACTAACAAATCAACCAAATGTTTACTAAAACAAATTCTTCTTTTCGTCATTATTCTCTAACTTAATTATCCTTATAACAATGTATCCTTTCCCTAAACCTATCCTGAAATCATAAAATATATTTAGGTAACAAAACAACTGCAGATGTAGGGTGTGAGTACAACACAGTAGACCCCCACCAATGACATCCATATCTAATATAATCATTAACAGTGTATGATGATGTATAATGAATAAAATGAAGGAAAGAAAGAATGTAGTTTATATTTATTCAATTTCTCTTTTTAACCACAAAAAACCTGGGTACCTGAGGACACAGGAACTCACATAATAATCCTAGATGTCCTTATTAAAATTTATAATTCATAATTCATAATTAAATTACTATGTTATCATTCATAATACCTGTCTAAATGTACATGTTACCATTCAACATTAAATATTTCCTAATTGAATGAGCATGTTACCATTCATAAATATTTAGATGAATTTCCAAATGATCATTCACCATTTAATAATACATAATTGGATAAGAATGTTAAAATTCATAATACCCGGAAAAATATCCATCTTACCATTCACCATTTAATAATCCAAATTTCAATGAACTTGTTAGCATACATAATACTTGGATAAATTTCTCTGTTACAATTTACTATTTAATAATAATCAATTTATTCAACAATTAAATATTCACATTGATTTAATTACTAATTCATCAATTAGTTAATCGTAACAACTCCATTAGTATTTTCAAACATTAACTAATCACATAAATAACATTAAATACTAAAATTGATAGTTGATCACATAAATTCCTTTTGTTAATCAAAAAATTAAATAACACATCCACAATATTAACAAATTTGACAATTAAATAATATCATCCAATAGATTAATTAATTAAAATATAAATTATTAACTTCAAATATATTAGTCAAATAACGAATAAACTAATCAAACCAATTTAACTATTATTACAAATATTATTTTATTCAAATCAACAATCTCAATATCTTATAAATATTTCAATAGTTAATTATCTAAAATCAAATATCTTAATATCTCATCGTTAATTATAAAATTAATTATCCAAATCAAGAAAATAAATATCACACCAATAATCATTAGTTAAATTAATTATTATATTACATCAAAAAAATAATCCTAATAAATTAATTCATCATGTAAATAATCTTACATGATCAAATTTGGTTAACATAACAATTATTATTAATTAATTTCTAAATTAATTAATCTAACTCATTCTATAGAATTTACACAAAAATCCCCATTAATTATTTGTCAAATTAATTCTTCTAACTAATTGAATTTCACTAACACAACAATATAATATAATTGACATTCTAATATAATAATATAACTCAATAAATTTTCTCTCCATAGAAAATAGTCATTAAATAATTCAATAATAAGTTAATCAAAATCATTTCCGTTAACAAATTCAACAATTAATTATTCAATTTCAACCCCCTCATTTAATTCTCCAATTCATTGTACTTATAAATCTAATTAATTAAAATAATGAATCAATAGATATAATCCCATTATTTAATTTATTAATTAAATAATCACATCATTCACATTAATTAAGTCATCAATTAATTATTCCCATCAATCCCATTATTTAATTAAATTATTAAATTATCAACATAATATATTAATTAATTTAATAATTAATTTATCTCAACTAACAACATATTCAATTCAACATCTAAATAATTATGTTACTCCC
The DNA here is from genome assembly GCA_963277665.1 of Viscum album. NCBI lineage: Eukaryota > Viridiplantae > Streptophyta > Magnoliopsida > Santalales > Viscaceae > Viscum > Viscum album. Next base: position 640,385,931 of record OY728126.1, on the reverse strand, counting down.
TTATGTAACCCATCAATTAATTAATCCAACTATTTAATTTGACAATTAAATGACTAAATTACTCACATTAATTTATTCATGAATAAATGAAACATATTATTAATTTTACTAATTAAATAACCACATTACTCACATTAATTAATTCATAAACAAATTTTTTATATAATTTCATTGAATAATTATAGAACTATATTACTCCCAATAAGTAATTAATCAATTTATTAATCCAATAATAAACAATTCATTAACCCTAAATTAATTCATCAATTAATTTTTTTATCACACAAAATTTGACATCCCAAAATTTATTCCTCAAGTACTTGACCAATTCCATATCTATAATTCCAATATTCTATAGTACACAATTTTACTCAATTAAATAACTAAACAATTTAATTAATTATTTAAATAACACAATTTCTAAAAATTTAATAGAAATTATACAAATATATTCACATAATTTAAATCAAAACTCTATTATTTTTATAGACGAACTATATCATGAATGTTGATGAATATGGATCACTAATGAAATGAATCCAATTTCAGTGGAATAATGATGTAGAACTAGGTCTTGATCCAAATCCTACATCCACGATTTAAAATAATGAACATATACAAAACCATGATATTAATCAATATCCAATAGTGGATAAATATCCCTATTATATATAGAAATAGGAGCAGGATAAACAAAAAAAGATCAAAATGGGAAGAACACTTATACACAAGAGGTTTCGATCATTAACCCGACATTCGATTTTGAAAGAATGGTAGTCTAGAGGACAAGGGAATCATCTAGGAGACTAAAAAAAATGTATGAAACCATTAGGGGATGAGTGGGGCGATTTTGAGTTAATATATGAGTTTTGGATATTTAGAAATCTTATTTTTCAGTTCAAATAAATCTATGTACATGATTTTGTTTTCAGGTACACAGTTCCCCCCAAATGTGTGCCTTAACCATCCTCCTTTTCTGGGGGTGAGTATATGTTTTCTCTTTTTAGGGAACACCATTTTCCAAACCGTGCACAAGTTGTGAAAATCCCTTATGCCTTGATTCACCCGTTTTTTGAGGTTTGGGTGCACAATTTTGGAAAACTGTTTACCAACCTTGTTCTAACGAATAATATTAAAAACATCAATATAAACCCAAATGAACCCAAGGTTAAATCACATATGAAATGTAATCAATAAAATGATAGAAGAGAACATATAAAATATCACATGAAATATATTAAAAAATTTCTGTATAATACTTTCTCCCCACCATATAACAGCTCTTCCTTGAGCCATACTGCCAAACACTACTATGAAAATTCAGGTACTTATAATCAATCCACCTTCAAACATATAAACATAATGTTTCACTCCTAATAAACTCAAAAATTCCAAGTCCAATTATTTAAGAAACTAATCCATTACATTTTTTATCTCTTCCATGTGTCTTCTTACACAAATCCATGATTCCGCAATACATTAGACCTGTAGACCCACTGCACATCTGTCTGCACTACAACAAGATCGTGAACTAGATATTTATTAACTAGTCCTTCAAATTGGTTGTCAAGATTAATATATGACACCTCCCTTCATGGTCTTGATCTCATCTAAATCACACCCCAATTAAATTCTATTGAACCTTGAAACCTAATATGTTTCCATCCATTTAAATCATTTGTGGTTAACATCATCAATTAGAGCCTCTCTCCTAAGCGTAATACCTCAAGATATGAAGAATCCATGGAAGACTTAGAATCTCTATATTCATCTTGATATGACTTGAATTCCAATATGACACCACTTCCTTGAACATCCCCACCTAAAAGATTGTCTAGTTATTTACCCACTAATGAAGGAAAAACACCATCTACAATTATTATATCATCCTACCATGATAGAGCATTCCCCAAATCCTTTGGAACACCCAGGTCCTCCCATAATATGTTGAAAATATCATAATCTAATTGGTTAGCCCCTGGTGACCCACATTTCACACCCCTAACACTATTTGTATCAACTAATTATCTCAAACAAGACAAACCTTCATCAACACCCAGAACCTTGTTGATGCCTCATAAGACCACAACCTTAATCCAACTCCTACAGATTGATATTGAATAGCCAAATTAGTTTCAAGATGAACATTTATCGAGACATGACTCCTAAAAATTGGGTTTTTGTGGCAGATAGATTCCCCCAATAAAATATAAAGAAACTTGGGAGGCAGTCATGAGACATTGACATCCACACAGATTAGTGGAAAAATAGTGTGTGAAACATATATAGTTCTACTGTCAGCACAAAAAAATCTACTAAAAGTGTTCCCTAACCTTATTAAAATTGATTTATTCTAAAATTTTATAAGATTTTCTATGACCCTCACATAAATAACTGCAGTAGGGGAGTTTTGCTTCATAAGTAATTTATATGTCCATATGAATAGGTAGAATAAAAGACCATTGAATCTGAATAGGTAGAATTGGAGACCATTACTATAGTTTTTTATTCTATATCATAATCCTCTAATAAAACATATGATTAATTGGGATTGAACTTTTATGAATCATTATATAATATTTTATTGACTGGATTATTATTTTTTCCCTTATGATGTATTACATTGACACCATTCTCCAAATTACTTAACATGGTTTATGATTATATTTGGAGAATTTTATAAACATTTCATATAATAGTTTCAATATAAATTTATCTCTTTATTATGATTTTCTAGTTTTATATAAGGAATTAATTTGATATACTAATTTGTGGTTAGTTCCCTCTATATCCCCTCAATTAATTGATAGGTCTTATGGAAAAAATTTGATCTGACTTTTACCAATTTCTATATGATGTATTGGATATTTCCATGAATGTATGTTTACAATTTCTGACATTATGCATACTCTCATTTTGATACTAGCAATTTATAGTCCATGTAATTATTCATCTAGTATACTATCACTGGTTAATATTATTTTCTCAAGAGATTATTTATGGATTTATAGGGTAATATTTTAATTTTTACATATTATGATCATGTTAAGGTTTTTAATAAAATATATTTTTTCTAATTATCTATGAAATATTTATTATTTTTAGTTGAGATAGGTTCCTCTATATTTTGTACCCCTAATTATCATCTGAGATCATCCCTCTATTTTGTTTTATTTTTCCCCTTGATGAAATGATGTTGAATATAAATGAATTGTAGGGGTAATATATGATTATATGGGTTCTTACAATAATGTTTTTATATTGTTTTTCATTTTATATTGTAATGTAATAAATAATATTTTATCTATATTATAAAATAAACCAAACTATTATGACCTTAGGGATGTAATATCTTGTTAATAGTGCAAATTCAATAATGTGATGATTCAGACATGGGACACTAGGGTCAAGGTTTTTACATCGTGTACGAAAGAGTGGTTTTTCCAAAGCACCATCTAAAAGGCTACAATCCCTAAATAATAAATAATTTCAAAGGGGATGATATGCTTTGGGATTAGATTCCATTTCTTCCCAAATCTCATAAAATCCAACTATCAATAAAATCTTAAAAAAATATTATAAATAAATTAAATTTAATGACCATGTTGATGATTATGAATATATATTTAATCCTCTTACACTCGTCTTCATTGATGTAACTTATCATAGCACTAACATTTATTGTTATTAAATTAGCTCTATGATTTCCTAATAAAATTCTTTCTCCAATATCATTACAAAATGTTGGATATTTAAATTTATTTCTGTACTTTAATTCATAAGGATCAATTTGAATTCATTTTTAAAAGCCATTATATTTAAAAAAAACAACTAAAGAAATTTATTGATCCCAACTAATTTTTAAATCCAAAAAAATATTATCTCAAAATAACCATTAGGGTATTAATTTTTCCATTGTACTAAAAATATGTCTGTGGAAGATACACAGTTCTAAAACTAATCATTATATTATGGTCTTGATGAATAATGTTCTCGAACATTGAGGTAAACCTTATATACTGATCAGACACATTGGAATATGGTACTTCATGCAACACACTAAATCTATATTATATATCCTATAATTCTGATCCTAAGAGATGCCAGCTATGAGATAAATGAGTTGTGATTACTTATTATTTTGACTGACTAAAAACCATATATATCTATTCTTTTTAGATGTTTTTTGGGATCCCAATGACAAAATCCATTGTGAAATGTTCCCATTTCAATTCTAGTGTCATAAATTAATGTAACATCCCCTTTTATATTATTCATTCTAACATTACATTATGAAATTCAAACCTAAATGATACAGAATCTACAACGACTCTCTTATTTCTATCCCACTAGAAAAATGATATCAAATATCAATACATATTTGTACTTCCAAGAAGAATATTTAATAATAAACTATGAGATTCCTCTATAAACTCCTTTAAATCTGGTATGTATAAATTTATACCTTGTTCTTAAAAACATATCATTCCCTCGTGATCAATGAAAAATTTAGAAAAATATATAAAATCTTTTTTGAGCTTTATATAATCTATCAGTTCTTCTTTATGATTCACCTAGATATATGATTTAATATTTAATTATTCCATGTATGATTTTCCCCATCCTGAATGATTTCTAGATCCAACCATTGAAAATATAGAAAAATTTGATTGTTTATAATCCTTATCATTGATAAGCTAGAAATATCCAATTGACCCAATGTATTTTCCCCCTTGTTTAATTTCCCATAAAGAAAATTATAGACGAATTATAAAATATTTTCATGTATAAAAAATTTATTTGGTGAATATTCTTCTATATTTTTGTGATAATATACTATTAATTTTTATAATCAGTATATATATAGGACTTTTGACTATATAGATCACCCATTTCTATCATTTATGTATGAAATAATGTAGCTAACTCCAAATCATGAGTTCAAATATTTTTCTCATTAATATATAATTATCAAGATTAATAATAAATATCCATTATATTTTTCATAAGAAATCATTCTAAATAATTCTTCTATCCATGACGATAGATTACAGAACATTCCCCATTATTTGGTCATTTATCCACAGCTATGAAATCTGATATTCTATTTAGTTCAATGAAGATTTTGTCACATTGATCTGTGAAGAGGATCTTGGATCTCATTCATGTTTCATTAGATAAAAGACTAGACAATAATCTTAAATTATACTCAATCCATTTTTAACATCTATCTAAACCATGAAAAATATTGATATCAATCATTGTGGTTTTTCTGAGCCAATACTGAATAGCCTTTGTATTTTTTGGATCTTTCAATATACCAACTATTTAAATTATATAACCTAAAAATGAGAAATTTACCCAAGAATTCTACATTAAATGTTTCTCTTATACTTTTACCTTCCTTAGGTACTTTAGTAAAATTCTCATGTGTCCATATTTCCCATCTATATTCTTTAAATGGATAAAACTTATTATATAATTACTACAAAAAAATTATCATAGTAATATTGAAAAATTATATTCATTAAATTCCTGAAGATAGTGGCGGTAATTAATAAGAATTTATGAAATTACAATATATTCATATTTTCCATACCATTATTTTAAGGATGTCTCAGTTATATCCTTCTTATTGACCCATAATTAATGATATATATAATGAAGTTAAATCATGGAAACAGATATACAATCATTCAGGTGATCAAACAAGTCATCATTACAAGGAAGAGGATAATTTTTCGTAATTGTGATCTTGTTCATATCCCAATAATAATTTTAGAGTCACTTCAATCATTATTTAATTTTAACAACATGAACATGTAAACACTAAGATGGAACACCTGCCTATATTAATCCTATAAAAGGGAGTCAATGATGTTTCTTAATCAATTACTCTAACTCAATCATGGCAATTCTATATGGAGTATTTTTAATTAGTGTGGAACTATGTATGATATATATTAAGAACAAAATAACATGTTTTTGTGATATACTGGAATAATCTTCTTGAAATGCATCAAAAAATTGTCACACAATAGTCATAGTATTCATGCAATGTTTCTCGCTAACAATAAAAAAACCAGTTTCAATGAAAATTAAGACTGATAGAAGGGGTGCTATTTCCATCATATTTTCATAATTATCATCAAATTGATAAAAGATAAATGATTTTTTTGAATATCAAATGTGAATTCACTTCATTGAAAATTGATGTTGTATATTTAGGTAATTCCAATCTATCAACAAAATAACATCAAATTAAACATGAGTATGAATTATATTATTTTCATGATGTAAATTTCCTCCAAATCCGACCATAGATAAATCATGGACATACGATGTATTAATCATACCATTAAGGGTTATCAATGATTAATTTAAATATAATATTTTTTGAGGCTTCTTGATTCCTTTAACAAATTCTATAGATATGAAATAATGTATAGAGCTTGAGAAAATAAAACATTACCAATTATAGATTGGATGATTATTGTACCCTTAACTACATAATTATCACACCCCTAAATAAAAGTAGTGATCATATGATATTTCCCATTGTCTCTAATCTTAATAGGTCACTGACTTCAATCATTGTCATTAACCATCATATTTGGGAATTTTTTAGCACATTTTTCATACTAATAGCATTTAAAACACCGAAGTGACATTGGGTCACTATATATATATATTTCTATCTAGTCAAATCACATTTTAACTTCATTCAATAACCTTGGAAATTAATTTATTTATGACATTTCCTTCAACACAAAAATCATATATTAGTCCCATTAGGAAAATTTCAGGCATGCATATTCCCAAACATTGAGAATAAAGGAAATATATTCTACTTCTCATGATGGTTTATAGATTTTCCATTGAATCCCTTATTTGTCTTTTTATAAATACAATGGGATTGAATATAACTAAAACACCCATTTCCACCTCGACAGAACATCGAATAATATCATTATAGAAACTGAAATATATTATAGATAATTACCTTTAGTGACTTTTTATTAAGACCATGGATAATTGATCACCCTTACTTTTAGGTTGGATGATAATACTAGAAGAATGTCTCAATATTTGTGTAATATATAATTCTTAGGTATCAATATTTTCATCTTCCTTTTGATTTATCTCAATTAACTCCATCTCTATATTCTTATAAATTATATGAGGAAATTAGTTATTAAAAAAATGTATTTGGATCACTTTGTAATCCATGGTTTCAATTTCATCATATTTACTCATATTCTTTATAAGGTTCCTCCATTTATCCACATAACATTTCAAATAATATAGATACAAATTATTTTTTATATTATCAATACTAAATAATGGAATAAATATTTGTATTGGAATATATACATTATTTAGTAACAAATGTATCATAATACCAACTGGTATAATGTTCTTCTTTTTCATCAAAAAATCAACAGAATGTGATTCCCACAATTTATCATTTAGATGTCCATTTCATTCATATCATTAGAAAGATGTGTGATAATTGTAATGAGATTTTTAATTTTAGCTCCCATGACATTTGGATGCTGAGGAGGATTATTATAAAATTATATTTTGTACTCATCATTAACATGGTTCTTTCATGTTCTACCCATTAGCTGAAACCAAAACGATTTATTGTAAAAAACAATATTCATAATGTGGAGGTAAATAATCATGAAAATTTACTTAGAAGATGTATAATTCATTAAATCTTCTTATTAATATATGACATATTATTTTTTCATATTTCATTCATAGTTATCATCTATTTAATTCTGTCATGAGTTTCAGAAATTGTTTGTTAATTTCAAAATTATATCTTCATGGAGTATCAAACTATGTTTGTAAATATATATGTTTTCATGAACCAGGTGATTATTGATTATATCTCAGTGAACCCTTTTTTGAGTTATTACATATATTTACATTTTTTCTATAGCCACTTTCACTTGAATAATCATGATTGGAATATAATTTCATAAAATTTAAAAAACATTATCATGTACCCAAATTCATTGACATTATCTTATACCATTGGACCACCCATTTCATTATGCGCATATATATCATATGGGACATCACTAATATTTTCTTATTTTAGTTCAAAATTTTTCACTAATCCAATACACTAATACTAACTATTGGGACCCAAGATCATCATACAAAAATATTACATCATTTTTATGATTATTAATTACATTACAATGACTCGCGCCCAAATACTATTACAATTTAATGTATCTAGAAACATAGAAACAAAATAACTAGTCTATAGGATATGTACATCATCTCCAACTATTTTATTTATAACAATATGACTTTATATATATATATATAAAATGAGAAATAAATTTCTCGATATCTTAGGAAAATAGAACATTGTAATGGGTGAGATTTGATGGACAATAAAGCTAAAAAGGGAGATATGTAAGAAAAAATTGAACACAAGGGTATTAAAACACGAGAATAACATTTTAATTTCATACACTAGTATCAAAGATCACAATAGTTAGTGGTGGATGAAGTATTTATTGTCCATAAGGCCTCGATCATAAGGGAATCAAATAACAAGACCTATAGAGCAAAACAATGTCATTAAAAAATGATTTGTGTTATAAACATAAGCATTGAAAATCATATTAATATTAATAAAGATTAATTTACAACATCATCATAGTGTAATGGGTCCACTCCCAAACTATCATAGTAGTAAATTTCCACCCCCATGTCCATCATTATATATAAGTCCCTTAACAATCTTTGTTCCCCCCAATTACATTCATGTGTGTCTCAAGATATATAAATAATTACCCAATTAATTTGAGGTAGATATATTTCCCAAATATCTCATAAAAACATACCATATTTATGCGTGATAGAATATGGTAAAATATTAACCAAATAAAACAATATATAAAATTTACCAATTTCATAATCATTTTATTGTTTCACCACAACACATCCCATGTAAAATTTAGTTGGTTTCACAATAATTTTATCATGGTATAACCCATTAAAGGGAAAACAAGATTCATAAAAATTACACAATAAAAAAAATATTTAATAAATGAATAAAATTTTTATCATTCAATCATATTTCTTGTTATTAATTTGTAAAATAGATAGATAATATCCTAGAAGACAACTAATCATGATAGACCATTGAAAATATTTTCTATGTTAAATTCCATTTCCCCTTTTGATTTTTTTAACACATAATTTTTTTTGAAAACATATTAATTTTAGAATGAACTTGGAAACATAAAATTTTATTTTCAATGACAAGAACTGTAATAATGACTTGATGTTATGTTCATGTTGAAAAAATTAGAACAGATATTATTTTCAATGTTTTTGCAAAATGAAAACACAAATTGTTTATAAAAAACCTTAATAATCCATTAAATTTATCAAAACTCGAATATGCATAAAATTTAATTTAATTAATAGTTGAAGAATAATAAATGAAATTGAAAATATTTTTAGAAAATATGTTTTGTGAAGAAAATAGATTTTCTACTAAAGATGAAAATAATATCCGATTTTATTAAAAACATTTATCAATTAATGTAATTGAAAATAAAAATAATTACAATTTAAAATAAAATTCATGAGTTTCTTTGAGAGTGTGAAAATAATACCATAGGAAACATAATCATAATGAATCTGGATAAATAAATACATTGTATCCTAAAATATTTAAAACATTGGTAATGCTAAATTCATAACCCCAGGAAATAATTACACAAAATTAAACATATAATATCAATAATATAATTAAATTCATGATATTACATGTCATGGGGGATTTATATACACCTAATTAAATAATATATGTTCATTAACATAACATATATGTCCAAGAATAAAAATTGAGAAAAACATCTGTTACCATTATTATTGAATTACATAATACAAGTTCAAAATTACATTATAATAAATATAACATTTTTTGAATATATAATACAATGATATTTACATATATCAAAACATAAATTATTTTAATATGGCCTTATATTACCCTTTTATAAATAATTCCATGTTAATTATACATATTTTGTAATAACCTATTAGTTTTTAAAATAAGATTTAATTTGTTATTATTTGTCTCCTCAACATGATCATGATTTCATAATCTAAACAAATTTAAAATGTATAAAAATATAAATTTTAATCAAAATATATGTATTTATTTTAATCTAACAAATTTAGTTATATATAGTGAAATACACAATTCAAAGAGACAGTTGGACATACGTACGTATGAACATTGTTTCCATTTTCATATCGAAATTGAAAGAATGAAATGTAAAATATATATTATCATTATATATTAATTTTTATTCTATATAAATTATATTTTTTAGTTAATCCTACCCTTATTAACTTCTATAAAATTTATGAATGAATTACAAGGCTTCGTGAGGTAGTAGTCAGCCGTACATAGAAGCGACGTTATCATAATCCCACAGTAAGAGAGTAATAATGGTTTATGTGTTTAAATGATTATATAATGATTTTATCATAGATATAATTTATAAATAATTTATAAAAAATTATATAAATTCTTTAATATTTGTAATGAAAAAATGAATGACATAAGTTCATGAGGCGGTAGTTCGATTTACAAACGATTGAGTATTTCTGAACACATTTGATAAACTTCTAGGTGGTTATAAGTCATGATATTAATATAAAAAAATATTAGTGTATTTAATAAATAAAATTATTTTGTAAATTTTACATAATAATAATTGACTCAGGTGGAGTGAGAAATAAAAAAAACATGTTTATGAATGTTATCTCTTCTTTGGGTAGCCACATTCGGTTTTTACAAAAATCATTATATGGATGGATTATTTTACAAATAAAGGCTTAATAGGTGAGAGTAGGGGTGTTGGGAAATTATTTGTATTTTTATTGACCTATCCAAAAGGTTTTTAATGTGTTAGGTGAAGGGGATAGCGTGTCGTCTTTTATACGTGAGGCGAGGGGCACACTTTTAATGTTTGGAATGAATGAGTTTCTCTTGTGTGTTTTTATCTCAAAAGGATAATATAATAGAAAATTATAGATCCATGTAGATTAGTGATCTATATTTATAATTCCTATTATATTTTCACATATATAGAGTCATTTTAAACATATATATATTTAGTTTACCCCTAGTAATCCAAATTTTACCTAATTCAAAATAAATATTATTAATTTTTTTTTCAATTCATTTTTGTAAAATTAATTTTATAATATAAATTACTATTATAGGAATATTTAACAAATATTTCCAAATTAAATTCATATGAGTGTAAAAGGTTTTAATTTTGAACATTTTATACAAATACGATGAGAAATAGAAAATTTTATGCGAAATTGTTCAAAAGTTTACAATGATTTATATTAAAATTAAATATCAATTCTATTAATAGAAGGTATATTTTATTAATGGTTTTATAATATAACTAATTTTTTATAAATACTATTTATTATATAATTTAACATTATAAATAAATAATAAAATGATTTTTCCATTAGAATTCTGTTCTGTTAACTACTTATCAAAAAATATATATATTCAGAAATATTCTTAAACATTACTCAAAAATAAATTGGACATTATTATTCCAAAAAACCAGATTATCTAATCAAATTAATATTATATAATTGTGATAAATTAATTTTATTAATGTTCTAAAAACCTAATAAATATAATTTTTTTAAATGTCATATTTTCAAAAAATATAAAAACATTACTTAAAATTAAATAATTTCTTATATAAATGATTATATTATATAATATAATTTTACATAATTTTTAATAAATATTTATTAATGTTAATATATCAATTTTTGAAATCATACTTATAAAATTATAATTTGACTAAAATTATTAATAGTCTATCATTGTTTTGTTAAAACTCAGAATTTTCTGCAATGCATGCGAACCCAGTGTTGTGTGTTGTGAATAATTAACCTATGTTTTGGTGAAATGTTAAAATATTGTTATATGTAATGAATTATATAAATTATATTAAATTTATTCAAAATAAAAAATCACTAAAACTGAGGGTGTTACATTGTCTCAAAATTGTTTATGATTATGATTTAATGATTCATATCGAACATCATTCTCATATATGTGTCATTAGATGATAAAATTATTATTAAACGAACTAAATTACATGGGTTGTTATTTTTTTCTAATTATTAAATGATTATGGGACATTTCTATTTTCCACTAATTATGATATGATGAAATGTTTATGACACCCATTTAAGTTCATAGGTTAAGATATGATGAATGTTTATAATATTGTGACACATAAACATAAAAAAAATACATACATACAGATATATATATATATATGATTTTCATTTTATCATCGGTGGGACCTATATCATCCTCTATTTCATTTTGTAGAGAATTATATCTCATGAGACAATTATTGGAATCAATTCAATGGACTTGATCCACAATAGGGAACATGTGTATCTAGTTCCACTATAAGAAACATGTTTTTCTTCATCCACTACAGGAAATATGTTATTACTAATCATTTATGGGAAATTGGTGTGTCTTGATCCAAAAAGGGGAGAAGGTGGTGGATCCTTATAAACCATTTTGTTTGTCATTCTAATTTTCATTAATATATAAAATTGTTTTCAATATTTTTGATGGTTACACACTTTTATAACCTGAGATTATGGTTCATGATTACTTATGATTATTTGTAATACATATGGGCCTAAATTTTTTAAATGATAACATTTTGTGTTGTCAATTATATTCATGATCTATGATAATTTGTTTATAAACATCATAATTTATGTTCATGATCAAAGTTTTTTTATTATTATATTATACAATCATTTGGCCATATATTGATATTGCTTATTCATACACATAATAAAAATACTATCTCAACCATTAATATGTTTCATTATCTAGTTTTTTATGAATGTATTTGGTTGGGTATGGAAAAGAGGATTAAAATATCTAATGATATTTTTTGGCGATATTGAAGATATTTAACCAAATTTAATGATTGTTTACCAAGTCACCAAATAAAAAATACTTTTATAGTGGATAGGAATGTGTCTTTCTAATTCATTGAATATTCATATTAAAATATATAAAATATATATTTATATATATTTTTGAAATCATATTCCATTATAGAATATGTTGCTCAAAATCGAATGACTATAAAAGAACATTATCCTCTCCCCAAATAGATAGTTTTACTATAATTTATGTGTATTCATATGTATAGAAATATCTAAATACTGATGATGAGCAATCCATCTAATGATTTTGAAGCTGCATATAGTTATAGGATAAAATGTGACCATCCAATATATTCTAACAACCCATACTAACAACAGAAGAGTCATTGTACACCACATATCCCTGAGCAAGCTTAGGTAAATTCCAAATATGAGTTCATATTGGAATCCATTTAAAAAAATTATTTAATTTTTTATTCCATATAAAATTCACCATTTTATGGTATTAAAGTCAATGTTGGGGCCATATTTTTTAAATCATTAATGAACTATTAATAATTTCCATCCATTCCTAGTAAGCTCGGTATCATGAACAAATTTTACAGTTCTTCCCTTGATTTGAAAACATCCTCCTTCTATGGATAAATTGAAAACCCATGTTAAAAAACTACATTCCAAATTAAAATTACTCCATTTATCCACAACATGAACTTTAAATGCAACACATAAAGGTAAAAACTCGTAAGTATCAATAAAAATAGATTGATATGGTTCTCCTTCTCATATAAAGCTCTTTAGTATAACCATTTTAACATAAAAAACAATAAAATAAAATCATAGATATACTGATGGAATATATGTTTCAACATGTCCATAAAATATATTTGACAAATATTTACACCAAACAGAATCACGAGAGATTCATAATGGCTACACCAATACCTAAAAGTGGTCATCATAATATCATACTATTATAATCATATTTGTTTATTTTTATCACAATAATGAATGTGTGAAAACCCCATAGCCCCCAGTTAACTAGTCTAGCAAGCCATCAACTTAGGGAAAATGGTACATGTTGTTGAAAATTATTAGCTTTAACATTTAATAGTATATGTACATCCAAAATGATCCATCTTCAATCTATAAAAACATCATGGGGGCTACTGATGAAAGAACACTAGTGTAAAAACTACTTTATCCATCACATCATCCAAATTGTTCATGATAACATCTAGCATAGCTGGTTCCATGTGATAATAGGGTATCGATATCAGCTACATAAATGAAAATAGATAAATAATAAATTTATGTTCCATCTATAGAGTAAGATCGGTGAATGAATATTAGTAGACATTGGGGAAGATTCAACAATCAAATGATGATCTAAATTCTATGGTATAAAATCAAGTTCAACGACTTAATATAATTAATGCTCATGAGATTTTGATTGGATGGCTATGAATGAACATATCTCATATCCCACTCTCCTCAAAACACAATTCAGGTCCCATCAAAATTAATTATAAAAAAATATGAAGATAAAAATTAAATTCAGAATGGGGATAAACAAGAAAATACTCCTCTATTATGATGTTAAATAGATCTAGATTGAGAACCAGGGCATCCCTTACTATCCACATGTATATGTTGATATAGAAAACATTTGTTTATAAGAAACCTATTCCTTATGATTCTCAGTAGGTGTGACCATCTCTATAATAAATCAAATATTATATATTGGATGTTTAATAATATCAAAAAATGGTCCAATACAAATGAGTGTGAGGTAATTTTATCAAAAAAATTAGTTTCCATAGATGATGTAATAATGGTGACACCTCTTATAATCACTATACCCATATCAAACTCCATAAAAAACTCATCCATTTTATTAAGTCTATTCACTCATAAATACATTTTTAGAGCCCATTAGACATTGAATACAATGACTACACACCATGTCCATTGTATCTAAAGATCCATAACTATAAAGAGGTATATACATAGACTAGAATAACCATTCGAGGTGTAATTATTAAATTCATGCACATAATATATATGAATGTGTAGGAAAATATTGCATAGTTTTCCCAATCTTTCCACATTAATATCAAGTCATGGGAATACTATTTGATGTTGATAATGGCGTAGAGGGGTAATAAATCATACGAATTGCTCCACCACCCATGGGATAATCCATCCCCATAATCTTCATTCCTAATATCCAACTAAACAGAAATTAGGTGGATTATAAGATCCATATAAGCCAAAAATTATAGAAATATCAATTTATACCATAGTCACATTAACAATTATTTTTGAATAAGTGAAAAGATTAAAAATTTATAACTATTGTCAAATATTTTTGTTCCAAACCCTATTGGTTTTTCTATTCCCCGAACTTTTCATTCATCGCCACCTCTGGGGAATATAAAATAGAAACATGAAATAGTTAGTGTACTCTCACAATGAATGCTACCCTTAGACAAACAAGGTGACTCTAGGGACTTATATATTATCAGAGACTCTCCATAGAACTGTAGGAAAATATCGTCTTTAAACCCATGCAATCCTGTACCACTAGCCAATTTCCCTAAACCATGGAATTCCACCATCTATTTCTTGGACCCCACATCATGAAAATAAGACACTTCAACTTGATAACCCGAAGAGTTTCTTATAATTTTATTACCAGATAATTCTTTTCATGTTATTCCCCTTTTTTGTTAATGTTCATTCAAACCCCTAAAATATGAAAACATATTATGTAGGAACACATGTGACCAATATATTTCTCATCCTACTCATCCAATTCAAATAAAAAACTAGGCATTTAACTCTTAGTTAATTATAAATAATTGCATGAACTATCTTCATGATAGACTATATGAGATTCATATCAATATGTGGGTTCCCCTGAAGAGAATCACTCACTTTTCCCTCATATGGGGTCTATGGAAGATATCTCAATAGCTAATTAATCAACACCAAAACAAATGAATACAATTAGTCAATATAACAATATTAATCTAAACAAGATAAATTATAGAACAAACAATTATCTAAATCATAAAACCTATTAATGGAGACACACATATCAATATCACATGATATCATGAGGATCGTAATGGTATGATATGGCCGTGAACTCACCGAAATATACCTCAAATGGCCAAAAAATAATATGTCCCTTCTAAAATATATCCAATGTAAAACCATCCTGAGTAAAGGATACCTTTGATTTTTTGAAAGGTACTGTATTGGGATACCCTCTAGAAACTAGTGCCAAAACCAATTTGATACTGTCAAGATGGGAATTTTTTATCCCCAGAGGCTTCAGATAATCACCCATGCTTCAAAAAATATAAAAAAATAATAATTTTTACCAAAAAACTGATATACATGGAATATATATGAATTAAATATAAATTAATAGCGATGGATGTATAATGTAAATATATTCTCTAACCGAAGAAAAAAAATGTAGGTGATACAACACAAAATAGGCCAGTCTAAAATTATAATGTACATGAATAATATATAAAACATGACTAAAACTAAAAGTATATTTTATGTGTAATATGTGGGAAACATCCCACTATATCACCAACATCTACCCATAATCAGCAAGCACAATCCACACCACATCACTCCAAAAGCATGATTTTTCAAGTACCAAAATGGAATGCCAGGTCTACACACCATTGATGGCGTATAGAGTGTATTAGATAAATGATATCAATACAATCCCAATCATGTTCTCTTTATAAATATTTGTTAGCGATATTGAAGTTCTTTCCCCAAATTTGATTATTGTTGACTGTGTCACCAAATACAAAATACTATTACGGTGGAAAGGCATGTGTCTTTCTAATTCATTGAATATTCATATAAAAATATATATAATATATATGTATATATATATATATTTAAATTTGTAGGCCACTATAGAACATATAGCTCAATATCTAATGACAATAAATGAACATGAACCTCTCCCCAAACAGATAGTTTTACTATCATTTAAGGGTATTCATAACTATCGAAGTTTCTAAATCCTGATGATGAGTAATTCATCTAATGATTTTGAAGCTGCAGATAGTTAAAGGATAAAATGTGACCATCCAGCATATTCTAACAACCCAGACTAATAACAGAAGAGTCATAGTACACCACATATACCTATCCAAGCTCAGGTAAATTCCAAATATGATTACATTTTGGAATCCATTTAAACAAAAAAAATTATTCAATTTTTTATTCCATATAAAATTCACCATTTTATGGTATTAAAGTCAATGTTGGGGTCATATTTTATAAATCGTTAAAAAACTATTAATAATTTCCATCCATTCCTAGCAATCTCGGAATCATGAACAAATTTTACAGTTGTTCCCTTCATTGGAAAACCTCCCCCTTCTATGGATAAATTGAAAACCCATGTTAAAAAACCACAATCCCCATGAAAATTACTTCATTTATCCATAACATCGACTTTAAATATAACACATAAAGGTAGAAACTCATAAGTATCAACAAAAATAGATTGATAGGGTTCCCCTTCTCATGGACATCTCTTTAGTAAAACCATATTACCATAAAAAATTTCAATAAAATCATAGATATACTATTGGAATATATGGTTCAACATGTCCATAAAATATATTTGACAAATATTTACACCAAACAGAATCACGAGAGATTCATAATGGCTACACCAAGACCTAAAAGTGTTCATCATAATATCATACTATTATACTCATATTTGTTGATTTTTATCTCAATAATCAATGTTTGAAAACCCCATATCTCCAATGAACTAGTCTAGTAAGTCATCAACTTAGGGAAAATGGTACATGTTGTTAAAAATTATTAGCTTTTACATTTAATAGTCTTTGAACATAAAAAATGATCCATATATAATCTCTAAAAACATCATGGAAGCTATTGATTAAAAAAAGCTGGGGTAAAAACTACTTTCTCCATCACATCATCTAACTAGTTCATGATAACGTCTAGCATAGATGGTTCCATGTGATAATAGGGTATCGATATCAGCTACATACTTGAAAATAGATAAATAATAAAACTTTGTTTCATCTATAGAGTAATATCGGTGAATCAATATTAGAAAACATTGGGGAAGACTCAACAATCAAATGAAGATGAAAATTCTGTCTTATAAAATCATGATCAACAACATAATATGATATAATGATCATAAGATTTGGATTGGATGGCCTTGAATGAATAGAACTCATATCCCACTCTCCTCAAAACACTATTTAGCTCCCATCAACATTAATAATAAAAAAAATTGATGATAAATATTAAATTAATAAAGGGGATAAACCAGAAAATCCTCCTCAATTATGATGTTAAATATATCTATATTGAGAACCAGGGAATCCCTTACTATCCACATGTAATATGTTTATATAGAACACAGTGGTTTATGAGAAACCTATTCCTTCTGATTCCCAGTAGGTGTGACTGTCTTTATAATAAATCAGATAATATATATTTTAAGTTTAATCATATAAAAAAATGGTCCAATAAAAATGAGTGTGAAGCAATTTTATCAAAAAAATTAGTTTCCATAGATGATGTAATAATGGTGATACCTATTAAAATAACTAGACCCATATCAAAATCCATAAAAAAACTCATCCATTTTATTAAGTCTATTCACTCAAAAAAACATTTTTAGAGCCCATTAGGCATTGAATACAATGACTACACACAATGGAAATTGTATCTAAAGATCCTTAACTATAAAGAGGTGTATATATATACTAGAAAACCATTCTAGTTGGAATCAGTAAATGCATGTACATCATATATGTGAATGTGTAAGAAAATATTTCATAGTTTTCCCAACATACCCACATTAATAGAAATACTTGTGAATACTATTAGATGTTGATAATGGTGTAGATGGGTAATAAATCATAGGAATAACTCCACCACCCATGGGATAATCCATCCGCATAATCTTCATTCCTAATATCCCACAAAATAGAGATTAGGTGGATTACAAGATCTAGATAAGCCAAAAATTATAGAAATATCAATTTATACCATAGTCACACTAACAATTATTTCATATTATGTGAAAATATTAAAAATTTATAACTATTTTTAGATATTTTTGTTTCAAACCCTATTGGTTTTTCTATTCCTTGAACTATTCATTCATCAGCACCTATGGGGAATATGAAATAACATCATGAAATGGTTAGTGTACTCTTACAATGAATGCTCCCCTTATACAAATAAGGTGACTCTAGGAAATTATATATTATGAGAGAATCTCCATAGAACTGTAGAAAAATATGGTCTTTAAACCCATGTATTCCAGTCCCACTAGCCAATTTCCCTAAACCATAGAATTACACCATCAATTTCTTGGACCCCACATCATGAGAATCAGAAACTTCAACTTGATAACCTTAGGAGTTTCTTATAATTTTATTACCATATAAATCTTTTCATGTTGTTTCCCTTTTTTATAATGTTCAGTCACACCCCTAAAATATGAGAACATATTATTTAGGAACACATGTGATCAATGTCTTCCTCATCCTTCTCATCCAATTAACAAAAAACTAGGTATTTAACATTTAGTAAATTATAAATCATTGCATTAACTATCTTCATGATCGAATATATGAGATTCATATCAATATGTGGGTTCACCGAAGGATAATCACTCACTTTGCCATCCTGTGGGGTCCATGGAAGATATCTCAATAGCTAATTAATGAACACCAAAACAAATGAATACAATTAGTCAATAGAATAATATTAATCAAATCAAGATATATTATAGAAAAAACTATTATCTACATCATAAAACCCATTAAAGGAGACACACATGTCAATATCACATGATATCATGAGGATCGTAATGGCATGATTTGGCCATGAACTCACCGAAATATGCCTCAAATGGACAAAAAATCATATGTCCCATGTAAAATATATCCAAAGTAAAATCATCATGAGTAAAGAACACCTTTGATTTTTTTAAATGAACTGTATTGGGATACCCTCTATAAACTAGTGCCCAAACCAATTTGATACTATCAAGACTCGAATTTTTTATCCCCAGAGGCTTCAAACAATCACCCACGCATCAAAAAATAAATAAAAATATTTTAAAAAAAATGATATACATGGAATATATATGAATAAAATAGAAATTAATAGTGATGGATGTATAATGAAAATATATTCTATAACCAAAGAAACAAAATGTAGGTGATACAACTCAAAATAGTCCAGTCTAAAATTATAATGTACATGAATAATATCTAAAACATGACTAAAAATAAATATATATATTATGTGTAATATGTGGGAAATATCCCAAAATATCACCAACATCTACCCATAATTAGCAAACACAATCCACACCACATTACTCAAACAACATGATTTTTCAAGTATCGAATTACAATGCCAGGTCTACACACTATTGATGGCGTGGAGAGTGTATTAGATAAACAATATCAACACGATCACACCCATGTTATCTTTATCAATTATTGTACAAAAAACCAATAATAAAAATGTTCTGAAAGAATGTCATTATAAAAAATTAAAATTTTTTATATCAAATTCATGGAAACCATTACCACACATCCTCAATTAAAAAATAAATCTACATAAAATAGTTCTAAAAAATACTATCCATCAAACAATTAAATTTATCAAAAATTAGTTATTTCAATGTAAAAATAATATAATCCAAATAATAATGGTAAAACACAGTAAGGATAACTTTTATTCATAGAAGATAAGAAACATGAACACCAATTATGACTACTCTAAAATACAAGTCCATAAAACCAATTCATCAATGTCTAGGGAATAGAGAACACCCTGGAAAGTGAACCCTCTTAAAATGTAAATCATGTCATATAGTTTAATTAATCTCTATCAAGGAATAGAAGAACACTCTAGAAAGTAAATCCCCTTATAATACTAATGAATGATCCCCAAAAATATACATTGTACCTATTCTCCCATGGATCCAACGTGCTTCATTTTTTAACTAACTTAAAAGGTATTAAACATGTAATAATAAAATTTCAATCTCCATTTATCATTAAAAAAATATTAGAAACCCCATTTCATAATTCTATTGAATGAAACATTTCTTTAACAAAATTTGGATGAAAATAATCATTTCATAGAAACCCATTTACACACATAATGTTTCAATCTTGTGTCTTGAATATAAAATAGAATCAAATTTATAAAATCATGAGAAATTATAGATTATCTAATATAGGATAGTGATAGTACCACATAACTAAAAATCACATCATACAAAAGTCTCAAGAGAATCCAAAAACACTGGAATGAATTCCAAATAATTATTAATGTCCATTTTGGATAGAAACATAATTAATATTGAAGGTTTTAGAAAATAATCATCACGTAATCACTAATCCCCACTAACATATCCTAATAAGGATATCAAAACCTAGTAGCGATGAAGAAATAGAAATAATAGTAGCACACTTACCCAAGGAATGTCTTCAATCTATACTTGAGAGTAAGGTTCCAAATGGAGTGATCTATAAGGAAATAAATTACCCAAAATCATATGGGAGAGATCTATGATATGATAGTGGTAAATGCGTATTGAATGAGTTAAGATTAGTCTTGTAGAATATTAAAACTTTCTAGGTTAAAATTATTAATGTCATGAATCCCAGATTAATGTTTTGATTCATCTATGTTACATATACAATAAAAAAGGTATTTCCTCGATTTAAAATACCACATGTGATGATTTCATGATGTGATGTTTATTCATTCTTTAAAAAAATTTCACAATCTAAATTGATGTCATCTATTATTCACATGGTAATATTCATGTCCTGAATAAAATTTATGATGTGAATCTGTATGTCATGCAGAACCAATCATGGTTCATTATGAAATTTCCAAAAAAAAACTCCCTGCCCTTTAAATCACAGAAGTACACTCTTAAAAAATGATATCATACATTTATACATTTCTATTACATACTAATAAAATCACTTAGATTTAATAACATTTCATTGTGAAACAATTATATCATTTTAGACATGATGGTCTCATTATGAATTCAATAAAATAATAATAATAATTATATGGCATAAATCCCATATACTTTCCCATGTCATTGACGGATGATTCTCATGCTCCCACCCTATCCATATATTACTAGGGAACACCAACCCAGTTAAAAAATATCATCATGGGAGGACCAAAAGACGAACAATATAATAAACATTCATAATATATATATGTTTATCATGGGATCTATCATGGACTACTTGGGAAAGTCATTTTAAGCCCCCCTGACTTATTGGGAGAGAACTAAGGGATCCAATCCTCCCTCTATTACACTATTTTAATTTATTTCATTATATTTATACCCACCTAGTTGTACAAGCTTATCATGTTTCATATAATAGTTAATCCCTCATTCATCAGTATTCATGGAATCATCCAAGAGTACAAGAGTCTATCATGGTCCGTTATAGTTATATTACATCGAAATAAATATCCATGAACATAATTTTTTGGAATAAATTTATTTAAATTAAATGGATGATCACCCATAGTTGTAACGAGATATATCACATGTTTATTATCACCTTTCATAACATTTGGATGATTTCTAGAAGACAGACACCTTAAAAAGAAGTTATTCTCTTACAATGATGTTCAACCTCTATCACCAAAGCTCATCCAAATATTTTTAATGATCTATTCAACATCTAATATAAAATATTAAGGTAGATTATATCATAATTAATTATAAATATTAAATATTTATCTATATTAAACAACAAGACTATGACCCATCACCTAGGGATGGTCCAAAATAGACCTCGAGAACACTTTGAAGAAAATCACATAATCTTTTACTATACCATTCATAATTCCATAAAACATAATTGAAATCATTAATTGAAATAATTAGACAAAATAAAAACCAGAAAATCGATGAACAATGTGTAGTCTCCCTCCAATGACATCTCGTTTCATGAAACATTTCTTTATCAACTCAGATTTCAAAAGTTCCCAACATGAACATCCAATTGAAATATGTTTATGATAATTTAATCATTTTACCAGAATATCTCATGGAAAATTACCTATAGTTTCACACTTATAGATTATCACATGATCCATGGAACTAAGATTGTTCCAAAAATTTTAGGGTCTCTTAATAATATCTAGAGAACATTCAGATGCAACTCAAATAATCATTACCAGTTCTGTAATAAATATCAAATTATATATTATACTATTTTATAGAATATTCAGAAAATTAGATCCCACAACATTCCCTATAATAGAAAAACTATATATAAAAACATAAAACATATTTAGAACTGTTTTTCTCCTTTAGAACTACCTTCTATGAGTTTTGGAAAACATGTACATTTCTAAATTTTAAAAAATACACACGTGTAAATATCTACACCATGGGGCCCTTATATGAGGAAATGGATATTAAAATATTAAAAATAACTATAGTTTCCCAAAACAATATTAAAATCACACTCAATTACATTAATTATTTTCTTCAATACAACACCATATTAGTCTAGTATCCACAACTTCATCTATCTGATCAACCCGATTCGAACCTCCACCCCCTAGTAAACTCAACTCAGATATCCCCCTTTAATATTTGGATGAAAATAATTTAGAGCTCTATCCAATGAAGTGATTCCTATCATAGGACCTTCCACCCTCAATAATGAGCCATCTTTTAGATTCAATATTTAAATCTTCTAGGGGTAAATACTCTGTAATAATTGAATACATTCCCAAATCTCGGGAGTCTAGATTACAAAATATTAAAATATTATAATTTTTTAATTTCGATTATATTCTATAAGATATACCATTTAATCAATTAAATAAATATTAAATTCTATAATATATATATATATATATATTTATTTTATAAGATTAAAATTGAACGTTATAAGTAATATCTTATAAATTTTAAATACATCCAAAATTTTTTAGATAAATTACATTATTGAAGAAGTGTATTCTTAAACAAGATATGATTAAGAGTGAACTAATAATAAACATTCACAATTTTATCTAGATTAACTAACCAATTCTATAGGATCTATATAAAAATTCATAAATATTCCAAACAGTTCCATAACCACTTGAAAAAACCCCTTCAAAAATCTTCTAGATTTAAAACACAATATTATGGATAATCGACTAATAGTATCATTCGTAAATCACTCTAGAGATACACCCATACTCAGGTTAACAACATCCAATCAATCTAATTCTATAGGGAAATATTTTTTTTTCCTCAAACAATTTCTGAGTATTGGTTTTTATATTTCCCAAACATTAAGAATAGTAATAATTTTGGATGAAATAACAATGGGAGGTTTTGTATGGATTAGGGGTTAGTGAGATATCAATTTTATCCTATATACATAAAACTACATAAATTCTAAATATATATTTCAATATACCAAATAATATTTTAAATGACTAGAATTATTTTAAATGGTTATGAAACCCTTACTTTATTTTTCTATACCATTACCAACCTATCTCTTATAAATGCCTCAATTCTTCTAGATTGATTTAAAAAAAATATCTTGTAAACATACCTCCTAAAATACTCATTTTGGACACTATACAACAATAATATATATAACGATATTATAGTTTCCATGTTTTATAATGGTTATAAACATATATTTTCAATACTGATTTCATAATGGTTAAGGACATAAGAATTGTTTTCAATTTCATCACTTGGATCCAATCCTCCCGAACCGTAAACCAAATCCATTTAGAAACCAAAATTCATCATATATTCAAATAAATTTAAGAAAAATCTTTCTAAACAAGAATAAGGCCCAAATCATTATCCAAATCCAATATGCTTTTCTAGTATTCATATTGGGATCACTAGAAAACCATTGTAACATACACATCCTAGAATGAAATAATGAAAAAAAAGATGCTGCTATTTTTTCCATAACATCCCAAAATAACATAAAATAAATTTATAATTTATTATATTATTCAAAAACTCTCTATAAAACTACAATGGTTGTAATAAATTCTAGAAAATAGTTTCAAACACATATAAATTACCAAAACATAATTTAGAACCATGTTATCACTACTAACCCCTCTATAATAACCTCTTTCACAAGCCCAGCATATAGATCACCAAAATCCCAATTTTGAGAATCCATATCATTAGAAAATCATCTGATCATATTTACAAACATCATTTAAATCCAATTTAACTCTTTGATTCCAAATTATAAAATTATTGATCAAAATATCATCTTCTAGAAATATTAGTTTGAAATTCCCATAGATTACCATCTTATAAAGTCAGGGGTCATTACAACCACCCCACTCAAACACCTCGCATACTAATGAATTCTAAATAATCCATCTGTCATCAATCCCAAACCACATTGTTTATATCCTCGAATTTTATCCTATTCCAGATGGATATATTTTTTCACATATATATTATCCACCTGTATCCAAGAACCTTATCATGAACACAACCATATCCGTGTTGGAACCTATAACATGTAATTCCTAAAATCTATTATAAATATTCATCTCATTATCTACATTATTAAATCATCTATTGTGTGCTCCTCACCATTGAGATTTATTCACAAAGGATAATTATGCATCATAACGCTCCCCACTATCAAAATAACGTAATAAGAATTCATTATTGGGGCTTAATGACATACATGACTCTTCATACATCTAAAAACATAACATTTAATTTAAAATATATATTATTGTCTCATTTATCCATGATTTCCTAAAAAACATTTTATATCGTCCCCATAGTGATATTAAATCAACTGATCCCACTGCTTAACTACCTAATACATTAAAATATCATCCAAATAACCACACTAAATACCAAACCAGACTCCCACTATAATTCAATTAATGGATATTTGACTAAAAAAGATAGTCATCATGGTCTACTGTAATAAACAATGCACCTCCAATATTGACCACCTTTATATTCCACCAAAACCTCCGAAAACTCAGCATTGACCCACATAATCCATCGAACACAAAATCACATCCCTACCAACATGAGGTTTATACATCTATGGACACGTTAACGCTCACCACTATAGAGGTGTTCATATAATCATTCAACTAATAAAAAAACTAATACCCCTAGCCTACACTACTGTGATTAACATATGTACTAATTGGATTGGGTCATCTCTCCAATACCCTACCACTAATGAAGAACATAAATTCACACTCATTTATGGATCCTTGGGAATATAATACTCCTCATCATCTAAAATTCAACAAATTGAAGGTTGAAGATAGGAATAACAAATTGGTCACACTCAACTATATGTATTCCCCTATATAGATCAGCGTACACAATAATGAACAATCAACATTTAACATATGGGATAATCCAAATAGGCTACACATACCCATCTCGTCTACCCATGATACATAGAAGGGTCATATCAACTATACAATAACATTTCAATCCAAATATAAGGATTATTACCACAAAAGGTGAAAAAATTCCATTAAAACATTGGGATATTGTTCCAGCATGTGTATCATCAAATTGATCTCTCATAGGCATGAACATGGTTGCTCACTAATTTTAAATTCAACTAGAACCATGTATAACCAGCATAAACATCCACAATATCATCCAAAACCAATAGGTGTACACTCCCATACCACTTAATTCAACAGCTCATCTCAGTTTCCACGATTCTAATGTCATCAAGCATTGTCCAAAATGCCTCAATAACTAACGTTTAATTATATATTTCTATATCATATAGCCAAAATCACCATTGGTTTTCATCCTCAAAATCAAAGAATTTCATCTATATATAGGGAAATGACACTATCATTTACCACCAAAGAACATTAAAACCACTAGATGTTTATACTCATGAAATATAAATCCTAGATTGAACCATACAAGTTCATATTCAAAAATGTCATTAGGAACTCCACACAAAATCAATTGGGTCGCCCATCATATCGATCATTCTCATTGAATCCAAAATTCAATGCCAATGAACATTTTTTTTATCAAATGCACTTTAATATCTATGAATATTAAATATACCCAGTAGCATGAACCCTGCTCCGATCATTTAATATGATTCATATACCAATTCATCATGTCTCTAATTTCCCTAACCATATGCACCTAAACCCCTTCTAGGGTTATGTTGACTTGTCATAATATATTGTAACACAATAAAAAACCTTCCCTAAAAATAATCCATGTCATTTATCTCACAAATATCCTAGGTCATATCTCAATTACCCTAGGCTCTCCAACTTATCCCAAAACCACATTTCAAATTTGAAATATAATATAGGGAAGTATCGCTACTCCAATCTCGAATATCCCTAGGTTACTCAAATCACCCACTACGGGGTTCTAAATCAAATACATATATGGAAACTCATGAAAAATTACCATCCCCGTATACGGTTGTAAACATTTCCATGAATCTATATATGGGTATAGCCTCCTAGAGGACCATAATTGTATCCATGTAAATATAGATACATCATTATATAATTATTATTATAATTTAAAATCACACTCATTTGGTCCAATTATGTAAAAATCCACCTTAATATATATGGGTTGAAACATATATGTTATCATTGACACATTAAACAACAAAATTAATTTTATTATCAAAACAAAAATCATAATTAACCACAACGGTACGATAATGAATGAATTTAATTCCAATACTGACCCATTGTGGGTGTCAATACCTACCTCATATAGATTAGATTTATAGTCATCATTAGGGGTCATCCCTCTATAAAATATTCATGAACTCTCATATAAAGATGAAGTACTATGGTTAATTTTAGTATAATTGATCAAAAAATTTAATGTAAAACCACTATATTTTTTTTAAATTAAACAAAAAATATTTAATTCCCCATCATAAATTTTATCTATTACAGAAAACAGATGAAATCTATATGAATCCTAAATAAAAAAATGATTCATGTATGTAAATGTTATCTAATGGGTTACGATATAAAATTATATATTAATGTACTAAATAAAAATATTGTAATTGAATAAAAATGAATATCATAAAATAATAAACCCAGAATATTAATCTCATATTCCTGGTAACCTAGATATGCCTATTGAAACTGTGTTCTTGATGCACTATTCTGGGGTCTATCACATGATCTCACACACACATAGTCACTAATATACCATCTCTCAAAATATATTAAACAAAATAAAACAACTCCAATAGAAAGTTTTATTAAATTCTTACATTTCGCTCTATAGTAATAATATCACATAGTAACATGATCGTACGTGTGGATCCTCGTACACTAGAGGTTATAAAAGAAAATGAGATCTTAGGTGTTACACTGAGGATACTGTACCCTCATATCATAATAAGCTACCAACATTAATATCTATGTAACATCCATCTTTGATAACTAGTGTATGAAAAATCCATTAAATAAGAACCAATCAATAACCGTCGAAATTATTTCATAGAAATATGTAACCCACTAATCCCCTACAGGTTGATCACACATACACGAGTAATATAAGAATTTAAATAGAAGGAAGATGAAATAATATCTTTGAGACTAACCTCAATCCCTTTTACTTATACATTTAATTAACCATATCTTAACATGCATCAATGGTAATCATCCCTACCTGAATGAATAATCAAATAAAGATGTATGTGTACCCTAGTTTCATGGCCTCCCATAAAGGGGATAATACAACTCGATAGGCCACCGCTAATAATTCCCCTAATATCATAATATAATATAGTGAATGATAATGTGATAATCACACAATAATTAATCAAATATGAAAAATTAATAAATATTTTATCATTGATACTAAGGTTATAAGGTGATACCCATGATAAACCATACCTACACCAACTTATTCCATGTGTTTTTGAGAATCACACAAAACTAGGGGGATCCCATATTAACCCAAATCCAAATAATAAACAGCCATTAGTATGACCATCCATCCCTATAATAAAATAATTATGTTTATACACCCAAAGAAAAATAAACCTCACATAAAATCATATCAGGGTATGTACGCTCAGAGATAACATAGTCACACTACATATTATCTCACAAACATACACACTAGGTTTCAAAAATTAAATTATAACTAATTCCTACAGTATGATTGAACATATCCCCACAAAATATTATACAAAAAAGATACACTTTGGGACTCCTCTTTCGAACATAGTGTCCTCTAAGAAACATAAACTTATAGATAACCTATTAAAAGTGGATTCATGTCAATCTCAACCAATCCTATGAAATTATCACATTATCTTGAAAATGACTCAATAGAACAAATTAAAATTTCACATACATGCCTTTATCTAGAAAACTCATATTCTTAGGGAACATCCACCCTGAGACCTCATATCATTATATGCTGGTTAGAAACATACATTAACTATTCACAGACCTGATAAGTGTATATTATTATAGAATAGTCCATCATTTTTATTATAGCAATAATAGGATATCACTATTAATGTATGGGTTTTCCGGAGAACCTGAAATCGAAGTTATTCAACTCATAACAACACCATTCCCATGGTCAACATAAAAATCTAGTACCCTCCAGGGGAACCTTAGTCATATATCATCATGCATCTTTATCTAGGTCCCTCTATGTCATTTCTAATAGAAGATCTGTATCCAATCACCTAGAAAAAATCGATTCTATCTTTGATTTTATAATATCTTCTTGGCCTTAATAGTCTAGATAGAAATTCCATAGATGCATCACACATAAGATATATCATAAATCCAATACCCCTTCACATTCCGTCCTCATTCAGTACCAATAGACCGAACTTATCTATATCCTTCCTAGAGTATCCCCACCTACATTTTCACAAACTAGTTTGAGAGGAACTCCCAACATCCATATAAATTATATATTATGAAGCATATAGGACCTTATAAGGAATGTTGTGTACAAATCATGGTAGTCATTTCAAACCCTTACTATCAATTAATCATATAGGTCTAAGGGGCCAATATAATCCATGTTAGATAATAAATTTATTTCATAACAATTGTTTCCTAATGGGGGGCATTATTTCTTAATGATTAAAAAATATTCAATCACCTCACTACATGTTGTTGAGGATTCCTACTATATTACAAGGGACTATCATATACCTTCAACCATAAACTACATCTATATATATTTCAAGGATCATTAATTTTAGGGAAACATATTTCTTTAATTTAATTTAAATTTTCATCCCAAGAGGGAAATAATATTACAAATAAAAAAACCAAATCATAAGGTTATATAGAAGATCATGGAGCATATAAATAATTAATAATTAGTCCGCTTCATTGACAATTGACCCTTATCACCAATGTTTTCCCATACATCATCCATATTGATATGAAAATATGAGTTTCGATCTTAATCCTTAAGATAAATTTAATTAATTATTAACATTTATAAAATTATATGAAAATAATAAATTCTAAAAAACACACAAGAAATTTCGCATCATAAAACTATGAAAAATCACCCATGGATGGTCCATATCCCACCCCCACACCACATTGAAATAAAACAAAACTATCATATAACACTAGATCATTCGTAATTCAATGAATATTAGTATAAATAAGTACATCAAACCACTAAATGACATACCTCTCAATAAATGTGAAATGAATATGGATTTTACTCTCATGACATATTGTTTTAGGGAATTTTCATTTTAATACCATCTATCTATAAGAACAATTTTGAAACATCAGTCTAGAATCTAATTTTTATAATTAAATTATTCAAACAGAATAACATATGTATGAAAATAATTTATTCATTAATTCATGAGAATATTAAAATCATAAAAAAGACCCAAAATTCAACTTTCATGTGGTATCTTCTCTTTATATATATAACTTTTCATTGAATCATAAGTTATCAAACCATGTCTAATGAGAAAAATTGAAGACTATACTTACCATTTGGAGAACATAAAAATGTTAATTAAATTTAAATCCCCGCCACATTTCCTTGTACCCATATGAAAAATCAGAAGCTAAACATCATGCTTCAATATTATTTTTATCCTTTTAGACAACATAATTGAAGAATTGAAAACACATAAACATATTTAAATTAGGAAAATTCAAATAAGAATACATCATCCACTCAAGACCATTATTGAGGGGAGGATTTCAGTGTCTTGTAAATCAATATTTTATCAATAAAAAACTATCACTAATAATAATTAATATTCATATTAATTATAAAAACTTCAATAAATGAATGTGATATCCCCTTATTCTTTTTTATGTACCTACGCTAAGACCTCCATCCTTATCATAAACATCACTCTAAACAACACAAATTAAATTTGGTGATGAAATATTTATAGCTTCTAAACCATCTGAAAGCTTCCCCTTTAAGGACATTTAATTCTAATAACAAATGAACCATACCACTAATATACTATAATCTTTTAAGGGTAAATCCATAAGATGAATTTATTATATTTCCATTTCTTAATATTATATATTTTATATCATCACATTAAATTTCCAAATGATTATTTTTAGTTTCCATAATTTATACCATATACTTTCTATGATAATCCATATTTTATACAAGATAAATGTTATATTACATATTATTAAATGTTAGTATTGTATGATTTGAATTTTACATTATATGATTCATATTATTTTTGAAAAGATACAACCCCTTCAAAATGTTGAAATATCCAAAACATTTAATGACTATACTTTAATTTATAAAACAAATTCACAATTTCATACGA
The DNA here is from genome assembly GCA_963277665.1 of Viscum album. Lineage (NCBI taxonomy): Eukaryota > Viridiplantae > Streptophyta > Magnoliopsida > Santalales > Viscaceae > Viscum > Viscum album. Next base: position 640,353,991 of record OY728126.1, on the reverse strand, counting down.
TTAAATAAATTATTTCTTATGAAATATATTAAAATATTTAATTTCTATATACAAAGAAAAAATCATAACGAAAAACCCATCATTCCTATATAAAAATTTAAAAATGATCATCCTGATACTCAATTATGATAATCTCTCCTAGGTCACTCTCATAATAAATTCCATCCCAGAGACTCATCATAAATGAAATCATCATCCAGTGGATGAAGTAATGGTTTAAGTCTTTTTTAAATTTCAATTACTAGATTATATATATAGTTTAACAATTTTCTAATAGTTGGAAGGGTGTATATTTTATAAAACAATACAATGTGAGGTTTTCTAAGGCTAGGGGGATTTGTCAAATTAATGTTCCATCATCAAAAATTAAACCACTAGAAAATATTGTGATTCATTACAATATTTACAATTTAATATAAAGAGATTGAACTTATTTTAATGACCATGTAAAAAAAATATTCATAATTATAATCCATAAAAATCTATCTCTTTTAATAACTGTTCATTTTCTGTATCCACATCCATTGGAATTCATTCTGATAAACCCGCCTCAAGATTTCCATCCTCTAGGTTGTCAACCATTGAAAAAATTATAATGAAGTAATTCATTCAATTTTTTTGAAAAATAAAAAATAAATTTTACATTACTTATTTCAAAATGGACGGGGATATAAGAATGTTTCTCCAAATTAATGTCCCAGATCACATCCTAGGGATCTTATAGACATTCATCCCTATGACACCTATAACTCATCCTTTTGGATCATAAATTTTTTATATATGATTAAATTTAAAATAAGTATTTATAAATAATATACTATCTCTTTGATGAATTTCATATCCATATCCTTAGTTTGTCGCACTACCACTAAAACATCCTATATTTGTAACATCATTCAAAATACTAATAAAATGGTACAATTATTTTCAAGAACTACCAAAACCCACCAAAAAAATATTTATAATTTATTACAGCCCTAATAATCCACACCATACTAGAAATGGATTTAATATATACTATAAAATACCCTTAGACACTTATCAACATTATGATCCCAATTTACATCCATTCTGGCACCCCTATGACCTCCACACGGTCCCTTTAAAAAAGGAATATGCATGAGAGAACAAAAATCAACACTCTTGAGAACATGATAATTTATCTAATACTAAAACCATATAATGAACATAAAACATAGCTTATATAACATTTAGATTCTAGATTCACATATTAATTCTCAAAACAAACCGTACTCAAATGTAACAAATTCTTACTTACATTGAATTTACCATCATATAATGACAAGATTAATTACACAAACAAAATATAGAGACATTTTAAGACCATATAAATATTTAATATCATTTTATGTAACTACATAAAAGGATTATATTTCCTTCCCACAATAGGTATCTGGTATAATATAATGAATTTTGGTACTTCAAAATGTGTTGGATTTATTTTTTATCAATATATCAATATGTATCATTAGATGAACATATATCCGAATTTTGAAATTTTGATTATAGACTAGAACTCAGACTCCCTAAACTAGTCCTAAAATCATACAAATTACATTTATTGAATTGATAATGGTAATCATGTTCTAGTTTGTTTCTATTTAAACCATACAACATCGAATGGAAAAACTGGATCTGTTAAATTTTCAAGGTACTTTTAGGTTTAAAGTTTTAAAAAATAAGGACAAACATTTACATAAACTATAATCATGTCATTAAATGAGAATACAACATCCATAACCCATCTTTTTTTATGCCACATTATTTCATCGTTGCAATCCATATAAAACCCCTTCTAATTTTAATATATTCAACAATATTCATTATAACCAAGGGAATATGAAACATATGAAGAGTGTTATAAATTCTCATAGAGGGTAAACATAATAATTAACAAATTAAATTCAACAATGAGCATAAAAATGAACTTCAGGGTCTGAAAACAAAATTAGAGTGCCTAAAAATAATAAAAGAACTCACACCCATCAATAAATAAATAATAAATTACGAAACAAGCCATAAATAATTAACAAAATGAATAAATAATCCTAATCCATGTGATATGAATCTAGATATAATAAAACATTTCAAACACATAGATCGAATTGATAAAATGTGTTGGTCTAATGGAATATCATTATCATAGGACTCTTATAAAACCCAAACAATGAAAAAAACCATATAGCTGGATTCTATTATAAATCTTTAGGGATTATAATGATTAAATAGTTCATTGGATCTCTATATGGGCACACCCATAATATAATCTATAATATAATGACCAAATATTATCTGTGTGAAACCATTGTATAAGCTATATAGAGATCACTAAATGCTCTAAAGGAACACCCATATTATAAGATATATCATTATAACTAGTGTTCTATTATTGGAAATAAGAATACATATAATTTATATCTGGATCTCCCATATTTTTGCGTGTATATTTCATGAATAATTTATTTTCCATAGAAATAATCATTACTTAGTTCTGCATTGGAAAATAAATTTGTTTCATAACAGTATCTTTAAAACATGACTAACCAGTGGATAAGAAGCTACTTTCATATTAATAAAATTGAGATATTCTTCATCCATCATAATTAGTAATGATAATAATATCATTGAAAAATATTACCATTCGAGCATAAGTAAGAACAATGGATTTCTTCTTTGATGGAGAATGATTTAAAAAAGATCACTCATAACATTTCTCATAGAGAAAAAATTTTCATTGAAAAAATAATGTTATCAAATTAAAAATTCATAAATTATTTTGGAAATTATTTTCATTCAAAATAACATTCAAAACAAGTAATGGATTATTTTAAAAATAATTCAAATAATTTCATGAAATAAAGAACTGTTACAAATTTTAAAAATAATTTTTAAAATATTTACAAAATCCAGTCTTTTAAAATGACCTTTAAATATTATAAAGGATGATTTAATGAAAATTATGGTCATATAGGATGCAAATTTCATTTAATCTTTAAGCATTAAAACAAATATTCCTTTAACATTTTTTAAGGACTAATGATATTTTATAGAATTAATGAAATTAATTTCAAGGAAAATTATAAAAAGATAAAATTATGGAAAAATTTCATTAATAATTATCTAGATGTTTTTAATAATATATTTAATTTTTTTTTTCAAAAACATGGTTTTGGAAAAAATTAGATTTCCAACTGAAGAGATAAATGATTAAATTTATCTTGAGAAAATATTCTTAATTAATTTATATAACATAATTGGAAAATGGTATTGTTAAATTAAAATTTCATTAATGTCCATTGGAAAATAAAATTAAATGGTATTATTATATAAATATGAAATAACTTCATTCCACTAAAATATAAATAATCGTTCTTGATTATTGTTTTATTGTGAAATAATCACTTACGAAGTTCATAAAGAAAATATTTAATCAGAGAATAAATTACGTTCAAAACATAAATAATCATAAAAAAGTGGTAATACATCAAAATATAATCAATTTAGAAACAAAAATAATCTTATAATATCAAATATAACGAGGAAGTAATATAACCCAATGAATAGAAATTGAGTTATGATATTATTTACCACTTTTTATGGTTTTAATTCAAATACCCATAGTTGATTGAATTCCAATTGATATAGAAAATATCATTATGTATGATTTATTGATGATATTAAATGTGAAATAGTTTTTATATATATCATATAAAATAAATTAGTTTCATAACATTAAAATATACCTAAATGAAGTGAAATTGGGATCAAATCCCTTATCACTTTTCTAATATTTTGAATCCTAATAAAAATTAATTAATAATATAAAATTAATAGTTATATATCAATAAAATATTTAGATTAATGATATTAAATTAATAAGGATTATTATATAAACTACTAAAAATAAATAAATGGCGAATCTCGTATATATTTAAAAGAAGTTAAAACGCTTTGATAAAACCCCTTACCTCACACATCATTTTGGATACATGTGATTTAACATCCTGTATAGTGGCTTTAAATATGATAATAACTTATTAATTTTTTATATTAATATTATTGATATCATATAATTTTCTTTTATATCAATTTATCAGATGTTTTTTTAATAATCATTCTTTTTTTTTCATTATTTCTAGTGTTTATTTCCTTTTTTTCCCATTCATGATTTCTTAATGTTCTAGTTCTTGTTAATTTTATATAGTTACATAACCTCCAAAAAATATTCATGATATAATTAAAATTTTATAAATTTTGTAAAATTTTAATATAAAGATTGAAAAAAAATTAATTAATTATGTAATGACTATAGAGACTGTAGGTCGTACGTACACTTGATTTAGGTTTCAAGGTTTCAATGACCATTATTGAAAAAAGATTATAAATATTTTTCCTTTATATAGTATTCATAATATCATATATATATATATATATAATATTATATAATTATATATAATCCATTGGGTGTGGTGAAGAAATAAAATATAGACGTAGAAAAATTATTGAAATAATTTAACTATTAATATGTAATTTAAATTTATAAATAATTTAAATTGAAAGTTATTTTTCAAATAAAATTCAGAATTTTTAAATATTTATATTAAAATAATTAACATAGAAAGTTATCAAAAAATAAACAAATTTATTTTAATTTTAAAGTGAAAAATTAATTTTTTAAATTAATTTTTACAATTTATAAAAAAAATTAATTTAATATAATAATTGTTGATGCAATAAAAAATCGGGGTTTTGAGAATCTTTTTTTTCAAGCATAAGATGATTTATTATTATTTAAATAACAAGTCAAAATAAATATATAAATATATATTAAAATTTATTGGTATATAATATATCAGAATTCATAAAAACATTCTTCATTATATATTATTTAATTTATTAAAATGGAAAAAACAGAATTATCATAAAACAATTTTTAAAAATCTAAATTTAAAAAAGAAAAAAACCAAATTATAGTAAAATTAATTATAATGGTGATTAAAATAAAGGTATGTGAATTTTATAAATCTAAATTACAATTATATTGTGTTAAATCATATTAATAACATTATATAACTTTTGAGTTTCATTATTTATTGATAAGAAGGTACACAATTCAAAAATAAGTATCTTCTACTATTCTCTAACGAAAATTCAAAAAAAATCTCCCAAATAAAATTTTGATTTGATAATATCAAAAATTAATTTAAATTTATTAAATATGTGTTCTACAAATCAATAAAATTTTTTTAATATTTATTCAAGAAAATTAATAAAAGTTTTTTTTGATGAAAGCATATTTTTGAACAATAGAATAACATAAATAAAAATTGATTTAATATTTACTGAAAATTTGTAAATATTTTATATTTCATAGGATATATATATATAAATATATGAAAGTATATTGTACTATTTAAACCTAAATGTTTAATATCTGGGTTATAATAGTTATAAATATCAGTAGTCATTTATGATATGTCTTGCATATTGAATACACTGTCGAGCTTAAAGATATCATGGCTGCATGTACAAAAATCTATTGAATAGATACAATTTATTTTAAAATAAATTTATCATATAGTATTGGGGTATTAAATTATCATATAATCTTATATTTTGGTTCGTTTATTAGATCTAACATAATCTCCATCTTTTAAAAGCTCATGGTGTTGCCTCCACCCCTTTAATAAATTTAATAATTACAATTTGAACATTATCTTGGTAATCAAAGGATATACATTTTAAAAAAAAAGTTTTTTAAACCCACATCATTAATGGGTTAATAAAACACCACTTTTATACTATATAATGGAATTCACGAGGGTCATCTTGAATAACACAAACAAAGGATCCATAAAAATATATAGATGGGAACTTGATATTTGGATATAAAACAAAATAGTAAATAATCATAGAGTTTGATTGAGTTAATTTATCAAATTAAATTTAATGATAGTTGGAATGATAAGAGAACCAAAAACATAAATGAGTTATGATTTTAATGACCATCTGATAAATATTAAATTACTATAATAGGAATTCATTTTGTTTCAAGATCGTTTTACTAATGTTGACGAATTCCTATTACGTCTTGACTTAGAGAGAATGTACATATACTTAATTAAAGTGTATAGTTTAATAAATTAATCAATTTAAACTAAAATATCTAATTTGGATCTAAACTACGAGTATTCAATATGAATTATTTTATTTTGGAAGCATTAAAAATAAAATTTTAAAGGATAATATATACTTAAGTGGGAAAATAATATATCACAAATACCTAGACATTAAAAACCCAAAATGGATAGAACGTGGTATGATAATACACAAAATATGTAAACCATCATATGAAACATTATGCCTACAACTAAATACAAATACCCAAAGTTCAAAAAATTTATTCTTAAATAACCATAAAAGCAATGTTCATTTTTTCCTATAATTATATATCATGCCCTTAAGATTTGAATCCCGAAAATATGTTAAAATATAATATAATAATAATAATCACATAGTCCCTAAATCACTTTTCAGTCTCATGGATATCTATACACTAAAAATTATGTTCCCAAAAATACCATAGTATCTAAAATCATATAAATACTAAATATTATAAACACCTTAATTATTATTTCCAAAAAAATTAAATGAATACAAAAAAATAAACTAAAGCATCACATATACATCAAAAAAATAAAATTATTCCAAAAGTTCCATTACTAACATTAATTAGTCGTCACGTTAAACATCAAAGGGGTGTCTAAGATGTTAGACATATAATGATCCTTAAAATTATATAAACATGATGGAATCTATATCATTTAATATTACTACTCATGATAATATCCTTAAATACAATGTTAACTAAACTGAACTCTAATACAAACTATAATAGCCTATAATCCACAGTCTCTGATCTTGTTAAAAAATAATAACAATTGTATTTCAAAAATTGATTCAGATAATTTTCAAGAAAATTTCTTCCATATAAACCATAAAAAATAAATAGGATGAATTAAATCATATAAATTCTTAGGGACATTTTAAATTTAGAGTTTTTGAGAATTAGGATAGAGCCCAATATAATTAATACCCATGTTTTTTAAGCAGTATATCTCATAACTAACCAACCTTTTCATATTTCACATTATTTAATCATCATCAACCTTATGAAATACCTTATGGAAATAATTGGTTCGATCTCATTATTCAAAACATAGGGAAGATGAAACTGAAGAATTATGATCTCAAATTATCAAAAATGGGAAAAATAAGAATTCAAAATTTAATTATTCAACAACAATAAAAACTTCATATATGTATGGTGAAATAATCAGAGTGAATTAGAGTTAAATAAATGGACTCATACCCTTCAATACATTAAACATAATTCATGAATCATTGAATAAGTCACAAAAATATAGTCATAAGAATCAATAATAAGGACCCATGTGAGATAAATATTGATCGAATGAATCATTATAATGTCTTGGAAATCATAGAGATCTATCTAGGCACAACCATCCTATAAGAATTAATGGGTTCACCTAGTGTTATATAGGCTCACCCATCAAATAAGCTAAAACATTCACACTTAACATTATCGAGGTGAAAAAATCATAAAATCTTCATTGGGCTTACCCATTTCCTATAATGGGGATCAAGACATCATATAAGCTTTATCAAGATAACATGTAATGTCCATGTATCATCCAGAAATAAAAAAATTGGATTAAAGTAACTATTAGTTGATTAAATCATATAAATGAAATTGTTTCCACAATAATCTCTTTGAAACTAGATTAACCCATGGAAATTAAACCTCTTCCATAATAATAACTTTGAAAAAATAATAATCAATATAGATAAATAATGTATATGGTAAAATTATAAAATTTTATTATTGGAGAGTAAATAAAAATAAAGATGTAATATTAGATAGAGAATTATTTTTAAAGATTACATCGACCATTTATTTAGAATATTTATCTTTTTAAAAAATAAAAATAAAAAATTCTAATTTATATTTTATAATTTTGTTATTAAAAATAACCAAAATACATGTATATAACGTTTTTATGAAAAATTTTAATCATTTAATAAAGAATATATCCTTTCATGAAAACAAATAATTTTTAAAATATTTCATAATACTTTTATTTTAAAATAAACATGAATTAATATTAAATAATCATCAAAGAAAATAATGGTCATGTTTTCAAAAAATTCCATTTATTTCAAACATGTTAAAGCAATGATTCCATTCTTTTTATTTGTAAAATCGAGATTTAAATTTTTTTACTAAATAATTAAGGATTCCTATGATTTTATTTATGTTGGAAAAATTGGGAAAAATTGTTTTATAAATATTCTTAAATGGTAAAATAATATTATGAAATTTTTTAAAAACATTGTTTTTATGGAAAAAATATTTCAGTACAAAGATTTAAATAAAGTCATTTTTTATTAAATATATTTTCACAAATATTTTAAGTAAGAGAAAAAAATAAAATGGTAATATATCATTAAAATATCATTATTAACTGTAATAGATGAATATTAAAATACTTTAGTAGACAATAATCAAATTTTTCCCTTCAGTTGACATGCAAGAATAAACAATGTTGATAAGAATGAGATCGTGAAATAAACTCTTTGAATTATCATAATGTTGATATAATAAATAATAAATGTATCAATTATGTTTATACACAGTAAACACACATAAAAATTTAGAAATATAACATAATATAATCAATTTCAATGCACACATAATTTTTTAATTTCAACGATGACGATTCAATAAAACCCAATAGAAGGAAATTAAGCTATAAAATTCATTACAACATAGTGACATTTATTTCAAATACTATTTTATAAAATAAATCATATTCAAACATAAATCGTCATTAAGAATGAATTATTTATTATATTACCAGAAAAGTGTAATTATATAAACCATATAAAAAATGTGGTTCACTACATTACAATATGCCTCAAGGAAACGAAATTGAGATGAAATCCATTTCCACATTAAAAATATTTCAAATAATAATCCTCAATAAATAATTAAAATAATAAAACATTAAATATCTATAAATTAAATTTATTCATGATATATCATATAATATTTCCAATATATAAATCATAAAAAATAAATAACTAGTGAATATGTCATGTATATCATAAAAGTAAAAGTGAGGCGAGATAAACCATGCCTTATGCTTATTTTTGGTTGAATGTGATCTATGTATAGTTGTATTAAAAATGTTTTCAACTTAATAAATTATAATTTTAATGATTATAATATCATATATTATTTTTTTATAAATCTTATCAAAAATTTATTAATAATTTTTTAATATTTTCATTGTTTTTGGTGTTAGTTGTATTGTTCTCTCATTCATAAATTGTACAGAATTTTCATGGTCTAATGTATATTATGTGTTAACATGATTTCTATAATAATAATCATAAAATTATTATCATATTTGAACATAAAAATACTTTTAATACCAATGATGAAATATGGTTTTGGGAAATGATGTATGTTATGATCATTGAGACGGTAGGTCCTATATACAAATGAGTAAAGTTTCAATTTTTCAATGATCAGTATGGAAAGGTGGTAAGTTATATTATACCGTTAAAAAATTATATTCATATTATAATATAATTTTATATTATTATATATTTAATAAATGTGGTGTAGTGTTGAAGAGAGAGTTAGTTGTGTTTGTGAATTAAGTAGTCCACACATGCACGAATGATGTTATCATTTTTCAGTGCCAGAAAGAAAATGATATATTTTATTTTAATATTGTTAATAGTTTAATTAATATCAAAATTATGTCATTTATATAACTTATATTTCTTTTAATTTATCTATATTCCATTCAATGTAATGCATTACTTAATATTGAATCATATTGCCTTGTGAGGCAATAGTCCTCTATACAAAAAAAGTGACGTTATTGTATCTATATAGAAATGGATTGTAAATACTTATATATTATATAATTTTTAAAAAGTAATAATTATGATATAAATATCATACTAATAATTTATTCCCATCACCATATCCAAATATGGGATGTGGTAAATGAAAATCAAACATCGTATGTTCGTCAAGTAGTACGGTTTCGTACCCACAAATGATGATTTCTTAAACCATTAAATGTTAAGGGATATGAATTTAGGTAATTAAATAAAAAATATATATATAATTATATGTAATATAAAAAGGTTATATTATAATAATATTATAAGGATAATTTTGGGATGTGGCAGGGTAAAAAATAAAAATGCTCGTTGAATAACGTTACCTCTCTTTTAGGTAATTTCTTTTGGTTTCCACCAATAGGATTATATTTTTTAATTTTTGAAGAAAAATTATTTTTATATGTGAATATGTATGTATATATTTTATTTGGTTTTTTATTTTCAGAAAATAAAATTGATGGAATGAAGATATGAGTATATGGGGTTGGCTTTCATAATTGAGGTGAGAGTAAGACTAGTAAATTTTAAAAAGAATGGATTCCACCCACAATTTTATTATGAGGTAAAAAGGATCAAATAATAGAAATTTATAAATAATATTTGTTATAATATTTCAATTTTATCATATAATATATTATAAAAAATTAGTTCATTTTAAACTAATCATTTATTTTAACACAGTAGAGAACACATTTTTACCTTAAAAACATTAAATAATTTTATTTTTTTTCACAATTAATATTGGTAAAAAATTATGTGGAGGTAATTATATGCTATACTTTTTTCTGATTAAAAATATGTAATCATAATTTCCCAATTCAATTTATATAATTGAAAAAAATTAATTTAAAATTAATCTTTTAGATGCAATATGAAAGAAACTTTTCAATGGGAAAACCGTCAAAATATTAAAAAATATTTACATCCAATTTAATAGTGAAATAGAATCCAATGAAATAAATTTGAAAAAGTGATATATTATTTAACTAATTCTATCTTAAAACAAAATTTCAATTTAATTTATCTTTCTAAATAATTTAAATTATGATGTTAAAATTCAGTAGTTTCCACAATTGATTAAGAAAATTAATATTTTGAAATAATTTTAAACAATATGCCCCAATTAAATATTTAAATTGTGATTTGAAAAAATATTTTATTGTTTTGAGACAAATTTTCTGAAATTGGATTACATTATATTTAAAAAACTCAATGATGCGATGAAAAGGCGGGTTTTCAAGACGTATAATATTTTCAAGCATAAGATGATTTATAATTGACTCAATATTTAATAATAATAATTATATAATTCACTATTTAATTTTAATGTTATATAATCTATATATTCAATTAAAATCATTCATAAATATTTATTACATTATTTAATTACAATGAAAATTCATTATGCACTTTATATCATTTTTCCAAAAAAATTACTTTATAAACCCAATAACAAACATATCATAAAATAAAAAAATGTTGTTTAATATTTCTTTATGTATAATATATATTACTAAATAATACCAATGTTACATGAAATAGTTTTATACACATAATGGGATCTTAAAATTTCTTAATTTGTTGAAAATAATTGCAATTTTTACAAAAATCAAAATTTTTCACTATTCTACGAAATATAATTATGTTTTGAGATATAACGGAATTTTACTCCTAGTATATTCTGATATAATTATATTAAAAATAACATAATTTTTTTAAATAATTATTATGAAAATTATGATTCATTAATTATAATAATTAGTCATGTAAATAAAAAAAATCATTTTTTATGAAAATATATTATTGAAAAATTAAATTACATAACTAAAAAGACATTGATTGATTACTAATTTTTTAAATTATGTATATTTCATATGATATATATATAATAAACAGTTTAATACAATAAAAAACCACTAATTTAATGGGTAATGTGTAATAATAATATACATTATGGGTTGTTTCATCTTCGTGTTGTATGTTGAATGATATATCGAATATTGAAAATATCAAGGTTTTGTGTACCACAACATATGAAAGAGATTAAAAAAATTTAGAAAATAATATATCATATTTTCCTTCTATGGATTTGTTAGCCAAATCAGAGGAATTAAATATAAATAATAACTCCTACTTATTTCTATCAGGGTATTAATGTATGAATAATATCAAGAGTTAAATGTTTTCTGGTCATGATTCTATTGTGTTTGAAGATATTTATTTTATTGGGGCATATTTTTTCATTTAATTTCAATATAAATATTGTGTTTACATCTTATTTCAAATACATTATAATTTATTATTGGTTATATGTATAAAAAGTAACAAATATAATTCAACTAAATTACATACGAGTGATGTCCTTGTAGTGTCTCTGTTGTTCAATTATAGTGGGATTACAATCTAATTGGATATATATTATTTGTATTTTTTTTAATTTGGGAAATAATGTTTCATGTCTTGTGATAATTCAGGGGTTCCAGTTAATATCATAAAATGGGTCTTTATTTAGAAAAAAAAAATTGAATATGATTTGTTTTTTTATTAGATATGAATATAATTTTTTAATACTCAATGCAAACAAGTGAAACCAAAGAAAACTATTGGGACATATCTCTTGGTACAATTACAAATAAAGGATAAAATTATTGAACAATAAAATATTTTTCATATGTTTGAAAAAATTAATTATTAATTGTGAAATATTGAAAATAAATTAAACCTAAAAATTATATAAGCAGTAAATAAATACTCCCAAAAGACAAAAAATCATAGTATATTTTGAGGTTTAGAAAATTTAATTTTGAATTTTGTAATACAAAATTAATTCATAAGTATGATTTCATGTAATCATAAATTTGCATAAATCTATTAGTTTAAATTTTTATAAACATTATATCATTGTTTGGTTGACTAACAAATATATAATGCCACATATTATAATTATTTATCATAAACATCATCTTATCTCAAAACCTGATAGTGAATAAGAATCATTCACCCAAAATCATCATTCTATTATAATCATGGATCTCATACAGATCCTTTCACCCATATGCATGGATCATGTAGGTATTTCACCATCAATAAATATAGATCCCATAATCATTATACAATTGGATTGGGTTATGTAATAATAATTTCATAAGGATTGATCATGAAAACATGAAATTACCAAAATAATCATTCTGTTAGGATAATAACATAAAGATCAATTTTCCTATAATAATGATTTTATACATCGAAATATTTCAGTATAAGATTTTTAACCCAACTCATAATAAGGTGAATTTTTATCCAATGTATGATGGTATAACACATAATGAACATGGTGAAAATGGTAAAAAGGATTAGAAGACTTTTTATTTTATAAAAAGTGATAGTTAAAAAAGTGATTATTTAGAGAAAAGTGAAAAAAAATTATTTAAAAAATTGTGTGGAAAAAAAATTTCAAATTTTTTTTAAGACACTCATTTTCAATGTCTTTATCATCCTGAAAGATTAGTGGTTTGTGCTGAAAAAAATATTGGTATGGTTATAAGGAGACAGAGAAGGAAAAAATTCTGTTGATCATGGAAATTTGTAATTTTTTGGAGTGATTTAACAATAAGAGGAATAGAGAGTATTTATACATGATGAGGGGGGTTATCTAAAAAATGATTATTATTTTTTCAAAAGTAAAATGTATATTAATTATAAAAATACTTTTATTTTTATTATATTCATACATGATTTAATGACCTAAAATTTAATGTCCCGCGGTTTGAGGGTCTATTTATTGGTGAAAATCTTATGTTTGGGGTGTTCTGGGTGGTCTGGAAGGCCATCCCAGCTTCTCGGTGATGCATAAGACTCCTAACAGTGGCCTCGGCCTACCGGCAGCCTCGTCAACTAGTAGACCTATCCTACTGGTGACCTCTCCATGGTTTTCCAGTGGCACATCGTGAATTGGTTTTTTAACCATGTTTTGACCCATTTAAGCCTATTTTAAAGCCCATTAATGGCATTTAATTAAATAATTAGTCAGGTATCCTCCTTAGATGAAAAACCATGCATTTCGTTTACAAAAAACTCTTCTACAGCATCATGTGAGGATTCTTTCCTTGGTTAAGGAGGTGTGCGTCGGTTGTTACCGCCCCAAAGGGTGGAGAACTTTGAAGTTGGACGTGTGGGGTGGCCCAGCCGCGTGGTCAACCCACGATCCTGCTTCTTCTGTGGTTTTGAGTTTTCCTCCATATCTTAACCATCTCGGGGATGCTGTATCTCAGCCTTTATAACCTAAAGGCATCTCTTCTCCCAAGATTTCTTTTTTTTCCTATCACCCTATGCTCGGAATACCCTTCCACCCGATGAGTCGTACCACTGTTGTGAAGTTTTCCTTGATTAAGTTCTGTGGAGATCCTGCTACTCCTGATTTCCGGTTTCCATGAAAGGATGTAACTTCGATCCATGATCAATCCGGTAGGGACCTTACCTTTGTCTCTCCTCCTTTTGTATCATGAAGGGTGGGGGTTATGTGGTTCTCACGAGGCAGTAAATCAATTCTGTAATTTAGATGATAACCGGTCAAATAATGGGGATGAGGAAGTTTTTTAATGTTGTTACATGTTTTTACCCGTGATTTCCCTATGATTCTATTTTGAATTGGACGGGCTTAGGCCTACTGAAAATCACAACCATTGGAGGCCTTTGTTTGCACACCTACTCTATGCTCTGTTTTACGCATTGTCTGGTGAATGGGAATCATGTATGAATCAATTAAACACAAAAATTCGGCTGTTGAATACGAATGCCCCTAACCTTGTGAGATCACCCCAGTGGAAGTAAATAATATAGAGGAATGAATTATGAACATTGGGATGGTTCGGTTCTGAAATGGTTTTAGGGGTGAATGTTTTTATTATGGATGGGTGAACAGCGGGGCTGTGAATGGTGTGGTTGGAATGGCATGAGTTTTTGTATGGATGTGGTGGTGTTTGGCAGCAGGGATGCAGGTTGGGTTGTGAATATGAATAAAGTTGGAATGTTAATAATGAACTGGTGGAATGGTAATGTTTTAATGTGGGGATAACCAATGGTTTTTTGGGTTTTCTTTGGTTCCAGTTTTTCGAGGGTTTCCACTGATCCCACTTTGATTTTATTATTTACAAGAGAACTGGGCTTGAATGCTTAAATTACCTAATGGTTTACTTATTGTTTTATTTCCGTTTCATCTATGAATGTGCCTGTTAGTTTCCCAGTATTGAAGGGATTAACTCATACTGAACTGTTATGAAATGATAACTTGAATAATGAAAATGGGAACTATTTTTTTGTGTGCCTGTTTTCTGAGGTAGCGGTGCTTGGGCACCTACTTGTATCTGTTTGAGGAGCCATAATGTGGGTTGTGTATTGGTATATATATATATATAACTATATGTTTTTTGTTTAGTCGCACCCCACCCACATTGGTCACTTAGTGTCGGACACCCCATTTCATGGGGAAGGGCGTTTCCCCCTAGTTACTCTCCTTCCTGCTCCCTTGTCCCTCGGCTGTGATAGATGGAGGCAACCTTACTCCCAAGATTCTTCGGGTAGGTTTAGATTGGTGTGTTGTTAGCCCATGAATCTTCGGGCAGGTTTTTTTCTCAGGTGTCTTCGGGATGAGGCCCAGGTGTGTGCAGGCAGGGGTAGATGGTTGTGAGGCCCAGGTGTGTGCGGACAGGGCTGTGTGGTTTTGAGGCCCAGGTGTGTGCGGGCGGGGACGTGGATGGTGGTGAGGCCCAGGTGTGTGCTGGCAGGAAGAGCGTGGTAGCATCAGGACGTTTTCTGTTAGGGATTAGTAGCTATCTAGTGGGGGAAATGGTGGTGTTGGGCACCCAAATGTTTTTTTCTTACTATTACCTTACTGCTTGTGTTATTTGGTGAGCATGGCCGGTGAGGTGGGATGGATAGATTCCACGATAGATGATGTTTCTGCTGATTCTCATGGGACTTTAGGATATCTCCCCACTTGTGCACAAGAGAATTAGGTTTTCCTACTCAGTAAACTTTATATGCTCACCCTATATTTACTTTAAGGTTTTTAGGAGGGATTCAGATGCCGTGCTGGACCTCACTAGTCTGGACGTTGGACTTGTTGTTGGTCGATGTTGGCTTTTTCATAGCCTTTTTCCTTTCCTTTTTGGTATTGTACTTTGGAGTCCCTGTACTTTGTTCAGTTTTATTATTAAAACATGCATGTAGTTTGGTTTTTACCTTGAGTTTTCTATACTGTGGTGTATGATGTTGACTAATTCTTTCTCCCAATCATGGATAACCAAAAAAGGGTAATTCCTCTCATATTGTGAAAACGTTATACCCTTGGTGCTTGTTGCCACTCCGGGGCCAACTGGAGGCAGGTCTCGGGGACCATTATCTCTCCTTCAACATAATGAAGGAAGGGCTTGACAATCTACTATCCCTTACCTCCTTTCAGTGAAGGTGGCTCGTTACAGGATGGTATCAAAGGCAGGTTGAGGGATAGGACGGAGTCTGGAGTTAGGAACAGTGCGGATTGCATGGGATGGTAGGGAAACAATGTTAGGTGATCATGATTTATAAAATAGACCAGGGAGGACCATCCATGACACTGGATTTTAGGGCCCTCCGTGATCTGATGCATGGACTCTGAGCCAATCAAAAGACAAAGTAAGACTACATTTATTACAGGGTAGAGACCCTAGGGAAGGTACATGTATCATACTGATTGTGTTTTTAATTGATTTGTGGCACCTTGGAGAGAAAAATGTAACACCCGGAGATTTTATGAGATATATTATTTTTAATTTATTTGATGTATTTTATTATACACTACACTAAGATTAGCTTGTACTATATGAAACACCATATTAGCTTGCAGTATACGCAACACTATTCTTGGCTTGTGTTACACAAAATTTCAAGTTCGTTTTGTAGAAATTATTTTACGCAACATTATGTATTGATTTTGTTTAATTTATAAATTAAATATGTTTTGATTATGTTATACATAACACAAAAACAGAGCTTTCACTACACGTAGCCCTGACATTGCTTGTATTACACGCAATCAAGACCTTTTTCGATAGCATGCGTAATATGCAATACCATGTTTCACTAAACGAGATATTATTATAATATTATCACGAACTAGCCGTTATGAATAGTAATACCCATTTTTTGAAATTTTTTAAATTTTATCATTCAAAATGGACTTCATTTTTGGATTCATAATATCAGAATTATCTAAGGGTAAATTTTTGGTGTTTTTCTGAAAACTTTCAATTATTGATGAATACTGAAAACACTGGGTAACTATTTAAAAACAGAATTTTTATTTAAATAATTATTTATATTATATAAATTTATTTTTGGTCAAAATAGATACATAATACATATATATGTTCAATGTAATTCATTTGAGTCATTTTATAATAATTTTAGATATATAAAAATTTTATAGATCTTTTCACTATCTTTTATCCACCTCCTAAGAGAATTTGAAAATTTACATAAAACATAATTTTACTGCTTCTGTGAGTGGAATTTCGAAAATCCGAGAGACACGGTTAATATCAAGGAGTAAAATGTGGTTCAATAAGATACAAATAAATTTTGGTGAATAGTAACTTATTACTTTTATTTACCACGGTTAAATGTTAATAGTGTAATTAAAGGTAAAAATGATATTATTATTTCCCTAACACATGTCCTAATTCTATTGGATAAGTTTAATTCTACCATAAACAACCTTTGGAATAAAATATTACCTTCTAGGTCCACTTGGATTAGATTAGGACACTTATTATTATTTTATTTAAGGAAGAGTTAAAATAGTCAAAATCAAAGTTTAATAACTAAAACATTTTTAATATAGGGTTATACAAAATTTAAATTCTACTATAAATATTAATTAGAAAGCTAAAAATATTTCCTATGTAATGTTATTTTATTTAAAATTTTTAGACATTAAATAAATTAATTTATTTTTGACATAATGATGATGCATTAATTACCTTATTAATGAAATATTAATATAATTGATATTATAGATACCTAAATAAATTTAATTTGAGACT
Source organism: Viscum album (assembly GCA_963277665.1). Lineage (NCBI taxonomy): Eukaryota > Viridiplantae > Streptophyta > Magnoliopsida > Santalales > Viscaceae > Viscum > Viscum album. The sequence continues at coordinate 640,335,887 of OY728126.1, read as the reverse complement.
TTTTATAAATTAAAATACTATTTAGGGTAATATGACATGTTATTATGTATTTAATTAAATTTTTTCAAACTAATCATGCTGTTATTATTTTTACAAAAATCAATTACCAAATTGTGTCAAAATTGACATAAATTTGTTTTTAAAACAAATATTATATTATTAATTGTTATTTTATTAATAAAAATATTAGGATCGGCAAAATGACATAGATAAGGTTATATATATTAATAATTAACCACTTGGGATTCGTTTGGCTTGTTATAGTATGTTTATTAACCATATAGTGTAAGAAAACAAGGAGACATGGTAAAAGTTAAATTATTTAACATAGAGTTAAGACTAAATGATAAGTTTAAAATAGTAAACTAAAATTTTCTAAAAACTATTTGTTGAGGGTATTTTTACCCATACCCACATTAGCTTTGAGATAAATCAATTTGGAGCTATTAAAAACCGAATATGAATTTATTATAAAATAATATTTTACGTTTTTTCTAAGGTCCCCCTCTCCTCCCTTATAAAAAGGGAACCCCTTCCCTCTTCTCTTCACACCCTTTTGATCCATGATGCTTGGCCAACCCCTAAAAATTACCCTTCTCAAACTCTCTAGTTATATCATATAGGTTCTGGTCTTCGCAGAAGACCTACTCTAGTGCCCTAAGAAGATTTTTAAAAGAGGTGCGTCGAAGGAGAGGTAATCTCTTCTACTAATTCTTTCATGTTTTCTTTCTTCTTGAAATTATTCTTATTTAGTTGTTTAATTTTAACGTAATAACATCAGAATCACTAATATACTGATATGTTATTATAATTATGAAAAAACTCCATTTTACCTTCTATCCAACTTATGGAAAATGAAATCATTGTGCGTGCGTACGTACGGAATACCGTCTCCACGCCGTGGTGTAATCAGTTTTTCCACCACCATCGTACTTGGATGGATATAATGGTGTAAATAATAACTATATATGATTATTATAACATCATACTGATTCTATGATATTATATCATCCAATCTAATTCCATTCAGTAAATATTGGAATGATATCACTGCTCGTGCGTACGTACGGATTACCATATCCACAACGCGGTGAGATTCATTTTCCATGTTAACAATTCATGAATTATTATAATGTATATATAATAAGTAATAATGAAATATATTACATAATAATACTACTAGATTTATGTATATATATATTTATTTCATCTACTTAATTCCATTCAATTCAATAAGGAAACGATAAACAACGTTCATGCGTACGTACGGCCTACCATCTCTATGAACGATGTATTTCATTTCATTTATCTATCTTATATATATATATATATTGAATATATATGATATATAAATCATTTTTTACATTTTGTAAGTAATTAAATCATTATATAAGTAATAATAATATCAAGAACAAAATTTCCAAACACGTACGATAAATAAAATGATTTTACCCAAAACACTGCTTTAACATGGAATTGACTAATGAACGGATAATATAAAGTCGTAAGTGAATCATATATGATATCAAAATTTTTATTATGGTTCTTTTACAAGTTAATAATATGTTTAAACCCACTATACAGTAGTCTCGGACACATACGGAAGAAATTGGACATAATTTAAGGGATAACTTTTCCAATATCGTGTTTATCCATGATTGTTTATTTGTAAGTATTTACGGGGTATATATTTATCATGCATGTCCCTATTATCTAAAAATGTATTCATGTAAGTTTAATATATTTTTTACCCATTTTTGACTTTTACTATATGGTATGTAAGGAATCTTTCTTTTTATTACCATACGAGGTACTTTATGACTTTTCCGGAAAAAGTATGGGAATAATGTTTTTTAACTTATAGGACACGAACTGATTTTTACGGTTTCATAATGCATAGTTTTCATAAATATTCCTTTACAATATTTCATTATTATTTTCAAAAAAATTCCTTTTATTTTAAAATTACATGGCATTTTGTGAAAATAAAATGATTTTGAAAAGAAAGGATATTTTCCTCATGAATTCATTTCAAGTGTTTTATCAAAACCAATTTCCATCTAAGATGACATTATTTCATATGTGTATGTTTCAAGTATAATGTGTCTATGATTTACATGGTTTCACTTTTCTTATGATGAAATGATATCAATTTGTTTTATATGTATTATTTGATGATGAGATGATGTTTATGAAACCCATTTTATTCTTTGGGTTATGATGAATGATTTATGTATATTTTTTGCATGAGTAAGAATGATTTCATTATGAGATAGGTGGGACCTATATCTCCCTACAATGCATTGGGTACAGATTTATATCTCATGATATAGACATGGCTGGAATGGTAAGTTAATCTGGTTCAGCATTACAGGACTGAACCGAGGAGTGATCTCGATTCAGAAAGGGACTTTGTCCACTAAGATGGTCTTGACAGCAATGCCTTGGCTACTATGGAAATCATAACATGTGCTTAATGGTTACCACAATTACATGGTTTATTCTCATGCTATTTTATCAGGATTAATGTTTTATTTTGATCTATTCCTTACGTACTACCATGTTTTATTTCATTGCTTAATAACATGATGTTTAAACATTATGTTCATGTATTTAAGTTCAAATGAATATGATTTGTTTTATTTTCTTTATACTTACCCTTACTAGGCAATTGAGCTCACCATTTTAGATATTTTCTTTTCCCCAGGATTTAAAGTAAGGTTTTAGGTACGAAAACAAAAATGGTAAGATCTTTATGGGAGATGTTGAAGATCTTTCACCATGATTAGAAGATTTTTCTCCGAATTTCCAAAGACACTAAACTATTACGGTCCTTGAGTGTTGGTTCTTGTTACATATTAAGTATTCTACAATAGTAATTTAATGTCCATGTACGTCATTCTTTGGGTCTCTACAGTTGGTATCAGAGGAAAGGTTTAGTAAACCTTTTGAAACTAGGATGCGAAAACTTAAGTGAGAAAACAAGGATGCGAGAACTTTAGTGAGATCCCTAGATATATTTCTAAGGTATGTCTATGGATTTCTCTAATGTTAAGTATACATATAGGTTATAGTCCTAGAATTAAGGTAACTATATTAGAATTAAACCTAAGATGTTATATATTGAAGGTACTTCCACTTTATTATGTTGTTTTCCTAGCATGATATTTTCCTCTCACGCTATTCTTTTTGGGTTTTAAAAAATGGCTGGAAATAGGAAGATTCACTATAAAGGAGGATATTATGGACAACGGAATGATATTTTTCCTGAGAAACCAAATGAAACGAGATTTGGAAGTCCAAAAATCGTTGCTATGCCTAATCAGAAATCTCATAATACGATCAATAATATGAACTTTGGTATGTTTCATGACTCAGCTAATAAGAAAAATATGGAGTTTCATGATGATCATAGAGAAAAGAAAGTTCAATTTCTCTCTTGTAAATAAAGTGGGAAGAGGCATTAAGTAGAATGTTTCAAAGGAACTGGAAGGTTCTTTGGGTGCGGAAAAGGACACAAATCCAATAAGTGCAAAGGAAAAGGTTCAGTTAACACCATGGAGAAGGATAATGGTATTGCTATGACAACAACAATGATTAAATGATTTAAATGTGGAATGTATGGGAATTATGAAAACCAATTCCCTAAGGGAAAATCTCATGAAGAGAATAATAATGGTTATATGGGTAGTATATATGCTGATGATGATGAGGAGACTAAAAATGATATATGAGATGAAAGAAGTGTTGAATCTTGGTCAATGGTTTAAGAAGGTAGTGGAATGATTGTATGTTTATCAAGTGTTATGTTCTATAGGTAATTTATTGGTACTATGGAATAATGAAATATATAAGGGTTGTAACACTGTTTTTTTTCCTAAAGTATTTGAAATTATATGTTGAATGGTACTAGTAACCATGAATGGTTATTCAGATATTTTTGGATAGAAGATGATATGCGCATAATGCAGGGATAAATAGAAAATTAAATTTTGATAGTATTCATGAGATCATGACTAATATAAGGACAAAGTGATATCATGGTTTGAGTGCATAGAATTTTTTTGATTTTGATATGTTGAATGAGTTAACTTTTGACATCATTCATGTTTTTGCTAAAGTTCTATGGTAATTCATGTTTCAAAAGAATAAATGATTAAGGTATTGACATGTTTGTAATGTAACCAACAAAATATATCTTATGATATATGGGAGATAAATGATGGTATTCACATGCTTGGTATATGACCTCTCTAGTAATCATTTTTTAATACTATGAGATTGGACAGATGTATTTTGGATAATCCTAAAGATTGGAATGGATTATGTTGGACATTAAATAGTACTATTTAAGGATATAACTTGTTTTTTGATATTATTTCTGGAATTTATAATAGTGTAGTTTTATAAAAAGGAAAATCCATATGAAGAGTGACAACCCGTCGCGTCGGACAGGGCTATGGGACTCGAACCCACAACTGAAGTACGACATGACTTTATCGCATAACACTGGCCTACAGGAAGTCCCTGGTTAGTTAGAACTAGTTTTATTTTATTAAGTGGTATGATAATTAAGTATAAGTCCATTGTTGGAATCATATATGATTAATCTCACCATATATAGACTTATGTATATTTAATAACTTATGCTATCCTCTTTGTGATAGAAACAGATGGGATGACTTATCATTATATCGCATGATCTTCTAACACTTCATGAATGGAAAATTCAGCATCATTTATTTTAATAGAGATGATGTGGAAATTGTTCATGGAATGATCAACACTGATATTACACTGAAGTCAAGTAAGTATTTCTCATTATGTAAATTTTCATTAATGTTAAGGAAATGATCTTGGAAAACAAAAATGTTGTCCTAGTACTCTCATATTTGATGAATCAGATGGTACCTTAGATCATCACAAATTTACGGCTTTGCGATTGTTGTCTTTTTTCATAGCCATGTTCTCTACCACTCTCCATTAGAACATGACGGTTAGATTTTTTTTCATATCCATATTTTCACTGATGAACTCCTATGTGGGAACCAAAGTGATGAGTTACTTTGGGTATCCATTTTGTTTCTAACTTTATTTTTTTTAAATGATGATTCAGTATTCCTCTTTATGATGTGGTTTTCTATGAAAGAAACTTTTAAGTAGAAAACCATTTATAGCCCTGACAAATTTTGAGGGCGAAATTCATTTTAAGGGGGTAGAATGTAACACCCCTAGATTTCATGAGATATATTATTTTTAATTTATTTGATGTCTTTTATTATACACTACACCAATATTAGTTTGTACTATATGCAACACCGTATTAGCTTGTATTATACACAACACTGTTCTTGGCTCGTGTTACACACAATTTCATGTTCGTTTTGTGGAAATTATTTTACGCAACATTAAGTATAGATTTTGTTTAATGTATAAATGAAATAGTATTTGATTATGATATACACAACACCAAACAGATCATTCACTACACGTAGCACTGACTTGGCTTGCATTACACGCAATCAAGACCTTCTTCGATAGTGTGTGTAGTATGTAATACCAAGGTTCACTAAACGAGATATTATTTTAATATTGTTATGAACAAGCCATTATGAATAGTAATACCCAATTTTTAAAATTTTATAAATTTTATCTTTCAAAATGGAATTCATTTTGGGAATCGGAATATCGATATTATCCTAGGGTGAATTTTTGGTATTTTTCTGAAAACTTTCAATTTTTGATTTATAGTGAAAACACTGTGTTACTAGTTAAAAACCGACTTTTTATTTAAATAATTATTTATTTTATTTAAATTTATTTTTGGTCACAATTGATACAAAATACCTATATAAGTTCAATTTAATTCATTTGAGTCATTTTATAATAATTTTAGATACATAAAAATTTCATAGAACTTTTCACCGTCTTTTACCCACCTCTTATGAGAATTTGAAAATTTACATAAAACATAAATTTACCTCTTCTGTGAGTGGAATTTCAAAATCCGAGAGGCAAAATTAATATCAAGTAGTAAAATGTGGTTCAATAAGATATAAATAATTTTGGGTGAATAGTAACTTTTTTACTTTGATTTACCATGGTGAAAAGTAAATAGGGTAATTAAAGGTAAAAATGATATTATTATTACCATAAGACATGTCATAATTCTATTGGATAAGTTTTATTCGACCATAAACAACCTTATGAATAAAATATGACCATTTATGTCCACTTGGATTATATTAGGACACTTATTATTATTTTATTTAAAGAAGAGTTAAAATAGTTAAAATCAATGTTTAGTAACTAATGTTTTTTAATATGGGGTTATACATATTATAAATTCGACTATAAATATTCATTATAATTCTAAATGTATTTACAACATAATGGTATTTTATTTTTTATTTTTTATACATTAAATAATTTAATTCATTTATGGCACAATGATGATGAAGTAATTACCTTATTAATGAAATATTAACATAATTGATATTATAAATACGTAAATAAATGTAATTTGAGACTTTTTATAAATTAGAACAATTTTTTAGGTTAATATGACATGTTAGTATAGATTTAATTAACTTTTTTATAACTAATCATGTTGTTATGATTTTTAAAAAATTCAATTACCAAATAGTGTCAAAATTGACCTAAATTAGTTTTTAAAACAGATATATTATTATTAATTGTCATTTTATTACTAAAAATCAAAGGATCAGCCAAAATACTTATATAAGGTTATATATATTAATAATTAATAACTGGGGGTTTTTTTGGCTTGTTATAGTACGTTTTTTAACCATATTGTGTAAGTATACAAGAAGACACGGTAAAAGTTAAATTATTTAACTTAGAGTTAAATCTAAATGATAAGGTTAAAATAGTAACCTAAACATGTCTAAAACCTATTGGTTGAATGGATTTATAACCATACCCACCTTATATTTTAAATAAATCAATTTTATGCTATTAAAAACCGAATATTACTTTATTATAAAATAATATTTTATGTTTTTCCTAAGGTGCCCCTCTCCTCCCTTATAAAAAGGTCACCCCTTCTCTCATCTCTTCACACCCTTTTGAGCCGTGAAGATCCGACAAACCCTGAAAATTCATCTTCTAAAACTCTCTAGTTATATCATAGAGGTTCTGGTCTTCTCAAAAGACCAACTCTAGTGCCCTAAGAAGATGTTTTAAAGAGGTGCGTCGAAGAAGAGGTAATCTCTTCTACCAATTCTTTCAAGTTTTGTTTCTTCTTAAACTTCTTCTTCTTTAGTTTTTTCATTATAATGTAATAACATCAGTATCACTAATATACTGATATGTTATTGTAAATATGAAACATCCCCATTTCACCTTCTATCCATCCTATGGAAAACGAAATCACTATGTGTGCGTACGTACGGAATACTGTCACCACGCCATTGTGTAATAAGTTTTTCCACCACCACCTTAAATGGATGGGTATAATGGTGTAAAGAATAACTATATATGATTATTATAACATCATAATGATTCTAAGATATTATATCATCCACTCTAATTCCATTCAATAAATATGGGAACAATATCACCGCTTGTGCGTACGTACGGATTACTGTCTCCACGACGCGATGAGATTCATTTTCCATGTTATCAATTCAAGAATGATTATAAAGTATATATGATAAGTAATAATTAAATATATTACATAATATTACTACTGGATTTATGTATATATATATATACATATGTATTTCATCTACATAATTCCATTCCATTCAATATGAAAACGAAAATCAACGTTCATGCGTACATACGACCTACCGTCTCCATGAACGATGTATTTCATTTAATTTATATATCTTATATGTATATATATATATTGAATATATATGATATATAAATCATGATTTACCTTCTTTATGTAAATAAATCTTGATATAAGTAATAATAATATCAAAAACAACAAGTCCAAACACGTATGATAAATAAAACAATATTACTCAAAACGCTACGTTAACATTGAACTGGAAAATGAACGGCTAATATAAAGTCATAAGTGAATCATATATGATATCATAAATATTATTATGGTTCTTTTCCATGTGAATAATATGTTTAAACCCACTATATAGGAGTCTCAGACACATATGGAAGAAATTGTACATAAGGTAAGGGATAACTTTTCCAATCTCGTTTTTAGCCAAGATTGTTTATTCGTATGTATTTACTGGGGTTATATTTATCTTATATGTCCCTATTTTCTAAAAATGGTTTCATGTAAGTTTAAAGTCATTTCTACCCATTTTTGACTTTTACTACCTAGTATGTAAGGAATCTTTCTTTTGATTACCATACGAGGTACTTTTTGACTTTTCCGACAAAAGTACGCGAAGAATGTTTTTTGAAATTATACGGCACGAACTGATTTTTACGGTTTCATAAAGCCTATTTTTCATAAATATTCATTTACAAGATTTCATTATTATTTTCCAAAAAAATCCTTTTATTTTAAAATTAAATGGCATTTTTTGAAAAGAAAATGATTCTGAAAAGAAAGGAAATTTTCCTCAGGAATTCATTTCAAGTGTTTTATCAAAACTAATTTCCATCTAAGATGGCATTATTTTATATGTGAATTTTTCATGTATGATGTCCCTATGATTTACATGGTTTCACTTTTCCTATGATGAAATGATATCCATTTGTTTAATATGTATTATGTGATGATGGGATGATGTTTATGAAACCCATTTTATTCATTGGGTTATGATGAATGATTTATGTATATTTCGTGGCACGAGTAAGAATGATTTCATTATGAGATGGGTGGGGCCAATATCTCCCTCCAGAGCATTGGGTAATGATTTATATCTCATGAGATAGACATGTCTAGAATGGTAAGTTAATCTGGTTCAGTCTTACAAGACTGAAATGAGGAGTGAACTCGATTCAGAAAGGGACTGTGTTCACTAAGATGGTCTTGGCAGCAATGCCTTGGCTACTATGGATATAATAACATGTATTTAATGGTTTCCACAATTACATGTTTTATTCTCATGCTATTTTATCAGGATTGATGATTCTTTATGATCTATGCCTTATGTACTGCCATGTTTTTTTGTCATTTCTCATGATCATGATGTTTAAACATTACGTTCATGTATTTAAGTTAAAATGTATATGATTTGTTTTATTTTCTCCATGCATACCCACAATGATCATTTGAGCTCACCCTTTTATATGTTTTCTTTTCCCCAGGATTTAAATAATGGTTTTAGGTAAGAAAAAAAGGGGGAGATCTTTATGACAGATGTTGAAAATCATTCACCACGATTAGAAGATTGTGTTCCGAGTTTTCAAAGACACTAAACTATTACAGTCCTTGAGTGTTGGTTCTTGTTATGTATTAAGTATTCCACAAAAGTAATGTAATTTCCATGTACGTCATTCTTTGGGTCTGTACAAAAAATTTAATAATACTAATAATTCCCTTGCTACTCAGGCTTAGGCATTCTTTGTTTACCTTGCAGATATGGCACCCGGATGTTATCCACGAGAGACTCGGGCAGTTGAGGCCCAGCTGATCGAGGCAGTTGACCAGCAGAGGGTTGACCGAGATGAGGATGACAACTTGTGGGAGAGGACTAATTGATCCTTCAAGCGGAAAACCCTTGAGAAGTAAGAGGGTATAATTTCTGTCTCAGTAACGAAGGGATGGCTCGGGGAGCTAGCCATCACCTTCACTTTGACCCGTGCTCCGAGGGAGTACTAGGTTCCTTTGGCCGTAAGCCAGCTGAGAAGAGCAATGTGTTAGTGCTGGACGCTTCTCCTGGGATAGAAGACAAAGGAAGAGGTTTCATTGGCTAGTTTTGAGAAGGAATTTCATGATAGTTTCTCTCCTATATGATGAAGGCTGAGAAGAGACAAAAGTTACTCTGCCTTCAGCATGGAAGCATGTCACTGAGAGAGCTAGGGATCAAGTTCAAAGATCTCTTGCGCTTTTCCCCAGATCACTTTCTAGATGAGGTGTCTCAGGAAAGACGGTTAAGGGAGTCACTCTGTACTTCTCTTCAGTACGTTGTCACTCCCTTCACTCTTCCGACGTACCTAACAGTACAGGAGAAGGCCGAGATATTATAGAGGATGCACTCGAAGGGAGTTACACAACGAGAAGGGAACTAGCTGAGTTCATCAAAGGGGAAGGTATTCATAAGTAGGTCTCCAGCGACAGGGCCTTCCAGGTTTCGACAAGTAGGGTTTAGGCCGCATCAGTTCCAGTCCTGAGCTTTTGGCCCTCACCCCTTTTCCATAGGGCCAGGACTGAAGTGTTTCCATTGTGGAGTTTTCGGGCATGTCCAGATCAGGTGTCCCACTCAAGCTCCACATGGTGGAGTTGGGAAGTTTTAGCACCCACCTCAGCAGCATATGGTGTCGGCGAGGCCTTTCCAGCAACAACAGTAGGACTTTGGCCCTCCAAGGTATGACCTTGAGGGAGGAGACCAACACCAGGGTGCTCCTCAGGGACCTCGACCAGGGCATGGTCGGGGAGGTGGTCGACAATAGCGAGGAAGAGGAGCTGGGCGTGGACAGTTGTACGCAGCATAGTTAGTAGCTCCGACAGGACCAGAGGTCGTTCGAGATACTATCAGTTTATTCATCACTCTTGTTTCTGAATTGTTTGGTTCGGTAGCTTCATACTCTTTTTCTACGACCGAATTAGCCCATACTCTGGGTCTGGATGCCGAGAGATGTTTTTTTCCCCTAGTGTTGAGAACACCATTTGGGGGTCAGAACAGTGTATCTTACTTTTTCTGGGGATGTAGACCGATGTTGGGACCACATCAGTCCAGTGGAGATCTTCTTTCATTGCAGATGCAACAATATGATGTCATTATAAGAATCGACTGGTTATTCTCCGTGCATTCCATCATCGACTGCTATCAGAGAATGATCGAATTCTCCAACAAGGATGGACGGCCGGTGGATTTTGTTAGGGAGCAGAGTTATCAAGTGGGGAGTCGACATGTGGAGCCACTCCTTTCTATGCTGGACAGGGTGTCAGTGGAGCCGGAGGACACAAGAATAATGGATGTCCCAGAGGTCGTAAGAGAATTCCTTGATGTCTTTCCCAATGAAGATGTGACTCTACCCCCTCAACATGACTTTGAGTTTGGGATAGAATTACATTCTGGTTCCCGCCCAATCTCAATGGATCCTTATTGGATGGCACCTTCTGAGTTGTGGGAGTTGTGGATTCAGATTGACGATCTGATAGAGAAGGGCTTTGTTCGACCCAGTATGTCACCGTGGGGTGCTCCAGTTTTGTTCGTAAAGAAGGAATATGGTAGTCTACGACTATGCATAGACTACCATAGGTTGAATCAGGTGACGGTCAAGAATCATTACTCCCTTCTGAGGAAAGATGATCTTTTCGACCAGCTGAGGGGTGCTTGTTCGTTCTCTAAGATCGATCTATGGTCTGGATACCACCAATTGAGAATAAAGGAAGGTTATATCTTGAAGACGGCTTTCAGGTGTAGATATGGCCACTTTGAGTTCGTGGTTATGCCGTTTGGCATTACGAACACAGTAGCTATGTTCATGAACCTCATGAACACTGTCTTCCGAGAGTTTCTGGACTAGTTCGTTGTGGTGTTCATCGATGACATACTTATCTACCCAAGATCAGAGGAAGAGAACGTTGAGCATATTAGGGATGTTTTGGGACTCCTTCGACACCACCATCTTAATGGGAAACTGTCTAAGTGCAAGTCATTAACGCGAGAAATAAATTTCAATGGACACGTAGTGTATCCGAAGAGACTATCAGTAGACCCATCGAAGGTCGAGGAAGTCGTTTCATGGGAATCACCCAATAATGTGGAAGAAGATCGTAGATTCTTGGGGTTTTCAAGCTATTATAGGAGGTTTGTACGCGACTTCTCTCGTGTTGTAGCTCCGTTGACAACATTGACTGGGAAGGACCAAGCCTTCGTGTAGATCGTCCAGTGCCAGACAATATTTGGATTCCTAAATGAGAAGCTGGTTTGTGCTCCAGTACTCAGATTACCAGAGGAAGGGGTGTTGTTTCAAGTGTTTTGTGATGCTTTTGGCCTTGGGTTGGGATGTGTGCTGATGCAGCAGTGAGGTGTGATCTATTATGGGTCTAGGAAGTTACTTCCTCATGAAAGTCACTATGCCATCCACGATCTGGAGCTTGCGGTCATGGTGTTAGCATTGAAGATGTGGCGGCATTACCTCATTATAGAGTGCTTTGTTGTCTTCTTAGATCACAAGATCGTGTGATATGTGTTTTCCCAGTAGGATCTGAACTTGTGGAAGTAGAGATGGGTTGAGTTCCTCTAAGATTATGAAATTTTTGATCTCCTATACTGAGGAAATGGGTAATTTTTTGGCTGATTCCTTGAGCAGGAAATCGCAGAAGGATGTAGTTCGGGAATATGTAGATGCTTGGAGAGCGATGGAAGAGTTAGCGGCCTTGAATTTGGATTCAAGGGTGGAAGGGGGAAGAGGCTGTTTATTTTAGATGACTATAGTTTCCTCTGTAGTGGTTAAGGAGGAAGAGTATCAGTGGGGGGGATCAGAGTAGTAAGGGATGCGAGATTATTTGTATCAGGAAAATGCTCCTGAGGGATGGTCGGAGGATGGTCACCATCAGATGCTTTTCCATGGAAGACTTTTTGTTCTGGAGATAACACATAAAGGGGTTCTCCGTGAGTTCCATGTATCAGATTTATCGGTAAATCCTATGGTCTCAAAGATGTACCAAGCCTTGAGGGTACAATTTTTGGGGCCAGGGGTAAAGCGGGCGGTGGCAGAGATTCTGGCTAAGTGCCTAGTGTGTCAGAAAGTGATGGTTGAACACCATTTTCCTTGAGGGTTGTTACAGCCTTTAGATGTTCCCAAGTGGAAGTGGGATGAGATATCGATGGACTTCGTCATAGGGATACCAAGGGATTAGGGATTATATGATGCCATCTGGGTAGTGGTGGATCATTTGAAAAAGTCAGCTCACTTCTTGGAGGTTAAGGAGTCAATCTCGGTGAGCACTATAGCCCATAGGTATGTCGATGAGGTGGTGAAGTTTCATGGGATTATGAGATCTATTGTCTCCAATTGAGACACGTGGTTTACCTCACACGTCTAGAGGGGATTAAATCATTCTTTTGGCACCCAGATACGCCTTAACACTTCTTTCCACCCTCAGATGGATGGGAAAATAGAACGAACGATCCAGACGTTGGAAGACATGCTGCAGGCATGTGTTCTAGATTTTGGGGGATCATGGGTACGACACTTGCCTCGGGTGGAGTTTTCTTATAAAAATTTCTTCCACTCTACTATTGGAATGACACCATTTGAGGCCTTGTATGGAAGGTCGTGTTGTACACCCGTTTGCTAGACAGAGATTGGGGAAGTAGCTGTTCTTGGGCCAGAAGTGGTGCAGGGCACCACTGAGATGGTTCATCTCGTGTGTGAGAGGATGAAGGCTGCCCAAGAATGGCATAAGTCTTATGCTGATCATAGGATGTGGCCCTTGGAGTTAGAGGTTGAAAATCATGTGTTCTTGAAGGTTTCCCCTCGACGTGGGAAATGATGGTTTGGGAAGTAGAGTAAGCTCTCCACTAGGTTCATCGGACCTTTCGAGGTGTTGGGACGAGTTGGCGAGGTGGCCTATCAGATAGCATTGCCACCTCAGTTGGATAAAGTTCACAACATCTTTCACATCTCCCAACTTCATGGATAATTACACAATGACTCCCACATCATCTATTGGGGAGAGATAGATATAGAAAATGATGCGACCTTCATATAACGACCAATCAAGATCACGGATCATAAAAAGAAAGTGCTTTATGGACGAACCATTTCCTTGGTTCGTGTGTTGTGGAGGCATGGTGGCCTGTAGGAGAGAACGTGGGAGCGGGAGGCCGAGTTACGCGTTCAGTACCCAGAGCTGTTTTGACTTCCTTGTAGTTGTTGTTGTTCTGAATTTTGTTGACATGTTTCACCTTGTGCTTTAATATATGAAATTCTTGTTCTGCTTGTTTTGACACCGAATGTGTGATGATGGGAAAACATGACTACTAAACTAGGTGCATTAATGTGGATGCGATTAAACCCGTGCGGCCAAGTCAATGTCACCCAAAGCGGATAATATCCTGACATGTAGGAAGGGAATCCCTGACCCAGGTGCTAGACAGTGTGATACTTGTGCTTTTTGTGAATGTTTGTGGTCGATAACACTTGGGGAAGTTTTCCTTGATGTAGGGGGAGTTCTGTTCCAGCTTTCGAACAACTCAGGGGTCTTCTCCAAAGAAGTATCATTAGAGTGTGGTTGCTTGGACCCCACTTTTCTCCTTTTTGGGTTGTTCTTATATTCTCAAGGACAAGAATAGTTTGATAAGTATCTTATGTAATGGCCTGTGGTTTTAGGATCCATTACATGGTGAAAATCTAATTTTTGGGGTGTTCAGGGTGGTCTGGAAGGCCATCCCAGCTTCTCAGTAAAGCTTAAGACTCCTAACGGTGTCCTTGGCCTACCGGTAGCCTCATCTACCGGTAGAACTAGCCTACCAGTGACCTATCCATGGTTTTCCAAGGGCGCCTCGCGAATTGGTTTTCAAACCATGTTTTGACCCCTTCAAGCCAATTTTAAATCCCATTAATGGCGTTTAATTAAATAATTGGTGAGGAACCCTCCTTAAATAAAAAACAATGCATTTAGTTTATAGAAACTCCTCTACTGCATCCTGTGAGGATTCCTTCCTTGGTTAAGGAGGTTTGCATCAGTTGTAATGGCCCCGAAGGGCGGGGACCATTTATGTTGGACGTGTGGGGTGGGCCAGTTGCGTAGTCAACCCCCGATCCCGCTTCATCCGTGGTTTTAAATTTTTATCCATATCTTAACAGTCCCAGGGATGTTTTATCTCTGCCTTTATAACCTAAAGTCTTCTTTTCTCACTAGGTTTCTTTTTCTCTATCAGCATGCGCTCGGAATACCCTTCCTCCCGACGAGTCGTACCCTTGTTGTGAAGTTTTCCTTGATCGCGTTCCATGGAGTTCCTACTACTCTTGATTTCCGGTTTCTACACAATGATGTAACGTCGATCTTTGATCAATCAGGTATGGATCTTACCTTTGTCTCTCCTCATTGTGTATCATGAAGGGTGGGTGTTCTATGGATCTCACGAGGCAGTAAATCAATTCTATAATGAAGAAAATAATCGGTTATGTAATGGGGACGAGGAAGTTTGTTAATTTTGTTACATGTTTTTACCCATCCTTTCCATATGATGTTGTTATTAATTGGACGAGATTAGGCCTACTAAAAATCATAGACATTGGGGGCCTTTGTTTGCACACCTATGCTATGCTATGTTTTACGCATTGTCTGATGAATGAGAATCATGTATGAATCGGTTAAACATGTAAAACTCGGCTGTTGAATATGAATGCCCATAACCTTGTGTGATCACCCTAGTGGAACTAAATAATATAGAGGAATGAATTATGAATGCTGGGATGGTTCAGTTCTGAAATGGGTGAATGGATGAATGTGTTTGTTCTGGATGGGTGAATAGAGGAGCTGTGAATGGTGTGGTTGGAATGACATGAGTTGTTGTGTTGCTGTGGTGGTGTTTTTCAGCAAGGCTGTAGGTTGGGTTATGAACATGAATAAAGGTGGAAAGTTAATAATGAACTGGGTGGAATGGTAATGAACCAATGTGGGGATAACCAATGGTTTTTGGGTTTTCATTGTTTCCAGTTTTTCAAGGGAGTCAACCAATCCCCCTTTATTGTGATTATTTACAAGAGAACCGGGTGTGAATTATTAAATTACCTAATGGTTTTAATTTGTGATTTATTGTTGTTTCATCTATGAATGTGCATGTTAGTTTCCCAGTAGTGAAGGGATTAACTCATACTAAACTGTTAGGAAATGATAACTTGAATAGGGAAACTGGGAACAATTTGTTGTGTGCCTGTTTTCTGAGGCAGCGGTGCATGGGAACCTGCTTGTATCTGTTTGAGGAGCCATAGGTTGGTTTGTGTGTTGGTGTGTGTTTATATATATATATATATACCTAACTATATTTTTTGTGTTTAGTCTCACCCCACCCACGTTGGGCACTTAGTGTCGGACACCCCATTTCACGGGGAAGGGTGTATCCCCCTAGTTACTCTCATTCATGCTCCCTCTTCCCTTGTCTGGGATTGTTAGAGGCGACCTTGCACCCAATATTATTTGAGTAGGTTTCTATTGGTGTGTTTTTAGCCCAGGACTCTTCGGGAAGGTTTGTTTTCCCAGGTGTCTTCTGGATAAGGCCCAGGATTGTTCAGGAAGGGATGGATGGTTGTGAGGCCTAGGTGTGTGCTGGTAGGGATGTGTGGTTGTGAGGCCCAGGTGTGTGCGGGTAGGGATTTGGATGGTGTTGAGGACCAAGTGTGTGTGGGCAGGAAGAGTGTGGTAGCATCAGGAATTTTTCCATTAGGGATGAACAACTAGCTAGTGGGGTAAATGGTGGTGTGGGGTACCAAAATGTTTAGTTCATACTATTACCTCAATGCTTGTGTTATTTGATGAGGGTGGCCGGTGAGGTGGGATGGATAGATTCCTTGATAGATGATGGTTCTTCTGCTTCTCACGGGACTTTAGGAAGTCTCCCCACTTGTGCATGAGAGATTTAGGTTTTCTTACGGAGTATACTTTGTATGCTCACCCTACGTTTACTTTCAGAGTTTTCAAGGAGGGCTTTAGAGGCCGTGCGGGACCTTAATAGTTTAGACGTTGGAGTTGCTGTTGGTCACTGTTGGATTCTTCTTAACCATTTTTCCTTTCCTTTTGGGTATTTTACATTGTATTCCTTGTACTTTGTTCAGTTTTATTATTAAAACATGCATGTAGTTTAGTTTCTACCTTGAGTTTCTATACTGTGTTGTTCGGTGTTACCTTATTCTTTCTCCCAATCATGTTTAACAAAAAAAGGGTAATGACTCCCATATTTTGATAACGTTATACCCATGGTGCAAGTCGCCACTCCAGGGCCTACTGGAGGTGGGACTCATGGGTCATTATCTCTTCATCAACATAAAGAAGGGAAGGCTTAGCAATCTGCTATCCCATCCCACCTTTCAGTGAAGGTAGGTCGTGATATAAAATTACACATAATACCACTAAAAATATCTATAATTCTAGTGTATTTGGAAATTAAGAAAAATTACATAACAAATTAGAACATGAAATACAACATCATTATTGAGAATATCCTTTACTTGACCATAATAATGATTCATACTTAACATTTCATGGGATAAGCTGATTATATATACAAGAAAGGAGTGATCTAAAAATTCCCTTAAGTGAATAAAAATGGAATAGCTTTAGGATTAAATACATGTTATAAAATAGGCATATAAATGGAGAATAAATGAGAAAAAACATAGAGGCATGATATATCATGATGACCAGAACATAGAAATGTGGAAACAACTACAAACATTTCTTCATAGGTCAAATCTAAACTGTCAAGACATAATAGTGGACAACGTCCCATAAATTAATTAGGGAAACAACTATACCTACATAAATTACCATGATACTAAAATATAAACAATGCATTGGAGCACTATAAAATTCTTTGTTTGTCAATCACTTTCACATCATTCTCATGCTTAATGGGACAAAACATATCATAAAACATGGAAACATTTTTAATCATATTCATTCCACTAAAAAGGTGTGTGGAATAAATACATTTTATTCCTCAATAAAAAATTATATGTTAAAAAATGTTTATACCCTTGTTAGAGGATTGGTTTTTGTAATCACTGCCTAATAATTATGGCATGGAAATCATGATTCAATTTTGGAAGCATAATGACATGGAGTAAATATGAATAAAAATGGTTGATGAGAGAAAAGGGTTGTCTCTTAACATATTCATGAAATAGAATGTAAAATTGTGATATAAATACATGTACCAACATTATGTATTTTTAAAATAGAATTTGTTCTGTAATAATGAAACTTGAAGAAAGACTAGGAATGAGATAACTCTTACGAAATTTCTTCATGGTAATAGGTGTACATGGGAGAGATTAATTAGAGATAAAAGGTTCTCTCATTATTCAATCATAATAATGGTAGTATGGGTGAGTTCAAAAATCATACCCCTAAATTTTTCATTGAAAATAAAAATGTGTAACAATATAAGGAATTTTTGATAAAATTGAGAATGAAAGGAAACCCTTACATGACTGTGGGATGTTAAAATCATAAAGAGGAGATTATTGAGTTTGTTGGTGTGATATGGGAGGATTTTAGACAATGGATGACAAATTAAAGATGTACTCAAATGATTTTGAGTTAATTTAAGTATGAGCATGGGTGGGTTCAAATTGGAAATGATACAGGAATTCCTTAATATTTCACAAAATTTTAGTTTTGGATTCTATATAATTAAGCAATCAAAACCACAAACAATCAATGGGTTTTCCTTTGGTCATTCCTAATAGGAGTGGAAAAATTATTTTAAAAGGAAAAATGAAGAATATATTAAAATATTATCTTTGTTTTTATGGAGTTGAGTATCATTATAAAATAGATGATTTTAGAATCATAAAAGATATTATACATTTTAGACTAATCACTACATCTTTATAAAATATGTAAAAAACAAAAAATCACTTTATATTAATTTTAATTCATAAATTTTTCTGAATATACCATTTATAGTGTTTACGAAAACACTATTAGGCCATTATGATGTCATAAAACACATTATATATTTATATGTTATTTATATTTTACACACAATTTCATCATTCACTGAAAATTATGAAAAATTAACCATTGGATAATTTAGGTAACCTTATTTCAAAAATAAATTTTTTATCTAAATAATTTTTATATATGTGAATTTAAACATTTAAAATGAAAACTGACATTAATTTAAATTTGTTAGGTTTTGACAAAAACATTTCTCAAAAAATAATAAATATTATAATTGACCTCATAAAAATTATATGATCATTTATATTTAATAAAATTATTTCAATGATATTTTTTTATAAAAATATTATTTATTTCTAAAATCCATTAATTCACCACAATATATTTCGTAACTGATTTTGAATATTAACCAAATACACTATTTTTGAATTAAGAACCATAATAAAATGAAAGTATATTCATTATTCAATAAACTTGTAATTTACATAATAGTAATGATGTGGTATATAAAAATAACCCTTTATTACACTAGTATACACCTTATGAGTAGGGTGTGTGATGATGGGGCTTTCATGGGGTTGTTTGTTGAAAATATTTTTGTGTCTTGATATCAATGAGGTAGAAATTCCCTAATAAATGGGTTTTCATGTGCTAAAGATATTGGATCTATTTTTGGGATTGGTCTTGAAAAAATATCAGAAATGTTTTATCCCTTTTATGCTCTGATAAAAGGGCTACATATTGAATGAACATACTATTTTAGGACCTCACATTATTTTTATTCATTGAAATGATTTTTTAAAAAGATATATTTATAATACTCATGTGATAATTGTTAAACATCTATATTATCAACAGTAATGATAATTAAGAGTCATTTTAATACAATTGGATGAAATAAAAAACTGTGTGGATGTATTTTATTTTTCCCTTTTACATAATAAGACATTTAAATATATCAAAATTGAAATTTCACTTATAAATTGTTAAATAATTGAAATTAAACCCCTTAATAAAAATCAGCCATAATATTTTCATTTTAGACATTAAAATAGATGACGTTAACACTACTTAATTTCTTCTTGTAGCTCCCACGTTGCTTCTTCAATATTGGGGTTTCACCACATCACATTGAGTATGTTCATTATCTAATTTCATTTAACATTATTTCCACAATATATGATCGTAAATAGATTATCCTAATTTGATAGTTCATTATCTAATGGTACCCAATATATATTTATTACATGAATGGGGTATGATATTTTCATTCCCAAGAAGAATACCTGTAATACATCATTTACTTGATGTAAGTTATATGGGAGTGATAGTCTGTAGGCCATCACTCTGAGGCAATCAAGGATATCAAAAGGGTCAGTGTACCGTGGTCTAAGCTTCACCTTCTTTAAAAATCTGATTATTCTCTTCCCTTGTGATATTCAGAGGAATACCATGTCTCCAACATCAAACTCTATATATTGTCGCAGATTGTCGTCATATATTTTTTGTCTACACTTAGTAGTATCGATGTCCTGGTTGTAACACCCGAGATTTTTATGATTAATATTTTGTTTTTATATATCATCAAAGGAATCTTTCACTACATACTAGCTTGGCTTACTTTACACGCAATCATGACCTTCCTCGATAGCTTGCGTCGTACGCAATACCGAGTTTCACTAAACAACGATATGCTATTAAAATATTATTAAAACTAGCCGTTATGAATAGTAATAACCACTTTTTGAAATTTTATAAATTTTATTTTTCAAAATGGACTTCATTTTTGGATTCGGAATACCGAAATTAGCCAAGGGTGAAATTTTGGTATTTTTTTGAAAACATTCAATTTTTGATGAATAGTGAAACCACTAAGTGGTAGGTTAAAAACTGAATTTTGCATAAAACTTAATTTTATCGCTTCTGTGAATGGAATTTCGAAAATCTGACATACACGGTTGATATTAGTAAGTAAAATGTGGTTCAATGAGATAAAAATAATTTTTTGGTGAATAGTAACTTTTTACTTTTTTACCGCGGTTAATAGTAAATAGGGGAAATATGATATTACTATTACCCTAACACATGTCCTAATTCTATTGGATATGTGTAATTCGACCAAAAACAACCTTATGAATAAAATATGACCGTTTAGGCCCACTTGGGTTAGATTAGGACATTTATTATTAATTTATTTAAAGAAGGGTTAAAATAGTTAAAATCAATGTTTAATAAGTAAATAATTTTTAATATGGGGTTATACATAAGATAAATTCGACTATAAATATTAATTAGAAAGCTAATATGATTTCCTACCTAATGGTATTTTATTTATAATTTTTAGAAATTAAATAATATAATTTATTTATGACACAATTATGATGCAGTAATTATCTTATTTATGAAATATTGACATAATTGATGTTATAAACACCTAAATAAATGTAATTTGAGACATTTTATGAATGACACTAATTTTATAGGTTACTATGATATATTAGTGTTGATTTAGTCAACTTGGTTAGAACATATAATTCTGTTATGACTTTCACAAAAATCATATATCAAATAGTGTCAAAATTGACACAAAATAGTTTTTAAAGAAAATATTATATTATTAATTGTTATTTTATTCCTAAAATTCTTAGGTTCGGCCAAATTACATAGATAAGGATATATATATTAATAATAAATAATTTGGGGTTCGTTTGGCATGTTATAGTAAGTGTATTAAACATATATTGAAAGAAAACAAAAAGACACGGTAAAAGTTAAATTATTTAACTTAGAGTTAAATCTAATTGATAAGGTTAAAATAATACCCTAAACTTGTATAAATCCTATTGGTTTATAGGATTTCGACCCATACCCACTTTATCTTCGAAATAAGACCCTTTGGAACCATTATAAACCGATTTTGACTTTAATATAAAATAATATTTTGAGATATTCCTAAGGTGCCCCTCTCCTCCCTTATAAAAGGGCACCTCCTCCCCCTCATCCTCACACCAATTTGAGCACTCAAGCTCGACCAACCCCTGCCATTTTCTCCTCTCCACTTCCCTATAATAATCCTAGAGGTCTTGGTCTTCTTCAAAGACCAATCTTAGTTCCCTACGTGGAGGATTCAAAGAAGCGTTCCAAAGAAGAGGTAATATCCATTACCGATCTTTTCAATTTCTTTCTTCTTCAACTTCTTCTTCTTTAGTTGTTTCATGATAAAGTAATAAAATCAGTATTACATACATACTGATATGTTATTATAAATATGACACAACCCTAATTCACCTTCTATCCATCCTACGGAAAAATGAAATCACCGCGCGTGCGTACGTACGGAATACCGTCTCCACGCCGTGGTGTAATCTATTTTCCACCATAACCTTACAAGTATGGGTATAATGGTGTAATGAGTAACTATTTATGAAAGTAATATTGATACTGAAATAATATATATATACTCCAATACAATTCCACGATCATAGGAACGATATCATCACCCGTGCGTACGTACGGAATACCGTCTCCACGATGTGATGCAACTCGTTCTACATGATCATCATTACATAGTATTTATATAAATGAATTGAATGAATAAATATGATATATGTTACACTAATACCATTCTGGATATAAGGTATCTATAACCTTAAAAGAAGAATAAGAATTTATTCGGCAAAACACCCATAAGAACAAAAGGCAATAAAGACCTGAGTAACAAGTAACAATGAAATATTACTAACAAGAAGCTAAGAATATGACCATATATGATATCATATCAATATTTATGATTCTGGAATAAGTCAATAACATTATTTAAACCATTATACAAGAGGTTTGGACACGTACAAAGAAAATCGGACCTAAGGTAAGGGAAATATCACAATCTCATTTTTATCCGACATTGATATACTTTGGTATTTACTGGGGTGTATTTTATCATCCACATCCATGTTTCATTAACATGTAATATTTTTATACTTATACAATAGTTTATATCCAATTTTACCCTTTGGTGAGTTTTTAGTAAAAGATATGAAAGGAATCTTTTGTCGTTTTTCGTACGAGGTACTTTTTGACTTTTCCGACAAAAGTACGAATAATGTTTTTTTTAAATTATACGGCATGAATGGATTTTTAAAACATTATTTCCAAGAAGCATACTTTACAAGTTTTAATGTTTATTTTTAATCAACTTATTTTAGTTTAAATTTGTATGACATGTTAAGAAAGGAAAAATATTTTTGAAGAAGAAAGGATATTTTCCTCAAGAATGGAGTTCAAGTGTTTTATCAAAATTATTTTCCATATAAGATAATAAAGGGTTCAGTTTTTATCCCTATTATTACATTGATTTGATAATGTTTTGAGGGAATTATTTTTATGAAGTCATTTACCTTATATGATTTGTTTTATGATGTCATGATGTTTCAAGAATCCCATTTTTGTTACATGTGTTATGCGATGATGTATGATTTATGATTATGTGGAACACATAAGAAAGGATTCATTATAAGATGGGTGGGACCTATATATCCCTCCAATGCATTGGGTAAAGATTTATATCTCATGAGATAGACATGGCTGGAACGGTAGGTTATACCGGTTCAGTGAAACAGGACTGGAACGAGGGTGACTCGGTTC
This sequence comes from Viscum album, assembly GCA_963277665.1. Classification (NCBI taxonomy): domain Eukaryota; kingdom Viridiplantae; phylum Streptophyta; class Magnoliopsida; order Santalales; family Viscaceae; genus Viscum; species Viscum album. Next base: position 640,312,492 of record OY728126.1, on the reverse strand, counting down.
AGAAAGGGACTTTTTCCACTAAGATAGTCTTGGCAATGAGTCATGACTAACAAGAAATGATTTTCCATGATTATGTGTGCATGCCACAAAGTTTCCAGTTTTATGTTATGATTATGGGGATCTCATTTTCACTTCTATGATTTATTCCATGTTATGATATTATGATCTCTTTTGCAGGATATTATTTTCAAAAAGATATGATATGATTTTTATTTCCTTTATTTTCCTTTGCTGAGCATTTGAGCTCACCCTTTTATGTTTTCTTTTCCCCAGGTCAGGAAGATGGATATTAAGTAGAATGTGCTAAAAGTGACCCTAGATATGATAAATGGGAGACACTGTAGAAGATTTATGAACTAGTTGTTTATGTTTCCCAGTTTCTAAAGACACTATACCTATACGGTCCTTTGTGGTTTTGTCATATGTTGTAATAAGTGTGCTTGGATTTTTAAGTATTAACAATGTATGTAAAGTATGGGTCATTATAGTTGGTATCAAAGGAAAGGTATAGTCATCCTTTGGAAACTAGGATGGGAAAGCCTTAGTAAGAACCCTAAGGATAAGTCTAAGCATAGAACACAATCTTAGTGTTTAAGAAATGGACATGAATACCCTAGGATAAGACCTTAAGTGTGAAATTTTATCCTTGATTATGTGGTTTTCCTATTATAATTATTGTTGCTCACACTATTCTTCTTGGTTTTAGTCAATGGCTGGAACCCGAAGGAACCGTGTTAATGCGGAATGCGATGGGCAATGAAATGATTGTCCCCCTGAGCAACCAAACGATATGGGAGCTGGAATGAAAAATCTTGTAGCCATGGTCACACAACTTTCTCAAGATATGAATCATGCAGGACTTCCAAACGAGCAAAGGAAGGAGAAAAATTCTGTTGAATCCTTCATGAGGCAGCGTCCACCTTCTTTCAGCGGGTCTACTGATCCAATAGTTTCTGAACAATGGATTAGTACTACTGAAAAGATATTTTCAGTTCTTCAATGTTCTGAACATGATAAAGTCATCCTAGCAGTGTATCGTTTGGAAGGATATGTTGATCAATGGTGGAATCTTATTAAGAATACGAGGCAAATGGATGATATTGAGTCTATGGAATGGGACGAGTTCAAGAACTTATTTTTCAATAAGTACTTCCCTCGTATTCTCCAAACAAAGATGGAGAAATAGTTTCTTGAACTGAAGCAAAGGGATGATGAATCTGTTGGTACCTTTGAAGCAAATTTTTCAAGACTTGCAAGGTACGCTTTTGGTATTATTATCCAACCTGAGAGTAAGATCGATCGATTCTTTAGTGGCTTAAAACCAAGTCTTCGAAGGGCGTTAGCCATAAGGGACTTCAATAGCTACGAGGAAATCGTTTGATGTGCTCTCAAAGTCGAGATGGAGATTTGAGTAACCCATCAGTCACATGGGTTTGATAAGAAGAGGAAGATGGAATTCAAAGGAAAATCTAAAGAGCACACTGAAAAGAAGATGAGCTTTCCCTTATGCTCATTGTGTGGAAAGAAACATGGAGGGAGTTGTCTTAAAAGGACAAGTAAATGTTTCAAATGTGGAAAGGAAGTTCATCGGGCATTTGAATGCCGCGATAATGGGAAGAAGATGTCTAATGATGCAAACAAAGGAAGGGATACACAGAATGAACCTACTACACTTCAATGTTTCAAGTGCAAGGAGATGGGGCATTATGCCAATCAATGCCCAAATCCAAGGGTTGATGATGATGGTCGACGTCAACAAAATCTTAAGGCTAAAGACAAAGGAATGTCACATGCAATTTCTATCAGCGATGTGGAGTACGATAACGAAGAAGTGAAAGGCACACTTACCATCCACTCTAAAGTAGAAAATGTTTTATTTGATTCTGGATCCACCCACTCTTTTATTTATAAAGAATTTTCTAAGGGTATCACTGTATTACCTCAACAATTAGATGTTGAGTTAGCTGTGACAACACCTAATGGCACAACAGTCGCATCGAAAGTTTATAATTCTTCTCCGATCGAAGTTTGTGGGAAAGTGCTTCCTGCAAATCTTGTGATCCTTCTTTTAGTGGAATTTGATGTGATTCTTGGCATGGATTGGCTTTCTCTACATGGAGCTCATATCAATAGCCAAAGAAGGGAAGTCACATTTCATATTCCAGATCAATCTACGATCGTCTATCGATGCAAGGATGAATATAACCTTCCAGTGGAAATTCCTTCCATCTTATGGGTCTTGATTCCACTAAATGATGGTTATTTATCTCAAATGGTTGGTGAGAAACATACGATTAAGAATATTCCCATCGTACAGGAGTTTGATTATGTCTTTCCGGAGGAATTACCGGGTCTTCCACCAAATCGTGAAGTTGAGTTTTCAATAGAACTCGTACCGGGTGCTTTGCCTATTTCAAAGACACCTTATAGAATGGCCCCAATTGAGTTGTAGAAATTGAAGAAGCAACTCCAAGAGAATCTTGATAAGGTATTCATACGCCCTAGTTCATCACCTTGGGGAGAACCTGTTCTATTTGTTAAGAAGAAAGATGGATCAATGAGACTCTGCATTGATTATCGAGAACATAACAAGATCACTATCAAGAACAAATATCCTCTCCCACGCATTGATAACTTATTTGACCAACTACACGGAGCTCAATACTTTTCCAAGATTGATCTTCGTTCAGGGTATCATCAATTAAGGGTCAAAAGGGAGGATATACCAAAGACGGCTTTCCGTACAAGGTATGGACACTATGAATTTATAGTGATGCCATTTGGTCTTACTAATTCCCATGCTATCTTCATGGATTTAATGAATAGAGTCTTTAGAGACTATCTTGATCAATTTGTGTTAGTCTTTATAGACGATATTCTTGTCTACTCAAAGAGAAAGGAAGAGCATGAAGATCACTTGAGAATTATATTGAAGACCCTGAGAAAGGAGAAGCTTTATGCCAAATTTACTAAGTGTGAATTTTGGCTTCAAAAAGTTTCATTTTTGTGTCACATAATCTCAAAAGAGGGGATATCTGTGGATCCAGAAAAAACAGAGGTTATCAAAAGATGGTCAAGACCAACAACAGTAACTAAGATCCGAAGTTTTCTTGGTTTGGCTGGATATTATTGACGTTTTGTAAAAGATTTTTCACGATTATCTAATCCACTCACCAAGTTGACTCAGAAAGGAGTTAAGTTTGTTTGGACAGAGGAATGTGAAGATAATTTCAAGGAGTTGAAAAGAAGGTTATCCAGTGCACCTGTGCTCACACTGCCTTGTAGTGGAGAAAGGTTTGTGATCTACAGTGATGCATCCAAGAAGGGATTGGGGTGTGTTCTTATGCAAAATGATATGGTGATAGCTTATGCCTCACGACAGTTGAAAATCCTTGAACAAAATTACCCAACACATGATTTGGAGTTGGTTGTGGTAATCTTTGCATTAAAGATTTGGAGGCATTACCTTTGTGGTGAAAGGTGTGATATTTATACTGATCATAAATGTTTAAAGTATATTTTCACACAAAAGGAGCTGAATATGCGTCAAAGAAGATGGTTGGAGCTGATTAAGGATTATGACTGCTCAATCCATTACCACCCTGGGAAAGCAAACAAGGTGGCAGATGCATTAAGTCGACAAGAACATGCTAGTTTATCCATGATGAGGATAAAAAAAGATCCAATATTTATGGATTTACAAAGGATGGATCTTGGAATTATAATGGAAGGGGAAAAATCTTATCTTTCTCAAATGAATGTTCAACCATCTATAGATGTGAAGATTAAAGAGGCACAGAAAGAAGATGTAGAGTTACAAAAGAAGGTGAGAAATGTTCCTGAATTCAACCTTGATTGTGATGGGATAATAAAGTTCAGGAATCGGGTTTGTGTTCCTCCCATCCCCGAATTAAAGAAGGAGCTGCTGGATGAGGCTCATAGTTCTTCATTCTCTATTCATCCTGGAAGCACGAAGATGTATAGGGACATGAAAGAGTACTTCTGGTGGGATGGCATGAAAAGAGATGTTGCTGAATATGTCTCTCGATGCTTGTTTTGTCAACAAGTTAAATCTGAGAGACAGAAGTCTAAGGGGATGTTACAACCATTACCCATAACCGAATGGAAATGGGAAAACATCACTATGGACTTTGTCACAGGACTTCCTAAAACATCCAAAGGAAATAATTCTATCTGGGTCATAGTTGATCGTCTTACAAAGTCTGCACACTTCATTGCTATTAGAGAGGATTTCTCTCTAGATCAGCTTGCCAGGATATATGTAAAGGAAGTGGTAAGATTGCATGGATTAACACATTCTATTATATCTGATCGGGATCCGAGATTTACCTTGAAGTTCTGGCGAAGTCTTCTTCATACTCTGGATACAGAGTTGAGTTTCAGCACTGCTTATCATCCCCAGATAGACGGTCAGTCTGAGAGAACAATTCAAACCCTAGAAGATATGTTGAGAGCTTGCCCTATGGATTCCAAAGGAGGTTGGGATCAACACCTACCTTTGGTGTAATTTTCTTATAATAATAGCTTTCACTCCAGTATTCAGATGGCTCCTTATGAAGCTCTCTATAGAAAGAAATGCAGGACTCGAACTTGCTGGGATGAAGTTGGGGAAAGAAATCTATTAGGACCTAATCTCGTTGATGAAATGGCAGAAAAGTTCAGATCTATTCAACAACACATAAGAGAAGATCAGAGTCGACAGAAAAGTTATGCCGACAACCGAAGAAAAGACCTAGAGTTTGAAGTGGGTGATAAAGTGTTCTTACGAATATCTACCTGGAAGAGGGTTATGAGATTTAGAAAGAAGGGGAAGTTGAGCCCTAGATATATCGGTCCTTTCGAAATACTGGATCGTGTTGGAAAGGCAGCTTACCGATTGGCACTTCCACCGAATCTCTCTCAAGTTCACGATGTGTTCCATGTATCTCTCCTGAGAAAGTACATACCTGATCCTTCACATGTACTCAGCTCAGAAGTTGTACCGCTGGAGCAAGATCATTCTTATGAAGAACAACCGATAGAGATTCTGGATCGTAGCGAAAAAGTCGTACGAAACAAGACCACTAGATTGGTGAAAGTTTTATGGAGGAACCACCAACTTGAAGAAGCTACATGGGAGCTTGAGGATATGATGAGGGAGAAGTATCCTCATCTGTTTGTTACAAAGTGACGAATTTCGAGGGCGAAATTCTTTTTAAGGGGGGGTAGAATGTAACACCCGAGATTTTTATGAGAAATATTTTGTTTTTATATATCATCAAAGGAATCTTTCACTACATACTAGCTTGGCTTACATTACACGTAATCGCAACCTTCCTCGATAGATTGCGTCGTACGCAATACCGAGTTTCACTAAACAACGATATGCTATTAAAATATTATTAAAACTAGCCGTTATGAATAGTAATAACCACTTTTTGAAAATTTATAAATTTTATTTTTCAAAATGAACTTCATTTTTGGATTTGGAATACCGAAATTAGCCTAGGGTGAAATTTTTGTATTTTTCTGAAAACTTTCAATTTTTGATGAATAGTGAAACCACTAAGTGGTAGGTTAAAAACTGAATTTTTCATAAAACTTAATTTTACCGCTTCTGTGAATGGAATTTCGAAAATCCAACAGACACGGTTGATATCAGTAAGTAAAATGTGGTCCAATGAGAAAAAAATAATTTTCTAGTGAATAGTAACTTTTTACTTTTTTACCGCGGTTAATAGTAAATAGGGGTAAATATGATATTACTATTACCCTAACACATGTCCTAATTCTATTGGATAAATTAAATTCGACCAAAAACAATCTTATGAATAAAATATGACCATTTAGGCCCACTTGGGTTAGATTAGGACATTTATTATTAATTTATTTAAAGAAGGGTTAAAATAGTTAAAATCAAAGTTTAATAAGTAAATAATTTTTAATATGGGGTTATACATAAGATAAATTCGACTATAAATATTCATTAGAAATCTAAAACGATTTCCTACATAATGGTATTTTATTTATAATTTTTAGACATTAAATAATTTAATTTATTTATGACACAATTATGATGCAGTAATTATCTTATTTATAAAATATTGACATAATTGATGTTATAAACACCAAAATAAATGTAATTTGAGACTTTTTATGAATTACACTAATTTTCTAGTTTACTATGATATATTAGTGTTTATTTAATAAACTTGGTTCGAACATATAATTCTGTTATGACTTTCACAAAAATCATATATCAAATAGTGTCAAAATTGACACAAAATAGTTTTTAAATCAAATATTATATTATTAATTGTTATTTTATTCATAAAAATCTAAGGTTCGGCCAAATTACATAGATAAGGATATATATATTAATAATAAATAATTTGGGGTTCGTTTGGCATGTTATAGTAAGTTTATTAACCATATAGTGAAAGAAAACAAAAAGACACGGTAAAAGTTAAATTATTTAACTTAGAGTTAAATCTAATTGATAAGGTTAAAATAATACCCTAAACTTGTCTAAATCCTATTGGTTGATAGTATTTCGACCCCTCCCCACTTTAGCTTCGAAATAAGACCCTTTGGAACCATTATAAATCGATTTTGACTTTAATATAAAATAATATTTTGAGATATTCCTAAGGTGCCCCTCTCCTCCCTTATTAAAGGGCACCTCCTCCCCCTCCTCCTCACACCAATTTGAGCACTCAAGCTCGGCCAACCCCAGCCATTTTCTCCTCTCCACTTTCCTATAATAATCCTATAGGTCCTTGTCTTCTTCAAAGACCAATCTTAGTTCCCTATGTGGAGGATTCAAAGAAGCGTTCCAAAGAAGATGTAATATCCATTACCGATCTTTTCAATTTCTTTCTTCTTCAACTTCTTCTTCTTTAGTTGTTTCATGATAAAGTAATGACATCAGTATTACTTACATACTGATATGTTATTATAAATATGAGACAACCCTAATTCACCTTCTATCCATCCTACGGAAAAATGAAATCACCGCGCGTGCGTACGTACGGAATACCGTCTCCACGCCGTGGTGTAATCTATTTTCCACCATCACCTTACAAGGATGGGTATAATGGTGTAATGAGTAACTATTTATTATTATTATAAATTAATATTGTTACTGAAATAATATATATATACTCCAATACAATTCCACGATCATAGGAACGATATCATCACTCGTGCGTACGTACGGAATACCGTCTCCACGATGTGATGCGACTCGTTCTACATGATCATCATTACATAGTAATTATAAAAATGAATTGAATGAATAAATATGATATATGTTACACTAATACCATTATGGATATAATTTATCTATAACCTTAAATGAAGAATAAGAATTTATTCGGAAAAACACACATAAGAACAAAAGGCAATAAAGACCCGAGTAACAGGTAAAAATGAAATATTACTAACAAGAAGCTAAGAATATGACCATATATGATATCATATCAATATGTATTATTCTGGAATAAGTCATTAACATTATTTAAACCATTATACAGGAGCTTCGGACACGTACAAAGAAAATCGGACCTAAGGTAAGGGAAATATCACAATCTCATTTTTATCCGAGATTGTTATACTTTGGTATTTACTGGGGTGTATTTTATCATCCACATCAATGTTTCCTTAACATGTAATATTTATATCCTTATACAATAGTTTATATCCAATTTTACCCTTTGGTGAGTTTTTAGTAAAAGATATGAAAGGAATCTTTTGTCGTTTTTCGTACGAGGTACTTTTTGACTTGTCCGACAAAAGTACGAAGAATGTTTTTTTTAACTTATACGGCATGAATGGATTTTTAAAACATTATTTCCAAGAAGCTTCCTTTACAAGTTTTCAAGTTTATTTTTAATCAACTTATTTTAGTTTAAATTTGTATGACATGTTAAGAAAGGAAAAATGTTTTTGAAGAAGAAAGGATATTTTCCTCAAGAATGGAGTTCAAGTGTTTTATCAAAATTATTTTCCATATAAGATAATAATGGGTTCTGTTTTTATCCCTATTGTTACATTGATTTGATTATGTTTTGAGGGAATTATTTTTATGAAGTCATTTACCTTATATTATTTGTTTTATGATGTCATGATGTTTCAAGAATCCCATTTTTGTTACATGTGTTATGAGATGATGTATGATTTATGATTATGTGGCACACAAAAGAAAGGATTCATTATAAGATGGGTGGGACCTATATCTCCCTCCAATGCATTGGGTAAAGATTTATATCTCATGAGATAGACATGGCTGGAATGGTAGGTTATACCGGTTCAGTGAAACAGGACTGGAATGAGGGTGACTCGGTTCAGAAAGGGACTTTGTCAACTAAGATAGTCTTGGCAATGAGTCATGACTAACAAGAAATGATTTTCCATGATTATGTGTGCATGCCACAAAGTTTGAAGTTTTATGTTATGATTATGGGGATCTCATTTTCACTTCTATGATTTATTCCATGTTAAGATATTATGATCTCTTTTGTAGGATATGATTTTCAAAAAGATATGATATGATTTTTATTTCCTTTATTTGCCCTTGCTGAGCATTTGAGCTCACCCTTTTATGTTTTCTTTTCCCCAGGTCAGGAAGATGGATATTAAGTAGAATATGCTAAAAGGGACCCTAGATATGATAAATGGGAGACACTGTAGAAGATTTATGAACCAATTGTTTATGTTTCCCAGTTTCTAAAGACACTATACCTATACGGTTCTTTGTGGTTTTGTCATATGTTGTAATAATTCTGCTTCAATTTTGAAGTATTAACAATGTATGTAAAGTATGGGTCGTTATAGTTGGTATCAAAGGAAAGGTATAGTCAACCATTGGAAACTAGTATGTTAAAGCCTTAGTAAGAACCCTAAGGATAAGTCTAAGCATAGAACACAATCTTAGTGTTTTAGAAATGGCCATGAATACCCTAGGATAAGACCTTAAGTGTGAAATTTTATCCTTGATTATGTGGTTTTCCTATTATAATTAGTGTTGCTCACACTATTCTTCTTGGTTTTAGTAAATGGCTGGAACCCGAAGGAACCATGTTAATGTGGAATGCGATGGGCAATGCAATGATTGTCCCCCTGATCAACCAAACGATATGGGAGCTAGAATGAAAAATCTTGTAGCCATGCTCACACAACTTTCTCAAGATATAAATCATGCAGGACTTCCAAACGAGCAAAGTAAGGAGCAACATTCTGTTGAATCCTTCATGAGGCAGCGTCCACCTTCTTTCAGCGGGTCTACTGATCCATTAGTTGCTGAACAATGGATTAGTACTACTGAAAAGATATTTTTAGTTCTTCAATTTTCTGAACATGATAAAGTCATCCTAGTAGTGTATCGTTTGGAAGGAGATGCGGATCAATAGTGGAATCTTATTAAGAATACGAGGCAAAGGGATGAAATTGAGTCTATGGAATGGGACGAGTTCAAGAACTTATTTTTCAATAAGTACTTCCCTCGTATTCTCCGAACAAAGATGGAGAAAGAGTTTCTTGAACTGAAGCAAAGGGATGATGAATATGTTGGTACCTATGAAGAAAATTTTACAAGACATGCAAGGTACGCTTCTGGTATTATTATCCAACCTGAGAGTAAGATCGATCGATTCTTTAGTGGCTTAAAACCAAGTATTCGAAGGGCGTTAGCCATAAGGGACTTCAATAGCTACGAGGAAATCGTTCGATGTGCTCTCAAAGTCGAGATGGAGATTGGGGTAACCCATCAGTCACATGGGTTTGATAAGAAGAGGAAGATGGAATTCAAAGGAAAATTTAAAGAGCACACTGAAAAGAAGATGATCTTTCCCTTATGCTCAAAGTGTGGAAAGAAACATGGAGGGAGTTGTCTTAAAGGGACAAGTAAATGTTTCAAATGAGGAAAGGAAGGTCATCGGGCATTTTAATGCCGCGATAATGGGAAGAAGATGTCCAATGATGCAAACAAAGGAAGGGATACACAGAATGAACCTAATACACTTCAATGTTTCAAGTTCAAGGAGATGGGGCATTATTCCAATCAATGCCCAAATCCAAGGGTTGATGATGATGGTCGACGTCAACAAAATCTTAAGGCTAAAGACAAAGGAAAGTCACATGCAATTTCTATCAGCGATGTGGAGTACGATAACGAAGTGGTGAAAGGTACACTTACCATCCACTCTAAAGTAGCAAATGTTTTATTTGATTCTGGATCCACCCACTCTTTTATTTCTAAAGAATTTTCTAAGGGTATCACCGTATTACCTCAACAATTAGATGTTGAGTTAGCTGTGACAACACCTAATGTCACAACAGTCGCATCAAAAGTTTATAATTCTTCTCCGATCGAAGTTTGTGGGAAAGTGATTCCTACAAATCTTGTGATCCTTCGTTTAGTGGAATTTGATGTGATTATTGGCATGTATTGGCTTTCTCTACATGGAGCTCATATCAATTGCCAAAGAAGGGAAGTCACATTTCATATTCCAGATCAATCTACGATCGTCTATCGATGCAAGGATGAATATAACCTTCCAGTGGAAATTCCTTCAATCTTATGGGTCTTGATTCCACTAAATGAAGGATATTTATCTCAAATGGTTGGTGGGAAACTTAAGATTAAGAATATGCCCATCGTACGGGAGTTTGATGATGTCTTCCCGGAGGAATTACCAGGTCTTCCACCAAATCGTGATGTTGAGTTTTCAATAGAACTCGTACCGGGTGCTTTGCCTATTTCAAAGACACCTTATAGAATGGCCCCAATTGAGTTGCAGGAATTGAAGAAGCAACTCCAAGAGAATCTTGATAAGGGATTCATATGCCCTAGTGCGTCACCTTGGGGAGCACCTGTTCTATTTGTTAAGAAGAAAGATGGATCAATGAGACTCTGCATTGATTATCGAGAACATAACAAGATCACTATCAAGAACAAATATCCTCTCCCACGCATTGATGACTTATTTGACCAACTACGCGGAGCTCAATACTTTTACACGATTTATCTTCGTTCAGGGTATCATCAATTAAGGGTCAAAAGGGAGGATATACCAAATACGGCTTTCCTTACAAGGTATAGACACTATGAATTTAGAGTGATGCCATTTGGTCTTTCTAATGCCCCTGTTATCCTCATGGATCTAATGAATAGAGTCTTTAGAGACTATCTTGATCAATTTGTTGTAGTCTTTATAGACGATATTCTTGTCTATTCAAAGAGCAAGGAAGGGCATGAAGATCACTTGAGAATTATATTGAAGACCCTGAGAAAAGAGAAGCTTTATGCCAAATTTACCAAGTGTGAATTTTGGCTTCAAAAAGTTGCATTTTTGGATCACATAATCTCAAAAGAGGGGATATTTGTGGATCCAGCAAAAACAAAGGTTATCGAATGATGGTCAAGACCAACAACAGTAACTGAGATCCGAAGTTTTCTTGGTTTGGCTGGATATTATCGACGTTTTGTAAATGATTTTTCACGATTATCTAATCCACTCACCAAGTTTACTCGGAAAGGAGTTAAGTTTGTTTGGACAGAGGAATGTGAAGAGAATTTCAAGGATTTGAAAAGAAGGTTATCCAGTGCACCTGTGCTCACACTGCCTTGTAGTGGATAAAGGTTTGTGATCTACAATGATGCATCCAATAAGGGATTGGGGTGTGTTCTTATGAAAAATTATATAGTGATAGCTTATGCCTCACGAAAGTTGAAAATCCATGACCAAAATTACCCAACACATGATTTGGAGTTGGCTGCGGTAATCTTTGCATTAAAGATTTGGAGGCATTACCTTTATGGAGAATGGTGTGATATTTATACTGATCATAAAAGTTTAAAGTATATTTTCACACAAAAGGAGCTGAATATGCGTCAAAGAGGATGGTTGGAGCTGATTAAGGATTATGACTTCTCAATCCATTACCACCCTGGGAAAGCAAACAAGGTGGAAGATGCATTAAGTCGACAAGAACATGCTAGTTTATCCATGATGAGGATCACAAAAGATCCAATATTTATGGATTTACAAAGGATGGATCTTGGAATTATAATGGAAGGGAAAATCTTATCTTTCTCAAATGAATGTTCAACCATCAATACATGTGAAGATTAAAGAGGCACAGAAAGAAGATGTAGAGTTACAAAAGAAGGTGAGAAATGTTCCTGAATTCAACCTTGATTGTGATGGGATAATAAAGTTCAGGAATCGGGTTTGTGTTCCTCCCATCCTCGAATTAAAGAAGGAGCTGCTGGATGAGGCTCATAGTTCTTCATTCTCTATTCATCCTGGAAGCACGAAGATGTATAGGGACCTGAAAGAGTACTTCTGGTGGGATGGCATGAAAAGAGATGTTGCTGAATATGTCTCTCGATGCTTGGTTTGTCAACAAGTTAAAGCTGAGAGACAGAAATCTAAGGGGATGTTACAACCATTACCCATACCCGAATGGAAATGGGAAAACATCACTATGGACTTTGTCACAGGACTTCCTAGAACATCCAAAGGCAATAATGCTATCTGGGTCATAGTTGATCATCTTACAAAGTCTGCACACATCATTGCTATTAGAGAGGATTTCTCTCTAGATCAGCTTGCCAGGATATATGTAAAGGAAGTGGTAAGATTTCATGGAGTACCACTTTCTATTATATCTGATCGGGATCCAAGATTTACCTCGAAGTTATGGCGAAGTCTTCAGCATACTCTGGATACAGAGTTGAGTTTCAGCACTGCATATCATCCCCAGACAGACGGTCAGTCTGAGAGAACAATTCAAACCCTAGAAGATATGTTGAGAGCTGGCTCTATGGATTCCAAAGGAGGTTGGGATCAACACCTACCTTTGGTGGAATCTTCTTATAATAATAGCTTTCACTCCAGTATTCGGATGGCTCCTTATGAAGCTCTCTATTAAAATAAATACATGACTCCAACTTGCTGGGATGAAGTTGGGGAAAGAAAGCTATTAGGACCTGATCTCGTTGATGAAATGGCAGAATAGTTCAGATCTATTCAACAACACATAAGAGTAGCTCAGAGTCGACAGAAAAGTTATACCGACAACCGAAGAAAAGACCTAGAGTTTGAAGTGGGTGATAAAGTTTTCTTACGAATATCTCCCTGGAAGAGGGTTATGAGATTTGGAAAGAAGGGGAAGTTGAGCCCTAGATATATCGGTCCTTTCGAAATACTGGATCGTGTTGGAAAGGTAGCTTACCGATTGACGCTTCCACCGAATCTCTCTCAAGTTCACGATGTGTTCCATGTATCTCTCCTGAGAAAGTACATACTTGATCCTTCACATGTACTCAGCTCAGAAGTTGTACCGCTGGAGCAAGATCTTTCTTATGAAGAACAACCGATAGAGATTATGGATCGTAGCGAAAAATTCCTACGAAACAAGACCACTTGATTGGTGAAAGTTTTATGGAAGAACCACCAACTTGAAGAAGCTACATGGGAGCTTGAGGATATGATGAGGGGGAAGTATCCTCATCTATTTGTTACAAAGTGAAGAATTTCGAGGGCGAAATTCTTTTTAAGGGGGGTAGAATGTAACACCCGAGATTTTTATGAGTAATATTTTGTTTTTATATATCATCAAAGTAATCTTTCACTACATACTAGCTTGGCTTAATTTACACGCAATCGCGACCTTCCTCGATAGCTTGCGTCGTACGCAATACCGAGTTTCACTAAACAACGATATGCTATTAAAATATTATTAAAACTAGCCTTTATGAATAGTAATAACCACTTTTTGAAATTTTATAAATTTTATTTTTCAAAATGGACCTAATTTTTGGATTCGGAATACCAAAATTTGCCTACGGTGAAATTTTTGTATTTTTCTGAAAACTATCAATTTTTTATGAATAATGAAACCACTAAGTGGTAGGTTAAAAACTGGATTTTGCATAAAACTTAATTTTACCGCTTCTGTGAATGGAATTTCGAAAATCCGACAGACACGGTTGATATCAGTAAGTAAAATGTGGTTCAATGAGATAAAAATAATTTTTTGGTGAATAGTAACTTTTTACTTTTTTACCGCGGTTAATAGTAAATAGTGGTAAATATGATATTACTATTACCCTAACGCATGTCCTAATTCTATTGGATAAGTGTAATTCGACCAAAAACAACCTTATGAATAAAATATGACCATTTAGGCCCACTTGGGTTAGATTAGGACATTTATTATTAATTTATTTAAAGAAGGGTTAAAATAGTTAAAATCAAAGTTTTATAAGTAAATAATTTTTAATATGGGGTTATACATAAGAGAAATTGGACTATAAATATTAATTAGAAAGATAAAAAGGTTTCCTACATAATGGTATTTTATTTATAATTTTTAGACATTAAATAATTTAATTTATTTATGACACAATTATGATGCAGTAATTATCTTATTTATGAAATATTGACATAATTGATGTTATAAACACCAAAATAAATGTAATTTGAGACTTTTTATGAATTACACTAATTTTATAGGTTACTATGATATATTAGTGTTGATTTAAGCAACTTGGTTCGAACAAATAATTCTGTTATGACTTTCACAAAAATCATATATCAAATAGTGTCAAAATTGACACAAAATAGTTTTTAAATCAAATATTATATTATTAATTGTTATTTTATTCCTAAAAATCTAAGGTTCGGCCAAATGACATAGATAAGGATATATATAATAATAATAAATAATTTGGGGTTCGTTTGGCATGTTATAGTAAGTGTATTAACCATATAGTGAAAGAAAAAAAAAAGACACGGTAAAAGTTAAATTATTTAACTTAGAGTTAAATCTAATTGATAAGGTTAAAATAATACCCTAAACTTGTCTAAATCCTATTGGTTGATAGGATTTCGACCCATAACCACATTAGCTTCTAAATAAGACCCTTTGGAACCATTATAAACCGATTTTGACTTTAATATAAAATAATATTTTGAGATATTCCTAAGGTGCCCCTATCCTCCCTTATAAAAGGGCACCTCCTCCCCCTCATCCTCACACCAAATTGAGCACTCAACCTCGGCCAAACCCAGCCATTTTCCCCTCTCCACTTCCCTATAATAATCCTAGAGGTCCTGGTCTTCTTCAAAGACCAATCATAGTTCCCTAAGTAGAGGATTCAATGAAGCGTTCCAAAGAAGAGGTAATATCCATTACCGATCTTTTCAATTTCATTCTTCTTCAACTTCTTCTTCTTTAGTTGTTTCATGATAAAGTAATAACATCAGTATTAATTACAAACTGATATGTTATTATAAATATGAGACAACCCTAATTCACCTTCTATCCATCCTACGGAAAAATGAAATCACCGCGCGTGCGTATGTACGGAATACCGTCTCCACGCCGTGGTGTAATCTATTTTCCACCATCACCTTACAAGGATGGGTATAATGGTGTAATGAGTAACTATTTATGATTATTATAAATTAATATTGATACTGAAATAATATATATATAGTCCAATACAATTCCACGATCATAGGAACGATATCATCACTCGTGCGTACGTACGGAATACCGTCTCCACGATGTGATGCGACTCGTTCTACATGATCATCATTACATAGTAATTATATAAATGAATTGAATGAATAAATATGATATATGTTACACTAATACCATTGTGGATAAAAGTTATCTATAACCATAAAATAAGAATAAGAATTTATTCGAAAAAACATGCATAAGAACAAAAGGCAATAAAGACCCGAGTAACAAGTAACAATGAAATATTACTAACAAGAAGCTAAGAATATGACCATATATGATATCATGTCAATATGTATGATTCTGGAATAAGTCAATAACATTATTTAAACCATTATACAGAAGCTTCGGACACGTACAAAGAAAATCGGACCTAAGGTAAGGGAAATATCACAATCTCATTTTTATCCGAGATTGTTATACTTTGGTATTTACTGGGGTGTATTTTATCATCCAAATCCATGTTTCCTTAACATGTAATATTTATATCCTTATACAATAGTTTATATCCAATTTTACCCTTTGGTGAGTTTTTAGTAAAAGATATGAAAGGAATATTTTGTCGTTTTTCGTACGAGGTACTTTTTGACTTTTCCGACAAAAGTACGAAGAATGTTTTTTTTAACTTATACGGCATGAATGGATTTTTAAAACATTATTTCCAAGAAGCTTCCTTTACATGTTTTCAAGTTTATTTTTAATCAACTTATTTAAGATTAAATTTGTATGACATGTTAAGAAAGGAAAATTGTTTTTGAAGAAGAAAGGATATTTTCTTCAAGAATGGAGTTCAAGTGTTTTATCAAAATTATTTTCCATATAAGATAATAAAGGGTTCTATTTTTATCCCTATTATTACATTGATTTGATTATGTTTTGAGGGAATTATTTTTATGAATTCATTTACCTTATATGATTTGTTTTATGATGTCATGATGTTTCAAGAATCCCATTTTTGTTACATGTGTTATGCGATGATGTATGATTTGTGATTATGTGGCACACATAAGAAAGGATTCATTATAAGATGGGTGGGACATATATCTCCCTCCAATGCATTGGGTAAAGATTTATATCTCATGAGATAGACATGGCTGGAACGGTAGGTTATACCGGTTCAGTGAAACAGGACTGGAACGAGGGTGACTTAGTTCAGAAAGGGACTTTGTCCACTAAGATAGTCTTTGCAATGAGTCATGACTAACAAGAAATGATTTTCCATGATTATGTGTGCATGCCACAAAGTTTCAAGTTTTATGTTATGATTATGGGGATCTCATTTTCACTTCTATGATTTATTCCATGTTAAGATATTATGATCTCTTTTGCAGGATATGGTTTTCAAAAAGATATGATATGATTTTTATTTCCTTTATTTGCCCTTGCTGAGCATTTGAGCTCACCATTTTATGTTTTCATTTCCCCAGGTCAGGAAGATGGATATTAAGTATAATATGCTAAAAGGGACCCTAGATATGATAAATGGGAGACACTGTATAAGATTTATGAACCAGTTGTTTATGCATCCCAGTTTCTAAAGACACTATACCTATATGGTCCTTTGTGATTTTGTCATATGTTGTAATAAGTGTGCTTCAATTTTAACGTATTAATAATGTATGTAAAGTATGGGTCGTTATAGTTGGTATCAAAGGAAAGGTATAGTCAACCTTTGGAAACTAGGATGTGAAAGCCTTAGTAAGAACCCTAATGATAAGTCTAAGCATAGAACACAATCTTAGTGTTTTAGAAATGGCCATGAATACCCTAGGATAAGACCTTAAGTGTGAAATTTTATCCTTGATTATGTGGTTTTCCTATTATAATTAGTGTTGCTCACACTATTCTTCTTGGTTTTAGTCAATGGATGGAACCCGAGGGAACCGTGTTAATGCGGAATGCGATGGGCAATGCAATGATTGTCCCCCTGAGCAACCAAACGATATGGGAGCTGGAATGCAAAATCTTGTAGCCATGCTCACACAACTTTCTCAATCTATGAATCATGCAGGACTTCCAAACGAGCAAAGTAAGGAGCAACATTCTGTTGAATCCTTCATGAGGCAGCGTCCACCTTCTTTCAGCGGGTCTACTGATCCATTAGTTGCTGAACAATGGATTAGTACTTCTGAAAAGATATTTTCAGTTCTTCAATGTTCTGAACATGATAAAGTCATCCTAGCAGTGTATCGTTTGGAAGGAGATGCTGATCAATGGTGGAATCTTATTAAGAATACGAGGCAAAGGAATGAAATTGAGTCTATGGAATGGGACGAGTTCAAGAACTTATTTTTCAATAAGTACTTCCCTCGTATTCTCCGAACAAAGATGGAGAAAGAGTTTCTTGAACTGAAGCAAAGGGATGATGAATCTGTTGGTACCTATGAAGAAAATTTTACAAGACATTCAATGTACGCTTCTGGTATTATTATCAAACCTGAGATTAAGATCGATCGATTCTTTAGTGGCTTAAAACCAAGTCTTTGAAGGGCGTTAGCCATAAGGGACTTCAATAGCGACGAGGAAATCATTCGATGTGCTCTCAAAGTCGAGATGGAGAATGGTGTAACCCATCAGTCACATGGGTTTTATAAGAAGAGGAAGATGGAATTCAAAGGAAAATCTAAAGAGCACACTGAAATGAAGATGAGATTTCCCTTATGCTCAATGTTTGGAAAGAAACATAGAGGGAGTTGTCTTAAAGGGACAAGTAAATGTTTCAAATGTGGAAAGGAAGGTCATCGGGCATTTGAATGCCGCGATAATGGGAAGAAGATGTCTAATGATGCAAACAAAGTAAGGGATACACAGAATGAACCTACTACACTTCAATGTTTCAAGTGCAAGGAGATGGTGCATTATGCCAATCAATGCCCAAATCCAAGGGTTGATGATGATGGTCGACATCAACAAAATCTTAGGGCAAAAGACAAAGGAAAGTAACATGCAATTTCTATCAGTGATGTGGAGTACGATAACAAAGTGGTGAAAGGTACACTTACCATCCACTCTAAAGTAGAAAATGTTTTATTTGATTCTGGATCCACCCACTCTTTTATTTGTAAAGAATTTTCTAAGGGTATCACCATATTACCTCAACAATTAGATGTTGAGTTAGCTATGACAACACCTAATGGCACAACAGTCGCATCAAATGTTTATAATTCTTCTCCGATCGAAGTTTGTGGGAAAGTGCTTCCTACAAATCTTGTGATCCTTCCTTTAGTGGAATTTGATGTGATTCTTGGCATGGATTGGCTTTCTCTACATGGACATCATATCAATTTCCAAAGAAGGGAAGTCACATTTCATATTCCAGATCAATCTATGATCGTCTATCGATGCAAGGATGAATATAACCATCCAGTGGAAATTCCTTCAATCATATGGGTCATGATTCTACTAAATGAAGGTTATTTATCTCAAATGGTTGGTGAGAAACTTACGATTAAGAATATGCCCATCGTATAGAAGTTTGATGATGTCTTTCCGGAGGAATTACCGGGTCTTCCACCAAATCGTGAAGTTGAGTTTTCAATAGAACTCATACCTGGTGCTTTTCCTATTTCAAAGACACCTTATAGAATGGCCCCAATTGAGTTGCAGGAATTGAAGAAGCAACTCCAAGAGAATCTTGATAAGGGATTCATACGCCCTAGTGCGTCACCTTGGGGAGCACCTGTTCTATTTGTTAAGAAGAAAGATGGATCATTGAGACTCTGTATTGATTATCGAGAACTTAACAAGATCACTATCAAGAACAAATAGCCTCTCCCACGCATTGATGACTTATTTGACCAACTACGCGGAGCTCAATACTTTTCCAAGATTGATCTTCGTTCAGGGTATCATCAATTAAGGGTCAAAAGGGAGGATATACCAAAGACGTCTTTCCGTACAAGGTATGGACACTATGAATTTATAGTGATGCCATTTGGTCTTACTAATTCCCCTGCTATCTTCATGGATATAATGAATAGAGTCTTTAGAGACTATCTTGATCAATTTGTGGTAGTCTTTATAGACGATATTCTTGTCTATTCAAAGAGCAAGGAAGAGAATGAAGATCACTTGAGAATTATATTGAAGACCCTGAGAAAGGAGAAGCTTTATGCCAAATTTACCAAGTGTGAATTTTGGCTTCAAAAAGTTGCATTTTTGGGTCACATTATCTCAAAAGAGGGGATATCTGTGGATCCAGCAAAGATAGACGTTATCGAAAGATGGTCAAGACCAACAACAGTAACTGAGATCCGAAGTTTTCTTGGTTTGGCTGGATATTGTCGACGTTTTGTAAAAGATTTTTCATGATTATCTAATCCACTCACCAAGTTGACTCGGAATGGAGTTAAGTTTGTTTGGACAGAGGAATGCGAAGATAATTTCAAGGAGTTGAAAAGAAGGTTATCCAGTGCACCTGTGCTCACACTGCCTTGTAGTGGAGAAAGGTTTGTGAACTAAAGTGATGCATCCAAGAAGGGATTGGGGTGTGTTCTTATGCAATATTATATGGTGATAGCTTATGCCTCACGATAGTTGAAAATCCATGAACAAAATTACCCAACACATGATTTGGAGTTGGCTGCGGTAATATTTGCATTAAAGATTTGTAGGCATTGCCTTTATGGTGAAAGGTGTGATATTTATACCGATCATAAAAGTTTAAAGTATATTTTCACACAAAAGGAGCTGAATATGCGTCAAAGAAGATGGTTGGAGCTGATTAAGGATTATGACTGCTCAATCCATTACCACCCTGGGAAAGCAAACAAGGTGGAAGATGCATTAAGTCGACAAGAACATGCTAGTTTATCCATGATGAGGATCACAAAAGATCCAATATTTATGGATTTACAAAAGATGGATCTTGGAATTATAATGGAAGGGGAAAAATCATATCTTTCTCAAATGAATGTTCAAACATCTATACATGTGAAGATTAAAGAGGCACAGAAAGAAGATGTAGAGTTACAAAAGAAGGTGAGAAATGTTCTTGAATTCAACCTTGATTGTGATGGGATAATAATGTTCAGGAATCGGGTTTGTGTTCCTCCCATCCCCGAATTGAAGAAGGAGCTGCTGGATGAGGCTCATAGTTCTTCATTCTCTATTCATCCTGGAAGCACGAAGATGTATAGGGACCTGAAAGAGTACTTCTGGTGGGATGGCATGAAAAGAGATGTTGCTGAATATGTCTCTCGATGCTTGGTTTGTCAACAAGTTAAAGCTGAGAGACAGAAGTCTAAAGGGGATGTTACAACCATTACCCATACCCGAATGGAAATGGGAAAACATCACTATGGACTTTGTCACAGGACTTCCTAAAACATCCAAAGGAAATAATGCTATCTGGGTCATAGTTGATCATCTTACAAAGTTTGCACACTTCATTGCTATTAGAGAGGATTTCTCTCTAGATCAGCTTTCCAGGATATATGTAAAGGAAGTGGTAAGATTGCATGGAGTACCACTTTCTATTATATCTGATCAGGATCCGAGATTTAACTCGGAGTTCTGGCAAAGTCTTCAGTATACTCTGGATACAGAGTTGAGTTTCAGCACTGCTTGTCATCCCCAGACAGACGGTCAGTCTGAGAGAACAATTCAAACCCTAGAAGATATGTTGAGAGATTTCTCTATGGATTCCAAAGGAGGTTGGGATCAAAACCTACCTTTGGTGGAATTTTCTTATAATAATATCTTTCACTCCAGTATTTAGATGGCTCCTTATGATGCTCTCTATGGAATGAAATGCAGGACTCCAACTTGCTGGGATGAAGTTGGGGAAAGAAAGCTATTAGGACCTGATCTCGTTGATGAAATGGCAGAAAAGTTCAGATCTATTCAACAACACATAAGAGCAGCTCAGAGTCGACAGAAAAGTTATGCCGACAACCGAAGAAAGGACATAGAGTTTGAAGTGGGTGATAAAGTGCCCTTACGAATATCTCCCTGGAAGTGGGTTATGAGATTTGGAAAGAAGGGGAAGTTGATCCCTAGATATATCGGTCCTTTCGAAATATTGGATCGTGTTGGAAAGGTAGTGTACCGATTGGAGCTTCCACCGAATCTCTCTCAAGTTCACGATGTGTTCCATGTATCTCTCCTGAGAAAGTACATACCTGATCCTTCACATGTACTCATCTCAGAAGTTGTACCGCTGGAGAAAGATCTTTCTTATGAAGAACAACCGATAGAGATTCTGGATCATAGCGAAAAAGTCCTACGAAACAAGACCACTCGATTGGTGAAAGTTTTATTGAGGAACCACCAACTTGAAGAAGCTACATGGGAGCTTGAGGATATGATGAGGGAGAAGTATCGTCATCTGTTTGTAACAAAGTGACGAATTTCTAGGGCGAAATTCTTTTTAAGGGGGGTAGAATGTAACACCCGAGATTTTTATGAGTAATATTTTGTTTTTATATATCATCAAATGAATCTTTCACTACATACTATCTTGTCTTACTTTACACTCAATCGCGACCTTCCTCGATAGCTTGCGTCGTACGCAATACCGAGTTTCACTAAACAACGATATGCTATTAAAATATTATTAAAACTAGCCGTTATGAATAGTAATAACCACTTTTTGAAATTTTATAAATTTTATTTTTCAAAATGGACTTCATTTTTGGATACGGAATTCCGAAATTAGCCTTGGGTGAAATTTTGGTATTTTTCTGAAAACATTCAATTTTTGATGAATAGTGAAACCACTAAGTGGTAGGTTAAAAACTGAATTTTGCATAAAACTTAATTTTACCGCTTCTGTAAATGGAATTTTGAAAATCCAACAGACACGGTTGATATCAGTAAGTAAAATGTGGTTCAATGAGATAAAAATAATTTTTTGGTGAACAATAACTTTTTACTTTTTTACCGCGGTTAATTGTAAATAGTGGTAAATATGATATTACTATTACCCTAACACATGTCCTAATTCTATTGGATAAGTTTAATTCGACCAAAAACAACCTTATGAATAAAATATTACCATTTATGCCCACTTGGGTTAGATTATGACATTTATTATTAATTTATTTAATGAAGGGTTAAAATAGTTAAAATCAAAGTTTAATAAGTAAATAATTATTAATATGGGGTTATACATAAGATAAATTCTACTATAAATATTAATTAGAAATCTAAAACGATTTCATACATAATAGTAATTTATTTATAATTTTTAGACATTAAATAATTTAATTTATTTATGACTGAATTATGATGCAGTAATTATCTTATTTATGAAATATTGACATAATTGATGTTATAAACACCAAAATAAATGTAATTTGAGACTTTTTATGAATTTCACTAATTTTCTAGGTTACTATGATATATTAGTGTTGATTTAATCAACTTGGTTCTAACATATAATTCTGTTATGACTTTCACAAAAATCATATATCAAATAGTGTCGAAATTGACACAAAATAGTTTTTAAATAAAATATTATATTATTAATTGTTATTTTATTCCTAAAAATATAAGGTTCTTCCAAATGACATAGATAAGGATATATATATTAATAATAAATAATTTGGGGTTCGTTTGGCATGTTATAGTAAGTTTATTAACCATATAGTAAAAGAAAACAAAAAGACACGGTAAAAGTTAAATTATTTAACTTACAGTTAAATCTAATTGATAAGATTAAAATAATACCCTAAACTTGTCAAAATCCTATTGGATGATAGTATTTCGACCCATCCCTACTTTATCTTCGAAATAAGACCCTTTGGAACCATTATAAACCGATTTTGACTTTAATATAATATAATATTTTGAGATATTCCTAAGGTGCCCCTCTCCTCCCTTATAAAAGGGCACCTCCTCCTCCTCCTCCTCACACCAATTTGAGCACTCAAGCTCGGCCACCCCCTGCCATTTTCTCCTCTCCACTTCCCTATAATAATCCTAGAGGTCCTAGTCTTCTTCAAAGACCAATCTTAGTTCCCTAAGTGGAGGATTCAAAGAAGCGTTCCAAAGAAGAGGTAATATCCATTGCCGATCTTTTCAATTTCTTTCTTCTTCAACTTCTTCTTCTTTAGTTTTTTCATGATAAAGTAATAACATAAGTATTACTTACATACTGATATGTTATTATAAATATGAGACAACCCTAATTCACCTTCTATCCATCCTACAGAAAAATGAAATCACCGCGCGTGCGCACGTACGGAATACCGTCTCCACGCCGTGGTGTAATCTATTTTCCACCATCACCTTACAAGGATGGGTATAATGGTGTAATGAGTAACTATTTATGATTATTATAAAGTAATATTGATACTGAAATAATATATATATACTCCAATACAATTCCACGATCATAGGAATGATATCATCACTCGTGCGTACGTACGGAATACCGTCTCCACGATGTGATGCGACTCGTTCTACATGATCATCATTACATAGTAATTATATAAATGAATTGAATGAATAAATATGATATATGTTACACTAATACCATTCTGGATATAAGGTATCTATAATCTTAAAAGAAGAATAAGAATTTATTCGGCAAAACACGCATAAGAACAAAAGGCAATAAAGACCCGAGTAACAAGTAACAATGAAATATTACTAACAAGAAGCTAAGAATATGACCATATATGATATCATATCAATATTTATGATTCTGGAATAAGTAAATAACATTATTTAAACCATTATACAGGAGCTTCGGACACGTAAAAAGCAAATCTGACCTAATGTAAGGGAAATATCACAATCTCATTTTTATCCGAGATTGTTATACTTTGGTATTTACTGGGGTTTATTTTATCATCCACATCCATGTTTCCTTAACATGTAATATTTATATCCTTATACAATAGTTTATATCCAATTTTACCCTTTGGTGAGTTTTTAGTAAAAGATATGAAAGGAATCTTTTGTCGTTTTTCGTACGAGGTACTTTTTGACTTTTCCGACAAAAGTACGAAGAATGTTTTTTTAACTTATACGGCATGAATGGATTTTTAAAAAATTATTTCCAAGAAGCTTCTTTTACAAGTTTTCAATTTTATTTTTAATCAACTTATTTTAGTTTAAATTTGTATGACATTTTAAGAAAGGAAAAATGTTTTTGAAGAAGAAATGATATTTTCCTCAAGAATGGAGTTCAAGTGTTTTATCAAAATTATTTTCCATATAAGATAATAAAGGGTTCTGTTTTTATCCCTATTTTTACATTGATATGATTATGTTTTGAGGGAATTATTTTTATGAAGTCATTTACCTTATATGATTAGTTTTATGATGTCATGATGTTTCAAGAATCCCATTTTTGTTACATGTGTTATGCGATGATGTATGATTTATGATTATGTTGAACACATAAGAATGGATTCATTATAAGATGGGTGGGACCTATATATCCCTCCAATGCATTGGGTAAAGATTTATATCTCATGAGATAGACATGGCTGGAACGGTAGGTTATACCGGTTCAGTGAAACAGGACTGGAACGAGGGTGACCCGGTTCAGAAAGGGACTTTGTCCACTAAGATAGTCTTGGCAATGAGTCATGACTAACAAGAAATGATTTTCCATGATTATGTGTGCATGCCACAAAGTTTCAAGTTTTATGTTGTGATTATGGGGATCTCATTTTCACTTCTATGATTTATTCCATGTTAAGATATTATGATCTCTTTTGCAGGATATGATTTTCAAAAAGATATGATATGATTTTTATTTCCTTTATTTTCCCTTGCTGAGTATTTGAGCTCACCCTTTTATGTTTTCTTTTCCCCAGGTCAGGAAGATGGATATTAAGTAGAATGTGCTAAAATGGACCCTAGATATGATAAATGGGAGACACTGTAGAAGATTTATGAACCAGCAGTTTATGTTTCCCAGTTTCTAAAGACACTATACCTATACGGTCCTTTGTGGTTTTGTCATGTGTTGTAATAAGTGTGCTTCAATTTTGAAGTATTAACAATATATGTAAAGTATGGGTCGTTATACTGGTGAATTGCCTTAACCTTCTCCACAATTTCCTCGATCATTTTAGGACCAAGAAGTTTTAATTCCCCTACATAATCCCATCATTTATGTGTTCTTCACCTATTATAATAATTGACATTATAAAGAGACATTTGGATGCTTGAGTGGAATATGTTCTAGAATGTGAACTAAACTAGAGGAAAATGTTGATCTCATCCCCCCTTGAAGTCTATTGAGCATGCTCACAACATTTCATCATGTGTCTGGACAGTCCAGTCATATTGACCCTAAATTTTTGAATGATAGACCTAGATTAAGTTTAAATCAGTATTAATATCATATTAGAGACTCTTCCAAAACGTAGAGGTTAATCTTGTATCTCAATCGGATATAATCGATAGAGGTACACTATGCTACCTCACCCCTTCTATAATGTATATCCATGAAATATGATCCAATGATAAATCCTCATGAATTGCAATGAAATTTCAAATATTTTAATGATGATCCCCCACAAACTGGATAGCATTTTTTCCAAATAGATGTCTTAGGAATGCTGGTGACAAATTCGCTGTTGATGTTTCTCTATTTCAAAGAACGTATGATTAATGGTTTCATCATCGCCTTATATTATTTGATTTTTTGTTTCACTTGCTGACGCAAAATACATTTTGACATGTATTCTTTGATCTCTTTATTCATATTGTCCCTCCAATACTGATCATGGAGACCACGATACATTTTTTTCTTCCAGCATGGATTGAGAAGGTTGAGGTAAGTGAAACATCAAATATGACCTTTATAAATTCAGGATTTTATGTTACACATAGTCTTGACCTATAATATACAAAACCTTCTTCATTAACATTGAGCTCTGGGGATTTTAATTTTCTAATAGTATTTACATTGTTTTTAATTCCAACATCATTCCATTGAGCCTTCTTTAACCTCATTAGAAGAAATGGTTGGGAAATAATTTAGGAAAGGATTTATGATGTTCTTTTCTTATGACTCCCATGCCCACAGTCTTCTCATATAAGAATATTTGATCCTACTAAATTATCATATATGAAAGTGTGGTGTGATTATTTTGACTTAGAGAGTATTCCACTTCATTTTATTCCACTATATGGTAGTTATTTGAGAATTCATAGTCATTGATCATCTCTAACCATCTTTCTTAGCACATATTCTACTCTTTCTATTCGAATATATACATTAGGATTTTTGGATCCATGTATATTTCACACTTCTCACCAAATAAGTACTGTCTCCAAATTTTCAAAGAGAATATCACCATAACCAACTCCAAATAATTTAATGGATCTTTATACAGAAGAATATTCAAAATCATTGTAGCATGAGAAATAGAATTTACATTTTTAATCCTCACAAAGCATGTGGCCTTCTTCTAATAATCATTAAATACCATGAAAATATCTCCACCTATTGGATGTATGAGAATTGGTGTAGTTATAACCCTTATTTTCAACTATTTAATGATCTCTTAACATTCAACATTCCATGATACTTTTATCCCTTCTGAGATATCTTGGTTAGAGTGTTTGACAATTAGGAAAAAATTATCACAAATCGATGGTAATACCCAAATAATCCATGTAAACTATGTATATCTGTCACATTTGTTGGCCTTATCCATTATTTAATTTCCATATTTTTTAAGGGTCAACAAATATTCCATTTTTGTGATGATAGTTACCAAGAAAGAGACTTTATTCTACCATTACCAACATTTTCTGTAATTTTCATAAAGATCTTCCATACGTAAGTTCTTTTGAATAGAACATAACTGCTTCTCATGATCCTTATTAGTATTTGATTATATAATAATATCAAAAAAAAGAGAACCAAATATTTTTGGAGGTAATCTCTAAATAATCTATTCATCAAGTCAACAATTATTGTTGGGGAATTAGTGAGTCTGATTGGAATTACTCGGAATTCATAGTCCATGTACCATGCACGAAAATTAGTATTGAGGGTATCCTTCTCTTTTACCCTTACACAGTAATATCCCAACCATAGTTCCACCATTGAGAAGTATTTTTCCCCACATATCTGATGGGAAATATAATCAATTCGTGTCAAAGGATATTTTTTTTTATCGTGATTTTGGATAGATCATTATAATCAATTCCAACGTGTTTTGATCCATCCTTACTCATGATAAAGAGGAATGGTTCACCCTATTGTGAAGCACATGGGTGTATACTCCATTAATTACAGATTCTACAATAGTTATTTCTTTACCTCCTCAAGTACCACACAAGTAATTAAATATGGTGTGTTGGATATTGGAAATTCCCTATGTATTATATCAATATAGAATTCAACATCTATTCTAAATGGTTGACCATGAAATTCCATGGGAAATACATCAGTAAATTCCCTCAAAATATAGATGAAATAGTTGATTGTTCCCCCCTTAGACTCGATCAACATAGCAATATATACATGCTCATATAGAAGTGATATCCACAATTGGGATGATGGTGATATAGAATATTCATCATACTCTATGTAATTGTATAAAATCAATTTTTCATTTCTATATGAATAGTGTTTTCCCTCTAATGGTAACTTATATTGGATCTATATAGGGATATCAAATCCAAACCAATAATTACCTCAAATTCCACCAAGGTAATAATGGTATGTTTTTTTGGAATGTCCAATCAACAACTAGTGACGGTGGAGGAGTTATATACCTAGGATGATATTATTTCCCAATTTTCTGTTATCACCAACAACTCTACTTCCATGATTTGTTGTGCTGTTTCAATTTATCTACTAATCACTTGGGATATAAAATAATCGATTGAACCAAAATCTATGATAATGTTTACTATTATTGAATGAATAACTAAGTACATATCACCACTTCATTGTCAGGAATCACTTTGGCATTTATGATGGTCAAATATCTCTCTTGCTACCTTGAAGGTTGTTGGTTTCTTCTAAAGGCCATTGTATTAATTCATTGCTTTTAAAAATTTCATGATACCATGGTGTTGATGCAATTGACACCACGCTGAGGGTTTACTGGGAAATTTTGTTCCTCCATCACAGTAGTGTGGTTTTCATGCCAGAAATCACTAGATTGGTTCCCTTCCTTCCGACTCATAAATATTTTTTTCATCCTCTCTCAGAAATTTCTAAAGTTATTCCTTCTAGACCATAGGAATGTGGGTGTTGAAATTTATTATCACAATTATATATCTCAATCAGAATGAAATAATTTGACTCAACATTTTGCTTCTTTTACTCATTTTACCCCGGATATTCACCAATCACAATTTTTACTTTGATTTCACATAATATATGTTCTTTATAGTTACCAATGTTATGGATCACAAGAGTTATACATAGTCAAGGATTAATACAACAAAATAAGCGGTCAACCATGCATTCAGGGGTGATGAAAAATCTGGAGGTTTATTCTGAAATCAATGTAAATATGAGCATTTATGCTCCGATGGATTCATTATATTTTTTTCATGAGGGAATGAAAGTAGATTTAAATATTTTTTCAGAGGGTGAAAGGATAATTTTTATATAATTTTTTTTAGAAATCCATTCATACCATCACATATATCTCTTCCTCTAGAATTATATTTTTTATCAACATCCACTGTTTATCACCTTCACTCACCATACGATAAACAACCAAAAGAACCTTCTCTTGTTTGAATAATTAAAGGATGTAGATGATCTTCTCAATGTATTTTATCCATTGTTCAGTGATTGATGGATCAAATGATCCATTAGAGGTTTGAGGCCATTATCTCAGGAATAACTCAATTGAGACATGTCCTTTATTGTGGGGGGATATTCCACTTTATCCAAGTTTTTTTAAAAGCAAGAGATAACTAAGAGAATATAGTGACAAATTTCTTGATTCCATCTCACATTAGATTAGGCATCTCTTTAGTGAATTCATTAAATTGATCTTCACATCGATTGGTAGAATCATTCATACTATTACCATCTATTGGATATAGTAAAAAGGAAATTAGGTAGAAGTATTTTAAACTATTAAACACATAAGGGTTAATCCAATGACATTAAAAGTATAACTTATAAATTAAATTTATTTTATTATCTTATGAATTTCTATAATTCAATCTGCGTTATCTATGATCTATTTACAAACATATATTCTTATAGGGTTTTTATATTCCCTCAATAATGGTTCGTACTAATCTTATGAATTTATCAAATCATTTACATCGAGATTGTCGAACCAATAGTAGAACAAGCCCCATTTCATTCACCAGCTCCGGTTTGAGTCTAACTCAAAGTAGTGTTTTTAGGATATACCCCTATATCCATATGTACCAGAGCCACATCCACATGTTTGTATATAGATAGTGATGTTTAATAATGATAAAACACATACTCTATATTCACCATGATATAGGAATGTTTTTATTATACTTATTCTGATCCTTATTTGTTTCTCTAGTGTTTTATAATCCTAATCCCAAAAACAACTAAACATTCTACAGATATGAACTATAAAAACAATTTTATTTTTATTACCTTCATACAAAATTTAATAAAATAATATTTCAATAATTACATCCTAAAATATATAAATGTCTAGTGTATTTGAAAATTAGGAACATTATATAACAAATTAGACAATGAAAAACAACATCATTGTTTAAACAACAATGTACATTACCTCAACATTCATTTGTATATAACATTGCATTGGATAACCTGAGAACATACATAAGAAAGGGTTGGGATATAAATTACATTAAGGGAATAAATTTGGATTACATGAGGAAGGAAATACATGTTATAATATATGTATATGTGTGGAGAAAAAAATAATAATGAACATAATGACCTGATTTATCAATATAGACATAACATGGAAATGTGGAAACTACTTAAAATGTTGCATCATCAATCAAGGATAAACTACTATGACATCATAATGCACAATGTAACCTAATGGAATTATGTAAACACATTTCCCAAAAATATGTATCATGATACTATATATCACATAATTAGTTGGAGTTAAATATAATTCTGGGTGCACCTGTCACATTCATTTCATTCTCATTGTTAAGTGTTTCACACAAATTAAAAAAATGGTTTAATACTTCATCATAATTAATTAAACGATCAATGATTTTGGAATAAATACATTTATGTCCTCAATAAATTGGTATATGTTCATAATGGTTAATATAAAAATTAGATGAATTGGTGTGGTATTCACTACATGATGATTTAGGGATTAAAAATCACAATGGAATTTTTGAAGAATAACGGTGTGAAATTAAAATACATAGCAAGGTTTGATGAGAGTGAACTATTTTTATAATCACATATAAATGAATTGGAATGTAATAGGGAATTGAAACACATTTAGGAAAATAATTAATATGGTAAATCGAATGTGTAACATAATAAAAAAACATGAACTAAGAGGATGAATGAAATATACCATATGAAATTTCGGCATGGTAACTGGTGTAAAAGGGAGAGATAAATATGATATAAATTGTTTTATCATAATTATTCAATAATAATGATTGTATGGGGGATGATAAAAAACATACCACATCATTTTTAATTGAAAAAATGGACTAATAATATATGGAAACATGGAACAAAAAGAGATCGAAGGACACCCTTACTTGAGTGTGTGTATTAAATCGTTTTTAGAGGGGGTAATAAAGATATTAGGGTGTCTTGGGAGGATTCTAAAGAGGGGAGGAATGAATAAGGATGTGCTCCATGTATTTTTAGTGAACATATGTGGGATATTGTGTGGGTTTGTATAGTAAATGAGAGGGGGGAGGGGGTTTAATATTTCAAAAACATCTGTTTTGGAATATAAATAATTAAATATTAAAAACAAAAAACATCCCATGGTTTTTCCCCTGGGGTTTTCCATAGAAAATTTTAAAAAATTATTTTATATGAATATTTCCAAAGATATTAAAATAATAGCCTATTTTTTTATATATGGGGGTCACATTATTAATGAAATGAAGATAGAATCATAAAATATATTTTACATTTTAGAGGATTAAATAAGGATTTATAAAACAAGTAAAAAATTATAAAATAACTCTATATAAAATTTAAAACATATTTTTGGCATAATATATCTTTTTTAGTGTTTCTTACTTCACTATTGGGCCATTATGATGTCATAAAACACACTATATATTTATATGGTATTTAATTTTTACCAAACAATTCATCTATCACAAAAAATTATGAAAAATTTACTTTTGGAAAATATCGAAATCTTATTTAAAAAAATAATATTTTATTATCAAAATAATTTTCTAAATATGTTAATTTTCATTTTTCAAATGATAACACACATTCATTGAAAATTGATGGGTTTCGGGGAAAATGATTTTGAAACCATAATAGAGAATACATTCTACTTCATAAAAATAATATGATAATATATATTTAATCAAAATAATTTAATTATAATATTTAATTAAAATATTATTTTCTTAACAAATCCAATAATTCACCATAATATATTTTATAACTGTATTTGAATAATGACCAATGATACTATTTATTCTTAAAAAACAATAATAAAATGAAAGTATATTAATTATTATATACAAAACTATAGTACATAATAATAATGGTAGGGTATTTTTACAAAACCCTATATTACACCAATATACGACTAGAGTGTATGGTGTGTGATGGTGGGGATTTCATGGGGCCGTTCGGTGAACCTGGTTTAGGCTGTGTCTCGATGAGATTGAAATTCTCCCATAAATGGTATCTCTCATCCTTATGTTTTTTTATCTCTTCTTGAGATTGGTATAAGAAAAAGGCCAGAAATTTTATCTCACTTAGAAGCTTCTATAAATGGTCTTTATAGGGAGTTTCCCTAATGGTTTTGGCCATCACATCCTTTTTTGATATCGAAAATAATTTTTAAGATTCAATATTTATACAAGCCATCTTATCATTGTTCAATAGAAATATTATCAAAGGTAATGATATATAATAGTCATTTTACTCCAATTGGATATAATTAAATCAATGCACATCATGTGTTTCTAATATCAATTTTTCAAAATATGATATTCAATTGAATAAAAAGTGAAATTTCACGTATAATAGATTGATTAATTATACCAATGCTCCCCTACGATATTACGTTTTATATTTTATTGATATTAGTTTATTTTGTAAATATTCAAAATTTAAAAAACAATACACAATAGTTTTTGAAAATTAAAGGAAGAAAAAATTAAAAATTAATTGAATGTATTGATTATCTTTTTGTTCAATAAAACAATATTTTTAGGTATAAAATTATATTATAATGTTTTTAAATGATAAATGAATATTTGAATTTATTTTTTAATAATCTGATGAAAATTTTGGTATAAATTATAATATTATTAAATCATAAAACACTGATATTTAAACAAATATATTTTCATTATTCTCCTAAAGAATCATGTTTTAAAAAACGTACAAAAAAATAATCAATATTAAAGTATTGATTAGTAGTTTAGCATTAAATTTATCAAAATATTTTGTTAACTATGTTAAACATAATATTTAATATAAATATAAAGATCATGTACAATATGTTGATATTCAATTTAATTTTGAAAATTCACATTTACATTGTTTTTAATATCTAATTTCAATATTTATTTTATAACAAGATAATATTTCAATTAACTCATTTTATTCATACTAGTATTATTTATATTTTCGTTCACATTTTTAATGGTTGAGTAATTGTACTAAAGGTAAAGTTACTATTATTATTGGACATTTTAATAATCATAATGTTAACATCAGTTTTATACATTCTATAATAACCTTATATTTCCTCTATTTTTGTTTCAATTAGATTTATGTCATTGTTCTCTCAAAATATTACAGTATTACATTAATTTTTCTAACTAATGTTTCATTTTTAAATTATTATTACTATTTTGGGAAATTTATAGAGGTTATAATGATCCAAATATTTTTAATATTAACATACTTTTTTTGATTATTTTTTCTCATTGTACAAATATAATTTTTTTGATGAATATATTTTCAATATATATTACATTTTATGTTGATGAAATAAATTACTGTTACTTTTTATTTTGTCGTGGGTGTGTTATATATATACCATATTTGTCAATAGGTAAAACATGTATATTCAGTTGGAAAATTCAACATGAATGTTATTGGGTTATTATATAGTTACCACCTTTATATATTTATTCCATGAAATTTCAACTCACACCATTGGTTGAGAAAAGATTACAGTAATTAAATTTCAGTTCATACTAAGGTTTCCATGTAACTTATTTATACTTGTATACAAAATAATTAAATTGATATTGTGTATTGAATTATTTTATTGAACAATATATATATATATTATACGATCCCCCCATTTTCTATTGATAAGAATGTTCTTTCTTAAGTTGTAACACTTTTGGATTTAGAAAATATGACGGATCATGTTTAAATTTCATCATGTAGTATCTATTGTTCACATCATGCACTTGAGGTTGGATTATTGGTCCTTCTCATCAATAAGATATAGCACCCAGGTGATAAAATATCTCAAAGGGGATGATGTACATAGGGTCGAGCATTACCTATATTACAATCCTAATGAATATCTTTTAATGTGATATTTACATGTAAAACTTTTCTCCAACATTTAGTTGTATATTTCCCAGATGCGTGTCAGTGTAAATATTTAATTGAATATTTAAATCCTCGATTTTTTTTATTAACATTGTATAAAAATATATACTCAATTGAAATTCTTTTTTAGAACTCAAAACCATACTCAATTATGTAGTGATGCATTTTATTAAAATAATTCGTTAACCGAGGAATTTTAAACCATAAGTCGCAAATTATAGTATATTAATACTCATGAATATGAATTTAAAAATTTACATTAAATATTAATTTTTTTTTGAAATCATGTTCTGTTATATATTATAATATAAATTTGATAAAAATTGTAAATATAAATTTTTAATGTTTATATAAAGAAAAAAATTTATTTGCATTAAAAAATGTCCTTAACATTATAATTTTTTTACCTATCTATAGAATTATATAACTTTTTGATATTTTATAAATATATATTTATTTTAAATATATTAAATAACATTGATATTTATTATTATAAATTTTGTTTTCAATTAATGAATGATGTACATGATTTTTGATTGATGAAAAATATTATTTTAATTATTTTTTCATGTATAATATATATTTATTTAAAATTTAATAATTTTTATTTTATAATTTAAATTTTCTAAATGGAATTTTATTTTTCAATAATCATTTAAAAATAACCTAATGTGATTTTTTCGATTTCTTTGAATTTTTTGGACGAATATAATAAATTTTTTAATTCCATATCTTTAATTAATTAGTCATGATAAAAACAAGAAATAAAAATTGATGAAAACTATTTCATGACTAAATGGGTTTTTAAATAGTGAAATAATTTTTTAAAAATAATATTTCTTTATTTAAAAATATAGTTTGTACACCTGAAGCCAAGATAATATTTTTTCTAATAATTTGTTTTTTATTTTTCTAGAATTTTATATTAATTTGATTCAATTTGTTTTTAGTTCTCATTCAAAATAAAAAACCATCATTTTTATAATTATAAACTAAAAATATTAATGGGATTCTTAATATTCATATAATTTAGTTTGAATAGTTATAAATTCATTTGAAAACTAAAATGTTTATGAAATATAAAAAAAATTATTACATTAGAAATTATTAAATTAATATTCATTTTCTTCAACATTATAAATTCAATATATTAATTCTTTTTAAATATTTCTATTGATGATTCCCATATTTTTTAATATGGTCAATTTATTTTTGGATAATTGAAATATGTTACCTATGTAAATGTTACTCACCACAATAAATGATAAATGTTATAAAATGGATAAAATATAGGATATAATAATAAAATAAAACCATTAATTACATCTAAATATTTTAATGAGATATTTATACATACCCTCTTATTAAATGAAATCATTTTTAAATTTTTATCTAAATTGATTTAATATGAAATTCTTTTTATATTAATAAATACATATTTATAAAAATGTATCCCCTCAAACATATACATATAAACCACCAAAAACCATTGGAAGAAACTTGTAATATTATAAATCTCCTATATTAACTACCATATATCATTCAATAATAACTATCTAACACATTCCACATCCCATAGGGGAATGATATTGTGTTAATTACTTCAAAACCTATACGGTTTCTACGAAAATATATGATTTCTTCTTTATTAGTAATGAATTTTTTTAATAATTTTTCACATAACTTTGTCTTTTTATATTTCATCAATATAATTTGTCACCTTAATAAATTAATTTAAATTCATTTACATTTTATAAAAGTTAAATTTTTACAATATGTAACATGTTTTTACTCATTCAATCATTATTCAGTTTTTTAGTTTGGCTCCACATTACCTTCTTCGCAAATGATGTTATATTTTTTACTTCATGAATGACTTAGAGAAATTATAAACTAGTAATTCAAAGAAATAATGATTAATTTAATATTCTTTTGTAATTATTTTCTTTTAATATTACAATTTATATTTCTTACTAAATTAAATTCTATTATTAATTGAATTTTTTTGAAAGAATATAATTTTTATGTATTCCATAAAAACCATTAACATAAGTTACATGAAATGTCTATGGGACACTAAAATTTTTTGCAATGGAAATTTTAAATAATTAAAAATAATAATATGTTGATAGGAACCCAAGATTATAGATCAAGGATAAAATCAACCAAAAAAGTTTCTATGGAAAAAACAATTCACACCTATTTATTAATTTTAACTACAAACTTTTAATATATGGGAAATAATAAATGATAAATTAATTATATCAACTGGTATTTATTATAATTATCATCTTATATATGAGAATAATAATTTTTAAATAATTGTAGATGGATTAAAAGCATATCAGTCCAATATGAATTATACTGAAAGGGTTTCTCATCTCAAAATTCCCTCCTGTGGAAATGTTTTGTATTATATAACTATTTTAATTTATATGGTGTATATAATACCTATTAAAAATATATAGTCATGATTTAAATTTTCATCATGGTTCTTAATGTTATATTTGAAGTTATATTTTAAACATATTTTTAATCAACAGTTTCTAAATTCATAATGGTTTTACCATATAATTTTTCATTTCATTGGGTTATAACCATTATTCCTTGAATATGGTATTCTATTTTTATTATTAAATTTATCATTTATATTTTTTATTTTCACTTCTCTAATAGGAAATTAAAATTTTACATAAATAATTTATTATGTTTTTGGATTTCATTTTATCATAGAATAGGATATTATGAAGAATAATTACCATATGTTATATTCACCCTTTTCAACACATATCCATATTATTTGTATTTATTTAAAAATTTTATATTATTTAATTAAATAAATTATTATGTTTACATTATAATATAAATAAATATCTTTAAAATGTTTCAAAATTGTTTTTAAATATTTCCCACATTGGTCATTTATGACATCATTTCAAATAGATTGGAAATAATCTATTTTAAAACATTTACACAAGAATAAAATTTACTTCCATTATTATATTAAATATTTATGGGGTTTCTTATCCATAGTTTCTAATTTTCCATTGAAAAATAATATTTCCATTTATTTATATTTTTTTAAAAAAAATTATTGAATATATATTATTGTTTTCCAATGTGATTTTATAATGCTATTGTAGAAGAAAAATCAATATATATCAATATTTCTAAAATGATGATTATTTTTTATTGGGGATATTTTTTTAATAATTATATCCAACATATTAATCTAGATTAATTATAGTCATGTAATTTTTAACATGTAAGGGAACTTGTTTTTTTCAATGGGTTAACAATATTATGATGGAATTAAAATTTTATGTTATAGTTAAACCCATATGTATGGTTTATGATTATAAGAATTTAGTATCTAAAATTTATATACAATGATTTTGATAATTTTTATAATTCATGAGATTTTAAAGGTTGCACTTTTTGTTATCCAATCCCCAAATATTTTCAGTATAGAATTCATTAGCAAAATTTGAAAAACATCATTTGCATGGGTGGGTTCCCAAGACCAAAATATTATAGTTCGTCGGCTGTTGAACAAATCCAAATACATTTTGGTCCATATTTGGTCATTGAATGCACAAATAATTGTGGTATATGGTTGTGTTCCCAATAAAAAATGATATGGTGCATAGGTAGTTATGTCAAGACCCATAAGTTTTATTACTTGTGTGGTCCACCCTTCCCTAAATGGTTATAATATATGGCCAGTTAACCAAAAATCAACTTTTTTGATACACAAGTGGTAATCTAAAAGCCAAAATATTGTTTTACTCATGTCTTTAACCCTCCCCAAAGGGTACATGGGTGGTTATCTATAGTATTTTATATTTGGGAAGGAGGTTACCATAATCCATTATGTTTTGTTAACAAAGGACCATGTTTTATTATAATACTAATGTTATATAATTTTGTCCTACATTAATAATATGTCATGTTTTTTATTATTGACTTGTGTTTCCACATTTATAAGTCTCATTTTTACAGAAAATTATTAATTCCATGATTTATGAATTATTATGTATATTCCATTTGCTATGATTTTTATAATATATATATATATATATATAAACTAGGATTATGTTGGAATACCCAAACGATAATTTTTTCTCACTTCACATCATTAAATAATAACACATATTATAACCAATACTACACATCTCATATCAACCATTTCATAGGTTTCCGGTCCCTAATTAATGAGGAAGAATTATAATTATGATATGTCTAAAATAGAATCCCATTAGGATAAATTTTGTGTGAAATGATAAATAATTATTGTTAAATTATATTATCACATAACTAATATCCAAAGAAACTAAAACTTTCATTTATGTGATCGAGTGAATTTATGTGATGTAATTTATATTTTCATGGAAGTATATAAAAATATGTGTGTGTTCTGATATGGATGCCTTATATTGTACCAAATAATACATGTAAAATTTCTATTTTATCACTCGACCTTGCTGTGTGGGTTTAGTGAATCCTAGAATTTTTTCTTCCTAAATGTGTTTTTAAATAGATAAAAACTTATATATTATTTGTTTCTTATGATTTGGTCACAATAAATTCCATTCAACAACATCATCCCATCTTTTCGAAGATGAATTAATATTTCTGTATAAAAACATGAATTAATGTTGTTAATACTGTGGAGGGTCCTTCATTTTTCATTGATTTGGTTTCATGGCATTGGGACCTCTGGGGCATGGTTTGATGTCTCACTTCATTGATGTTGTGTTTTCTTCGACTTCATCCCTTAAAAGGGAAAAATCATAATATAAAAAATTAATTTTCTTGTATAAAAATTCATATAGAGACATCTAGTTAAATATGTCAAAATTATATTTTCATGAAAAATATATTAGTTGAAGATGTACAGTCCCATGAACTATCTATTTCTATCAAGAATACTCATAACATGACTTCATGAGTCTGAATAGCCCATTCAGATTTACCATTTCTATATGGAAGAAATGTAATACTAAATCATTCCTTGTTATTTAGGTAACATTAATGAGTTCATGAAAACATAATGTCGAACCATTGCATTTGACTAGATAATATCAAAATTAATCCTTCATGATGTATATGTAATTCCTTATTATATACATTCATAAGATGTCTATGTGATTATTCTTCATGAATAGTCATTATATGGGTAGTATTGGTGAGTCAATCCACCATAAAACATAATAAATTATTTATAATTTATATCTTTTGAAGACCCATGCCAATGTCTATGATGATATAATGTATTTTATATATTGGTATGGGAAATGGTTTCATCATCAACTTTTTCATTGGATGATTTTTAGTTATTTTTTTTATTAATCCCTTAGACTTGTACTATGTAATATCTTTCCTCACATTCACCAACCATATGTGATTTTATATATATAGATACATCTTGTTACTTCAATGGTGAATGGAAAATGATCAGTTATGAGAATCCCATTATAGTAACATAATTACCTCAATTAGATCCCTAATATTTTTTAATGTTTATCTTTATGGCCAACAATGTATTCTACTTGTAACAAGAATCTTAAATAACCCATCAATTAGAGAACCATTATAACCTAGAAATTTAAATTTTTGGTGGGAATAATATGAAAAAAGTTATGATATAAATTCATATATAATTTTTAGACTTAATATACATTTTATTATAAATTCATAGTAAATAATGAATGAAATTGTTGTAATGTAATTTTATGCATCAAAAGTATGTATTCATAATAAACTATTTTTTTATATTTTTTAGAAAACATTATAATTAATTTATTTGGATTTTTAAAAAATTATTCGATAAAATAAAATAAATTTTTGAAATCAGAACATCAATATTAACCAAGGGTATTATTATGCGGATTTTTAGAAAATATTAATTTTATAAAAACTATCATTGCATTAAAATTTATTAAATAATTTAAAATTACCATTAATATTAAAATATAATTCAATGTACCAAGTGTAATATTTTTATTTATTAAATAAAAGTATTTAAAATTTATTCATCATTATATAGTATTTTAGTAGATGTTTATTTTTCAGAAAAATTGGATATATTTTTTTAGAATTGTTTTAATGTGAAAAATGTTTCCTCATTTTAATTAATTAAAAACTCCTCTAATAAAGAAAGAAATAAATTAATTTTATGCATTAAATATAAATAAATATAAATATAAATTCTTACAATAATGATTTCTAGTCATAGAGATAATAAATTATAACATTTATATAAATTGAATATGAAGAAATGGATTAAATTTTTCAAATCATAATAACATATATTATCGAATAATTTAAAAATAATTATTGGTCATAATTTATAGTAAAAAAGGTGAAATCATTTACCATGATTAAGGATAACAAATACTTTATGGGGGATAATGTTAATATATAATGGTTAAACATAATTAATAACATTTAAAATAATTGTATGATTTATTATGTAGACCCTCATTACCGAATTATCATTTTTATATTTCTTTATTAAACATTTATATGTTCTATATCTAATTAATAATATATGTAAAGAATAAGAAAAAATTACACACTCGCACTTTTACAAATCAATTATCATTTCTCAAAGGTAATGAACAGAACTGAGAATGAATATATAAATTCTTTCTGAGATTAATAAAATAATATTCATGATGTTATTTATTTTAATTTTTATTAATTGTGTAATTACATTAAATATTATGACATGTCCCCTAGGGCATGTGCCATGACTACCCCAAGCCCACCTTCCACAGTCCAGGGGCTGACGACTACCACCGAAAGGCATATTCCCTAATACCTGGAAGGCATTACCTTTATATCCTATAAACACACACAACCAAGCACATAGCATGATATGAACACAAGTAAACTATATAGTAGAAATATTGTGTACAATAGGTAAAAGGGTTCAGAATACAAGCCCAACTAGAAAGTTCATGAAAACTGAAAGTACAAGTAAAACTACGAAGTACAAGTAACCTGAACAGCACTAGGGAACACCTTCCATGGATCCTCTAAAGGGTAAGTACAACTCTCGAACATTCATCTATGTGGTACGCCTCGTCTAATGTCCACCTCGGAGTTGCCTCCCGTCCTGTTACTCCAATCCTCGGTCAGTGATGACCATCATCTGCACCAAACACAACATGTTGCGGGATTAGCCCATGCAGGGGTGAGTATAATGATACAGAGTATGGACCTCGAGACCCCCGATGGTCTCACAATATCCACAAAAGAAAAACCACAACGAATGGAAGCAACATTCAATCCTACTTAGGTATATTCACATACATACACCTATGTTATAAAATATACCCATCTCATTCATGAAAAAAAGGAAGTCCCATTTAATATCTCAAAGCTCAATTATTCCATGAAGGAAAGATTACCATGAAGGAAATTACCATGCACACACATACCACAAAGGTAACACCACACAGAATAATACCACAAATTTATCACCATGATGGAAAGTACCACACAGGTAACACCACACAGAAGAATACCACAAAGGTATCGCTATGAAAAAAATTACCACACAGGTACACAACACAAAAAAATACCACAAATTTATAACCATGAAGGAAATTACCACACAGGTACTCCCCACAGAAGAATACCACAAAGGTATCATGACGAAGGTATGTACCATAAAGGTACACCACAACAAATATTTCCTCAAAGGTAATGATTCAGCTCCCACCAGGTATATCTTAAGTATAAAAGTATAGATGATTAGTCAAAAGCTAGATCATCTTACTCTATAAAGTAGCACTTCTTCTGAACCACAATGGATCGATAGGTAACTAAACCCCTCTGACACACACATGATCTATAGTTAACTAACCCTCGATGAACCACACATGATCTTACCCACACAAGATTGGTATGCGCGGAATGGCACAGAATCA
Source organism: Viscum album (assembly GCA_963277665.1). Lineage (NCBI taxonomy): Eukaryota > Viridiplantae > Streptophyta > Magnoliopsida > Santalales > Viscaceae > Viscum > Viscum album. The sequence continues at coordinate 640,270,345 of OY728126.1, read as the reverse complement.
CTGAGCGTTGACCCACACAAAATCGGTATGTGCCAACCCACATAAGATCACAGAGCAGTAACCCACCTAGGATCTAAAGATTTTTTACGTATAGCTAGCTACAGGGTTCCGCACTAAGCTCTCTTGATTTTGGGAGGGTCCTCTTCTCAATCCATGGGTCGACACTCCGACTACCACAAATTCCCATGAAGAAGTATCCGAAAGGGATGCAATGTAAAAGTGGCTTCAACACAATAGACGGTGCATCAATCTGACGCCCATTCTGTAAGTTATCAGCCTTTTATTCCTGAGGTCCCTTTTAGATTTGCGTTCGATCCAACCCAGCTATATCCCAACATAATCCAAAACTCAAATGGGGTATACCAAGAGGAACATATCGATCCAATGTTTTTGGCACCATAGACGGTTGATTAAATTGACGCAAATAGCTGATGATATGGCCGAAAGAAAAAAAAGGAAATTTTGGTCCGAGTCAGGGCCGACGTGGTCAGACAGACCCATCCTGACCGGGCCCGGGCTGACCTGACCCGGTTTGGGTCACCCGGGTTCGGCCCTCGGTTGGACCCGGCCCGTGGAATCTGACCCGGCCCGCTATGTCCTGCCAGGCCCGCCTTGAAACCCGTGGTGGTGGCCTACTGTGGCGGCCTACGGTGTTGTCCTGCGGTGAGCCGCCTGAGGTGGAGTCCCGCAGTGAGTGGCCCTTGCTGCCGCGGTTGGCAGGACGACGTGCCATTCCTTAGTGCGGTGTGGTCTCCGGAAATGCCACAGCAGCTGCCGGTGTCGAGCCGGCCATGCCTCAACTCGCAGTCGTGGCCAAAGGCTGTGAATCATCTCCACCAGGCAGCACAGACGCGCGCCACTGCCCCTTCATGTAGACGGCCACCACCGGCCTCCACCCATGCTCTTCCACGGCAAACAGTCCGCGATTCTTCTCTGGTGGTGCATTCGCACCGCCGCCTTCGTTGTAGCAGGCTTAGGTGCCGACCGCCATTCCTGAGCCCCACCGGTGTCAGTCGTCATCCACCTCCATCACAAAGAACACAATAAGAGCCACAAGATTTGCGAAGGTTTCAGGACATGTTTTTTTGGCCCGTTTCCTCCGTGTTAGAGTGGGAGAAAGTGTCTCATGGGAGAAGATTCAACGTGAAATAAAAATTATTTACGAACCATCGAAATCACAACCCTACCTCGAAGGATTGTTGACCTCAGTGATGAGGGAAGAACAAACTTCGGTTCGTCATCGTTGAAGATGTCCATTCTGATGTTGTCACGTTCTTCGTTAGAGAAGATGGTGCGTTCTTCATTAGAGAAAATGGAACATTCTTCATTGGATAAGATGATGCATTTCTTGTTGTAGAATATGGAACATTATTTGTTGGAGAAGATAATCCTTCACAAGTTCCCCCATTCTCCTTTTCCAACCAATCCTCTCAATGGAAAGAGGTTCCAATATAAATTAAAATAAGTTTAACTGATTCATTTATGTTTTCATAACTAAATGTGGACACATTTAGCTAATCATTGTTTTCTCAAATAATTATATGGGGGGGTAATTTTTTTCTCCCATTAAAGAAGGCTTGTGAGGTCCCCTCCATTAATTTCAATATAGGGAGTATTAGGAATGGGTGGTCCACACCACTGCACGTTAAAATTGTATGGTTTTTAGTTTGGGTGTTACCACCTCCATAACATTCATATGTGAGGTTTCAATAAAAATATTATAAAAGTTTATTTTATTTTTTTATTTCCATGAAAAACACTAAAACTAACTATCAAGATCAGTCAACTATGGTCGAGGTGAAGGTCTATTTCTGAGAATATCGGTGCTGCGAGTACAACGGTGTCCTCAGATTTCAATTCCAAGAATTGATTCAAATGTTACAAAAACCCGCTGGAATGTTTACTGAATGTACATTAAAAAAAGTTCAGAAATTCAATCCGGGGACACCAATTCTTTACATTCTCCCAACCTCAGGGATTTGCATCCCCGAAAGAAATATCTAAAAAAATTAGGAAAACATGTGAGTTACTGAGCACAAATCTGATCCTCCCTCCCCCATGGGCTCTCCTAGAATTTCCATTGCTTCCAACATACACACGAAAATGGTATCGACCACCCATGAAGGACTAGGTCCTATTAATCCTAAATTCCCACAGGAACCTCCGTAAATGTTTCCTTGTCATCGATGTCCAGCTCGTCGTGGTCGATGATGTGAGAATGGTCATGCACATATATCTTCAGCTGGGATATGTAGAAGGCGTTGTTCCCCCCGGTGAAACTGAGGGGGAAGAGCTAAGTGGTAATCCATCTCTCCATCTATTCCAAGGACCTAAAATCGTCCAATGATACTTGGAGATAACTTTCTTCCACTGCCAAATATCCACAAACCTCGTCGAGGTGAGACCTGTAGAAAGACACAGTCACCATCCTTGAACTCCATAGGTCCTTATATCTTGTTGGTATAATACTTCTTCATGTTCTGCATAGTACATATCTATCCCTAGATGATCTGCACCTTCTATGTAGACTACATAACCAATAACAACCTATGGAAGCCTTAAGATGGGGGCACTAGTCAGCCTCTGCCTCAGTTCCTAAAAACTGTGTTGGAATCTCTCCGACCACACAAAGGGTTTCCCCTTATTATTCAATTCTTTAAAAGGGCTGCAGCTCTGGAGAAATCAGGAACAAACCACCAGTATTATCTGGACAAACCTAGGAAACTCCATACTTCTGTCACACTCCTGGGTGGATCCCATGCATGTACTGCATCAATTATAACTGGATCCACCGCAACATCATCCTATGAGATGACATGTCCCGGAAAAGTGAACCTCTCAAGTCCAGAAATGGCACTTCGAGTTCTTACCATAATTCTGGTTCTCTCTTAGTGTGTCCAGAACTATCTGACAATTATAGGCATGCTTCTCCTCAATAGCTGATTATATCAGAATGTCGTCGACGATGACTACTACAAAGCGATTATGGTATGACCGAAAGATCCTATTTGTGAGTCCCATAGACACTACTGGAGCATTGTTCATGCTGAACAACATGACCAAAAACTCATAATGGTTGTACCAACATCTAAAAGTCATATTTTTCACACCACCTCTCATACTCTGAGCTGGTGATAACCTGATCTAAGGTCTATCTTCAAGAACCATCATGCTCCCTTTGTCTAATCAAAGAGGTCATCCATCTTCAGGAGTGGGTACCTGTTCAACACAGTCACTAGGCATAGGCGCCGATAGTGAACACAAAGTCTCATTCTCCCATCCACCTTCTTGGTGAACAAAATTGGGGCTGCCCAAAGAGAAACATTGGTCCAGATAAATACATTCTCTTGTAAGTCCTATAGCTGTACTCACAGCTCACAAAGCTCCATAGGAGCCATATGATACGCTGGTATAGATATAGGTGTCATCCCTCGGTACAAGTCAATGTAAATGTCCACCTATATATGAGGAGGTATACCCGGAACATCTTCCGTGAAGACATCCGTGTAATGGTCCACCACTACAAGATAACTCGGACTCTCCACATCAACCACTCTAAGGGTATGGCCAGCCAAATGATTAGTGATCAGCTACACTCTTCTCTAGGTAAGTCCATCCTATGCTGCAAAGGCATCCATCTCACCGATAAAGGTAAATCTATTTTTATCAGTGTGGACACACCACACATTTTTCCAAATATTGTCAATCTGATCATGGAAAATAGATAACCAGTCCATACCCAATATGATGTCGTAAGGCCTCGACGCCGCTACTAAGAGGTCCTAGTCGAAGCTCTTTCCTCCTAAAGTAAGCTCACACTGCCGGTACCAGTGTGTAATAGTAGAATCCACTATCGTAAGATTCTCTAGCTGTAAGGATCGAGGCGACAGATCCATCAAAATCTCTGACCTCTAAATGAGGCTAGTGGCATTAAAAGAATGACTGCCACCTGTTTCTATAAGTACTATTACTAAGGTAGAGTCGACACATATCGTAACTTGTATCATCTCTGGATTTCTATGGTCGTATATAGAATCCCGCCTTTTTATCACATAAAATTTCATTACATTTTACAAAACTGAGGATCTTTAAGGTTTAGTGTCTTGGAAACCAGGAACTTTAAACATGAAAACATAAAACATTCTTTTAAAACACTTGAAAGGCTTCTCCTCATGTTTATCCTAGGTTCATTACTGCATCACATAACCTGGGGAAATATATCAAAAGAAAGGGTGAGCAAAAAGCCCAATAAGGGAAACAAGAGAAACATTTTACATGTGAACTTGAGATACTTCAATAAGGTCATGAAAAGAACTTTAAGGCATGAGAATGAAATCATGAGGCATATCATAATAAAAATAACATTTTCATAACTTGAAGATGTGGCTGCAACATTTAATATTGAAAATCATTTCGTTTCACCGAGGTCCATCCCCAAGGTGTCATAAAAAAATTACCGAAGTTATTCACCAAGGTATCAGTCTAAAAAGTCATCTCTAGAGATTAAGTCTTTAACCAATGCATTGAAGCACTATCTGGGTGAACCATTGAAATGTCTTTATTATCATGTGAGCCACATATAAAATCATCAATCATTTCATAAACAACCCATATAGCATAAAACAAATGGGTTTCATTTCATAATCATAACGTTTTAAAAACTGCTTTAAAGATATGATCTTTGTGCCACTTTAAACCCATGAAAAGGGAAAGCGGGTTTCACGTATGTAAATACCAGAATTTAAAATAGAACATTTTGATATACATGTGAATACCCCTTTAGAAATAAGAGATTTGAGTATTCACTTAATAACATAAAATATCTTTAGAAAAAAGAGAGAGACATTTTGAGACGAAAATTCTGCAGCATAACGGCTACGTTACAGGGTTTTAGAAAATGTCGAAAAGAGAGGGGACATGGGTCAAACATTCATAAATGACCCATAAAACAGTAGAGGGACAGAATATAAGGGATTTAAGAACATGGTAATGAAATTTAAAAATATACCATTTGAAATGAAGAACATGAATGGAAGAAAAAAATAATATTTCTCTTATGAAAATTTGGCAGCCTAACAGTGTTACATAAACTTGAACCAAAAATGAATTGATGAGATCAAATAGGGCCTCTCATCATATGAACATAAAAGATCAGTATGATAGATATAGATATCATACCCCAAAATAATAAAATGGAACATTCAAGACTTGACATGGAATTAGAACTTTGAAAAGGGAGAAAGGTGCAAGAACCACTTAAAAATTCAGCAGCCTATCGACGCCACTTAAACTTCAAAATACTGAATTGAAGAGATCAAATGGGGTATCTGATCATATGGTCATAAAATATCAGTATGAAAGATATAGATATCATACCCCAACATAAAAAAAGGAACTTGAAAGAATTGACATGAAGGTAGAACTTCAAAATGAGAAGGGTGAAGAACCACTTAAAAATTCGGCAACCTAACGACGCCACTTAAAACTTCAAAATACTGAATTGAAGAGATAAAATTGGGTCTCTCATAATATGGTCATAAAATATCAGTATAAAAGATATAGAGATCATATCCCAACATAACAAAAAGGAACTTGAAAGAATTGACATGGAGGTAGAACTTCAAAACGAGAAGGGTGAAGAACCACTTAAAAATTCGGCAGCCTAACGACGCCACTTAAAACATCAAAATACTTAATTGAAGAGATCAAATGGGGTCTCTCATCATATGATCATAAAATATCAGTATGATAAATTTATATATCATACCCCAACATAATAAAAAGGAACATGAAATACTTTACATGAAAATAGATCTTGAAAAAAAGGGAAGGGAGAAAGAATTCGTTACAAATATTTCGGCAGCCTAACGACGCCACTTAAAACTTCATAAAATGAAATAATGAGAGCAAGGGGGGATCTATCATTATATGAAAATTAAAAGGTCAGTAAGTTGATTATAAAAGAAAATCCTTTATCATAAGAACATGGAGCATAAAAGAAATTACATAAAAGAGATATCTTGAAAAGAAAGAAAGAGATCAGATCCCTTACCATAAAATGTAACTCTTAAAACTCAAAGGTTGGGACCTTGAGGGATTGGGGTCACCTTGGTAGGACTCCTTGGGAGGTAATGAGACCAGAACATCGTTGGGGGAGAGTGGGGAGTCGAATGGATGAGAGGATGACTTGGTATTTATAGGGAAAGTGAGGGGACAAGGCATTAATGGCCAAGGGACACCTCATTAGTGGTTTTGGAAAAACCATGGGCTTGCCCATGGTATTTTCCCATGGTATTGGCCACTTGGGACACCTCATACCTTATCTTACTATTAATAAGTCGACCATATTGATTACTTACTTAATACATCATTTAATGAAGTCATTAAACACCCGTAACTTAAAAACTGTATTTTCACTATTCATCGAAAATTCAACTTTCTCAGAATAATCCCAAAATTTCACGTTAACCAAATATCAATGCCCTGATTTCAAAAATGAACTCCATTTTATAAAAATAATTTTCTAAATATTTTTAATTTATTTTTTTAAATAAATACACTATTCACCGAAAATTCATTTTTTCAGAAAAAACCCCAAAAATTTCCTTAACATAATATCGATGCTCTGAGTTCAAAAATGAAGTCCATTTTATAAAAATAATTATGTAAATATTTTTAATTAAATTTTTAATTAAAAAAAACTATTTATCTGAAAAAACTAATACTTGAATAATAATTCATGAAACCGTTATTTAACCATTTTATTGAATCACATTACATAATCAAAGTTCCTAGCTTATTTTAATACTTTCTTTAAGTGAGATTAGTAATCCATTTGGTCACATTACTAATCCTAAGAATAAAATCACTATTCATAATTTACTATTCATCAAAAATTAAGTTGATCTTATTAGACTCTAAATTTTGTGCTGAACATAATTGTAGAAGATCATTTTTTGAAAATAATTACACATTTTTAATTATTTAAGGTTTACATAAACATTTTTAAAATATCCTTTTTCTAAAATTCATCAAAAATATGCATACTATATTTATCCGGTCATTTAAAAATTCATAAACTTCATCATAAGAAGAAATCTAAATTTTTATTTAAAACAAAGGATTACACAAGGTAGTTACGGTCTACTTACATAGCCCCTTATCACACCAGCATAGGACCTATGTGTAAGGTGTGCTAAGGTGAGAGAATCTGAGGGAGGCTCGGCTAACATCGCACGAGTAGTAATTTCTATCAGTTTGAACTTCTCGCGAAGGTGATCCCGTTCTAGCTTCATACGATGAAGTTCATCTTGGGTTTGGTCCAGAAAAAAGCCCTGTGGTGCTACCTCCTTCCCAAGTCCTGTTAGATGGGCTTCGATCGGTCCAAGACTACTGGGTGAGGCCATCAAATCTTCTTTCTATATTACTTAACCATGATTACTTGTTTTTAGAGAAAATAATCGAAACGTTTTGTTTACAGCGGTCATATTGACCAATGGTCATATAACAGTCAAAACCCAACGGTCTCATTTTAATTATACTCATGTTATCAAATGAAACATTTTTGTTGAGTATAAAAATAAAATAAAACAACACACAAAATTAGGAAACATGATTTATTCAAAATTCTAGGGCGTTACAATCTTCCCCCCTTAAGAAATTGCGTCCTCGCATTTTTTAAAATTGGGTTTTGAAGTTTTATTGAAATCCCCACATCGGAAAAGGAGTCACTAAAACTATTACTTTAAAAGATAGAAAGGGAAGTACAAAGGTCACCCGAGTTAACCCATACTAGGATCCCATGTAGGAAAACATGGACATAGAGGAAAAAACCAAGGGTCACATTATAAGGGAGAGTGATAGAAAACATGATTAGGATAAAGTTAACCATAAGAAAATCCCAAACTTACGATGTGTGTAAACAGTCTTTAATTACCTAGTAGGAAACGTAAACCAACAATGTTTTTTGTTTTACGTTCCTTTTCAGGATTTGGAGGAATTCATTTACTACATAGAACAAAAACATAAGAAAATATACCTACCCTTAAGTAGAGTTTCATCCTTTAATAATTCCCTACCAACACTAATCTTTTCCCCAAACTATGAGCATTCAAAACTACTTGGTCTCATCAAAACACAAGAATCGTCTTCTATAGAATCACATAATCCACAAAATTTTAACTATCTATTTCTTCTATCTTTAAACATTATCCCAAAAACAGAAAGGGTAAGGTAAAACAACTCTTCAAAAAGAAAGAATCCCATAGGAATGGAAACTACTTTTAAATATTCAAAGTTCCATGGTACAACCCATAGTCCATCATTGACCATTCCATAAATAATGGTCATTAAGATTCCTCAAAATTAACCAAACTAATATTGAAACCCAAATACAAGAAGGATTTGATAACATAGTCTTCCAAAATAAACTTCATTGTTTATCTCCAAAAAACATCAACAACTCCTAACATCTTATAACAAAAGTAGCTAACCTAAACATATTTTACCCAAGATAGGTTAATCATTTCCTTAAGTAACCTAAATTACATTAAGTCCACCTTAAATTCATCGATTCTTAAAAATATAAGTCAACCTTACCCCTCATTGAAAATACCGTAGTAATCTATTTACCTCGATCATATAGGGTCCCCAAAATAGTGAACGTCTTCCAAAATAATAATCATATTTTAATCCCCTAATAACCCCTGTCAAATTAATACGAAAATCGTCGCATTTCCTATCACATTGGTTGTTGGGACATGTTCTTCCATTTCCCACCATTAACTAAGAAAAGAAACTATAATTAGGGGCTTAAATACTTAGCCAATAATCATGAAAAGGAACCGAAATCATATAAGGATAACTTGTAGAAGAAAAGTATACCCTAACTTGTGAGCCCCTAGGTTCCCATCTAGGTAATCCATGATCATATATTCTTATGTGAATCTTTATATTATTTTATCCTTGTTCCTTTAAAAATGGTTCATACTAAGCTTATGAATTTACCAAAGTAGATCCCCTAGGAGTGTCGTAACCAAGAGTGCAGCAAGGCCCATTGTCGTGTACCAGTTCCTGTTCAAGTCTAGCTCAAAGCGGTGTTTTCGGGTTTTACCCATATGTAAATCTGTGCCAGAGCCACCTCTACCCGCTCATATCCAGAAATCGATGTATTTGATTGGCAGCCCCTTACTCAATACTTGCCAAAATATCAGGAAGATTTCCTATATTTTAACTTTTATATAGGCTTTTCCTAAAGTTTTCATATCCTAATTTCCACAAATAACTAAATCACCCATTGATACCAACTATAGAATCTCGTCTTTTTATCACATAAACTTTCATTACATTTTATAAAACCGAGGATCTTTAAGGTTTAGTGTCTTGGAAACCAAGAACTTTAAACATGAAAACATAAAATATTCTTCTAAAACACTTGAAAGACTTCTATCAAAAGAAAGGGTGAGCAAAAAGCCCAGTAAGGGAAACAAGGGAAACATTTTACATGTGAACTTGAGATACTTCAATAAGGTCATGAAAAGAACTTTAAGGAATGAGAATGAAATCATGAGGCATATCATAATAAAAATAAAATTTTCATAACATGAAGATGTGGCTGAAAAATTTAATATTGACAATCATTTCGTTTCACCGAGGTCCATCCCCAAGGTGTCATTAAAAAATTACCAAGGTTATTAACCAAGATATCAGTCTAAAAGGTCATCTCTAGAGATTAATTCTTTACCCAATGCATTGGAGCTCTATCTGGGCGCACCCTTGACATGTTGTTATTATCATGTGAGCTACATATAACATCATCAATCATTTCATAAACAACCCATACAGCATAAAACAAATGGGTTTCATTTCATAATCATAACATTTTAAAAACTGCTTTAAAGACATGATCTTTATGTCACTTTAAACCCACGAAAAGGGAAAGTGGGTTTCACGTATGTAAATACCAGAATTTAAAATTGAACATTTTGATATACATCTGAATACCCCTATAGAAATAATAGATTTGGGTATTCACTTAATAACATAAAATAACTTTAGAAAAAAGAGAGAGACATTTTGAGACGAAAATTCTACAGCATAACGGCTACGTTATAGGGTTTTAGAAAACGTTGAAAAGAGAGGGGACATGGGTAAAACATTCATAAATGACCCATAAAATAGTAGAGAGACAAAATATAAGGGATTTAATAACATGGTAATGAAATTTTAAAATATACCATATGAAATGAAGAACATGAAAGGAAGACAAAAATAATATTTCTCTTATGAAAATTCGGCAGCCTAACAGCATTACATAAACATCAACCAAAAATGAATTGATCAGATCAAATAGGGTATCTCATCATATGAACATAAAATATTAGTATGATAGATATAGAGATCATACCCCAACATAATAAAAAGGAACTTTCAAGACATGACATGGAATTAGAACTTTGAAAAGGGAGAAAGGTTCAAGAAGCACTTAAAAATTCAGCAGCCTAACGACGCCACTTAAACGTCAAAATACTGAATTGAAGAGATAAAATGGGGTCTCTCATCATATGGTAATAAAAGATCAGTATGAAAGATATATAGATCATACCCCAACATATCAAAAAGGAACTTGAAATAATTGACATGAAGGTAGAACTTCAAAACTATAAGGGTGAAGAACCACTAAAAAATTCGGCAGCCTAACGGCGCCACTTAAAACTAAAAAATACTGAATTGAAGAGATCAAATGTGGTCCCTCGTCATATGGTCATAAAAGATCAGAATGACAGATATAGAGATCATATCCCAACATAACAAAAATTAACTTTAAAGAATTGACATGAAGGTAGAACCTCAAAACGAGAAGGATGAAGAACCACTTAAAAATTCGGCAGCCTAACGACGCCACATAAAACTTCAAAATACTTAATTGAAGAGATAAAATGGGGTCACTCATCATATGATCATAAAAGATAAGTATTATAAATTTAAATATCATTCCCCAACATAATAAAAAGGAACTTAAAATACTTTACATGAAAATAGATCTTGAAAAAATGAGAAGAGAGAATGAATCTGTTACAAAAATTTCGGCAGCCTAACGGCGCCACTTTAAACTTCATAAAATGAAATAATGAGAGAAATAGGGGATCTCTCATTATATGAACATGAAAAGGGCAGTAAGAGGAGTATAAAATAACATCCTTTAACATAATAACATGGAGGATAAAAGAAATTACATAAAAGAGATTTCTTGAAAAGAAAGTGAGAGATCGGATCCCTTGCCTTAAAACGTAACTCTTAAAACTCAAGGGTTGGGACCTTGAGGGCTTGGGGGCACCTTGGTAGGACTCCTTGGGAGGTAATGAGACAAGAACATTGTTGGGGGAGAGTGGGGAGTCGAATGGATGAGAGGATGACTTGGTATTTATAGGGAATGTGAGGGGACAAGCACTACTAGAAAAACAGGTATTTGCGACGGGTCATTTGTGATGGGATCCCGTCGCAAATGGCCTTTTTCGATGGGGGACCGTCGCAGATCACCCGTTGCGGAAAACGCCATAGCAACAACAATTATTTGCGACGGGCCCGTCGCTAAAGATATTATTTGCGATGGGGATCCTTCCCGTCGCAAATATTACTCCGTATATTTGTAAAAACTTTTAAAATAGTAATTGCGACGGGGCCCGTCGCAACAGGTATTTGCGACGGGGCCCGTCGCAATTACTTTTTTTAAAAAAAATTAAAACTATTATTAAATTATTTTAATGAATAAAATAATAATACTATTTGCGACGAGCATAGTATCCCGTCGCAAATACTATAAAAAAATAAAAAAAAAATTATTAATAAATTAATTTAATTAATATAATAATAATCCAATTATAATTCAAAAATAAAAAATAATAAATTATTAATAAATTATTTTAATAAATATAACAATAGAATTATAATTCACAAATAAAAATAATAAATTATTGATAAATTATATTAATTAATATAATAATAATAAAATTATAATTCAAAAATAAAAAATAATAGAATATTAATAAATGATTTAATTTATATAATAATATTAGAATTATAATTCATAAATAAAAAAAATATTAATAAGTTGTTTTAATTAATATAAAAATAGTAGAATTATTTTACATTCAAATATTACAAAAAATATAATTAAATTATAATATTATAAAATTTTAATATATATATATATAAATTAATATTATAAAATTTAAATAATATTATTATTCATATTAATATTTTTATTTCAAAATATAATATTATTAATATTTTATAATGAGACAGAAACTGCGAATAGAAAAAAATTCATATTTTGATTTAACAAACTTTATAACATAAAAACAAACTCTAATATGAAGGAGGGGGGGAGGGGGGGAGGGGGGATCTGCAGATGCTAGCGGAGGAAACTCCATCCCTAAAGCATGAGTGAGTCGGCGCATGTACTCCATCTGGTCCTGGTGCTGCTGCTACCACCGACTCATCTGCTCCTCGTATAACTACTGCTGGCATCGACGCTCCTCCTCATGCTGCTGCTACTGCTGACGCATCTGCTCCTACTCCTGTCGGAGACTCACTATCAGTGCAGTCTAAGATCGCAACTGATCCTCATACTGTGTAGCAGAAGAAGATGCGCGAGCTCCCCTCGAGCTGGACGCCGACATCGCAGCACTGCCATAATAATCTCCGGGAGTCAGTCGAGAGCTAATACCAACTACCCGGCCCTTCTCGAAGGCATACTGGGTGGCCTGCATCTGTGCCGCCTCATCAAACTGACGACTAGTGGTATGATCTGATGACTTGGTCTGACTCTCAGGCCGGGTCTGTGACGCTGCGGCCTTATATGACTCCTGTAGTTTCAATTTAAAATTAAAATTGTGAATATATTATATGCAGTTAATTTTTAAACTTGAAAACAAATAATACTGACCACAATGTGATGCTGATGATCACCTCTGAGCTCCCCAGTAGCAAGATCACTATACATCCTTTGATATACATCGTACTCCATAATATCGGGGTGCTCGACAGCCTATAAGAATAAAAAATAAACTGTTAATATTTATAGTTATATAAAATATTTATAAATAATGTACGTACCAGATGCTATCTATGAGTACTGAAAGAACAACTCCCAGCTCGATGAGTCACCCCATGTCTCCCCCGATTCTGCCTCCCCACCGATGATCTCCTCTGAAAGGCACCACTCAACCAGTGCGCACATAATCCATCCCATTCATGGGATGAAATGTACTCTAGTCGGTGTGCTCTACATGACTCATCAAAATCTGGCACTCCTACTTTCTTCGTGGCATATTTTCTTAAATTGTGCAAAAACTAACGAAAGCGATCACGCATGGCCACATCCCATTCCTTGTGGATGGCGTCACACATGGTATCCTCGATCGGATACCATTAACCCTACAAATAAATCAAAATATCATGTTAGAAATGAAATAATTTTCAAAATAAAAATTACTTATTTAGGTATGTACCAACCAATGGCCGAACATGGCCTGCTTCACATCAATGGGAATCTGCTCCCATGTGGTCCATGGATGATAGAAATAGGTACGCAAAATAGCGCTGCCCTGTCCGACTGCTATATGCGCAAAACTGTAAAAATAATAAACATTTATTATGTGAATATATTAATGAAATCTTAGTCAAATCCACATATTATCAAACCTCCGTGTGCGTGGATCAAAACCAAGATGTGGATGTTGTTCGGGGACGGGGTCAGGAATCATCAATCATGAAAGACCGCGCCCCCTCCGCGTACTCCCTGGAGCGCCTGCAGGCTGAGGGTCATCTGCCAGCAACTCATCTGCATCGAAAGTCAGGTCAGCATCCGCCAACTCACGAAATGTGTCGTCGTCCATCTGAAATAGAAAATGTTAATGTTGTTAACAAATAATTGATAATAATATTATATATACATATACATATATATTATGATTGTATATAACTACCATGGAATTCTATCTGTGTTCATCTTCATCATCATCTTCATATATGTCAATGTCATCTTCATATTCCTCCTCAAAATCATTGATATCCATTCGAGTTCCAGTTGCTTCATCTCTTAACATTTCAAATTCATATGTGACATCCTTAACATCATCGTCATCACCGACTATTAAATGTGGGGTGTCGTCATCGATACTCATATCTCTTTGTAAAAAAGATTGATTTTGAGTACTCCTTGAAAAAAATAAATTATTTGAACATCCGTGAAAGCACTTTCACTTTGACTAAACTGATTGTCTCGAATTTTGATTTTTATTACACTCCACCAATCAGTCAAGTCTCTTGATGTAGCACAGTACTTTGTGTAATAAACTTGATGTGCCTGTTGAGCCAATAAGAATGGTTCATTTACTGCGAGAACACTTTTACATGTTATATCGATGATTCCATGAGTCGGATGAACACGCACGCCTCTCTCTGTATCCAACCACTGACATTTGAACATGGTTATGTAATGTTGTCCAAGATAACAGAGATCAATGATTTCATCAAGTATGCCATAAAAGTCAAATTCATTTTCTCGATGATGAGATCCTCTCAAGCTAACTCCACTGTTCATTGTTTTTTTCGATTCCCCATATGCATGTGTGTGAAATCGAAATCCATTCACCACATATGCATTATATGTTTTAACAAGTTTGGAAGGTGGGTTACTAAATATACACAACAGTTTGTCAATTTTATCATCATGTCGAGACACCTGAAAATTTGTGAAATAATTATCAATATAGTAAACTATACATTGAATGAGTTTCTAAAAGATAAATAATTTATGTTACCAGTTTTTGAAACCACTGAGAGAAATTTTTCAGTTAGTGTTCTTCGAGAGAAGCTGCTGTAATTTGTGGAATATGTTTCTTGATATGATTATCATAAAACCTATAAAAACCAAAGTTATTTACTGTAACATAAATGATAGAATAAGTGATATAAACACTTAAAGTACAACTAATGTCATCTCTTCACAGTTGAGCAGAAAATACGTATGAGCTCTGTGATGTTCATCATCCGAAAGCCAGCATTTATAAAATCCACCAAAACCATGCTCTGGCTGGTTGAAAATAGATAATTGATTGTCGATTTCATCAATATTCCTCTCGTTCCATCCCTTCGGTTGTGTTTTGAAGGATACTCAGATTCAAAATAATGGGAGCAGAAAAAAGATATTTCCTCTTGCAAATAAGCTTCTGTAATAAATCCTTCAACAGATGCTTTGTTACGTACTTTTCTTTTGAATTTTTGCATGCATATTTCAAAGGGGTACATCCATCGAAACTGTACTAGACATCCATATTTGGATTCATATGGAAAATTTAACATCAAATGTTCCATTGAGTCGAAGAAAGATGGCAGAAATATTTTTTCGAGTTTACATATAATTACAACAACATCTTCTTCAAGTTTGCATAGAGCATCATAATCTGTTGTAGCCGCACAAATTTCCCGAAAAAAATGAGACATGTCTGTTATGGAATCCCAAGTCACAGAATTCAACAGACCTCTTAATCCAATGGGTAGAATTCTTTCCATTATAACATGACAATCATGACATTTTAATCCAGTAATATGACCATTCTTTACGCATCTACCAAAATTGTAAGCACAACCATCTGGAAGTCTCAAATCTGCAATCCACTGACAAAATAATATACGGTTTTCTTTAGACAGTGTATAAGCTGATTTTGGTTTCAGTAACCTTTCTATTATGACATTCTCAAACAGTTCCAGTTCTGGACGCCTGCAAATTTGGGCAAGATCTAAACGTGCATTTACATTGTCTTTTCTCTTTCCTGGCGTATCCAAAACTGTATGAAACAAATTATCAAAACAGTTCTTCTCAATATGAATGACATCTAACATGTGTCGGACCAACAAATCAGACCAATATGGCAAATCCCAAAATATGCTATGTTTAATCCAATTGTGTTCTTTTCCAAAACCAGAAATTTTCTGTTGGTTTATTGTGGGACCAAAAGTGATGGGAGGTAATGAAAATACAACTGATTTTAACTCCGAACCTGATAGCATTTTTGGAGGTTCATCCCTTTCAACTGTTCCTTTTCTGAAATGAGATCTGTTTCAACGAAAAGGATGATCAGCTGGAAGAAATCAGCAATGACCGTCAAAATAACAAGGATTCTTTCCATGAATGAGCATAAATGCTTTGTTCTCTCCCATACAGTAAGGACAAGATTTCTGACCATGTGTACTCCATCCAGATAACATCCCATAAGCCGGGAAGTCACTAATTGTCCACATCAATGCTTCTCTCAGTATAAAATTATGTTTCGTTGCAACAACATATGTACTGACACCAGTGCTCCATAATAAACTTAATTCATCAATCAATGGTTTCAAATAAACATCAATATTTTTCTTCGGATGTCCTGGAATTTGTAAAGTCAAAAAGATATATGGCTCATTTATCAACATCCATGGAGGTAAATTGTATGGAGTTAAAAAAACAGGCTAACATGAATATTGACTACCATAAGATCCGAACGGACAGAAACCATCAGTGGAAATGCCCAGTAGAACACTTCTAGCTTCTAAAGAAAAGGATGGATGTACTCTATCAAAATGATTCCATGAATCACCATCGGCTGGATGATTCAAGCTTTTATCAGTTGAAATATTCTCTTTATGCCATGACATAATTGTCTCTGTATTCTTAGACATGAATAAATGCTGAAGTCTCGATGTAAGAGGAAAATATCACAACTTTTTTATAGGAATCAAACCAGACTTCCCATGTTGTCCTTCTTTATATCTCAGTTTCCCACATGTGGGACAACTATCCAACGACTCATTTTCCCCAGAATATAAAATTAATTCATTTTAACATGCATGAATCTTCTGACAACTAAGTCCCAAATTTCGAACCAGCCTCTTACTCTCATAGTAATTTGCAGGCAAAACATTTCCTTCGGGTAACAGTGTTTTAAGCAAAGAAAATATATGGTCAAAACAGGTGTTTGACATTCCGTTATCTGATTTGATAGCCATAAATTTTGCAACTGCTTCTAATTTGCTCATCTTGCATCCAGGATATAATGAATCGTCAGCAGACCTCAACAACTCATAAAATTCAGACGGTGCCAACTCAGTATTTGAAGCTATATCAGCCAGAGTTTCTGTATGTTGAACAGATGAATCAGAAACATCATGTACTAAATCTTGAAACTGGGATGGATCCAGAATCAATTTGGTATCACCTGCTCTGGAAATGCGTTCACCGTGTTGATACCAAAAAACATAATCTGGTTGAAAACCAAAAAGCAAGAGATGTCCCCCACTTTGTCAAATGTGTCAAACGTTATCAATGCACATTTTCTACAATGGCATTTTATTTTGCCTTCTGAAACAAATTCTAGATTTGATGCTGTAAATGATAAAAAAGTCTCCACACCCTCTCCATATATTGGATTTAAACTAGAACCGTTTGGATTTCTACGTTGATTTTTCCATATGCGGTCACCTAATAATGATTGTTGACGACCTCTTTGTTCCATATTTTTCTATAAAATATAAAATCATTACTGGTTTTGAATAATTTGTTAGAAAAAACACTCAAGCAAGGATAATTATAGAGTTTACATCATACACGACTGACGTAAACGTTTTATTGAGATAGACCTAAAAATTTACCCTTTACGAATTGAATATGTTGTGAATAAAGCAAAACCTGATTCAAATATTGATAATTTTAATATTATATAAATTGTTTATTATTTTCATAGTACTAATATTATTTTTTCATAAATATAAATTATATAATAATAAAATTATTACATTATTAGTATATTTTATTATTTGTATTAAAATAATATAATTTTCTATATTATATGCAATTCTCCTTTCATCTATGTGTTTAATATTCTGTCTCCACATGTAATATTTGCATTCACTTTCACCTCTCCATTAGTGAGTAGGTTGATACTTTTGAAAAAGAATGCAAATATTACATGTGGAGATAGAAAACACACAGATGAAAGGAGAATTGTATATAATATAGAAAATTACATTATTTTAATATTAATAATAAAATATACTAATAATGTAATAATGTTATTATTCCTAATTATTGGTAATTATTCCTAATTATTGGTAATTATTCATAATTATTGGTAATTATTCTTAATTATTGGTAATTATTCCTAGTTATTGATCATTATTCCTAATTATTGGTAATTATTCCTAATTATTAGTAATTGTTCCTAATTATTAGTAATTATTGGTAATTATTCCTAATTATTAGTAATTATTCATATAATTACCAATAATTAGGAATAATCGCCAATAAATAGAAATAATAACATTATTAGTATATTTTATTATTAATATTAAAATAATATAATTTTCTATATTATATACAATTTTCCTTTCATCTGTGTGTTTTCTGTCTCCACATACAAATATTACATGTGGAGACAGAAAACACACAGATGAAAGCAGAATTGTATATAATATAGAAAATTATATTATTTTAATATTAATAATAAAATATACTAATAATGTAATAATGTTATTATTCCTAATTATTGGTAATTATTTCTAATTATTGGTAATTATTCCTAATTATTGGTAATTATTCCTAATTATTGGTAATTATTCCTAATTATTGGAAATTATTCCTAATTTTTTGTAATTATTCCTAATTATTGGTAATTATTCCTAATTATTGGTAATTATTGGTAATTATTCCTAATTATTGGTAATTATTCCTAATTATTGGTAATTATTGGTAATTATTCCTAATTATTGGTAATTATTCATATAATTAAAAATAATTAGGAATAATTACGAATAATAAGAAATAATAACATTATTAGTATATTTTATTATTAATATTAAAATAATATAATTTTCTATATTATATACAATTCTCCTTTCATCTGTGTGTTTTCTCTCTCCACATACAAATATTACATGTGGAGACAGAAAACACACAGTTGAAAGGAGAATTGTATATAATATAAAAAATTATATTATTTTAATATTAATTATAAAATATACTAATAATGTAATAATGTTATTATTCCTAATTATTGATAATTATTACTAATTATTGTTAATCGTTACGAATCATTACTAATTATTGGTAATTTTTCCTAATTATTGGTAATTATTCCTAATTATTGGTAATTATTTCTAAATATTGGTAATTATTCCTAATTATTGGTAATTATTCCTAATTATTGGTAATTATTCCTAATTATTAGTAATTATTGGTAATTATTGGTAATTATTGGTAATTATTATTAATTATTATTAATTATTGATAATTATTACTAATTATTGGTAATTATTACTAATTATTGGTAATTATTACTAATTATTAGTAATTATAACTAATTATTACTAATTATTAGTAATTATTACTAATTATTACTAATTATTGGTAATTATTATTAATTATTACTAATTATTGCGAATTATTATTAATTATTACTAATTAGTGGTAATTATTGGTAATTATTACTAATTATTACCAATTATTACTAATTATTGGTAATTATTGGTAATTATTGGTAATTATGGATAATTATTGGTAATTATTACTAATTATGGATAATTATCGGTAATTATTTCTAACTAATTGTAATTATTGGTAATTATTTCTAATTATTACTAATTACTGGTAATTATTACTAATTAATGGTAATTATTACTAATTATTGGTAATTATTACTAATTGTTGGTAATTATTATTAATTATTACTAATTATTGGTAATTATTATTTATTATTACTAATTATTGGTAATTATTATTAATTATTACTAATTAGTGGTAATTATTGGTAATTAATACTAATTATTACCAATTATTACTAATTATATATAATTATTGGTAATTATTGGTAATTATTACTAATTATTGGTAATTATTACTGATTATTACTAATTATTGGTAATTATTACTAATTATGGATAATTATTGGTAATTAGTAAATTATTACTAATTATTGGTAATTCTTGGTAATTCTTGGTAATTATTACTAATTAAGGATAATTATTGGTAATTATTACTAATTATGGATAATTATTGGTAATTATTACTAATTATGGATAATTATTGATAATTATTACTAATTATGGATAATTATTGGTAATTATTACTAATTATGGATAATTATTGGTAATTATTTCTAATTATTGATAATTATTTATAATTATTACTAATTTTTGGTAATTATTACTAATTATTGCTAATTATTGGTAATTTTTACAGATTATTGCTAATTATTAGTAATTATTGGTAATTATTGGTAATTATTACTAATTATTACTAATTATTGTTAATTATTACTAATTATTACTATTTAGTACTAAATATGGGTAATTATTGGTAATTATTACTAATTATGGGTAATTATTACTAATTATTGCAAATTATTAGTAATTATCAACAATTATTGTTAATTATTAGTAATTATTACTAATTATTACTAATTATTACAAATTATTGGTAATTATTGAAAATTATTACTAATTATTGGTAATTATTAGAAATTATTACTAATTATTGGTAATTATTACTAATTATTAGCAATTATTACTAATTATTACTAATTATTGGTAATTATTGTTAATTATTACTAATTTTTCATAATTATTGGTATTTATTACTAATTATTAGCATTTATTCTAAATTATTGGAAATTATTACTAATTATTTCTAATTACCATTAACTATGAACAATGAATACTAATAATTTAAATTTATTAAGTAACAAAACAATGTAAACATAATTAAGTTAGAACTAATTAAAAATAATTGAATCTAATAAAAAATTTAAAATAAATATTAATTTTAAATAAACATAGATGCCTTTAAAATTGATCTGAGGTTGATCTCTGAGCATTGTTTAAAAACTTCAATATCAACTCCAAAAAAAAGTAAACTTAAGAAACGCGGAACTCTAAAAATAGAGTTTTGAGAGAAGGAAAAGATGGAGTTTGAGAATGAATGAAAAAAAACGGATTGGGGTATTTATAGGATAGATTATTTGCGACGGGACTATTTGGGACGGGATACCCCTCGCAAATAGTATTATTTGCGACGGTACCCGTCGCAAATACCTTGGCCATCATTTATTATGGTCAACGGTTAAATAGCTATTTGTGATGGGTACCGTCGCAAATAATAACCTGCAGACATACTGTTTGCGACGGGGGTATATTCCCGTCGCAAATATCTATTACCGCCGGTTATTTGTGATGGGGGTATATTTCCGTCGCAAATAGCTATTTACCGCCGCCAGTTATTTGCGACGGGGAAAGCTAACCCGTCGCAAATACCTACTTATTTGCGACGGGCAAATTCCCCCGTCGCAAATAAGTTTCTAACGGGACTATTTGCGACGAGATTTATCCTCGTCGCAAATAACCTGTCGCAAATGCCCATTTTTCCCGTAGTGAAGGCATTAATGGCCAAGGGACACCTCATACCTTATATTACTATTCATAAGTCGACCACATTGATTACATACTTAATACATCATTTAATGATGTCATTAAACACCCGTAACTTAAAAACTGTATTTTCACTATTAATCGAAAATTCAACTTTCTCAGAATAATCCCAAAATTTCACCTTAACCAAATATCAATGCTTTGATTTCAAAAATGAACTCCATTTTATAAAAATAATTTTCTAAATTTTTTTAATTTATTTTTTAAATAAATACACTATTCACCGAAAATTCATTTTTTCAGAAAAAACCCCAAAAATTTCCTTAACATAATATTGATGCTCTGAGATCAAAAATGAAGTCCATTTTATAAAAATAGTTTTCTAAATATTTTAATTAAATTTGTAATAAAAAAACACTATTCATCTGAAAAAACTAATACTTGAATAATAATTTATGAAACCGTTATTTAACCATTTTATTGAATCACATTACTTAATCAAAGTGCCTAGCTTATTTTAATACTTTTTTTAAGTGAGATTACTAATCCATTTGGTCACATTACTAATCCTAAGCATAAAATCACTATTCATAATTTACTATTCATCAAAAATTAAGTTAATCTTATTAGACTCTAAATTTTGTGCTGAACATAATTGTAGAAGATCATTTTTTGAAAATCATTACACATTTTTAATTATTTAAGGTTTACATAAACATTTTTAAAATATCCTTTTTCTAAAATTCATCAAAAATATGCATACTATATCTATCCGATCATTTAAAAATTCATAAACTTCATCATAAGAAGAAATACGAATTTTTATTTAAAACAAAGGATTACAAAAGGTAGTTACGTTCTCCTTACATTGCCCCTTATCACACCAGCATAGGACCTATGTGTAAGGTGTGTTAAGGTGAGAGAATCTGAGGGAGGCTCGGCTAACATTGCACGAGTAGTAATTTCTATCAGTTTGAACTTCTCGCGAAGGTGATCCCGTTCTAGCTTCATACGATGAAGTTCAGCATGGGTTTGGTCCAGAGAAAAGCCCAGTGGTGCTACCTCCTTCCCAAGTTCTGTTAGATGGGCTTCGATTGTTCCAAGACTACTGGGTGAGGCCATCGAATCTACTTTCTATATTAATTAAACATGATTACTTGTATTTAGAGAAAATAATCGAAACATTTAGTTTACAGCGGTCATATTGACCAACGGTCATATAACAGTCAAAACCCAACGGTCTCATTTTAATTATACTCATGTTATCAAATGAAACATTTTTGTTGAGTATAAAAATAAAATAAAACAACACACAAAATTAAGAAACAAGATTTATTCAAAACTCCGGGTTGTTACATCGTAGGCCTCAACTACCTGGTGCTGAGCTCACCCATATCCACATAATCCCTATAGTCGGTGTGGACCATCAGTTGGTGGTGGCAGTAACATCTCGAATCGTTGAACACCACCAAATTCACGGCAAACTCCTCTGCCGCATCCGCCTGCTTCCTACGGAACTCCTCTGTCGAAACTCGGTCTCTGCCTGGGCGGTCCTTCAACCATCTGTTGATTATTTTTATGACGGGTCGGGTAGTCATGAGCCATGTGGCCTGTCACGACCCGTCCTCGGGGCCCGTTCCATGACTACCCCAAGCCCGCCTTCCATAGGCCAGGGGCTGGCGACTTGCACCATGGTGTAAATCCTGGTAAAAGGGAAGGCATTGCCTTTGTAATGTAAACCACAAAAACCACAGAGCAAGAAGGCAGAAGTAAACACTAATTAAAAACAGATTACAACTGTAAATGCGGAAAGTAAGTGGGCCAGTATACAAACCCAAGCTAAAAGTAAAGTACAACTGGAATGGGAAAACATCAACTAAAAAGTAAAGTCGTAATGAGGAGCTGTCCACTGGGAATCCCACCGGAAGGGTGAGTACAGATGGCCTCCTATGCTCCTTGGATCTAGCTGACCACTCCGAGTACGTCCAGCCCAGCGGTCCACCTCCAGGTACCGTCCTGCTCCGCAAGCCTCAACCACGATCAGCGCTGTCTGTCGTCTGCAACCAACACAACGTAGTACGGGCATAGCCCGTGCAGGGGTGAGTATAAGCTACTCAGTAAGGACCCTGAGACCCCTGAAGGTCTCCCTAAATCGACAATGGAAAGATACAATCACTAAGTAACATCCGACACTGCTTAGGTATATGTCCATACATATACCTAAGTCACCAATTCTCATTCGGCTCCAACATCCGAGCCCAAGTACAAACCATTCCACACAGGAAAGAAAAACGCAAATCCACACAGGATAGCACAACACAATCCACAAAGCAAAACAAAACAGGATTCATCTCACACAGGTATACTTTTTCAAATTACGATAGAGATGATCAGATATATCCAATGATTCATCTAAGTCGTCGGACCCACAAAGGATCGATAGGTACTAACACCCGCAATGACTCACATAGGTTCTGACCCACAAACGATTGATAGGTAACTAACCCCCACAAAGTCCCACACAGGATCGGACCCACACAGGATCTGTAGGCGCTGGTTCACACAGAACCGTTGAGCGCTGACCCACACAGGATCAGACCCACAGAGGATCGGTAGCACTGATTCACATAGGATCGCTGAGTGTTGTAGTCGTCACCGTCGAATCCACTGAGGATCTCTGTACAGTCGTCGTCGTCACAATAGCAAACGCAGCCAGCTCTAGGGTTCCCGCACACAGCAAGCTCACTCGAGAGGGTCCGCTCCACGAGCCGAGAGGCTGATACATCAACTGACACATAGTCTAGAGTTGATGTATCCAAATGATCCGTATCGTCAACAAGAACTCAACGTCGCAGACGGCGCGTCGATCAGACGCCCGGTCTGAGAGTTATTGGCTTTTTCGTCCCAGGGGCCCCGTTAATTTTTAAGGAAAAACCAACCCGACCGTACTCTACCTACGTACAAACCTTGGGCGGAGTAATAAAAAAGATCCGTCTCACTTAGAGGAATCAAAAAAAGTCGACGACACGTCAATCGGACGTCCGGAGCTTAAGATATGAGCGTTTCCGCTCCGAGGGCCCGGTTGGTTTCGTGAACGAACCAACCCGGCCGAACTCAAAGTATTCCGAAACCTTGAGTGAGATATACCATAATGACCGTCTCAATCCAAGGATCGCATCGCAACTGACGGTGCGTCGATCAGAGACCCGTAGCACAAGTTATGGGCGTCCGACCGGAAAAGGTTCGGTATTAAGGGGTTCGGGCCCGGTCCGACACGGCCCGATACCCCTGGGGTCGACCCGAACCGGGTTCGGGTCTGGCCCGCTTGGGCGTGGCCCGGCCCGGTCGGCGCGGCCCGGCCCGGTTTGGCGGACCGGCCCAGCGGCCGGCCGGGCCTGGGCACAGCGCGCCCAGCGCGCTGGCCAGGCGCTCCGCCAACGACCGAGCCGTTTGGGAAGGGGGCGGGGGGGGGGGGGGGGCTGCCGCCCTGGTGTAACCGCATCCCCCCTTTAATGGTGGCCGTTTTTGTAGGTCGGCCGGGGGAATTAATTCCCCCGGTTTCCCTTTGTCTGTTCGGCCCGCACCGGCCGGCCGGTTCTTCCAACAAGGACCGGCGACAGCCGATCCATCCTCTTTCGCCGACACCGGTGGCCCGGAACCGGCCGCCAGTCACCCTTCTCCGCCACGGCCCGGAACCGGCCGTGACCTGGCTCGTCCGGCGCGGTGCGATTGCACCGCACCCCTCTGCCACGGCCACACTCCGGCTGCGGTTTCTTCGGTTCTCTTCGACGCGGTGCAACGGCGTCGTGTCCTTGTTCAACTTCACGGAGAGGTGTGACGGCGTCACATCCTCGTTAAACTTCACGGTGCGGCGCGACGGCGTCGCGTCCTCGTTCAACTTCACGGCGCGGCGCGACGATGTCACGTCCTCATTCAACATCAGGGCGCGGCGCGACGGAGTTGCGCATTACTTTCCGTACGATTCCCACGTGGGGCGACAGCACCACGCCATTCCGTTTCATCCATATTAGAAACAATATCAATAATGGAGGAGGGTCGGCCGTGTTTGTGTCGTCCGAACCCCTCTCGTTAATCGACAACAACTGGTTGTAAATTCACGAAGGACGAAAAGGTATAATTCACGAACGAAAATAAATAAATAATTTAAACCCCTACTTGAGCGTAGCTATAACGGGGGTTCACCGCGGAAAACGACGTCGCGAGGTGAAGCTCCGTAAGTTGACGGAGAATGCCCGAGGAGGAAGTGGCCTCTCCTTTTCATTGACACGGGAAGAAGATCGAAAGAGGGTGCATCATCGATCTTCGGAAACACACCGGCTGCGAAGAGTAGAAGAGAAGGCACGTCGATCTCTTCTTACGGTGACGACGTTCTTCGTCGAAGTCTTGGTGTTCTTTGTCGCGTCTTGGTGTTCTTCGTGATGAAGATGAAAACACCCAAGAGTTCTCTCCTCCAATGTCCACACACAACAACCAACCCAAATAAAATAAGGCTCATACTTATTTTATTAACTCAAGCCACTATTCAAAATTCAAAACATAAATTAATTAATTGAATTGGGTGTTGGCATACTTAATGAGAGGAGAGGAAGATCACCCAAATAATGGGAAGTTAAAAAGTTATTAGAGTTATACAACTTAAGTGGGGGGTTAAGGGGAGTTAGGGAGTTAAGGGAATTGAAAAGGTGGGGGCTCATGTGGGCCCCACCTCACCTTTAATCCACTTAAGAAAAACTAAAAAAAGTTGTTCCAACCCTAACTCCTACACTTAGGCTCTAACTCATGGAGAAGTGAAATAAAAATCTTCACGAAAATTTTATTTCACAACACTTAATCCAAAAATTTTAAACAACTCATAACGAGAAAACACAACTCCAGGATAGGTGTTACTAAGCAATTACCAGCGTTGTGGTTCCATCGGTGCCATCAGAATTCTATTCTGAGCACCGGTTCAAAAGATAAGAATTCCCGTTTGTTCGTTCACTGAACATACCCGAGCTAACTTCAGATAGAAATTCCGGGCACACCAGGCCTCCGAATCAAGTGCCGTCTGAAACTGCGTTCTTGTAAAATCCCAAATAAAATTGACAAAAAAATTTCCTTGAATTTTATGGGTCTATACATTACTCCCACCTCAGGGATTTACATCCCCGTAATGATATATCGAAAACTAGGGAAACAAATGTGGGTACTGAGCACGCATCTGAGCCTCCCACTCCCAGGTGCTCTCCTAGAGGTTCCCGTGCTTCCATATGATGCACACTAGAGAAATCAACCATCCATGTAGGACCCACTCCTGTCGATCCTCGATCTCCATTGGGACCTCCGCCAAAGTCTCCCCTTCATCAACGTCAATATCCCCATGGTCAATGATATGCGTCGGGTCGTGCACGTATCTCCTCAGCTGAGATACAGGGAAGTCGTCATGCACCCTGTACAACTGAGGTGGTAGAGCCAGGAAATAAGCCACCTCACCAATCCTGCTGAGGACCTGGAATGGTCTAATGAAGTATGGAGAAAACTTGCAGTCTCAGCCAAATCTCCGTAATCCACGTCGAGGTGAGACACACAAGAAGATGTGGTCGCCATCCTCGAACTCTAGTGTCCTCCGCCTCCTGTCAGCATAAGACTTCTGCCGGCTCTGAGCTGACCTCATCTGCTCCTAGATGACATGGACCTTCTCTGTCGTGGCCTTGACCATCTCTAGTCCCACAAGTGCATACTCCACAAGATTTGTCTAGCACAAAGGAGATCTACAAGGTTGGTCGTACAACGCCTCGTATGGTGTCATCCCGATGGTGGAGTGGTAACTGTTGTTATACACAAACTCCAGTAAGGGTAGGTGGTCCTCCTAGCTATGACCAAAGTCGAGGATACATGCGCGGAGCATGTCCTCCGAGAGTCTGAATGGTCCTCTCCATATGACCATTAATCCGAGGATGAAAGTCTGTGCTCAGACGTAGCTGCATCCCGAACGCCTCCTGCAACCCCTTCCAAATCCAAGAAGTAAAGTGAGCAACCCGATCGGAGACAAAAGATGATGGCTAATTATTGGTAATTATTACTAATTATTACTTATTATTACTAATTATTGGTAATTATTACTAATTATGGATAATTATTGGTAATTAGTACTAATTATTGATAATTATTTATAATTATTACTAATTATTGGTAATTATTACTAATTATTGCTAATTATTGGTAATTTTTACTAATTATTGCTAATTATTAGTAATTATTGGTAATTATTGGTAATTATTACTAATTATTACTAATTATTGTCAATTATTACTAATTATTACTATTTAGTACTAAATATGGGTAATTATTGGTAATTATTACTAATTATGGGTAATTATTACTAATTATTGCAAATTATTAGTAATTATCAACAATTATTGTTAATTATTAGTAATTATTACTAATTATTACTAATTATTACAAATTATTGGTAATTATTGGAAATTATTACTAATTATTGGTAATTATTAGAAATTATTTCTAATTATTGGTAATTATTACTAATTATTAGCAATTATTACTAATTATTACTAATTATTGGTAATTATTGTTAATTATTACTAATTTTTCATAATTATTGGTATTTATTACTAATTATTAGCATTTATTCTAAATTATTGGAAATTATTACTAATTATTTCTAATTACCATTAACTATGAACAATGAATACTAATAATTTAAATTTATTAGGTAACAAAACAATGTAAACATAATTAAGTTAGAACTAATTAAAAATAATTGAATCTAATAAAAAAATTAAAATAAATATTAATTTTAAATAAACATAGATACCTTTAAAATTGATCTGAGGTTGATCTCTGAGAGTTGTTTAAAAACTTCAATATCAACTCCAAAAAAAAGTAAACTTAAGAAACGCTGAACTCTAAAAATAGAGTTTTGAGAGAAGGAAAAGATGGAGTTTGAGAATGAATGAAAAAAAACAGATTGGGGTATTTATAGGTTAGATTATTTGCGACGGGACTATTTGGGACGGGATACCCCTCGCAAATAGTATTATTTGCGACGGTACCCGTCGCAAATACCTTGGCCATAATTTATTACGGTGAACGGTTAAATAGTTATTTGTGACGGGTACCGTCGCAAATAATAACCTGCAGACATACTATTTGCGACAGGGGTATATTCCCGTCGCAAATATCTATTACCGCCGGTTATTTGTGATGGGGGTATATTCCCGTCGCAAATAGCTATTTACCGCCGCCAATTATTTGCGACGGGGAAAGCTAACTCGTCGCAAATACCTACTTATTTGTGACAGGCAAATTCCCCCGTCACAAATAAGTTTCTAACATGACTATTTGCGATGAGATTTATCCTCGTCGCAAATAACCCGTCGCAAATGCCCATTTTTCCCGTAGTGAAGGCATTAATGGCCAAGGGACACCTCATACCTTATATTACTATTCATAAGTCGACCACATTGATTACATACTTAATACATCATTTAATGATGTCATTAAACACCCGTAACTTAAAAACTGTATTTTCACTATTCATCGAAAATTCAACTTTCTCAGAATAATCCCAAAATTTCACCTTAACCAAATATCAATGCTCTGATTTCAAAAATGAACTCCATTTTATAAAAATAATTTTCTAAATATTTTTAATTTATTTTTTAAATAAATACACTATTCACCGAAAATTTATTTTTTCAGAAAAAACCCCAAAAATTTCCTTAACATAATATTGATGCTCTGAGTTCAAAAATGAAGTCCATTTTATAAAAATAATTTTCTATATATTTTTAATTAAATTTTTAATAAAAAAACACTATTCATCTGAAAAAATTAATACTTGAATAATAATTTATGAAACCGTTATTTAACCATTTTATTGAATAGCATTACTTAATCAAAGTGCCTATCTTATTTTAATACTTTTTTATGTGAGATTACTAATCCATTTGGTCACATTACTAATCCTAATCATAAAATCACTATTCATAATTTACTATTCATCAAAAATTAAGTTGATCTTATTAGACTCTAAATTTTTTGTTGAACATAATTGTAGAAGATCATTTTTTGAAAATCATTACACATTTTTAATTATTTAAGGTTTACATAAACATTTTTAAAATATCCTTTTTCTAAAATTCATCAAAAATATGCATACTATATCTATCCGGTCATTTAAAAATTCATAAACTTCATCATAAGAAGAAATACCAATTTTTATTTAAAACAAAGGATTACACAAGGTAGTTACGGTCTCCTTACATTTCCCCTTATCACACCAGCATAGGACCTATGTGTAAGGTGTGTTAAGGTGAGAGAAACTGAGGGAGGCTCGGCTAACATCGCACGAGTAGTAATTTCTATCAGTTTGAACTTCTCGCGAAGGTGATCCCGTTCTAGCTTCATACGATGAAGTTCAGCATGGGTTTGGTCCAGACAAAAGCCCAGTGGTGCTACCTCCTTCCCACGTTCTGTTAGATGGGCTTCGATTGTTCCAAGACTACTGGGTGAGGCCATCGAATCTTCTTTCTATATTAATTAAACAAGATTACTTGTATTTAGAGAAAATAATCGAAACATTTAGTTTACAGCGGTCATATTGACCAATGGTCATATAACAGTCAAAACCCAACGGTCTCATTTTAATTATACTCATGTTATCAAATGAAACATTTTTGTTGAGTATAAAAATAAAATAAAACAACACACAAAATTAAGAAACAAGATTTATTCAAAACTCCGGGTTGTTACATCGTAGGCCTCAACTACCTGGTGCTGATCTCACCTGTATCCACATAATCCCTATAGTCGGTGTGGACCATCAGTTGGTGGTGGCAGTAACATCTCGAATCGTTGAACACCACCAAATTCACGGCTAACTCCTCTGCCGCATCCGCCTGCTTCCTACGGAACTCCTCTGTCGAAACTCGGTCTCTTCCTGGGCGGTCCTTCAACCATCTGTTGATTATTTTTATGACGGGTCGGGTAGTCATGAGCCATGTGACCTGTCACGACCCGTCCTCAGGGCCCGTTCCATGACTACCCCAAGCCCGCCTTCCATAGGCCAGGGGCTGGCGACTTGCACCATGGTGTAAATCCTGGTAAAAGGGAAGGCATTGCCTTTGTAATGTAAACCACAAACACCACAGAGCAAGAAGGCAGAAGTAAACACTAATTAAAAACAGATTACAACTGTAAATGCGGAAAGTTAGTGGGCCAGTATACAAACCCAAGCTAAAAGTAAAGTACAACTGGAATGGGAAAACATCAACTGAAAAGTAAAGTCGTAATGAAGAGCTGTCCATTGGGAATCCCACCTGAAGGGTGAGTAAAGATGGCCTCCTATGCTCCTTGGATCTAGCTGACCACTCCGAGTACGTCCAGCCCAGCGGTCCACCTCCAGGTACCGTCCTGCTCCGCAAGCCTCAACCACGATCAGCGCTGTCTGTCGTCTGCAACCAACACAATGTAGTACGGGCATAGCCCGTGCAGGGGTGAGTATAAGCTACTCAGTAGGGACCCTGAGACCCCTGAAGGTCTCCCTAAATCCACAATGGAAAGATACAATCACGAAGTAACATCCGACACTTCTTAGGTATATGTCCATACATATACCTAAGTCACCAATTCTCATTCGGCTCCAACATCCGAGCCCAAGTACAAACCATTCCACACAGGAAAGAAAAACGTAAATCCACACAGGATAGCACAACACAATCCACAAAGCAAAACAAAACAGGATTCAGCTCACACAGGTATACTTTTTTGAATTACGATAGATATGATCAGATATATCCACTGATTCATCTAAGTCATCGGACCCACAAAGGATCGATAGGTACTAACACCAGCAATGACTCACATAGGTTCTGACCCACAAAAGATTGATAGGTAACTAACCCCCACAAAGTCCCACACAGGATCGGACCCACACAGGATCTGTAGGCGCTGGTTCACACAGAACCGTTGAGCACTGACCCACACAGGATCAGACCCACAGAGGATCGGTAGCACTGATCCACATAGGATCGCTGAGTGTTGTAGTCGTCACCGTCGAATCCACTGAGGATCTATGTACAGTCTTCGTCGTCACAATAGCAAACGCAGCCAGCTCT
Organism: Viscum album; assembly: GCA_963277665.1. Classification (NCBI taxonomy): domain Eukaryota; kingdom Viridiplantae; phylum Streptophyta; class Magnoliopsida; order Santalales; family Viscaceae; genus Viscum; species Viscum album. Next base: position 640,238,744 of record OY728126.1, on the reverse strand, counting down.
AGGGTTCCCGCACACAGCAAGCTCACTCGAGAGGGTCCGCTCCACGAGCCGAGAGGCTGATACATCAACTGACACATAGTCTAGAGTTGATGTATCCAAATGATCTGTATCGTCAACAAGAACTCAACGTCGCAGACGGTGCGTCAATCGGGCGCCCGGTCTGAGAGTTATTGGCCTTTTCGTCTCAGGGGCCCCGTTAATTTTTAAGGAAAAACCAACCCGACCTTACTCTACCTACGTCCAAACCTCGGGCGGAGTAATCCAAAAGATCCGTCTCACTTAGAGGAATCAAACAAAGTCGACGACACGTCAATCGGACGTCCGGAGCTTAAGATATGAGCGTTTCCGCTCCGAGGGCCCGGTTGGTTTTGTGTACGAACCAACCCGGCCGGACGCCCATAACTTGTGCTACGGGTCTCGGATCGACGCACCGTCATGTGATTAATTTTTGACTAACACATTAAATGGAAGGAAATATAAATATTATTAATGAATATATGGGATATATTTGAAAAAATTATAATATTCATGAAATATTTAACATTTTTTAAAGATTATATATTTTATTATTTCTTATCATTCTACCCGCTAATAAAAAACAATGTCATTCGTGTGTATGTGTGGGATAGATCCTCCACTAAGAAATGTGAATAATTTGTAACATCCAAAAAGCTAGGATGATTTGTATAATTATATTTCAACATATAATTTTTTTTGAAATTCTTATAATTATTTGAATATTAAATAATATTGAACTTCTTTCTATAATGGTTGTTGAAAATTGAAAACATTACTCATGCGTATATATAGTCTAGTTTCTATATAATACATTATTTTCCATTTTCCATAACCATCATTCGTAAATAGTATTAATATAAAAAATATAGTATAAAAATTATAACTATAAAATTATAATTATTCTATATATGATGGTAAACAACCTCTTGGGCCCTAAAAAACTCACTAATGCCATTTTGAAACAATGGACCTAATATCCTCATGACACATAACATGAAAATAAATAATTATGTATTTAAATATGCAATAATAAATAAATAAAATAATGTTTTAATGTATTAGGTATTAAAATAAAAATTGTTCTTATGAAATAATATAATTGAAATAATTTTCTTATATAGTATTTAAAGGAATTACATGGAATGTCTTGACTCAGGTTAAATAGAATCATCTCAACATTACTTCTTAGATGTCTATTTTATTTTTATGCATGTAATTTATTTGATTTGGTGTATAGACATTCCATTTAGAATTTGATATCTTGAATTATTCAAATTTCAGGTTGTTTTAGGATTCAGTTAGAATTATTTAATATTGGGTGATTTGACTTGAATGTTTTCATGTGGTAAATAATGTTGTAACTAAATTTAATTTCACTAGGTTATATTATTTATTTCTTATTTAAATAATAAGAGATTATGTGTATAATTAATTTTCATAATAATATATTGAATCACTACTATTTTATATGGATTTGATGTTGATATAACTAATATATTAGAATATTAATTTTCACTTCAATATTATTATCATTTCAAGGGTTCATGCCTCAAATTTTATTCTTATAGACATATGATTTTGTATACACAAATATTATTATTTGAATATTATATACTAAAATCTTGATATTTTATATCATGAGTCTACATATCTTCATTCTATTTAATGATTATTTTATTTTATTCATTAAATATTCTTAAAATTAAGTATTTTTCCTAGTGGTGTTGGATATAAGATAAAAAGTAAATTCTTTTTTGGACTGTTAATATTTATGGTTCCTTGGGTGAATGAAATATTATCCACTTTTATAGAACCATATAAAATAAATTATCCACTGGATAATCCAAAAATTATCATGTAATAGTATTTTGTCCCTATCTTTCAAACATAAAATATGATAAGAATGTTTTTATGAAAATATTACTTCATTTCCCCCATTGGTCTGAAATCAAATTTCTTAAAAATAAATGATTTCTATTTTAAAAACAAAAATCTGATACAATAGTTTTCTAATGTTATGGTTCCCATAATTGAAATTTAATGAAACAAATATTAAAATTAAATCTTCCCATATTTTAAATGGAGAAAATTTTGATATTTATTCAAAATAAAAAATAAATACATGCTTAACCATAATTGAAATGAATAAAAACTACTACCATCATTAAAAACTAAAGTTTTAATGATTATTTTTTCGGCTTCAATGGTTTTTTTCATATGAAATAATTTAATTAGGGTTCTAAATGTTTTTGAATATAAATAATTATTTTAAAAATTTAAATCATATTTTAATCATGAAATGTTACATGTGATCATTCAAAATAATATTCCATTTATGTTGATATCATCTATCTTTACTCAATGTGAAAAAGGTTATTTTCATTAATTTTGTTTTTAAAACAATTTAACTATATATCCATTTTCATCATAAAAAACCCTTAGAGATACTTATTCTCTAATGTGATATATTGAAATTATAATATAATTATTATTTATCTTAATGTGAAATGATTTATTTAGGATATTTTCATGTAATGAACATGTGTTCAATGAGGAAAAAAACTATGAATGGAATAATGATTGAATATATTATTGTAATTATTTTATTTTTGTTGTATATTGATTAATATCAGCTAAGCCCCAATATAGATAATCTGTGATCCTGAAGAATATATATTATGGGTTGATCAACATTATATATCATGATATGAAGGGTTGCATCCCATTATAGGTCACCAGTGAGCAAAATATAGAATATATAAATGGTAAATCCCCATTATAATTTATGATAAATGGTTGATCCTGATATATCTTATAAAAGGGTTGAACCCCATTAAAGTTCTCCAATGAATTTAACAACAATTAAGTTATCTGGATATTTATATATGAAGCCATATATATAGTCTATACAATATTTAGGGAATCATATGTGTTTTTTTTGATGAGGTTCCAAGGTACCCACACATTTTCTTTACTATAGTTATGTGTTTTAAGTGTTTAGATTGATAAATATTAATATCCCACGGCTTATGATTATTGATTCTCATGACTATTGGATTTAATAATTCATTAGGCTTAGAATCATGTGTATTAGTATATTTTTATGGGTATTAGTCATCTTATGATATTCACATAAACCATCATTATTTCATAATATCCTTATAATAATATTATTCTTGTTAATGAAATTTTGATGTCAATGCTTATTTTCACCCTTATTTATCATTTTAGATAACCCTTATCATTTTATTTTTCTCTATGTTATAAATAATGACGATAAATGAATTATTTATAGAGGGGATTCACATGGATGATGATTATGACATAATTTGAAATAATAACATCTATGATAAGTGGGATTAACTATCAATTAAATACATTGTTATTGTTTCTATAATGCATTTTTCATAATTATATATAACTCAGAAAAAAGTATTTGGGTGTGTATTGATCCAATTTTTCATCTCGAAGTTGTATTCTATGTATATAAAAAATTGGGTCACATTTTTCAATATCAATTCCCAATATTTAAAGATTATATTATATGAACCATATATGTGAGTGTGGGATTGGCGCTGTTATAGTTGGTATCAGAGTCTATTTTCTATAAAATTTGATATTATAATGATTTCAGGAGAGGTTTACATAATATATATGGATATAATAATGATTTAAAGAAATTAATCAGGATAGTAATTTAATTATCATAGACACCAATTTTAAGTCTATATGAGATGAAATCTTATAGTACTTAATGATATATTGGGGAGATGGTTTAATATGGTTATAAATATATAAATATTTTGTTTAACATAAAGAATGACTTTTTTTTTTGGAAACATATATTAATTTTTTTTGTAATATTTAGGGTTTAAATGATCTTGGACATTGAGGTAATCATGGGGAACTAGTTTTATCAAATATATGACAGTGAGATTGAAAAAGGGAATATTTAACTATGTAATTATTTTTAGTTCAGAATAAGATAGATATATTTTAAGGGCATGAAAGAGGAAAATTATGAGATAAAAACTGGTATTAAGATAAACATTAATGTTGATGTCATTTAGGTTTTTCTTAATATAGGATTATTTATTTACGTAATGACAATGTTTGGAATTTTGGTATTACTGTTGAATTTTTTATATTAATATATTATTTCAACATATGAAGGTACACTAATATGGGTAATTATCTTACAATTGTGAATCCATTTTTTTAAATTAATATCATTATGTGGAACTTCTTGATTATTCTATTTTATGGTTATGTGATCATTTAGAAGATTATATTATTCTTTTAGGCAAGAAAAATTCATTGTGAATACTCGTAGTTTGGAATAAATGATTAAATTGATATTAAAATTTATTAACAGATGAAATTAAACTTATCAAGTATGTATATTTAATTATTTTCATAGTAATTATTTTGTATAAATACCTAAATATACATAAAGGACATTGAAAATTAAATTGTTATCCTATTATGTTTCTTTATGATGATGAAATAATATTTTTTCTACCTATTTGGTTTATGGTTTTTCGGTTTTCAAATTTATAATGATTACTACTATTCTCCTGATCAACGATCACATTAATATCACATGTTATTTTAGAATTTATTTTTTCTTTCATGTCCATACCATAACATCCAAAAAAAATTTACTTGGAGTCGTAGTTATGTTTTTTCAAGACTATAGTCAATCTTCCCTCACTCTATTTTAAATGGATGTTTTATAACCCTTTATATAATGCGGGAATTCAAAAAAAATTCAAATATAAAACCATTAATTATAAAGTTACAACTAAAATTATGATTATGAAATTTATTAAATGTTGAGGATATAAAACCCTGATATTTTTTAAATAGGGACATTATGACCGATATTGTATCTAACACCCTACACAGAGCATATATGGCCCACAAAATATATGAATATTATTTACTAGCTATTAAATTTGTGGGTGATAGTATTATAAAATAAATTTTGAAATATAGATATATAAATTTCATTCTAAATATAATTTTATTGAAGAAAACAAAGTAATTATTAACTAAATGTTTAGTAATGAAATATTAATCATCAAAAATATGTTTTCATTAAAAATGTTTTTATCACTTTTTGTGAAAAAAATATAATAATGAATTTAAGATGATTTTGGAAAATCTATTTGATAAAAGTAATTTTTTTAAATAACCACTTCAAAATTTATTTTAGGTGATTATTTCGTGTTTTCCAAAAAATATAGATTTTTTAATGACTAATAATATATATATATATATATACACATTTGAAATACTTAAATTTCCATCAAATAAATAAATTATTAAAAAGTCATATTATGATTTTAATTTTAATTAACGAAACATAATTATTATTATTTTTATATTTTGTTTAATTAATTAAATTTCAATCACAATTATATAATATTTTATTATATGATTATGTTTGGTTTTAAAAACATGTATTCTTATTCATAAAACTATTTTAAAGTGCATAGTTACTCTCCATTTTAATTAATATAAAATTAAGCAACTTATGAATTATTTAAATGTAATTTATAGATTATATATAAATAAATATTATTTTAAATAATATTAATTGTTATTAATAGTAATATTGTAAATAAAAATAGGAGTTTGTGTTTGAACCACACATTTCATGAAATACTTCTTTTTATTGTATCTATGGTTTTTGTTTTTTAATTAATCTCAAAAACATATATTATTAAAATTTGATAAAATTCACTATGTTTTTTTAATAATCATAATTTATATTATATGACAATTTCATCGTTATTTCTTCATAATTAATATTGAAAATATAGAAAACATATTACCATGGTTAGGGTTAATATGGATTTACAGGGAGGGTTGGGGAATAAAATTAGTTAAAAGGGATTTAAATGACCATAAAAATTTTAAAATTCCTATTTTATGGAAATTTATAGACCCTTATTAACATAGGATAATTTTTATGTTATTTTGGGATAGATTTTGATGAATGTGACAAATATAATAATTTATGTAATGAGAAATAAAAAATGTGACTCTCTTTCTATTAAATTTAATGTATGTGTTCACTTAGAAAAAATGGATCTATTTAATGAATAATTATGATCATTTTTAAAATATTCAAATTAATTTCATTAGGGTGACTTTTTTTTGAAATAATATTATTAGTTTATATGATTAAGAAACACTGACACAATAATTTATTAATTAATAGAAAAATAAAATAATTGATAATGAAAATAGTAAAGGTGATATAAATTGGTTAAATGATCTTATTTAATTCTTTCATAGAAAAATAAAACATTATTGAAATGTGTGAAAATAATAAATTCAAATTTCACAATTTTATTTTGTTTTTTAAAGACAAAATAAATGAATTTTGTAAAACAAGATAGTAATGGTTTTTATAATAAAAAATATCTAATTAAATGATTTAAATTTCCAAAAATAATATCATCTTCCAAGTAATTGGTATATGTTTAAGAATATAAGGAATGTTCCATTAATGGAATAATTTTAATATTGTAAAATTATATGGATCCCAAAAATTTTAAAATCATTGTGACCATGGTTAATGGTAAAACTGGAGGTTTTATGTTTCGAGCCCTTCGGTTAAATTTAATTTTACACAATCATAAACTTTTTATTATTTTCTAAATTGGAATAAAATTTTTTAACTATTTGATAGAAATTATAAATGAAGTGTCATTTTATTTATAATAATACCTTATTAATTATCTATATAAACTTTTTTTGGCGTAATGGAAACTAAAATGGTAAATGATTGGAAACATAAATGTTAAATAAAAATAGTTCTTCTATTTTTTGGTGATGGGAATTGAACATATCATCCATAAGATAAATTATTTATAAATTTTCGTGGAACATGGCATGATAGAGTGAAATCCAATTATTGAATAGTTTTTGGTATTCAAAAAAATTCCACTCCTCCTCCATTATAAAAGGCATCCATCATGCCCCATTTATTCACACATCCTATCCCATTTCCTATATAACTCCCCAAAAACAATTCTAATATATACATATATATAAATTTTATAGATATCCTATTAATCACAAAAGTTAAACCCTATAATCCTTAATAAAAGAATAAAAGATAGTTATTCTTAGAGAAGGTAATTAGCTTTACTAAACTCTTTCTTTACATCATCCATTACAATATTCATTCTTGTAATTAAAATTAAAATATTAAAAAATAAAATACTATATAAAATGATGTTATTATGTTAATGTTATAACTTATATATAACACCTCTTCAATCAAATGGGAAACTAAATCGTCAATCTTGAGTATGGTGGACTACAACCTCAAGAACCGATGTAATTCATTTTCCAGCACCAACTATAAAAACATGTGATAATGACGAATATAATGTATATATGTGACACTTATAATATATTTAAACATATTTAATTAATATATCTCATATAACTTCTGCAATTTAATTTTTTTAAATATGATAACATCGCTCATCTGTACGGTAGACTATCCCTAGCAAAGTGATGTGTTCTGTTTCTTACTCAGACATTACATTGAATGTAATTAAGAATAATTATAATTAATATTATATATATATATGAAATAATTACATTTTACATGAAATATTTTTCTTTTTAAGTATAATATATAATTTTCTTTATTATGTTTCCACTCAAAAAAATAATAATAATTTTGTTCATGAGTATGTGTTGAATATCACCTCTATAAATTAATGTGATACATTTTTCATCAAAAGATCACATGGTTTATATATTGTAGTATATTTGAATAAATAATATCTTATTTATCATAATAAGTTAATTATATAAGGTTAAAATAACACTTAACATATTAATATATAAATCATTGAAAAAATTAAAAAAATATTCAAGAGTACATACGACAGACAATATCTTGGATTGTATCATAGTAAATATTTCATAACCATATTTAATGATTAAATTATAAGTGTAATTTATATATAAAATGATAATTATGTAATAATTAAATTTTATAGATTATTTATTAATCATCACTTCATCCATGGATAATACACTAAATCAAATTTTTTATTATGAACCAAATGACCTCAAAACACAAGATATTGGCTTCAATGATATAGTATTTTAAATATTACATTACAAATAAACAAAATATTTATATATAAGTTATTAAAACTAAAAATTAATCTGAATAAATAAAACAACTGATATAAGTTCATTTTACTGGAGTTAATGGTCATGCATGGAATGTCTAGCCTCTTGGTAAGTGATTTCACCTAATTTTTACATCCTTAAGGTATATTTTAATATTATGAAGCTAATTTATTCTATATGGTGTTTAAAATGACCCTTTATAGATAATATCGTGAATATTTCTTAAAAAATGGTATTTTATGTTGGAATTTGAACTAATTCATTGAAGGGGGTTTTATCTGACTGTTACCATGTGGAAAGGAATTTCATAACACAATTCACGTTAATTAGGTTATATTACTTTTTAATTTTCTGTCATATTAAAATATTATGAGTGTAATGAATTTTTATAAGATAATTTTTCATCTAAAACGTTTCTATATTTATTTACAATTGATAAAAATTGTTGATAAATTGATCAATTCTCACTTCACTCTTGTGACATTTGTACATATTTGTTCTCTCTAAATCATTTATTTGGTATATATGGTATCATATAAACATATCCTTTATATGAGGTGTGTATAAAGATGATTTTGAATGTTATATAATGAATATGAAAATTTTCATGATATTTAAATTTCATTTCATATTATTCATTCATTAGTCTTACAGTTGAGGACTTTCCAATGTGGAAAAAGAATTATTATACAATCTCTTTTATTTTCTAGACTGTTTTTTAAAGGCAATCATTTAAGTAATAATATGTTCTTATTTTATTTAACCACATAACTCATCTTATACCATATTTTTTCATGAAAATTTCTTGTGATGTAATCTTTTTACATCTTTTTTACTACTTTTTTAGTAAAAGTTTTATATGAAAATGTAACTTATTTTCCCTCTCTTTTCGAAAATACATTTTTATTAGAATACAAGTCTTCTAAATAAATTTTTCCAAATTGTTTTCCTATGTTTTGTTAAATTTATTTTAACAAATTATTATATTTTTAAAAGTTGTTTTAAATGGAAACTTATTATAATTTTCTAAATGAATAATTTTTTTACTATTATAAAAAATGGGAAATGAATATTTTTTATAACATAATCGATGTGAACAAAATGTTTTACGAACATTACCCAATTTTTTTTAAATAATACTTTTTGAGATTCAGCGTTTATTTTCATATAAAATGAATTATTTAATTTTGGTTAATGTTTTCTATTTTAAATATTTTTTTGTAATGGAATCGATATTTTCATCAAAAAATATTATAAGATATCTTCCACTATCATTTTCCACCTTAGATGTTGTCCTTAATCATTACTCAATGTGTAATTGTTTTTTTCCTAAAGAATTTTGTAATGATATTTTTATGATATTTCCATTCATTAACATAACTAATCATTGATGATATATATAATCAATAATGATGTGTTGAAATGACTCCAACCTCATTCTTTCTCATGATGGATAATGAATATTTTATGATATTGTTGATGAATGCATTTATTTTCAATGGTTTATATATTTTATGAAATTAATATTAATTTTTTAATGATTTTAACATATTTTATTGGACTTGGATATTTTTTATGAATGATTAATCCTTATTATATTACAAAAATGTGATTGATAAAACTTATATGATGGGACGATCCATATTATTTCTCGGAAAACTATGTATTTATCCCCATCATAGTTCACAGGTAATCCTGATATGGCTTATGTAAGTGGTTGTTCCCAATTACAGTTCATTGGTGATACTGATATAGAACAATTGAATAGTTGATCCCATTATATCTATAGAAAATTGGAAGGAATGATATAATTTATATGAATTGTTGTTTCTATTACATATAACTAATTAATTTTTCAATGATTAAGTAATCCCAGTAACTATAATTTATGTTGGTTGTATAGTTATTAAAATTTTAATGGTATTCAATGGTATTATGATGAAAATATCTCAATTTTTCCACCCATTTTCATTATTTTATCAATGGGATTTTATTTTTTCCTTTTATCTAAATTGATATTTTATGGATCATGATTATTTATTCTCATGAAACATGAATTTGTTAAAAAGTTTCATATGAAACATATTTTATTGCTCAATTTTTTATGGGAATGAGTTATCTTAGTTTATCCTCATGCAATTTTATTTTTTTCATCATACCACTATCATCATATTATTCTCAGAGATGTCATCTAGTTATGAGTGCTTATTTTTTCTCTTAATGATAATTTGATCTCACCCTTCATATGTAACCTTTTAAAAAAGTTCTAAATTTTTTCTAAAATGGCATATGTCTATATGGGCTTCATAGGGCTGTTGATAATGTTGTATAAAAGTTATATAATATAATCTGGGATAAGTGTTAAGAACACTCAATTGAGTCCATATATATTTTTTATGTAATAGTTTTTCCAAATTATCTAAAATTATAAACCATAATGTTCTTTAGGCATGTTGTGATAAAATTTATCCTTTTTATGTTTTAATTTTTAAATGTTGAAAATTAAGTCTCATTTATCGATGTCAAATCCATAAATTTAATATTGATGGTTTTAGAATAGGATTTGAGAGTTTCAGTTCTGGGATGTTTTAAATGTTTAATTCATGAGGCATCCAATAATTTTTTGTTCTCATGTTATTTTGGAGAAATAAAACATCCCTTTTTACATAATTCAAATTATATTTGATATATTTTTATAATATCTTTTTGAAATTGTAGGATATTGTACCACCCAAACAATTTTACAACTAAAATAGTGTTATGGTCTGTGTTTTAGTGGGCCTTAAGAGCACATCCACATATGAAAAATATATTCCAAGTATTATTGTGGTTGTAAATAGGTGATAATGGGGAGAAAATTCCCTATGTAGATGATATAATAATGGTTTAATAAATATTATGTATTGAAAAATAAATACCATAATGACTGGGACCATTACCTCACCCATAGTGGAAGCGCAAACAAAATGAAGAAATAGGGAAATCATAAAAAATAGTTGAATAAGAAAAAAATAAATAAGTTTATCTTTCCATTATTAGATATTGAATAAAAAAATTCCTATAATAAAATAAATTTTAGGGTTTCAAATTGATTACCAAAGAAAAACAATATATTACATTATTCTACAAATTGGAAAACATAATATATAAACTATAGTTGAGGCAAGGAAAAATGTTGGATTTCTATATATCTCATAATGAATCAATCACTTGCATCAAGTTAAAGATCTTGAACACTTATCTAAACTCATACTCAAAAAATATACATGCATCCAAAATGGCCCTTGTTGTGTGTGATAATGAGTATCAGTAGGCCATAATCAAAATGTTCCAACCTTACATTTGTGTTTAATCATGTGTGTACTGAAATGTAAATAAAAGAATCACATTTAACTAAAATAAACACATGATTCTTTTTAGCTTAATAGTCTCCAATAATCGATCACCTTTTTCGAACGATATTTGAATTAATTGGGACAATAGTATTCATAGATCATAGCTCCTGGAATCTCGTACGATCAAATATCCTAGGTGAACCCTCACGTTACACCAATAATAAGTCACTAGAAAACATGTACCAACTGACACCTCATGTCGATCTCATGTACCAATTTTCCTGAAGGCACGACTACTAAAATAGAAACCTAGTACCTTATAACCTTTTTCGAAGGAACGCATCGGTTCAAATCCTAATGCACCATGAAAAGTGATACCTTTCCTCCAATTAATAACATCTTCATCTCGTAGCCAACGTCTCGAGGAACCGTGATGCCAATACTCCCAAATATATATTTCACCAATGGCCTCATGAATTCAAAGCCTCACCCGGAACTAATAGCCTCAATTAAATCATATGATGGATCCTCACCATCCCTATATCTTTAAACATCACAAACCTCCAACCATATTCATATGTTGCAACAAACAGTGGCCTCTATCCACAGGAGTAGTTAAGACCACCTCACATCAGAATAAAACTATGTGAACATGAATCCAAGTGGATCATTTCCCACACATGTGAGAACATATAGAAGATGTAGATCCTAAGACATAGCAATCAGAACCACCTGTCTATGTGACTGTGTTTCTCATTCCAATGGACACAACATCCCACATATTCTAGGCCATGCCTGCGACCTGATGTACATTCCACCTCATCATAAGTCCAATTCTCACAAACTGGGACAAACATCACACACACACACAATATATATATTGGACCCAACCATGTATGATGATCATATCTCTTAAAAAATATAGATAAATCCATATCAATCCTCATGCCAGGCCCATCATTTTCCATTAGAACCCATTAGTTAAACACACACATATATATATATCAATTAAAAAACTAAATGAAATCATTTAAAATTGAATGAAACCCCATCCTAAACCTCACAACGTGATAAATTCTCTCACTATGACTCATCCACCCAATGTAATGATTGAGAATTCCCATATGGAATCCCATTATGTTTAATTAATTACATTAAAATCCATTTAAATTAAAGGGGTATCTCATGGAAAAAATAACCTCACATAGAAATACACACACCAAAAACAAATGAAAAAACAAAAATAAAAGAAAACTATGTACCTCCTACCATTGGTTTGTAGACACATTAATGCCTATTTTAATCTTGTATATTGATAAAATTTGTATTACATTTGAATTTTATATTAAATCTATGAAAATAGGGTACATCCACTTGTATGGATTTAGCTCACCATATGGAGGTGGAAATGTTGAATAGAGGTAAGAGGATGGAGATCCATAATTATACTAATCTATTTGTATATATATTTTTTAATGGAGATTATAAGAAGGAGACTAATCAATCCACACTAGGGGAGGAACAGAGAGATCCCCCTTTTAGTGTGTATGACTGAAGAAGAAGAAGGGGTAGACAAATTTATTTAAGGTGTGAAGGTATTTTTTTAAATTCATCTATTTAAAATGGAACATAGTTAGCTTGAACAATTATCCATAAAAAGAGAAATCTTTAGAACTACATTAAATTAAGAGACAATTTATATATTTTTAGAAAAAACCATACCCATCCATGTAGGATATAGTGAAATGGTATTTCCCATTTGTCACTAATCAATCGTCTTGAAAAGTTTTTTGAAAAACCATGCACAAACCATGTGGATTCCATTAGATGAAAAATAAAGAGGTATCATTTCTATCTAAACCACATGCTCTACGGATTTCGAACCATTATCAATGAAAAATCAGGGTGCACAATTACTCTTATGAGGACACATGGAGTACCCAAACCATGGTACTCATCCTTAACTCTTAGAAATATTGGGTTTTTAGTCTTCAACACACATAAAACCAATCTAAAACACAATTTATTTTTTTAATCCTCTAAAACCATCATAAAAATTGTTCTTTGATCAAAATAAAAATTTTAATTACATTTTGTTAAATGATAAATAAGTTGGTCTACCAATCAATCATCAAAAAAGTAAAAACACATGAGGAATTTTACCCGCTCCAAATACTCGAGTAATTATAATCTCCACAAAATAACATATCTCAACACTATGCAATAAAAAGCATTACATTATAATGAGAATTCCCATATATTTAAATTTTACCTAGATTGCCTCGTTAAGATGGTAACTATTCAAATAACTCAAGGGGCTCCCCACCTTATGAGTTACCTTCTCTGATTTCATTCCGACACAATGATAAAAAAATTGATGGTCTACTAACCATACATGAAGATAAATATTCATGTGATGCATCTTGACACCATTTCCACATCACGTGCTCCCATGTCTTATCCAAAACCCATCAGAATCTTTCACTAATTTGACTCCGACCTCATTCCCATATCAAAAATGGTACCTTTGAAGACCTACATCTCATCATATTTTCAAAAGACATGGTTCCACAAACCAAAATCAATTACGGAATTAAAATTTTTCTCAGATACCTAAGCACCTCTACTAAAATGTATCTTCATGATTCCTAAATCCGGACACAAATAATGTATTTCCTATTCAATGAACCACTTTTATAAATATATATTATACATCTGAAACAATTCGAACATTTTATCCAGTGCCTAGATAGTAAAATGATTCATCTGGTGAACCTTTTATGCCCAAAATGGACATTCCTATGAAATATTCATTCCAATGAAAAATAAAATAACATGGTTATAACCATGACTACCTTTGACCATCATGCGTGCACTTTCCTAAATAGAAACATGAAACACCATATCATACACATGTATTGATGATCAACAACCTGATTATTTGCCTCTATGTGAAGCTGCTACATCCACTAGTCATTAATCCCACTACGGGGTCCTACTGTCTCTACCACGACCATTGTGTTTAGCCACAACTCTACTACTGTCAACTGGTAAAGCTCCCGGTCTATTCACAATATGTCATGTCTGACCTACTCTATGATATCGAGTAATCTAAGAAGCTTTTCTGATGAACCTCTCTTGATTCCTGATCATTATAAATCCCCAACACACCTTTATAAGTTTGTCACACTATGTTTGGAAATTTAATTGATTCACAAAATGGATGTACACCATCGATGACGCACTCAAAGGTGGAAATCCTGATAATTTGGCATGAATAATATGTTGGAACTCTTATCAACCTCGCTTACTAATATCTAAATTATCTCCAATAATACATCTAATTTTGTCACCCAAATCAAGTATAAATATTTCTTCAAATCACACTCCACTATAAGATCATGATTCACCACTTCTGAGAATAATTCCTTCATGAAAATGTTTACCAAGGACAAAGTGTCATGTTCTAAACAATCCTAGAATATACTCACCCTCATTGATTCATTGTTATCCATACTATATGAAATGAAAAACCACATAGTGGAGTCTATTGCAGATTCCATGACAAACATGTCACCTTTATGAAGACTTATGAACTCATGTTATTTCTGTGCCCTCAATATATCCATGAAGAAAATCATAAATAACATGGCCCAAATTTTCATATAGGACAGTATCACCAGACTACTTGTAAGAACTAGAACACCCACCAGTGATTTTTAGGTCATAAAAGTTTGTAGATTACAAGATTCAAACTCTTACCTAGATTCATATCTAGATACTCGAAGATCATATGTGTCGATTGGAAACAATTATTATCTACCCACGGTCCACCCTCATGATGGAATAATAGTGGGTGTTGTGATTGGAAATCTGGAGTCTGATACGCCATTGAAGGCTATTCTCTACGATCTCCCCTATCAATCTCTTAGAAGAAAAGTACTAGGACCTCAATGATCATCTATTTAATCCATAACCCCAAACATGTCCAAGCTAATGACTTTCATGCCTTCATTTGAACTTATAATATGGAACGTATACATGGTTCATGATTTTTATAACCCTCAATGGTCTAAATCTATTCCTGCTCTTGTGATCCCCTATTACTGCCCACCTGACTCTCTATTAGAGCCCATCTAGGTGGAAACCTACTAAATACCAATTTATTGTTAAATACACTATAATATATATATATATATATGTAAAACGTATATTCACATAAGTAATTGTAAGAATCAACTAACTACCATTATACTCCCACATCACAACTATTTCCCATGACCTCCTGGCCTCATGGTCTCCTTACCAGTCAAATATAGATCCATGTATCACATACTCCTTAAAAACAAACATCTCCATGAACCATTTCACCCCAATCTAACATCCACTAAACGCAAATATATGATAAAAATATCCCCATATTATCATAAAATCTATTTATATTAGATATATAAACATACATACATATAAATCTTTTTGTATGTATACATTTAAAAATTCACAAATAGATTACTTTATATCCACATTCCTAGGAAAGTTTACTAAGATTCCACCAAAGAGATTCTACAAATGAAAACACTTCTTATCTTCTTTTGATAACACATTATATAACTAAACCCCTCTTAGAAAAATACATGCCCGATGGAAATCAAACACAATTTATCATAGAAAAATATACCTATATATCAAAATATCCTATGTGACTAATCACAATCCTAAATAAACACCCCATTCTTTACTGGGCAATGTGACCAAAATTCCACCATTACATTTCTAGTTTGAGGTTTTCATCCCATAATATACAACCATCAAATTCCATGTGTACCACTCGAGGCGGAAATTATATAATCCATAATATTATAAAAAATGAACAGTAATTCCCACAATAGGTATATTGGTATGCCACATTAAACATGGAAATAGGAACACAATCACGAGCTATATACTATATTCTAACAACATATATATATGTGATCTACCATATACTAAAAATTATGACCATGAAATAGGTAAAAGAAACACATTTGAAACCGTTTTTGGCACCCAACCCAATAAGTGGCTTCAAAGTGAATCATTTCATGTGGCACTAGGCCTTTAGAGCACCTCCCAAAACACCAAAGGCTACCGACTGGAAGTAAGAGTGTAAATTTGTGGTAGCATGGATACTATACCATCTTGTGATGATATAATAATTTCATAATAAATATAAAATTATGGAAATGAAATACCATATCTAGCTACAATATTAATTCACCCATGGTGGAAATACATGAAATAGATAGCTATAGTGGAATAATAACTAAACAATGACTGTGGGACAAATTAAGAATATAAATATGCCATTGGTATCTATTAAAATAGTAATTTCATGGAAAATAGGTCATAGAGAAATATTAACAGGAGGCTTTAAATTTTTTTTCCATAATACAAACAAATATTACAAGCTGATATAGAAAGGAAATATCAAAATAGAAACTCCAGCTGAGGAATGATCCAATGATCCTTTTCCTTTAGTCACATTATGATATAATCACAAGGATCAGACACTAGAGTCTGAAACCCTAAATAAATGGAAAATAATGAAATCTATGCATGTCTTGAGGGGACCATGTAGTGTGTGAGAAGAAGCCTTAGTTAGCCACCACAAACATTTTCCTACACTACATTTTTTATTGTGTAGGTGTACACAAAAGACTAAATAAAATCAGCTCATGCATTTAAAATAAACACAAGATTTCATGGTTCTCAATATTCACAATGAATCTATCACCTTATATGGATAATGTTAGAATACATTAAGAGCATATGATCCATATATCATATCTCATGGAGTACAATAGTATCAAATGGCATATGTGAACCCTAAAGTTCCACATATAATATGTCACTCGACAACACGTTCCAATCAACACGTTATGTCAAACACATGAAAATAGAAACTTCTTTCGTCAAACACCTACCTGAAATCACCCATCAGTTTAATGACCAATATCATGAATCACAAGGATCCATTTTCTAAAAATAATATAACTGTTAGATCATAGACGACATCCCAAGGAACAATGGGGTCAATACTCCCAAATTATTCATGATCCAATGGACTCAAGATTAGTGATATTCAACCCCCAACCGACTTTATATATGGTTTAATCAGATGGCTCCTCACCATCCTAATGGATTTAAATGTAAGACACCACCATCCATAATTCATAAAACAAAGCTATTGGAGGCCTATACGCATATGTGAAGGAAAAATCAAGACAACTTATGAGTCATCATGTGTTCACATGACTCCAACAAAATTTTTGGCACACAAGGGGGGGGGGATATCACAAAATAAAAGATTATCCACATCAACTCACACTACATACCACTGCGACCATGTCACTCAATCTGATGGTGACACCATTTAATATATCAAGGGTGATTTTAACTAACTGACGACCTCACAATCTCAAATGAAGTCAATACCGCCAAACCTATGATCAATATATCTAGTATATATCTTTGGCCACAGGAAGTTGTAAGATCATATTGACTCAAAACATATAGACAATGCTCTATAAATCCTAGGTACATTCCATTTATGTTCCATTGAATCCTGACCGACCGTCATAAGAAATTCAGACACACACACATATATATATATAAACCAAAATAATTCTATTAAAATTAAATTGTGAAAAACAATTCAAACAAAATGAAACCTCGACCTAAAAAAATTAGTTTTTCAATGACTCTCACCGTCCTTCATCCACATTTGGTATCAATTGAGAATTCCCATAAACATATAATAGGTTTAAATTAAAAAATAATACGAAACCATTTATAATATTAGGCCTCACTCTGTCAACATAATGGTTACCTAAAATCCACACCCCTCTCCCAAACATTCAAAAACAAATACAAAAATATATTCAACCTACTTATTATTGGTAGACACCATTGTTTTTTATCATAACATCTAAATCAAACATAATGATATGAAATCAATTTTTTTATACGAACACCAAAAAAATTGGTAAAATCACTTACAAGAATTATTTTCACCGTATTGGGAGGGTAATTAAGAAAATATGATAGTGGTCGAGAGCCTTATTAATTTGTACACAATCTTGTAGACATATTTTGAAATAAAGATTAGATGGATAATATAACACCCCAGGTAAATAAATAATATGAAATCTTTATATTTACCCATATTTGTGAATCAAA
This sequence comes from Viscum album, assembly GCA_963277665.1. Classification (NCBI taxonomy): domain Eukaryota; kingdom Viridiplantae; phylum Streptophyta; class Magnoliopsida; order Santalales; family Viscaceae; genus Viscum; species Viscum album. The sequence continues at coordinate 640,220,004 of OY728126.1, read as the reverse complement.
CATTAATATTACTTTAAAGGGGATGCTATGCTCGATGTCGTACCCAATACGCAACAACGAGTTTCTTGGGAATCTTACGTTGCACTCTAATAATAAAATAATATTATTTTAAATGGTAGTTAACATGTAGCCGTTGTAATGGCGGGAATGGATAGAAATCACTAAAATATGATTATATATGTTTTTAAATGTTTTTACATTTATCCAATAAAGGATAGAGTCTTAAAATACAGAAATAATTCAATTTTAGGTGCATATGCCCTAATTTTTACTAAAGGTTCACTTATCACCTTTTGATGTTGAACCATCATTAAATATAGTTTATTTCACTCTTAAAACTTATTTTGGACCAAATAAAACTCTTATTAAGAATCAGGACATCAAAATTTACTTTGTGTAATTTTTTGGTATCTTTCTGATAAAGTTCATTTTTTAATGAATAGTGTAAAATGTTGTATTTTAATTCAAAACCTCTTTTTAATCTAATTTATTTATATGATTAGATTATCTTCTGAATTGTTTTTAAAGTGAAATTAGAATATATTTTTACCATTAAATCCAATAGTGGTCGTTGGAATTTATTTCACTTTGAAATGAGACTTAAACCAGTGTCAATCTTTTGATACTTATTATTTCATAAAAACACGCTATTTGCTCTGACAGCGGGAATTAATTATTAAATTAATTAATCTGACTTATATGTTTTGAGTTTTGTAAAATAGACTTCATTTTTGAATTCGGAATATCAAATATAGCTTATGGTGAATTTTTGGGATTTTTCTGAAAAACTTCAATTTTTGATGAATAGTGAAACCACTAAGTGGTACTTATAAAAACTGATTTTTCCTTTTAAATGAAATTTTGTCATCATTGTGTTTTGTATTTCAAAAATCCGACATACATGGTTGTCATTAAGATGTAAAATGTGGTTCAATGGAATAAAAATAATTTTTTGGTGAATAGTAACTTATTACGTTTCTAATCGCGATTAGTGGTAATTAGTGTAGTTTAAGGAAAAAATAATGTTTTAATAAAATAAGATGAGCTTGACACATGTCCTACCCTCATTGGTTGTGTCATGGACGACCAAGACAAGCCATGGGTCAACTTGAGGACCCCATGGAGCTACTTTGGTTGGGAAATGACATAAATAACTTTTTATTTAATGTAAAAGTAAAAATGACACAAACATCATATGTTTTACGAAAACAATTTTTAAATGGGGTTATAAAGATCATATTTTTGATTATAAATAATCATTGGAAAGCTAAAAGGATTTCCTAAATCTTAGTATTTGTTTTATAATTTTTAGACACTAAATAAATTAAATTATTTATGACATCATGATGATGCAGTGATGACCTCATTATTTAACAATTTAAATAAAATGGAAAGATAATGTAAAATCTATGAACTAAACATGTCCAAAACTTATTGTATGGGTGGATTTAGAACCCTTAACACCTTATACACGAATTATATCAATGTGGAACCTTTTTAAACCGAAAAACATTTTCAAATAAAGAAATATTTCTTACTTTCCAAAAGTGCCCCTCCTCTCCTCTTATAAAAGGCCCCCACCCCTACCTCATTTCACACACTCCTAAAGCCTTTGTCTCGGCCAACCCCTTCCAATTTACTATCTCCACATCCCCCTACTCATCCTAGAAGATTCCCTTTGGGCAGAATCCTTTCAAAGTAATCCCTTAGGCTCAAATCAAAAGGAGTTACACTTTTAAAGGTAATTCATTCTCTCATGTTCATTTGTTTTATTTTACTTCTCCAACCCCCTAAACTCTTTTTATTTATTTCTTTTGTAACAACACCAGTATATTAAATATACTAGGATGTTGTTATAAGATTTATTCGAGCTACACTCTCACACAACTACATCAAATGGTTAAAGAACATACGGTTTCCGTGGATGGCGAAATTCTGCCTCCCGAAATGATGATTGTTCAATACTCATTTAACACCTTCAAAGGTGGCCATTATGATGTCACTATTTTTATATATGATATAAAATATGTTTATGTTTTATTTAAGTCTCTGTTTTTTTCATTTTGGGCATACCTTTATGGTTTCCATTATGGGTAAACGCGATATCTTCATTTAAGGAAGTGCGGACTACCGCCCCCTCAAAGTGATTTGATTCGTTAAATACCATATGTGGGACATATAAAGGATGGAAATATGATATTATATATTATATTATACTGGAATTATAATATACCTTTATATCATTATTATTCCATTCTATAAATTACGAAATAGAAATGAAAGTAGCGTTCATGCGTACGTACGGCTTACCGTCTCCATGAACGGTGCATTTCATTTCTTACCTCTAAATGATTATGTAATGTTATAAATGCATGAATGTACTGGATATATATGACATATATGATATCTAAATCATGAATAAAATTCTGGATATAATAAACATTTGGCCACACGAACAAAATGTAATTGTAAGAAGTCCACTTTCGACTTAAGAACCAAATATCGGCAAAACAAATATTATTAACTTAAATGATTACATAATGTTTATGACATGGTAATAAGTGATATAAAAGGAATAATGAACTTTAAAAAGGTCTTAAGGAAGTATAAATTAACTCAAGTTTATTATTCAGGAGATTAAAGAACGATCGAGTCAAGTCGGACCCGAGGTAAGGGACCCTACCCCTCTCTTTCTTTTTAAGTACACACTTTTATGTCATTCATTTTAAAGCTCATATTTCATGTTATTGGGATGATATTTTATATTACACATACTTTAATTTTTATGTTCATATGATGAGAGACCCTATTCTCTCTCATCAATCCATTTTGGAAGTTTTGAGTGGCGCCGTTAGGCTGCCGAACTTTCGTAAGAGATCTAACCTCTCTCTTTCTTTTTACGTACTCTCTTTTATGTCACTTCTTTTAAGCTCCTCTTTGTAATGTTGGGGGATGTTCTTTTATATTCCTCTTTTTGTAAATTTTATTGTAATGTGATGAGATACCCTATTTGATATCACCAATCCATATTCGGAAGTTTTATGTGGCGCCGTTAGCCTGCCGAGTTTTCGTAAGGGATTTTTCATCTCACTTTTAATCCCTTGAGATTTATGCTACATTTGCCACAAATTCCATTGAGTGGTGTATGTAATGCCCATTATTCTACTCTTTGTGGAATATAATTTCGTTTATGAGTATTTACATCAATGATCTATTGTCCTTCTTTCATGGGGTGTATGTTTTGAAAGATACCCAAGTCGGTAAGGGAACCTTTCACCCTCCTCTTTTTTAAAAGACTTCTTTTGTTGGGTCTTTTAATTTACATATTGTTATGTTGGGATATGTTCTCATATATCGTTATTTATGTAAATTTTATGTCCACGTGATGAGATACTCTTTTTATCTCTCATCAACTCATTTTGATGTGATGCCATTAGGCTGTCAAGGGAACTTTTTAACCCAATTTCGATTTCTTTGGGTTCAACATGTTCTCATTGAATATGTCATCCATTGAATATGTGTGAATGACCTTTTATTGTTGTACACTTAATATACACTTATATTGGGTGTATTTATATTTGTCACACATATTTTTGAGATTTATTTGTCCTTAATTTAAGGATACCTTCTTTATAAGGGATTTCATCACATTTGACTTTTCTATTGAGGGTTCATTGTTGTTATGCACCAATTCACTCTTATATGGTGTATATACTGTCCTTTGGAGTATTATATCATGAATCAATTTATTCTCATGATATTATAAAGTTCTAACTAAATGTTATTCCTCAATTATTGTATTCAGGTGTCTCTAATTTTGGTAAAACCCCTTTAACCAAAATATCATTTTAAATGTTTTAATTATTTGTTCTTATTAATATCCATGTTTTCAAAATGGTTTTAAGGATTTATTTATATGGATATTAATGGTTTAAAATATTAAGCTTCAAGGTGGTATGGGGCACTTTGATTCAAAAATCTCTTTATTAAATGTTTTAAATGGTTTTGGAAATGGTTTCTTTTTGAATGGATTCATTATTTCAATATACTAAAATGTTATATTGTGATTGAAATGTGGAAATGTTATGTTTCCTTTATGCATGTTTTATGTGACACATTTATGTTATGGTTATTGGGCATTTTTATGAAAACTGGTGGTTCCGTGATAAACTAAGGGTGGGTGAGCCCGATATAGTTCTCCAATGCATTGGGTAACGCGAAGGAGTGAAACGTTAAGGTTTCTCCGAAGATATTTAGGGAATATACTGTGATGGGTATTCCAAACGTAACCAAGAGGGTTACTCCCTACGTAAGAATGTTATGAATGCCTAATGTTACCTTTATGTCTTATGTTTTCTATGATTTATTCATGATTTGATATGCCTATGTTTTATGGGTAAAGTGTGATTTCATTCTAATGTATATATGAACTCATGCTTCCTTTCCATATTTTTATAACTCTTACTGAGCTTTTTATGCTCATCCCATGTTTTTGAAATGTTATTCACAGGTCAAGGGAAATGTACATGATGTGATGATAGTGTCAAGGATGTTTCAAGAAAGAATATGTGTTATATTTTAAATATGTTCCCGTTGATGGGAAGAATGAATATTGTCTTTTATGTAACCACTTTGTTTAAATGTGGAATGTAATGCAAGTTTCATGATCTAATTCTCTAAAACTCTAAACCTGAAAAGATCCTCAATGTGTAATCTTGTAATAACTCAATATTAAGTAAGGTTTAAGGCTGGGGCCTTATAGTTGGTATCAAAGGTCGGTTTAGATAACTTTAGAGGTTAGGGTATTCTTTAAGCATAAGTGACATTACCATAATTTTTAGGATTTCAGAAAGAGTACTAGTTTTAGATAAAGTAAATGAGTAAGTGTATCTTAGTGTTTACCTTCCTCATTAGTACATGATGTTTTGTTGATATACTCACACTAACATTTCTGTTTTTAGTGAATGGATGGATCTAGCAGGAACCAAAGAGTCAATAGGTTTGAAGGAAACTGTGGTGGTTCTCTGATTAAGAGACTAGATAAAATGGAGGATTCAATGAGGAAACTCATGGTTGTTCTAAACCAAATATCAAGGATTCATGATCAACCACTTGAACCTTGGTGAGTTCTCTAGTGCATCATGTACGAGATGGCCAACTCGATGTGGAAATTCAGGTAATAATTATTAAGGTAACCATTAGGGTTTATATGATCCTTAATTTTTAGGTAATTATGGGTTACTCTATGATATGATGGAAAATGAAAGGAATGAGATAAAAATTAGGTTAAAATATGTTATGATTATTCTTGAATATTTTATCTCATTTTGGGGAATGTTTTAAGAATTATATAGTTTTGCAAAAAGGACAACACGCAGACCGTGTGACAACCCGTCGCGTCGGACAAAGCCGCGGGAATCGAACCCACAACCAAAGTGCGACTGGTATTATTGCCTACCACTGGACTACGTGAAGTCCCTGGTTAGTTTGACTGATTCTTTTTAGTTATATGATTTTATGAATTAAGAGTAAGTTTATTTTGGGTTATTTATGAAAATGATTAACCTATCATCGAGGATATGTGATTAGGTTAATTACTTTTCAATACGAGACTTTAGGAGCAACTGATGTTGTTTGGAGATAAATGTTACGATTTAACTTGGAAGACTATGTGTCTAAATCCTTCAAATATTTGGGTTTCAATCTTAGTTTGGTTTACTTTGAAGAATTTTATGGAAAAATTGTTTATCTAATGTTCTTCGTTGAACTTTGGGTTTTGTTGGACAAATTTTGGAGATTAAGCATAGATTTTCTTTTTAAAGGGTTATACTTTTCTAGATTATCTGATCTTGTAGTAACATTTTTTGTTTTAGTTTTGGTTAAGGTTTGAAGACATGGGAATTGTATAGTTATCTTTTGTGGATTAGGTGATTCTCTAGAAGTTGATTATAGTACTCTTAATGCGAACAAGTCTCCCTAAATACTCGTCTTTTGGAAAAAATATGAGTTTGATTAAGGAATCTAGTAAAAGTTGAAAGTCAACATGATAAGTGATTATGCTTCCTTATGAATAAATTTCTCAATAAAAAGTAGCTTAAAAAAACGTTGTCTATTACCTTTTCCTACTGGGGAATCGAATACCGTTTAACCCATCACAAGTTTGTGATTTTCTCATGGTTAACTTTCTCCTAAACATGGTTTCTATCACTCTCCATCAGAACATGACCCTTTTCTTTTTCGTCCATGTCCATGTTTTCCTACAAGGAATCCTATTATGTGTTAACTCGGGTGACCTTTGTACTTATCTTTCTTTATTTTAAAGTGATTGTTTTACCGACTCTTGTTCCGATGTGGGACTTTCAAGGATGTTTCCAAGCCCAATTTTAAAATTGTGAGGACGCAATTCTCAAAAGGGGGGAAGGATGTAACACCCCTGGTAAATAAAGAATATGACATCTATATATTTACCCATATTTGTGAATCAAACATTAATATTACTTTAAAGGGGATGCTATGCTCGATGTCGTACCCAATACGCAACAACGAGTTTCTTGGGAATCTTACGTTGCACTCTAATAATAATATAATATTATTTTAAATGGTAGTTAACATGTAGCCATTGTAATGGCTTGAATGGATAGAAATAACTAAAATATGATTATATCTGTTTTTAAATGTTTTTACATTTATCCAATAAAGGATAGAGTCTTAAAATACGGAAATAATTCAATTTTAGGTGCATATGCCCTAATTTTCACTAAAGGTTCACTTATCACCTTTTGATGTTGAACCATCATTAAATATAGTTTTTTTCACTCTTAAACATTATTTTGGACCAAATAATACTCTTATTAAGAATCGAGACATCAAAATTTACTTTGTGTAAATTTTTGGTATCTTTCCGATAAAGTTCATTTTTTTAATGAATAGTGTAAAATGTTGTATTTTAATTCAAAACCTTTTTTTAATCTAATTTATTTATATGATTATATTATCTTCTGAATTGGTTTTAAAGTTAAATTAGAATATATTTTTACCATTAAATCTAATAGTGGTCGTTGGAATTAATTTCACTTTGAAATGAGACTTAAACCAGTGTCAATCTTTTGATACTTATTGTTTCATAAAAACACGCTATTTGCTCTGACAGCGGGAATTAATTATTAAATTAATTAATCTGACTTATATGTTTTGAATTTTGTAAAATAGACTTTATTTTTTAATTCGGAATATCAAATATATCTTATGGTGAATTTTTGGGATTTTTCTGAAAAACATCAATTTTTTGATGAATAGTGAAACAACTAAGTGGTACTTATAAAAAATGATTTTTCCGTTTAAATGAAATTTTTCCATCTTTGTGTTTTGAATTTCAAAAATCCTACATATATGATTGTCATTAAGAATTGAAATGTGGTTCAATGGAATAAAAATAATTTTTTGGTGAATAGTAACTTATTACGTTTTTAATCGCGATTAGTGGTAATTAGTGTAGTTTAAGGTAAAAATAATGCTTTAATAAAATAAGATGAGCTTGAAACATGTCCTACCGTCATTGGTTGTGTAATGGCCGACCAAGACAAGTCATGGGTCAACTTGAGGACCCCATGGAGCTACTTTGGTTGGGAAATGACATAAATAACTTTTTATTTAATGTAAAAGTAAAAATGACACAAACATCATATGTTTTATGAAAACAATTTTTACATGGAGTAATATAGATCATATTTTTGATTTTAAATAATCATTGGAAGGATAAAAGGATTTCCTACATCATAGTATTTTTTTTAATAATTTTTAGACACTAAATAAATTAAATTATTTATGACATCATGATGATGCAGCGATGACCTCATTATTTAACGATTTAAATAAAATGGAAAGATAATGTAAAATCTATGAACTACACATATCCAAAACATATTGGATGGGTGGATTTAGAACCCTTAACACCTTATCCACGAATTATATCAATGTGGGACCTTTTGAAACCGAAAAACATTTTCAAATAAAGTAATATTTCTTACTTTCCAAAAGTACCCCTCCTCTCCTCTTATAAAAGGCCACCACCTCTACCTCATTTCACACACTCCTGAAGCCTTTGTCTCGGCCAACCCCTGCCCATTTACTCTCTCCACATCCCTCTCCTCATCCTAGAAGATTCTCTTTGGGCAGAATCCTTTCAAAGGAAGCCCTTAGGCTCAAATCAAAAGGAGTTACACTTTTAATGGTAATTCATTCTCTCATGTTCATTTGTTTTATTTTGATTCTCCAACCCCCTAAAATCTTTTTATTTATTTCTTTTGTTACAAAACCAGTATATTCAATATACTAGGATGTTTTTATAAGATTTATTCGAGCTACAATCTCACACAACTACATCAAATGGTTAAAGAACATAAGGTTTCCGTGGATGGCGAAATTCTGCCTCCCGAAATGATGATTGTTCAATACTCATTTAACACATTCAAAGGTGGCCATTATGATGTCACTATTTTTATATATGATATAAAATATGTTTATGTTTTCTTTAAGTCTCTGTTTTTTTCATTTTGGGCGTACCTTTATGGTTTCCATTATGGGTAAACGCGATATCTTTATTTAAGGAAGTGCGGACTACCGCCCCCTTAAAGTGATTTGATTCGTTAAATACCATATGTGGGACGTATAAAGGATGGAACTATGATATTATATATGATATTATACTGGAATTATAATATACCTTTATATCATTATTATTCCATTCTATAAATTACGAAATAGAAATGAAAGTAGCGTTCATGCGTACGTACGGCTTACCGTCTCCATGAACGGTGCATTTCATTTCTTACCTCTAAATGATTATGTAATGTTATAAATGCATGCATGTACTGGATATATATGACATATATGATATATACATCATGAATAAAATTCTGGATATAATAAACATTTGGCCACACGAACAACATGTAATTGTAAGAAGTCCACTTTCGACTTAAGAACCAAATATCGGCAAAACAAATATTATTAACTTAAATGATTACATAATGGTTATGACATGGTAATAAGTGATATAAAAGGAATAATGAACTTGAAAAAGGTTCTTAAGGAAGAATAAATTAACTCAAGTTTATTATTCAGGAGACTAAAGAACGATCAAGTCAAGTCGGACCCGAGGTATGGGATCCTACTCCTCTATTTCTTTTTAAGTACACACTTTTAGGTCATTCCTTTTAAAGCTCATCTTTCTTGTTATTGGAATGATCTTTTATATTACACATACTGTAATTTTTATTTTCATATGATGAGAGAACCTATTCTCTCTCATCAATCCATTTTGGAAGTTTTGAGTGGCGCTGTTAGGCTGCCGAACTTTCGTAAGAGATCTAACCTCTCTCTTTCTTTTTACGTACTCGCTTTTATGTCACTTCTTTTAAGCTCCTCTTTGTAATGTTGGGGGATGTTCTTTTATATTCCACTTGATGTACATTTTATTGTAATGTGATGAGATACCCTATTTGATCTCATCAATCCATATTCGGAAGTTTTATGTGGCACCGTTAGGATGCCGAGTTTTCGTAAGGGATTTTTCATCTCACTTTTATTCCCGTGAGATTTATGCTACATTTGCCACAAATTCCATTGAGTGGTGTATGTACTTCCCATTATTCTACTCTTTGTGTAATATAATTTCGTTTATGAGTATTTACATAAATGATCTATTGTCCTTCTTTCAGGGGGTGTATGTTTTGAAAGATACCCAAGTCGGTAAGGGAACCTTTCACCCTCCTCTTTTTTAAAAGACTTCTTTTGTTGGGTCTTTTAATTTACAAATTGTTATGTTGGGATATGTTCTCATAAATCATTATTGATGTAAATTTTATGTCCAAGTGATGAGATACTCTTTTTATCTCTCATCAACTCATTTTGATGTGATGCCGTTAGGCTGTCAAGGGAACTTTTTAACCCAATTTCGATTTCTTTGGGTTCAACATGTTGTCATTGAATATGTCATCCATTGAGTATGTGTGAATGAAATTTTATTTTTGTACACTTAATATACACTTATATTGGGTGTATTTATATTTGTCACACATATTTTTGAGATTGATTCTTCCTTAATTTAAGGATACCTTCTTTATAAGGGATTTCATCACATTTGACTTTTCTATTGAGGGTTCATTGTTGTTATGCACCAATTAACTCTTATATGGTGTATATACTGTCATTTGGTGTATTATATCATGAATACATTTATTCTCATGATATTATAAAGTTCTAACTAAATTTTATTCCTCAATTATTGTATTCAAGTGTCTCTAATTTTGGTAAAACCCCTTTAACCAAAATATCATTTTAAATGTTTTATTTATTTGTTCTTATTAATATCCATGGTTTCAAAATGGTTTTAAGGATTTATTTATATGGATATTAATGGTTTAAAATTTTAAGCTTCAAGGTGGTATGGGACACTTTGATTCAAAAATCTCTTTATTAAATGTTTTAAATGGTTTTAGAAATGGTTTCTTTTTTAATGGATTCATTATTTGAATATACTAAAATGTTATATTGTGATTGAAATGTGGAAATGTTATGTTTCCTTTATACATGTTTTATGTGACACATTTATGTTATGGTTATTAGGCATTGTTATGAAAACTGGTGGTTCTGTGATAAACTAAGGGCGGGTGAGCCCGATATAGTTCTCCAATGCATTGGGTAACGCGAAGGAGTGAAACGTTATGGTTTCTCCGAAGAGATTTAGGGAATATACTGTGATGGGTATTCCAAACGTTACCAAGAGGGTTACTCCCTACGTAAGAATTTTATGAATGCTTCAAGTTACCTTTATTTCTTATGTTTTCTATGATTTATTCATGATTTGATATGCCTATGTTTTATGGGTAAAGTGTTATTTCATTCTAATGTATATATGAACTCATGTTTCCTTTCCATATTTTTATAACTCTTACTGAGCTTTTTATGCTCATCCCAAGTTTTTGAAATGTTTTTCACAGGTCAAGGGAAAGGTACATGATGTGATGATAGTGTCAAGGATGTGTCAAGAAAGAATCTGTGTTATATTTTAAATATGTTCCCGTTGATGGGAAGAATGAATACTGTCTTTTATGTACCCACTTTGTTTAAATGTGGAATGTAATGAAAGTTTCATGATCTAATTCTCTAAAACTCTAAACCTGAAAAGATCCTCAATGTGTAATCTTGTAATAACTCAATATTAAGTAAGGTTTAAGGATGGGGCCTTATAGATAATGTGGATCAAGCCTTAATGGATGAGTAAATTGAGAGTCCCCTTGTTTATTGGAGACCCATAGAGGAAGATTGGGGAGAGAAATATATTTAATGAGGGAAGGAAATTTTGGTAAATTCCCATATTTAATGATAATAATGATTAGAATATAAATTTTTTAGAACCATGGGACAACTATGTGGATCCTAATACATATGATCCAAGCCCCACATGGGTAACCTATATGGTTAGGCCAAACTATCAGCTGATCGTGCATTATATAATGAAAGAGTTTTTTATATTTCGAAATAATTTGGTATCTTGTGTATGATTTTTCCAAACTGTTTGTAGAACATGTAGATTCTCTCTTTTAAATCCATTAGAGATCTCTCACAAATATGTACCTCCTTAATGGTTTCCAAACCATGCTCAATGAAAACTATGGGTGAACGATTACTCTTTAGAGGCCTCATTATTAACCCTTACCATATGCCATAGTTTGTGGAGTTAGAAACATTGGATCTTTAGACTTTGATGTACGCTGAACCCATATGATGTACTGAGATGTTTTCCAGGACTGTAAACCCAAACCAAAAAAAAGTTATTGGATCAATGGAAAACAAATAATTTTGTTCCATTACATGATAAACAAGTCATTTACCCAAAAAAATCAAAAAATTCAAAACTAGTGTGGATTCAACCCCCGCCAAAAAAAATTCAGGACATTTTAGGTGTATTCAAAATAATTATTGGGTCTATATCCATTATTTAAATATTCATGATGACATGTTATATCAAAATTATAATCATGGATAAGGTAAAATGTTATTTTCTACTAATAAAATAAACTATCGTGTTTCTTTTCTAATATGGTAGTGAATTATGAAATAATAGTCCATTATTAAATATAATTGTATTCATTTTATAATGCTCAAATCCATCTTTGGGAATTTATACATTATAGTATTATGTTCTTTTTATCTATCTCACTTATCTCCAGATATATAATTTCTCCTTGTCCGAAATTCATAGATCACACCTGCTAAATCAAGATCATGTGTGGGGTATTTCTATTCATGAATAATCAATGGTTGAGATGAATAAGACATACAGTCTTAATTTTTCATAATTTAATAAACAAAAACCTTTTATAAATCCAAACCATTTATCACAAACACAGCTTCATTAGAGGATATATTTAGTGTAGTTTTAGTGATTAAATTCATCTTAAACTCCTTAAATAACACATCACAATATTATATCCCTATGCACCATACTATCATTTATACTATCTTGTTTAGTGGGGAATAAATAAAGAAGGCATGGGAAATATATGACACATATTGTTCTTGTACATTCATAAATTTCATTATTCATTAATGGAACAATAATAATTTCATTCCTTAATACTATGTCTTCTAAAAAATGGGTATTGTTGAACCAAAAATTCAATCTTACATAACAGAGAAATTAAAGTTTCATACCATAATTTTTCAAACACAATCAATATATTTTCACCGTGTTATTCCATGGAAATATAGTATATTAGAATACCATCAACAAACACAAATCCAAAATTTTTATGGTACTATATATAAAAAATACCCATCAGGTTTTTGAATATATCTATGGTGTGTTTTTGTAACAATGGAATTACTATAAACAACAACTGTTCATATCTTGTAAATAAAACTATTTTCTAACATATTATATCTTTGTCTCCAACTGATGATATCCAAAATGGATATCCAATTTTTAAAATTATATAAATCTTCAATGTGTTTAAAAAATTTATTAATATATTTAAATTGATACTATTTTATACTGATCATGTTCAATTATATATAATAAATAAAAATCATCAATTATCCCTATTTTTTTCTCGACAAAGAGAACAATAACATCTAAAGTTATTATTCAGTGAATATATACCATTTATCCAAATGCCAGTGTATTTTTACCATTACCTATAATTGATTAACTAGTATTAACTTTTAGAGTCTCTAGAATATATGTGTGGAACAAATAATACATTTCATTGAGTAATCTAACTCATGATATGGGCGGAGGACATAAAATAATCTAGAAATAAATCAGTATATTCACATACAATGGTAACATCATTATAGTTGACAATTCCTTTATCTAATCCATTTATGCATGATATTCATCATAATTTTGGTACTAACAACCATAACCCTTAAAGGGTTTTCAAAAAGAAATTCTTAATGTTCAATTCATATATATCAGATTATGGGATGGTTCAGTATATTGAAATAATTTTTCTTCCTGGTTGTTGATGTGAGCATTGAATAATGAGATACTATCCATTCATTGGATTACACTCACTTTTTTAAAATAAAGTATTATGATGTTTTTAGGGTTAATATTTCCATATATTCTTATAGGGGAAGAATACAACACTAATGTTACAATGAAATAACAACTAGGTGTTCTCACATATATTATTATTTTGAGGTACTCAATACGTGATTAAATAGTAACATAAAAATTTATGATATTAATGAATTAGTATAACGTAAATTAAATAACAGTTTAACATTTCTTGAGTGAATTGTATCTATACCATTAACTATATCATTTTATTTTTCCACCTTATTAGTGGTGAGGACATAAGAATCATCATGTCCCCTTGGATAGGAAAATACATATATTGATTACCCTCAAATACCCATTGTTTGGTGAACTAGATATCAATGTTCTCAAATTATTCATAATATAAACATTGAACCATGTGTTGTGTGTTATGTGGTTCCTTACACTGCACAATAACACCATTACGCCATTTTCCTTTTCATAGCCATTAGGTTTTCAGGAACATGACTACCCTAGTTTCCAGATATAAAATTATTTCCTCATTCTTTTGATGGATTTCTCATTAATCATCCATATATCTCATTGACATGTGGGTGGTTGGATCTTTTTATCACATTTATTATTTGATCCTCCATATTTAATTTCCATCTCTATTTTCATGTCACCATGTCCATGAGACCATTATCAAAACTCCATATTAACATTAATATCAGATAAAACCACTTCATGAAAAATCTCGAAGTCTCAAATTTCTAGAGATTTTCAAAGATTTGGTTTTATACCAATGAAAAATATATCTATTATTATATCATTAATGTTATTGATCCAGGATAAAAACATTGAAAAACTTTTGGAATTATAATTATATTTCTTAACAGATTCTTTCACAATTTTCTTACCCTCCGTAAAATATATCTTTGAACGTGTATGATAAGTTCATGGAAAATACCTATTAAAAATATTTCATAAATTCCATATTATTATATTGATTTAAATTCATTCTTTTACATTGTAACATTGATAACTGTGCCACACAGATCATCTAATGATCATAAATTCTAGATTCATGGTGTAATTTTACATATTAAAAAATAAAAAATCCTAGAAAATTCCATGTCCATAAATCTGAACCATTTTATGTCAAACAGAGTATTAGAATCGATTAACTATTAGTTTTAATTGTCACCTGAATAATCTAATTTCAAATTACAATCACTTTGTTGAAGGATGACATTGTATATGGTTTTGTTTATTGTTAATAACTATAAATGGGTGGTTATGTAGCATTATGGTATTTAGGTAAAGAACTGACCTGGTTCGATCTGGCCCTTCACTTGAGCTGTCCCATCACACATCCGAATGAAAATTCCCATTCTCCCTGGGATGGCGATTCAAATTGGGATTAACCAATAATTTATTGGGAATGATTTCTTAATGGATAAATGAGAATGATCCGATGATAAAACTGTTTGGCGACAAGAATATCATAAGATTCAAAAATATCCGAATTAAACCACTCATGAAATGTTGAATAGACTAGATCAAAACCACAAACATCATATGTAAAAAATTAGATAACACAAAATATATACAGGGTATCTAATGTAATATTAAAAAAACTCAAAACCTAAGGAAAATAAACTAATATGTCCCATTAAAACAACCCAATAAATACAATATACCTAAAATGAATAAAAATGATCACATCCTATGAGACTATATCTCTTCCACATAACACTGGAATATAGAAATCAATAATTTTCATCAATGTACAAGGTTATAGATCCTTTACCCATGACATAAAAATAAATATCTATATATTCCCTTGGTTATCTAGAGGGAGTGATTTTAAAACCAAAATAGGATACTACTATGAATAAATTAATGGTTTTTAGCCATCAAAACCAAAGTACTAGTCTAAAATCACTTTTCAAAACTAGATAATTTTGAAAAAATGTCATCCCAACTACTCTTTTTAAAATCCATTTGGGTTTCAATTTCATATAGAAAAAATAAAATAAATTTAAAACATGGATAATATAATGAAATATGAATATTTTAATTACATTATCAATATATCCAATAATTAATATATAAGATTATTTTAATCTCCATAATAGAAGCATATAAATGTATATGGGTATAACAAAGTCATCACATAAAACATGTAACTAATTATATTTTTGAAATCAAATAAACCTATCTAGAATTTTCAAGTGGGAAATGGATATTAACATATTGGTATAATGTGATTGAGACTAAACAATGTATGCTTTCTCAAAAAATGATGTGAATTATTTCATAGCCTTCCCAAGTAGAACTCTAATAGAATCATGGTATCATAAAAAATATTGTTTCATGGTATTTCTGTGAAAGTCACATGCAACACCTAGGAAAACAATTATTACTTGTTGACCTTCCTCCCTGAAGAATCTTTTGGTACCCCAAATATCCACTCGCTCACAACCATGTTAACCGATGTGCTGATCCATTCTATTAGAAACAAAAAAAATCCATTAATGAAAAATCCATTTCAAAATATAATTTCACAAAAAAATATTACCATTTTATATAAAAACATCCAAAATTTTAATTCCATTTATAAAATAATTTAATAAATCATGTTAATACTAATAAATCAATTTTATACAATTTTTTGAGCACTTAGTATTCACAGATTCCAACAACATTTTGAAAAAAAATCATTTCTAAATAGAAAAATTGAAAACCCAAGTCATAATACATAATAAAAATTTGAAAATTGTTAATCATAAATCAATAAACATGAATGTCGATAAACAAAAACCAAATAGTTTATGAATTTAAATGTAATCCATGGAAAACATCCTCAATCAAAAATATCAATTTTATAATTGGTTCAATTAATTCCACCTTCATTGTAAACCACCTTTTATAGGTATGATAATGCCTTGCACAAAAAATTATTAAAAAAAATAAGAAATCTCCAATTGCACAAAATAACATTTTATAACACCCCTTCTATGATACCACATTATTTTTAAATAGAAGAATAAATACGAAAGGTGAACAAGGAAAAAGAAACCACAAAGAAGAAGAATACCTAAAGCCAAACCACCTTGTATGCAAAGAAAATACACTGAATATGAGAGAGGATATAATTAAAATTTTGGGATAAGGTCTAGGAATAATTATGCAAGATAATTTGGGAAAATTATTATATGAATTGATAGATAAAATAGTAAAAGTCAGCATTTTAATGAGTTAGAAGGGGAAACACTGTTATGCATCCTGGTTTGGAAAACCACGAAATCATTATAAGAGATATAAAATATCACTGAAAAATAATGCACCAGAATACCGTTAATAGATTTATGGTTTGGGAAACTATCCTCGAGTAATCAAAACACTCATTGTCACCCTCTTTTGTACCCAAATACAGTAAACCTCCAGGATAAAAAAATGATTTGAAAACTTTGTGTCTTGTTTTTTCCTCCCAAAACACTCATTTCCAAAACATAGTACCCATTATTTCTATAGATATGTAAAATATAAAATTAATCTCACATTCACATGACCCAGTGATGGAACATGTGTCACAGACTCCCTTCTATGCCACATTGATCCCCAATTAATTCCATAGGACCCCTCAGAAGAAAATATTTTAGGCCACTACTATCATAGTGATGTATCCCAATTTATTGTGTCATTGTTATATACACAAAATTACTAATGAAAAATGTATGAAAAATATCAAAATACCATATATCATATATTTCTAATAATCCAATATATGATCTGGCTTCTATAGAAGTGTGGAATCAAGATAAAACCCCAAATATTCGCACCCTAAACATGAGATGTGTCCAAAAGGTTTTTCATAAACTAGGAAATGTGAATAATTTCATTGATTGATGTTATCCATGGTGGAAACACAAACTCATGAGATTCCATCCCAATATTTTCCAAAATATTAAATATTCAAACAAAAAAGAACATGATATATCCCCATAAATGATGTTCTTGTTTAAAAGATACAAAAATGAAAACACCTTCACCGCTTTAATAATAAAATGTGCGACATTGGATATTTAACTATGAATTATGAAAACTCTTATCTATTTCTATCAACTTCATAATCAGTCATATATTCATTTTCATCTCTTATGTGAGATTTTACCCCACATGGGAATTCTCACCAAAATCATTTAAAAAATAAAATGAATGGAATAACTGCTTTTACAACACCTTAAATTGGAATATCTTAATCGAGTCATGGTAAACAATATTTTATGATATTCCATCAAATGAAAAGTTCCATTTCCAAAATAATTCAAAATAATGCTAACATGATCTTTTAATATTTTCTATACTCTAGATGGTCCTCTTGGAATCACCATTTGTTTGTGGTTAACATGTGGTCCTCAATCACATCATCAATTTGTAAATCCTAATGGAGTCCATTTCAAAATTAAAAGGTAATTGTGTTCCTGGTATAAAAATAATTCATAGGGAACTCTATAGATCTAATAAACTATCAATCTTCCATTTGTCTAAGGTCCATTTCCATGACTAATTTCCTGTTGTAATGAAAATGGGATGATTTCATTAAATAATCTACAATAATGCAATGAAATGTAACCCACATAATGTTATAGGATTTTTATCATGAAATCCAAAAATGTTTCATTAAAATTACACACAATAATATGAATTACCCGTATAAACGTTGATGTTATCTACTACTTAGAATTTATTTTATACTTTCTTAAACATCTGGAGACAAAATCCAGAATGAAAAATCTCTTACATGACCACAATAACTGACCCCACATGGTATAAAACAACATCATTTCTTGGGGGTACATGGAAAAAGTAGAATGATGTTCCTCATTCATTACCTATATCCTATATTTTAAAATAAATACTAAATTCCTCTATAGAAGGATAGAACCATCTGGTGTCCAAGAGGAATCCCATGTTGTCCCCCCCATCATTTAAATATCTTCTAATTTTTGAAAAAAATGGGTTGGAAACATAAAAAATCCCATAATAAGGGATAATAGATGATATGACCTATAAAATAGCCAAGTACCCCTTATATCCATACTCCTTAACCACATTACTCAAATTATTAAAAAGACTCCTCAGAATACACTCATGAAAAAACACAAAAAATAAAAGACTTGGAGATTTCTTCTCAAAAGCCTTGTTTACCATGATTCCCATCTCAGAAATTTTATAAATTCTAAAATAAAATGTCTAAATATATGATTCCTAATATCTATATATTTTGTTCATTTCACTCTATTTAAAAATGCACTTTAATATTTTATATTTCGAATTGAGAGTAAAACACGCCCAAAGAGGTAATGTCACCACGTCTTATGTAACATCCCTATTTTTTATGAAAAAATACAATTTTCTATATATTTATTTAACATTAAATTTTTTCTAAAGGTTAAATAATGTATAATAGAATACCCAAAATTCAACAACAAGTTTCTCTGAAATCTTATGTTGCACACAACACTAAGTTATATTGAAAATTAAAACAACAATAATATTCTTATTTTAATTGGCATTTAATGCATAGTTTTTTTGTATTGGATAGAATGAATATAAATTAAAATTTTAAGATTTTATATATTTTTAAATTCATTTTACATTTCTACAATTAATTTTAGTGGCTTAAAATGAGAATGAATACAATTTTAAGCATAAAATACTATAATATTTTTAAAAGGTAATTTTACTGCCTTTTAATGAATAATACATTTAAAATATAGTTTTTTCAAAATTAATATATTCCATATGACTAAATTTAATTATTCTATATAATTGGGACAACAAATTTTTTTGGGATAAATTTATGGTAATTTTTTGAAAAAGTTCATTTTTCAATGAATAGTGAAAAATACTACATTTTAAGTCAAAACTACATTTTCATATAATTTTTTTATATAGTTTGAATATCTATTTTATAGTTTTTAATTTTTTTTTATTTTTATAATTTAATCATATTTTTGTCTTGTAAGAAATTTTATTATTAAAATGGATATAAAAAATTTAAATCCATTGATAGTTTTGATATCATAAAAAACCCTCCTTTTGGATTTGACAATAAGAATGAATTTTAAATTCTTTAATGAAACTTTTCTATTTTTAATCTGTAAAAATGGATTATATATTTGGAATCATAAGTTATATATTATTTAAATAGTTTCCTTTTATTTTTTGGTATTATTAATAGTAACTTCTATTATTATTATTTATTTACCATAGTTAAAGGGAATATTAGGTAATTAAGTGTAAAAATAATACTATAATAAAATATACCAAGACTAACACATGTACAAATTATATTTTCTGTGTCATTGTAGACCAAAAAACTCTTTAGGAAAAACATTTGGCATTTGGGAGCCACTTTGTTGTGAGAATGACTTGTTATAATAATTAATTTTTGGTAAAGGGAAGTATAACATAAACTTGTATCTTTTTAATAAATCAATATTAAGGTGGGGTTAAATAATTGAGATCTTAAAATATAAAAATTAATTATAAATATAATATTATATCATACATCATGTTATTTTATTTAAAAATTGTAGATATTAAATAACAAAATTTAATTATGACCCCCTGATGATGCAATGATTTGTTCATTAATAATGGAGTAAAATATATGATATTATAAGTATTAAAAAATATATTATTTTACATAATTTGTGTTTTCAACGAATATAATACCAGAATATGTAATTTTATTATACTATTAAATGGGTTTTTTTGAAGCTGTATCCCTCTTTGGATTTTATTTTAATTCAATAAATTGAAAAGTGTAAAAATAGACATAATTGATGTTTTATAAAAAAAATTTAAATTATTTAATAATATTTAAAAATATTTTTAATTCCCTAATTCATTATGATATGCTGTAAAAGTTCATTAAGTGTAAAATTATTGGAAATTTACCCCGTAAAAGTAAAATTAATAGCATCTTAACCATTAAAATGAAGATACCACTTTTAAAATTAAAAGTGAATAATTAAGGGTAATCTGAAAAGATAAGGATTGAAATACAGTCAATACTTGTATAAAAAATATTGTATGAGTGGATTTAAATATATCCTCATCTTATCATTTCAATATATTTGGTTGGATCCATTTGGCATAAAAAATTATTTATGTTAATTTATTATTTTAATACTTTCCAAGGATTCCCCTCCCTTGTACTATAAAAAAGCGAATAACCCTCTATATTACTGACACATACAATGAATTTTAGTTCATCCTTATCTATCCAAGAATCATACACGAATATATACATAGATTCTTTAATCCTTACCTTATAAATAACACCCTTATTTTTTGTTTTTAGATGTTCTTCCAAGGTGATCAACCAAAGAAGATGTATCATTTTTCTTAAGTGTTTCTATTTTGTTTCTTATATCACTTCCACAAATATCATTCAAACAAGGGGAGATAATATTTAAAGTATTATAATTATTCAAAAAAGATTTCAAGTTAATATAATCCCCAAAATTTTTCACCATTTCAATGAAATTAGAATGGAATTGATCATTTGAATTTACGTGTGAATCATCACATACAATGACTGATTTTGTTCATTTTCCATTACATTATAACATGATTGGTTATAATGTTGTAATGAGTCACAATATGTGATTTTAATTCCTTATTACTACTTATATGATAATAATATATCAAATTATTTCTTACTTCCATGTGCATAAAAATGATAACATACTTCGTGAGTGCATGTGAACTATCTCCTCCACGAAGCGGTGTGACTCACTTTTCTTAATTAAACCTCTATTATATATATATATATATATGACTATTTAAATGATTATGATTATTTTAATAATATCATTATCATTCCAGAAATATAAAATAGTTATTAATTTATATCCAGAATGATCAATGATAAATAGAAATGTTACTCCAGTGTATGTACGGCTGACCATCTACATGATCATAATGTTGTTAATTTTTCATAAACGTATTTAATGGTTTAAATTAATCAATATATTTTATGTGTCAATTTTATGATTATTTTTTTTATTAATATCCATGAGATGATGGACATAAGACCACATGGATTAGATCCATCATACCATGTTCATTTTTTAAAAATGAATCCATTATCGAAAAAACATCTGATATGAAATTAGTTAATTAAATAATTATTAAAACATGGACAGAAGTGATGAAATAGAAATAATAAAAAAATGGTTCTGAAGAAAATATAAATTAAACTATGTTTATTATACAGGAAGATAAATAATGAACATGACAAGTCAGACTCAAGTTAAGGGACTTCATCACAATATATTTTCACTGAGGCGAATATTGATTTATATAAAACATTATTTTATACAGTGTATAATCAACAACGTTGAATTATAATTTCATTCAATGGTTTTAAAAAGGAATAATTTAATATGAAATGTTTCACTTAATTAAAAAAGGAATGTATCTTTGAAACATATTTGATGACATCGACCTTTCTGCTACCTTGTGCATTATTTGATATTTGGCTTCCTCTTCAAGTCTTAATTTCTTTAAAAATATAAAATTTAATACCATATTGATTTTTATGTTTTTTTGATATTGAAAATGGTTTTGAGAATCGATTGATTATATCAATATGATGATATTATGTCTTATGATTTCAATATGAAAATGTTACTTTTCTTTTATTCTTGTTCATATGTTATGATTATGTTGTGGTTCTTGGGAATTTGTTTTGTATATGGGTGGTTTGGTTTTAAACCAGGGGCGGGTGAGCCCATCATAGATCTCCAAAGCATTAGGTAAAATGAAATAGGTAAACATTATGTTTTCTCATATGATTTTTAATGAATATATTGTGATGTTTATTCCCAACGTAACCATGATGTTTACTCATAGTGTATCTATAAAATATAAAATTTTATGTTATGGATTCCACATGTAACCATTAGGATTTATCATTTCAATGACTACTTCATAAATCATGGGATTTCATGAGGTACGTTAAAGATATTATAATTTATGAGTGGAATTCATGAGTTCATTGATTTGTTTGTATTCATGGACTAATGTTTTCTTTCCTTATTTCAAATCCCAGACATAGATTTTTCAGCTCATCCTATGTTTTTGAAATGTTTTTCATTGGGTAGAAGGAAGTGTAAGATAATGGATGAATTCATGAATATTTTTATCTAGAAATTGTTTCTTGTTTTATTTTAGGAGATTTATTATTTTGATAAATAAATAATTTAGTAGAAGTGTCTTCATTGAAATATTTGAGATGTAATATATTAAAAATTTCTCCATTTTATAATACTATAAACCTGAAAAGATTCTCAATTTGTATAAATTTGAAATTATTGAATTATCTCATGATTATGTATAGTTTTTAGGATAAGGCCGTATATTTTGTATCATTGGTCGTATTAGATAACATTAATGGTTAAAACATTGTTTATAGAATATCCATAAATTTTATTTACTTTATGGTCAAATTGAAATGATATAGCATTTAATGATTATCAGGTTTTTTCACCTATGTTATATCTATGTTAAGAATGGTTTTTCGTAGGGGAAACAAGGCAGGTATGAGGGAAAAACATCAAGAGAAAAAGAAAAAACCAATCCAGTAACCAGGGATGGTCAGAATCATAAATGAATAGTTTTTTTATAGAAATTTATCAGTTCACTTAGGCTATAAATGGTGATGGTATCTATTCACAAGATTAACCAGATCAATTGCAGAAGAACATGTAAATAATGGATAATTTTAGTAGGAAATGTCCCCCATCATTCATTGTATCGTCTTAACTTGTAATAGATGAAGGGTGGATTTAATAACTTTAAATTTTTTTCAATGTCATGGGGTGTTTAGAACATTGAAATGCTAGTCTCATTATTTACCATTTTGAAGATGAAGCCAATCAGTTGTGTTCGATTATTCAAAATATTTAGGAGAGTGAGAATTTTTATTCTCTAGGATGAGATGAATTCATTGGTATCTTACTTGAGAAATATTTTCCTATGGTGTTTTGACATAGACTGGAAAAATAGTTCTTTCAATTTATTGAGGGGGGCATCTCAGGGGCTGCTTATGGTGAATAATTTACTCTACAGATATCATATGCTAAAAATTTAAAATAGGATCTTGACAATAAAATCAATTTATTTTCCTCAAGATTAAAGTCAATGTGTCGAAGGGAATTTTATTATTGTGAGTTAAAATGAAATAAAAAACTTGTTCAATTTTCATAGAAGGCAGAAATGGAGTTTTTCGATGATTAGGTGTTCTTTGACAAATAACAGAATAAGTGTTGTGGTGGAAGATAAAAGGAATGAAATCTTCATAAAAATTTATGGTAATAAACATAAGATTACAGTTTTTTAAAATTGTTGAAAAAAGAACATTGGGGAATGAAACTTGAATACTTTTAATGGATACTAATTTGGTAAAATGGAACATAATTTTAGTTATTGCACTGAAAATGTTCAGGGTAGTTATAAGAAAAAATCTGATTTACAGTCAGTTAAATTTTTTATGTGTACTGAGATAGGTCCTTAAGAAATTGATTATCCAATGAAGAAATCAATGATGGAAAGTATCTATACTATAAGAAGAAAGATGCGGTGAAATAATTTCCAACTACTTCATCTGATGTTTTTCCATCAAATAAAGTAGTATCAACTACATTTATTATTTCTTTATATTATCCCAATTTGTTTTTGGATTATGGGTATACACATTATTTCAACTATATGAAATGATCTAGTAAATTGATAATTTAATCTAATGAAATGAGTCCTTAACTTATGGTAAAAGAACATGGGTTCTGAGACAAAAAGAAATTGTAATAATCTTCCTATCAATATTTATGAAATATATTTACCATAAATATTACTGTTTTTCCACTAGTTATGTTTGATGTTATTAGGGGAATGGATTAGATTTTTATTTATCACTATATGATTTACTATAGAAGTAAATATACTTACTTTAAGAATGAATATTGGTGTATCTATAAGAATGAATCCTTACTATTGATATAATATAATGAATATGGAAAAATAGTAAGATAAGTAAATGAATGTCACCAAACACATATTGATGAAAACAATCGAACCATTGAATTTAATGATTTTCTAATGTAAAATGAGTATTTTGATTATTTTTCACATGTGTTTCCCAGTACAATACCTCAATAGGAAGGTGAATTTAATTTTTTTTTGTTCCTAATGCTACGAAAATTTTAAAACCCCCTTATTGAATGCCTCAAATGAATCTTTTAGATTTAAAGAATAAATTGCATGAATAATTAGATAATATATTCATTTCACAGGGATCATCACCCAAGGTTTCTCTTGTCTTATTTGTGAAAAATATATATGGTTAAATTCAACATGTCATTGATTATTTAGCCTTCAATAAAAAGTATCCATTACCTTATATTGATGATTTATTTGACCATCTATTGGGAGCTCAGTAGTTTTTGAATTTTGACATAAGGTCGGGGTACCATCAGCTAAAAGTAATGGATGTATACTTCCTAAAGACCATGTTTTGTACTAGATATGGCCATTAAAAATTATCAGTTATGCATTTTTGGATACCCAATTCACCTAATGTATTAATGAATAATATTAATGGAGTCTTCTATTTTTTTCTTGGATAATATTGTGGTTGTGTTTGTTGAAGAAGTTTTCTATATATTTTAAAAGTAAAGAGGAGCATGGACGTTTTTTAATGGTTATCATGGTAACCATAAAAAATGAAACTGTATGGTAAATTCAACAAGTGTGAGTTTTTGTTATAAAAAATTTCATTCCTTGGTTAAATCATTTCTAAATATGGAAAAGTTTTTGATCCTACTAAAAAATGTTGTTAAAGAATAGCAAAGTCACACAAATATAACTGATATTTTTAGTTTTGTTTGTTTATATGGTTATTACTGGAGGTTTGGGGAAAGTATTTCATGGTTATCTAGACCATATGCTATATTAACTCAAAAAGTTAACAACTTTATCTGGAATAAAGAATGTGGTGAATGTTTTATAGAATTGAAAAGATGATTGGTGAATGCTCCAGTTTTGACACTCCCTTCCATAAATTGTGAATTAGTCATCTATAGTGATGCTTTGTTGAAAGGAGTTGAATGTGTTCTAATGAATATTAATAAGGTGATTGATTATGATTCACGCGAGTTGAATACTCATGAGTTAAATTACCCTACATGTGATTTGGAATTTTATACTCTTGTTTTTTTCATTAAAAATTTGGAGGCATCATCTGTATAGAGTAAATAGTGATATATATACTGTTTATGAATTTTTTATGTTTTTATTTAGTTAGAAATAATTTAACATGAAATATAGAATATGGTTAGAATTTATTATGTATTACGATTTCAAGATTCATTAAAATATTCCAAAATAAAATAAGGTGTTTGATGCGTTGGGTAGGAAAATTAATTTTACATTAACCATGATATGTTTGGATTGTGAACCTTTGATTAATCATTTAATGAACTATGTCATTGAATATGATGGTCTAGCGAATTCCGATATTTTTTTTAGGATTCACTGAAATTGTCTCTAGCTGAGAAAATAAAATAATCGTAGAAGAAAGATAGTGTGTTTCATGAGAAGGTTGGATTTTTTCAGAAGGTTGTATTGCTTGAATATAATTTTGATAAAGTTTGTGTTTTGAGATTTAGAAAGAGATTGGTTTGGCCATATGATTCATAGTTAATTAAGTAGATTTTGTGTGAAGCTCATAGATCTCTATTTTTAGTTCATCAAAGTTGAACTATGATGAAAAAAGTTCATCGGGAGTAATACTGGTGGGATGGAATGAAAAGATATCTAGCAGAATTTACTATGGAGAGTTTGACTTCTCAGCAGGTGAATGAAAAATTAAAATTTCTTAAGGGGATTCTTCATCATCTTCTAATTCCACTGTAGAAACGAGAATATATATAAATATGAGATTTATTATGGGATTATTGAAGACATATTTGTGTAATAATTTAATCGTGGTTATTATTGATTGATCGATTAATCCTCTTATCTTCTCCTAATTCGAGATACATATTCTCTAAATCAAATTTCTAAATTGTATATTATAGAGATAGGGACGTTACATGGGGTTCCCATCTTTATTTTATCTTATCATAATCCCAGATCACTTCTATCATTGGTAAAGTCCTTCATAAGGCATTGGAAACAGAATTAAATTATAGTATTTGTTTTCATCCGCAATCAGATGGGAAATTATAACGAACAATTCAGGCTATACAGGGTATTTTACATACTTCATCAGTTGATTACAAGGAAATTTGGGAACAACATCCTTCTTTGGATGAGTTTTTATAATATTAGTTTTGGTTATAGTATAAATATGGCACTATTTGAGGAATTATATGGAAAGACATATCAAACTCCTACTTTTTGGTATGATGTAGCTGAAAGGAAGTTGATGGGACCAGAATCGGTTGAAGAGATCGATGAGAAAGTTCATCTAATTAAGAAGAAATTTAGGATAGCTCAATGAATTCATAAAACTTTTATAACGATCCATAGGATGGATATTTATCACATAGAAGATGATTATGTCTTTCTTGAAGATTATCTATAGAAAAGTGTGATGAATTTTGATAAGAAGGGAAGGATGTGTCTACTGATCATTGGACCTTATGAAATCATAAGGAATAATTGATCAGTTTAATATGGAGTATATTTACATACATTTTTATCACAGGTACACAATTTTTTCACTTTTCAATGTTGAGAATATATTTTTCTGATCCATCTCAGGTTTTTAGTCTAGATATTGTTCAATTAGAAAAGAATATTTATTATGAGGAACATTCTGTATATATTCTTGAAAGTAGAAAGTAGGTGTTGCAGAATAAGGTGATTCATCATTTTATGATTCTGTTAAAAAACTATATTGTTAAATATGCAACATGGGAATCTGAAAATCATTTGAGTGGTAAATCCCCACCCCCACTTTTTTGATAAGTGAATAAACTTACAAGGACATAATTTCCAAAAGGGATTAATGATGTAACCTTATTTTGTATTTATAGAATAATATATTTTCATATATATTAATATTTTTGAATTTAAAATATATTTTATTATAAAGGGGACACTGTGTAAGATCATGTAACAGACACATAACAATAAGATTCCCTGAAATATTACGTTGCACATAACACTGAGTTATACTGAAAAATAATTCACCAATCATATTATTATTATAAATGGTAGTTAACACCTAGACATTTTATTTTTGGGAATGAACTGAATTTTATATATTATGATTTTATATGTTTTCTAAATGTTTTTACATTTATCCAATAAATTTTAGAGTCATAAAATTAGAATGAATCCAATTTTAATAAAAATACTCTAATATTTTTAAAAGGTAGTTTACCACCATTTTATGGAAGAAAGTTTTAAAATCCAGTTTTTGTCACATTTATATATTCTATTTGACAATATAAACTATTTCTATAGATGTAAAGAATCAAAATTTACTTAAGATTTGTTTTTGGATCATTCTTAATAAAGATAATTATTAATGAATAGTGAAAAATACTGCATTTTAATTCCATACTTCTTATTATCTAATTTATTTCTATTCTTATATTATATTTTTTATTGGTTTTAAATTTTAATTGTATTATTTTTGAGTCATATAATCCCATGTTGGCCATTTTACAAAATTTCACATTTCAATAGGATATAAAAAAATGTAAATCATTTGATAGTTTTTATTTCATAAGAATCTGCATTCTGGTTTTGAAAATGACAATAAATTTAAAATTAATTAATAAAACATCTATGTACTAATCTTATTAGATTAGTCAATAGAGATAAGAAAAATACATAGGCCTAAAATTTGGCTTTTGGGAGCCACATGGGTGTGAATATGACATGCTATAATAATTAATTTAATGTAAAGATAAATATATCATAAATATGTTAATTTTAACTAAAACAATTTTAAGGTGAAGTTTAATAAGTGATATCTTCGAATATTTCATACATAATGGTCTTTTATTTATAAATATTAGAGATTAAATAATTAAATTTAATTATGACATCATTATGTTGAAATAATTTATACATTAATAAAGGATTAAAATAAATGATATTATATGTATTAAAATGAAAATTATTTTACATAATTAATGTAATAGAAAATAAATAATGATGAATATGACATGTTATTATACTGTTAAATGGTTTGATTAAATATTTAATTTCTTGTTCAGATTTTATTTAAATTTAAAAAATTGAATAGTGTAAAAATTAACATAATTGATGGTTTTTAAAAATAATAATTTATTAAATTAATTAAAAATACTAAAAATATTTTAAAATAAAAAATTGATTATTACAGGGTGTAAATGTTTATTATGTGTCCAATTATAATATATTTTTCTCATATAAGTAAAATTAATATATTCGTAACAATTAATAAGTTGTTAAAACTTTTAAAATTAAAAGAGAATAATTAACGGTATCCCACAAAGATAAGTTTTAAAGTAAGCTTAATTAAAGTCTAAAAACAATTTTATTATGGTGTTTAGATCTATCCTAATCTTATCTTCACCATAACTCATGTATGAGTCACATGTAATTAAAAAAATTATATTAATTTAATTTCATAATACATTGTAAGGGTGCCCCTCCCCTATCCTGTAAAAAGGCACTCATCCCACTCTATTACTCATAAATGTAAATCATTTTAGTTCATCCAATATCTATAAAATTTCTTTTCCTAGAATCCTTCACCACATTCTTGAAGCCTTACTTTATCCATAAAACCCTTCTTATAGGTGATAATGTGTTCTCCAATGGCAAATAACAGGATAAGAGGTATCATTTTCATTACATGTTTCTATTTTTTTTCTTCTTCCACTTCCTCAAATATCATCCAACCAGGATGTCATAATAACTCAAGTATCCTAAACATACTGAGATCAAATTAAGTTAATTTTATCTACCAAATCCATCTCTACTTCCACAAATGGTAATGGAATTAATGGTTCATGTGTACATGTGAATTATCAACACTAAAGACCGATTTAGTTAGTTTTCAAATACTGTCCAATATGATTGACTATAATGATGAAATTAATATTTAAATGTTCTATTATTGGCATATTAATCATTTTAAGATAATAATATATCAATTAAATTCTTACACACAATTGCATAAAAATTTTAACGTTGTTTGTGCGTATGTGTGAACTATCACCTCCATGAAGTTTTGTGACACATTTATATTAATTAAATCACGTGAATATTATATATAACTATATGTAATTTTTATAACTATTTTAATAATAAAATGATCATTTTGGAATGATAAAATGATAATTCTTATATTTCCATAATGATTAATGAAAAATGGAAATGTTACTCTTGTGTACGTACGGCCTACAATGTCCATTAATATATTGCTATTCCTTTTTTTTAAACAATTTTTAATGGTTTAAATTAAACTATATGAATTTTTTGTAAAAGTGATGAATATTTCTTGAATATTATTCAGGATATGATGGAAAAATGACCACATGGACTCGTGACATCATACCATATAAATATTCAACCCAAGAACTAATTATCCACAAAAAAACTGACATGATCATAAATAATTAGTTAATTGTTATAAAATTTTCATACATGATTTAATTCTACTAATAATCATAAAAAATTTCCAAATCACGTTGAAATTATCATTAGATTATTATTTAGGATTATAAAGAATGAAAAACATAAGTCAGACTCAATGTAAGGGACTTTGTATCACACTCCTTTTATTGAAGTATATATTGATTTATATTTTAACTTATATTATACAATATAAAATCAACCCTTTGGACTTCTAATTTCTTTCAAAAAAAATCAAAAGGAATCCTTTTTGATAAATAATTTCACTAAATCAAAAAAAGGAATGATTCTTTTTAATTTAATTGGTGACAATGACCTTTCCAACGACTTAAGAGTTATTTTATATTTGGCATCCTTTACAAGCTGTAATATTTTTTAAAAGAAAAGTAAATACGATATTAATTTTTAGGTCTTTTTGTTTCGAAAATGGTTTTGTGAAGTTATTAAATAGATCAATATCATGATAAGATATCTTATGATATAAAAGTGGAAATGTTATTTTTATTGTATGATTAATCATATACTATGGTTATGTTATAGTTCATCCAGCTTGATTATATATATGGGTCGTTCTGTGATAAATCAGAGGTGGATGAGCCTGTGATAACATTCCAGTGCATTGGGTAACATGATTTAGGTAAATAATAAGGTTTATCTTAATAGATTTAGGAAATATACTATGATGGGGATTCTAAACATAACCATAATGGTTACTGTATATGTAGCTATGAAATCAAAAATTTATGTCTTTTATGGATGCCACAACTTACCTTTATGATTTATGATTTCTATGACTTATTCATAAATCATATGATTCCATGAGGTATGTTAAAGAGCATATGTTTTATGCATGCAAAGTATGATTTCGTTGAATTGTAGGAATTTGTGTATTAATGTTTTAATTCCTTATTTCATATCCCTTACATAGATTTTTATACTCATCCCATTTATTTGAAATAAAATTTCACAGGTTATACGAATGATAATAGAAAGGAATAATTTTAGAAGATATTTATCAAGAAAAGAAAAGTTGTTTTATTTTAGGAGTTTAATTATTGTGAAAAAATGGATAGAGTAGAAGTGTATACATTGTAATAATTTAGATATAATGTATTAATAATGGATATATTATTTAATAATACGAACCTAAAAAGATCCTTGAGTAGAATTAACATTAAATTATTAACTTTTCTTACAATTACACAATATTTTAAGGATAGGAGATTATATCTTCACCACATGAATCAAATTTACAAATTCCTAGATGGGGGTGGGATAAATTATGAACATGTGGAAATTGGTTATGTGATCCACTGGTCACTACCTGCTCATTAAAAATCATCAAATATCTAATCCACATACCATAAGAACTCAAATGCAGGGAAAAAGGTCTCTGATGACCATGAATAACCAAAACTATTGTGGATGTCCAATGGGTTTTTAATTATTAAAAATTATGGTGGAACTTCTCATCGACTCAAAATTCACCCATTTACATATTTGGGATATTAAGGGGGAAGAAATCATAGAAATTACAAAATGAAAAAACTACAATACCCAGAAAAGCCAAGAAAGGTGCAAAATAAAAAAAATTGTGCTTCACCAAATAAAAACACCTAGAACATTATTTGGAATAAATGAAGCTATTACATAAAAAACACTGATGAAATCCTATAATAAGTATATCCCAAAATAGAACATAGAAAACTTTAAATATATAATTAAAAACCTAATAACTCCAAAAAAAACTTCTATATAATCACTATTCTCCTCATGATCCTTAGAACACCCCAATATGTCATCCACAAACATGATAATGATGGTGTCTAAAAAATGTGGATTTTTTTGAAACAACAAAATAAAAACTGTTGGATGTTGGATAAGACAAAAAATAATAACAAAATACTAAAAAAAATTATACCATCCTCGAAAGGAGATATTTAGAACATATTATTCTCTCACAGTCAACATTGGGTACCCAGAAATAAAATCATACTTTGAAATCAAATTTAATTCCATAGAATGATCTAAGAGATCAATATTTCTTGGAAACATGTATTTATTCATCATGGTCACCTAAATAAGCTTACAATATTATATTTAAAGTTATATTATTCAATAAAAATTCATTGTAAATAAAACTAAAGAAACCCATGAAGTCATGTTGGGGTAATTAATACCTTTCCCCTGACATCCCCTAGTAGGATTCTTTACTCCTTCAACTCTGTTGGAGAGACCTAATTAGATGAAAAGGACATTCACCTCATTCCAATAGATGATCAATAGTAATCCCATACTATTATTGGAATGGAAAACCTAAAAAATACTCTAGAAACACATATGAGTACCTTTCCATGACCATTATAAGCTCATTTATTTAACATTACTCAGATGCATCCAATGATATTCTGGAAAACTAACACAAAATAAAACCCAGCCCTAAATAAAAAAGTATATTCCTCTATGGTACCAAATCCCACATGCAGTACCCCTGTTTTTTGTTATTTTAACCATACCTAATGTTTTTTATGGTTGTAAATTATAATGGTGGTATTTTGGAGATTTGGGAGAACATTGGAAATTTATTTGTAGCTAAAGGGAAGTTACAAGAGTGGCACACAGTTTGTCAAAATGTTCGACCAAACCACGGGAAATAGAAAGATTGATGTATAGAGAAACAAAATGGTGTGTGAAAAATTATGGAAATCATGAAGGTAGTCTGTCCGAGTGTCTTACTAAGTAGTACCAAACACATCTTTATAGAACACTTTGTTTAACCATGCAAACAAACTGAGCGGATGGTTTGAGTGAAATCCAAAAAAAGTGGATATCACACGTTTTTCCTTTAATTGGTACATTTTATTTCCTAAGCGGCCATAAGTCCTGATTTTTCCTCTCCAATGGGCATAAAAGGTTGTCACATTGGTCTAAAGGTTATTCAAAGGCTTCCTTTGGAGAATCAAAGTCAGATTCTTGAGTTATGTGATCATCCTTCACCATTCTTGTTCAGTTTCATAGATCTACATAGATCTATGTATCCTCTACTCTTGGATTTGTATTTTTACACTCGGTATGGATAGATCTAGTTTCTTAGATTCAAAATATTATGAAATATTTATTTCTTTTATTTGTAATAGAAGAGTTATATGGTTGGTTCATGGAGAATCGACCCACTTTTCCTATGAATTATTCATTCATAGGGTGTTTTGTCAAAACATTCAAGGTGGGAAGATTTTACCTTGACTCCGTTTTCTATAATTGAGATTCTTATATTCATGTGTGTTTATTTAAATAAAAATTAATGTGAAGATCATGAAATAAGTCTTCTTTAGTGGTGATTTATGGTTTTTGTCAAATTTTGTTATCTTGGTAAAATTTTTTGAAAAGTGATTAATCTTCATAAATTTAAAATAATACTTTTAAATTGTGTATTTTTTATATTTGGTAAATTTTTTATGATAAATTAGTTCTCATTATAATTTTTTTCAACAAAATTTTGTTTTTATTGTTATGGTTTGACATCAAAATTGATTTTCATTGAAATGGTATTTATGGAAATGGTTTTTAATAAAAATGTATTTTATTTAAAGGGATATTTTGGCACGATCTATGGGAATATGTGGTGTCTTTTTAATATTGCATATCTGGGGCTTGGTTGAAATGTGTCTTTGTGCTCAGTGAAAAAGGGGTTAATGGAAAATGGGAAACAATTACCTTGTGACGACTTGGTAGATCGATGAGAAGAAATTCATGAGTATAGAACTATAATAATGTATCATGTTTGGTTGGTTGAATGGGTTTATTGAATGGTGTGCTATGACTAAAAGGAACATTTAGAAATTGTTTTAACATTTTGTTTAGTTTTTTTTCTGAAAAAATACTTTTCGGAAAAATGGGATTCAACTAGACATGTATACTATTAGTTACAAATGGTTTTAAAAACAAGTTAATGTTTTTTTATAAAATATTTTCTGAAAATGATTGGTATAAACATTTTTATGTAAATGTTTCTAACACTTATATCCTTGTAGAATGTATTGCGATGTCATTTGGGAAAACCTTCTGAGTTTTATACTCACCCCCTTTTGGAACTATGGTGATTTTTCAAATGAAATCAACCGAGAAAAGGGTAAGTATGACGTTTCACACATATTTATCACTACCTCGTGATTCTTGGGATGTTCGATGATTGTGGAACATGGAGATTTTAGAGCATGAATTCTCTTTGTATCTTGAGATACATTACTTTATTATCATCTATTTACATTGATACTTATTGGGTATCCTCAGGTGCACATATTAATGGAGTTTTAAGATATATAATTAAGTTTAGTTATTTTTATTTTCTTCATGCATAATTTGGTGAATGAAGTGGTTTTTAGTTATTTAGTTTATTTCATAATGGGTAAATCAACCCCCACTTGTATTTGAAAACCCTTCATCTTTTATTGCTAGCCTTTTTTATCTTGGGGATGTCACTTGGGGACATGTAACTAATCGTTGGTCTCTAAAGACAATGAGAATTAGTGGGTCATTAAATATGGTATCAAAGGGCCTTTCCTTAGTGGTAAAAATTATATCAGATTTTTTGGTCCTTGCGTAACAAGTAGTCCTCGATGTTCTTCATCTAGGAGTTGAAATTCCTTCTTTTCTGCCATTTGGGATGAAATAATATACTATTGTATGATTTTATGAATTTGAAATGTATATCATAAAAGGACGTAGATAACCCTTTTACCATAAAATTCATGATACTAGGGAGTTCGGAACATAAGTGTTTCGAGACCCTTCCATTATATAGGAATCACATTTTCATGGGTTTAGCCAATGAGACGAGCCTGATATACATTGTATATGAATGACATCCCACTATGATTTAATATTTCATTTGGAGTAATGAATAATGATTTTGTAAAAAGGTGTAAATTCTATGAGAATATAGAACTTGTTTTCGAATGAAAGACTTTAAAAAATCATTGTTGATATATATTTTAAATTGGATTTGTTTTCAAAAGCAAGACTGGTTTTTCAAAATCATTAAACATGGAAAAATACTTTTTTTAGAAAACAATAATGTGATATTTGAAGTGAAATAATTTGAAATGATAAACCAACAGTTTCTAGAGAGTGAGATTGACGATGTTTGTTTTGGGTTATAAAATTCCACCTGGTAGTCGTCGTTGAAACCAACCTAATGATGCACCAGAGAATGTAGTTTCCGCTAAACCATGGTTGTACCAATAGCTAGTTCAGATTAGTTATCATGTTTTTCATGATGTGGATATATGGAACCGGATGAATAGTCTATTGCATGTGGATCATACCATCATATTTATGAATTAGAATTCACATAACTTTCAAGGGGATTTAGAACCAAGAATGTGGGCTTGTGGCTGACTAGGATGAATCATATCTTCGACATAGTTAGCACAACAGAAGATCTGGAGGTAAAAATGGCGACGTATATGCCCTTGGATCTTGAATTCTTGTGGTGGGATTTAACGGTGCTGGATAAGATGGATGAAATCATTATATTTGATTATTTTGTGGACTTTTTCAACAAACAATTAAATCCTCACACATTCAAGATCCAGAAAATGATAGACTTCTTTATCCTAAAACAAGAGACTCTCTCTTTCATAGACTATGCGTCTATGTTCATGAATTCATTTTTTTTCACCAGAGGCTGTGAAATGTGCCTCTTTGAAGGCACACATATTTGAATGGGGGATATTGAAATGATATTCAATCATAGATTATGGTGATCTGTATTAAATATTATATAGATATGGTGAATAGAGCGACTGTGATTGAATGTGATATCTCGAGATCTATGGAAAGAGGTATGATTATACCTGCAGGAATCATTGGGGACTCAACTGCTGGGAAAAAGATGAAAATGAACACCTATTCCCAAGGTGAAAGTGGAAATCGAAACTAGGCGGTTGGATCAGTGAAACTTCTTCAACTACTACAATAAAAAGTACGCTATTTTCATTGTGGTTCTCGTGACCACATAAATCCAGAGTATACGACACAACCAAGATGATGTCATAATTGAAACAATGTGGGTCATCTTCAGTGCTATCTTCACAGTTCTCAATGGTCAAGTGCTCGAGAAACTTCTCAGGAGTCCTAAGAATCATATGATTTGATAGGCCGGGGATAGAAAAATCAGTCTCATCACTAGAGTAGAGCATTCCATTGCGATTATATAATTAAATGACTCCAGAAGTAGGGAAATATCAGCAAATAAATATGGATAATAGTGCAACGATGTAGAAATTGTATAGATCTGAGCTGATGATTGTCGAAAATCATGATGTACCATCTGCGGTGAGAGGTTTGATTCATTTTAATTAAACCCTTGTGAAATTGATTTTCAATACTAGTGCATAACATTCATTCATTGATTCTTGTGATGTTGATTTTCTATGTTTAAAGATGGAAATGATTCCATCTATTTTAAAACAATAAAATCCTCTTGGTGAAAGATAATGTCAAACCTTTGTCTGTCTAACATGTTCTATAACTATTGATGAGTTTGAGCTGAAATGGAACTTCTTAGTGTTAGACATGAATGAAATTGATGTAATCATATGTATTGATTGGTTGAAAAATTTTAAGGATCACATTGACATTTACAAGAGAAAAAAGAGATTTGATTTTGAGAATGACATCGAGCATCTCTTCAAAGGAAAGGGGATGGTAAAGAAAGGTGAAAAGTGCTTGGGGGAACCATTGGTTAGAATAATCTTTTACCAGTTAAAGGAATTGACTTTGGACACATTGGCTGAGATCAAGGGAATTAGTTTTCTATAAGTTGTTTATATTGTTCTATATGTATTTTCTGATAACATCTAAGGGTTACAACCTACATGGAAAGTGGATTAAACAAATGATCTATTTTTGGGGACTGGTCATATTTTCCTTACATATTACAGGATTGACCGAAAATAATTGATGAAATTTAATGTATAGTTGGGTGAGTTGGAAAGCAAGGGTTTCCATTAATCATGTACATCACCGTGGACAACAATAGTTTTGTTCATGATGAATGAAGATGGAACTCTTCAGGTGTGTGTTGATTATCGTAAGCCTAACCATGGTACAATAATGAAAAGATATCCACTTCCACAAATAGATGACTTTTTTGATCAATTAAGGGGAACTCGGTTGTTCTATAATATTGAATTGTGATCTAGATAACACAAATTGCGAGTTATGAAAGAAGATATTCTAAAAAAATCCTTTAGAAGCAGATATGTACACTAAATAATATGTATTCATTCCTTTCAGTATAATGAATGCACTAATGGTATTTATGGATTTGATAAACAAGCTTTTTCAGCAATATCTCGACCCTATTATGGTGGTGTTTGTCGATGATGTCTAGATGTATTCAATAACAATGGCAGACAATGAAGATCAGCTGAAAATAGTGTTACAAATATTGAAAGATCACCTTTTTTATGAAAAATTATCAAAGTGTGATTTTTGATAATATAAATTATGTTTTTGTAGCCATTTCATTTATGAGAAGGGTGTTTCCATTGATCCTAATAATATAGAAGCCATTATCTCATGGAAAACACCGAATAATGACTTTGAGATAAGATGTTTTCCTAGTGTAGTTGGATACTACTGATGCTTTTTGCATGAATTATCCCAACTAGATTCACTAATGAAATCGTTCAAAAAGAGTAATGCACCATTTCTATAGATGAACAAATTCTAGAAAGTTTTTCAAGAACTAAAATCCCATCATACATCGACACATATTTGATCTTGCTAGAATCAGGACATGTGTATGAAGTGTAATGTGATGCTCCAGGATCAGAGTTAGAATGCGTTATCATGCAAGAAGGCCATGTTGTTTGTTATGGTTCTAAACAGTTGTGGGTTCATGAGAAGAATTACACAACACATGATTTGGAGTTAGTTGATATTTTCCATTCATTGAAGACATGGTGATATTATTCCTTTGGTGAAAAATTTACTATGTTTATGGATCACAAAAACATCAAACACATTTTCTCATAGAAGGATTTGAATCAGTGTAAAATGATATGGATGGATTATCAACAGATTTTTTACATTGAAATGATGTAAACACCAGGGAAAAGATATTTGATGGTTGATGAATTGAGTATAAAGTCATATGGTCAATTGGAAAAAGAATATTCCGATGAATGTCAATTGATATAAGTCCTAACCAACATGCATGTGGTAGTTGAAGACCGAGGTGATGTTTTAGTTCTTATTGTAGCTACATGTGTTCTTAATTTTATAAAAATGGTCAAAGGAGCACAATCATATGATGCAGAATGTTTGGTTGGGAGTTCAAAACTCAATGGTGGGGGGTCCATTGTGGGATGAAAACATTATGGGGGTTCAGTTTTTTTATAAAGGTCAGATGGTTGTACCTATGGGCTTTTAGTAACAATATATTTATTCTTATCACTACTTGATATGGGCTATACATCTAGGTAAAAAAGAAGATGTATTGGGTGTTAAGGGTGCAGTTTTAGTGGAACGACATGGAAACGTAGGTGTATGAGTTCATCTTGTGATGCATAACTTTTCATAATGTTAATGAAGAGAATTAGATACCTATAGGTACATTGCAGTCTCTTACTATCCCAGTGTGGAAATGACATAAGATAATAAAGGATTTTATTATAGTTCGTACAAGAATAGTTTGAAAACACGATTCCATTTGGGTGATAGTGGATCGACATACCAAGCTGTCCCATTTCATAACATTAGTGAATCTCATATAGAGGAGGATCTGTCAAAAATATATATATGAGAAATGGTAAAGAGGCAAGGAGTACTAGTGTCAATAGTCTTGGATAGAGATCCAAGGTTCACATCTCGTTTCTAGAAATAATTAGAACAAGCCCTTGGGACTCACTTGAATATGATCATGATATATCGTCCATTAAAATATGGGTAATTCAAGCGGGTGATACAAATTTGAGAAGACATGTTGTGGGGTTTTATAAGGTATTTTGGTAGCTCATGGGAAGAACATATACCCTTAGTATTGTTCTCATACAATAATATCTATCATGCCTCAATACACTTGAATTTGTTTGAGGCGTGTATGGGCGTCCATGTCGTTCCTACTATGTATGTGTGGAAATAGTTGAAACATCACTAGTTTGGATGTGACTTGTAAAAAAAATAATTTAGATGATCTATCTACTCAAGAGATGATGGAGATGGCTCAGAGTCGTCATAATTCTTTGATGGATCACCATCGAAGGCAGTTGTCATTTTCCGTCAGTGATCATGGGTTCTTGAGGATCTCTCCAAGACTGGGACATTGTCGTTTCGGGAAGCATGTAATGTTATCTCCATGATACACTGGCCCTTTTGGGATACTGTAATGGGTTGGAGAGGTGTAATATCAGTTTGGAATTTCCACCATGGCTTAGTTTGGTGTATAATGTGTTCCATGTATCTCAGTTGAAAAAGTATAATCTTGATCTGAACCATGCGATCAAATTGGATTATGTTGACTTAGAGCTGGAGGATTTGTTGACACACATCCTGATATGGATTGTGGATAGGCAAGAGAATGTCTTTTCTAGAAAGGTAATCAGTCTAGTGCATGTTTTATAACAGTACGGTTTGATTCAATAAGAGTCATGGGAACACAAGAAGGAGATGAATGAGCAGCGACCACATCATTTTTAGATGGTTGAGGGTTTTCTACATTACGGGAATGGAAGAACAATGGTGGGAAAAATTTAGTACCCTAGTTTTCTGTTATGGAACCCTTACATAATTTTTTTGTGGTTATAATGTTCACAATTGATTGTATGAGATTTGGGAGAACATTGGAATTGTTTTTGGTTCAAAAGGGAAGTCGCACGGGAGGCACACAATTTTTCTAACAGTGGTTCCAAACCATGAGAAATGGAAAATTTTAGGTAGAGAGAATCGACATGGTGTTACCATGGTTATGGAAAATGTGGGAGGAGGTCATGTTTAGGTCCTCCAATGATGTATCTAATGCACAGTTACTACATAGTTTGTCTAACTGTGCGAACTAACCATGCAGATGGTTTATAAGTGATCCTATAAAAGTGGATCTCGCAAGTTTTTTACTTTATGTGGGATGTTCAATCCACACATGTGGCCATAAATGCCTATTTTCATTATCCTAAAGATAGATAAGGTTCTCTCATTAGGCCGAAGGTGATCCGAAAGCTTTCTACTGTGTATCAAAGCTAGATTATCGAGGTATGTGATAGTTCTTCATCATTCGTGATCTATTTCTTAGATCTATTTACATATACTTGTCCACATCTATTGGTTTCATATATCTATGACCATAATGAGTAGATACAGGTTTTTGGATTCCAAATATAATGATATTTTTATTCTTTCATGGAATGAGAAGAGATCTAAGGCAGGTTCTTAGAGAATCGTATCAGTTTTTGTGTGTTCTTCATTCGTAGGCTTTTTTTGTCAAAAAAATCATGATTGGAGGATTCTCTCTCTACTCCTCTTGCTAGAATTAATTGACTTATATTAAAAATGTCTTATTTAAAGGAAATTGATTGTGAAAATCATGAACTATGTCTTTTTTAGTGATGATTTATCGTTTTTGTGCAATTGCTTGATCTGGGTGAATTTTTGGGCAAAGGGGTATATTTTCTTGAATTTAAAATGATATTTCTAAATTATTGATTTTCTGGAATTTATAACTAGTTGATGAAAAAGGGATTTTAAATAAAATATTTGATTTATTTAAATGTTTTTACACTTAAATGGTTTGTAATTGAAATGGTTTTGAAGGGACTGGTTTTCAATACCTATGATTTTTATTAAATGGGATGTTTTGGCATGATCACTGGGCATATGTCATGTGTGTTCATGTTTCATATATAGTTCTTGGTTGAAATATGACCTTGTGTTCAATTCCAAATGGTTTAATGGAGCATGAGAAAAAATTACCTTGTGAAGACTTGGTAGATCGATGGGAAACAACTCATGAGTATGGATTTGTAATAATTTAGTATTAATTATTGGTTTTTTGGGTTTGTGGAATGGTTGGGTATGCCCGAAAGGAACATTGATAAATGGTTTTATGGTTTTGTTTTGTGATTTTTCTAGGAAACTATCTTGTGGAAAATTTGGATTCAATTTCACATATATGATTTTGGTTACAAATTGTTTTAGAAACATGTTTATATTTTTTTATAAACTATTTTGAGAAATTGTTTGGTATAAAATATTTTATGTAAATGTTGTTAACTCTTCTATCCTAGTGGAGTGAGTATTGAAGTCATTGGGGAAACCAACATGGTTGTATACTCACACCTACATTAGAACATTGGTACTTTTTCGGATGTTATCTTCTGGAAATGGGGCATAGGTAATGTTTCACACGTATTTTTCATAACATCATGATACGTGGGATGTTCGATGATTGTGGAGCTTAGATCATGTTGGGAAGGGAGTCTAGTGGACTTTTGAGAGTCTTTAGTTGATTATCTATTTTTTTTAATTTTATATCGGTTGGGTCTCTACTGTTTCATACAAGGATGTGGTTTGGATATATATGACGTTTTTTAGTTGCCTTTCTTTTGTTCATGAATCATTTAGTGAAAGGTGTGGTTGTTTGTTTTTTGATTTATTTCATAAAGGGATAATAGTCCCTCGCTTCTATTTGAAACCCTTCAACATTTTTTACTACCTTAGGTGTCCTGGGGATATCTCTTAATGCTATGTGATTACTCTTTGGAATCTCGATCCAATGAGAATTAGTTGGTCATTACCCCATATACAATGAAATACATGAGTGATTTCATCATAATTACGAAACTATACCCTTTGATGAAAATAGTTTATAATGAAATTAATGTTGATCATATAATGAATATAAATAATTGGTTAAAAATCATTTGATTCCAAAATGATAAAATCCCAAATGACTACCACATTCGAAAATAAAGAAAAACAGTCTGAGAACATGATCCTTTCTCATTATTAATATCCAATGGTGTTATATAATCACACAAAAATGACATCAAATATTATCCTATTACCAAATATTAAAATTTATTAAATTATATAAATGAATTTTGCACAAAAATAATCAAATAAAAAAGATTATCTATAATAAGAAACATACAACTCACTTATCTTGGTGAGCAGCCCAGAATTCATGTCTTCTTACACGACATCTACAATATAATAATTCCATACCTTAGTACCACTCATAGACTTATTCCAATGGTTAGAATCCCTTATCATCATGGATGAGACACCCGCCATTATATATTTTAGAAATCACCATATATCCATCTGTAAAAATGAAACGTCCACCTCTCTCCATATAGAAAATTAAAATAAGCACTAATGATTCTCCAAAAATCCACATTAGTAGATCAACCTTAGAGACTCATGGTAATGAGGCCTCATGTTTCCACCATTCCTGTCCTTATATAAATAAATTGACTTTTACCATGAGGAAGCCACTAGATTGTCACTCATTGACTGATGAACACTCCTTCCACTTCCTAGAAATAGTCCTAAAACAATTTATTATATCCCAAAGTAGGAATCTAACTCCCCCTGAATAAAATTTAACTACTGATACATA
The DNA here is from genome assembly GCA_963277665.1 of Viscum album. NCBI lineage: Eukaryota > Viridiplantae > Streptophyta > Magnoliopsida > Santalales > Viscaceae > Viscum > Viscum album. The sequence goes on along the minus strand of OY728126.1, from coordinate 640,177,111 downwards.
TATCTCTATTCGTATTAGTTACATCCATATCATCCATATCAACCTAATATGTGTTGGTCGCAAGATATAGAAGAATATTCATTGACAAAATATCCATCCTCAATACCATCTTGAATTTGTGATCCTTAATGTATTCTTTCTCAAGTTGATCGAGACAGACATATACAATCCATGTAGACCAACGGGAATAATACCTCACCAAAAGATATATATTGTAATTTTTCATGAACTGATGGGCCTTCTCCACTATCAATGTCTTAGTGTAGAACGAATAATTAAAATAATCTCTAAATTAGTTCTATGTGAGATCCTCATGCCTCCAAGGAATCACCATTTATTCTAATTAATTACTACACATCATTTTTAGAAAAAAATTGTTTATACCACTATATTTGTTTCATGGGTCTTTATAAAATTTAAAATTCACCCAATACTACCATGCACACTTTGGTCTCATTAGGTCTGTTTCCATCATAAAACAGTAGGGAATTTTGGTTAGTAAATTTGTGGGCATGATCCATTTTCCATGTCTAATCTCTCCCACAATCACGATGTAATTATTTGGTCATAATAATCACTAAATCCACTAGATCCATATGAAGAGATGGATTTAACTATAGGGTATTCTACATAAAACACTATCTATTTCCATATGGTGTCGTACAAGGAGGTATCATCAATAAATAACAAAAAATAAGCTACAATAAAATTAGTTCTTGGTCAAATGACATCAAAAAAAAATAAAAAATAACACCAATAATGGGTATAAATAGGTATCACATGGCTCAAATAAAAAATAAAAAATAATGATGGAATAAAATAAATATTATCATAAACCACTCAATATGAATGGTTTTCCTCATGTTTTGGAAAATGGGGTGCTAATATAAAAGGTGGGACTAGTTTTGGAAAACAAGGCTGTATAGGATGAAAGTAGTTACTACAAACCATTCCATGTAACATGCTCCCCCTCTATACCACCCATATCACCTCAAAAACTCAAAATGGCCCCCAAGATAACCTCTAGACTCACATCGCATATGGAAATACCTAAATATCTAATCATAACACCTAACAACTACGAAAATGACATAAGCAATATCCAAGAACACCCATAGAGAGTCGAGGCTCGGAATAAAATATAGTTTGGTAGGAACTCACCCATTCTATATTTTGGAGTCATGATGGTTTTATATCTATTATACAATTGAATCCCCAAAAAACCATTATATGATAACAATTTTAATGGACTAACCTAATTTTACCTGATCCATCATCAGAGTCATCCATTAACATCTCCCAAAGCACATTTCTAATTATTATTGACTACCATATAGTATTATTTATAACCAATAATATCTTGTAATTGATTCACCCATGGTAGACATGGATGAAGCATCCAAGAAATGGTAAAAAAAAAAATTCTATAAAATGTATATAGTATAAGAAATAAAAATATTTATCAATGAATTAAAAAAATAACATTACACCATTAACATTATAACTAAAATATTACCAAATAATATATATAGATATATTCATGCCCAACACAAAAATAAAAAATATTGTAAAAATGTATCAAAATATTTTGTATACATACATCCCTATGGATTTAAAATCACCAAAATGACTCTACAAGAGCCCAGTCCATGATTACATGTCTCCTCCATAAAACACCAGATGATAGTAATCAAAAATATTCACCCCGGTTCATGGTTCCTTTTCCCTTATTCGTGTCCAATGAAACAAAATACATGTATTCCCAATGAAATATGTTTTGTGTAAAGCATAATGGAAAGTAGGATAACAACATAAAACTATTTAAGCATTTTACCCCTAAAAAAAACCATGTATTTTGATATAACATGTTAAAAATATTTTATTATGAAAACATTTGACTTTTAACATGTATTTATAAAATCAATTATGAATTACATTTTAAATAAAACAAAATGATTTATCCAAATAAATTTACAACATGTCTCACAAATACAAAAAAAGGCAATATAGAATAATAAGAAATATATATATAACAAGGCTTACTAACATTGAGAAAAGGAATCATAGTATAACTATAAAATTAAATTGGGATTAAAAAATTCATTACATCGAACATGAAAATAATAAAATGAAGGAAATATTATAAAATAATCCTACATAGGTCTTTTCACCTATTAATTTAATTTTAATTGTCTAATCTGAGTGGGTTTAAAAAATTATACTATCTAGATAAAAAAAGTGGATGCTCTCACAGTCTTCCTAAACCGAACTACAAGAGAACTAATGTTTTCTTGACCAATGAATATAATCTCTCATTGTCTTCCTAAGTAATGCTCTCATGGATCCTTGGACAAAAGGGAAATCTTAATGTATTCCTCCTTAAATTTTATAAATATCCCATAAAATATACGAAGCCCTCATCATCTTCCTCCCTGAAGGCTACCATGATCCCTCAAACAACTTCTATCTAACACCATTATTAACAGTTACACTAATCCAAAAAAACATAATTATAAAACATTTTCTATATAAGAAAATTCATTAAACATGCCAATTTGGCATAAAAATATACCCATTTTAATTTCATCTTCATACAAGGTAAAAATAATTCTAAAACCATTTCATAAATATAGGTGAAACTATAAAATCTCTTAGAACAATTTTATTAATCACATTAGGTTTCCCTAAAGCCTCCCCCATTTGGAGTACCCTTTTTTATCATCCAAAATGTAAAACCATGTCATATAACATAGAATTTATGGATAATAATCATCTTTACATAACAAAACAATATAATATATTATAAAAAAAGGGTAAGTAAATTAATGGTATTATAAGGAAAACACCCTAAAATAGAGACACCTACCTCAGAATCTATTCTAAAATAATTTATATTATTGAAAATCTCCCGGAATAGGTAAAAGAATGTCTCAAACCCATTCACCATAAGAAAATAATAATAAATCCCCCTTACAAAAACTAGATTTACCAAAATAAACTTCGAGGGTGTCAAAAAAAATTGTAACTCGATGGAAAAGTAATATAATCCGAAAAGGATGATGACACCTTGAAATATATTTCTTTCCTGAAGCTGAACAACCATGGATCGAAATAAAATCATCAAATGATAAGATGTGATAAGACTCCAAGCTATGGAGAGGGGTTATTCATGATCTAAGAATAAAATGGGGTCCATGGGGTATAAAAATATGTAGCGGAAACCGGTAAATGACCTCATTTTAATGATTTTTTCTGGGACACAATATTCGAATACACAATTATGAAGACTTTGTGCTAAAAGAGCATGAGTTACAATCTACCAAAATCTAAAGAAACATAATTACCCATGGTTGTTATATTGTTTTCCAAACCAAGTTCAAATGGATTAAAGTAAAACCATTATCCCTAGTAAAATCCATGCATGGATAGCTACACAATTAATCAAAACACATGTCAACCATGCACATGGAAAATGTCATCCAAAAAGCTGTCATTTCAAACCCCAACACCAAATAAATCCAGATATATATAAAATGTAAAATAAAACTCAAAAAATAAAAGTACTATTGGCCCTATGGGTGTCATTTTTATGAAATCCATACATTAATGTAGTTGAAGATAAAATTTTAAAATCATTACACTATCAATAAAATTCGTTATTAGTATAGTTTCTACTATTTCCAAATTTTTTAAAAAAATTGAATCATTTCAATTAAAACATAATTTAATAGGTCATGTGTAAATATATTAGGAAGGTGTATAAATAAATTTTAAATTCTTAACTTATGAGGTCTCTGTGATTATACTATATTATATTTAATTATAAAACATTTCAAATTTAGAAAAACATACATTGATACGATCTATGGATGGTCACACCAAGAAAAAATAATTATTAATTCATTTTTGATAAATTAAATAAAAATATTTCCTTTATAAATAGGGGTTTTATCTTTGAAACAGTAGGTCAAAAATGTTATTACATATTAAAAAGATAACATTATTTAAATAATTCAACATTTTCCTCTAAAAAAATTTCATAAGTTACATAATAAATTTAATCCAAAACGTACAATGATCAATTAAAAGGTGACATAAAAGCCCAGTAAGCATTGGGATAATTAAGAAGGAAAAATATACATATACCAATATTTTACATATGTGAACGTAATGATTATCAAAATATAATAATAAAATAATAATATTCATATGAATAAGGAAATAATTTCATTTTTATATGTATTTCATGAATTTTTCATTAGGCCCTTTGTTTATTATTTTTGTAATGATGTCTATGATTCAATTTATGCAATCATAATTTACAAACGAATGAAATTGTGACAACCCTGTGTTGATGGTGGTGACACCTTGATTGAAACATAAAGATTGGATTATTACACCTCTCTCTGATGAGATAATTATCCAGTATTGTTCTCCCTTATACTTTTAAAACATCCACATGATTAATGTACACAATTCCATCTTTTTTGGTCATTAGATAATTATAGAACTTGTTAGAAAGGTAAACAACATTGGTTATAGAGAATTGTTTTTCATGAGTTTTCAGTTGTTTTAGGCATTTTCCCTTTCATCCCAATAACAGAACAATAAGAAAGAATATCATTGTAACTCCCATGGTTTTGTTAAAGTTTATTATTTCCATAAACTATATGTTTATAATTCTAAACTATTTTTTTATTAATGGAATTTAAATACATAGATTAATAATTAATTATTGATACTAATTAAACTAATAAAACTCATTCATTCATAATATATCATTTCAAAAACACTATAGGAAACAAAGTACCACAAACCATGGATTATTTCATCTTTTAAAAGTGTATAAATTAAAAAGACATAATAAAGGGAAAACATAAAATATTAAACATTATCTGCTCTCCAAGAACACCATCACCCATGAGGATCACTACTTGTCAAATAAAACCAAAAATGTTGAAGAAGAGTGTTAATATATGAATCATATTCTAATATGTAAAATAATAACCTAGGAAATGTGAAGTGTGGCAATTTTTTTTAATGGAATGAATGAGTTCATTACGATTGTTTATAGCTAAGAAATATGACCAATATTAATAGAGTTATTAAAAATATGGTCCAAAGAAATCTATTCATTTGATATATATGTATCGAGTTTGTCTATTGTATCTATGTATTAGTTTTTGTAAATTTAGTAAATATATTTCATAAATAAAATATACTGAAATATAAAATACAATTTTATAAATTATATATATTAATATATCTATTCATTACGTATTAATTTTTTTTTAATATGATGTATTAATAAAATATAATGAAATAAATTATTACATTAGTATATTTATGTTTTTAGAATACTACATATTTATTTATATTTGAAAATGACTATTTCGTATAAAATATTTACCAAAAAAACATGTTAATTGCGTGTCAGATATTTTTACCTAATAAATTAAATTAAAATTTTTGTAAAATGTTTTTATATATGAAAATTAATTAATATATTAAAATTTGTTAAAATTTAAATTTATACGATACAAAACTAAGAAAATTTTATGTTTAACAACATTATGTTTTCAATATAAATAGTTTCTTCATATTTCGAATTTAAATTTAAAATATTAATGTTTAACTATTAATTATAAAAAATTAAACTTAATGATTTAATATATCAATAAAAATTATTATAGTGTTAGTTTTATGTATATTTTCTAAAAAAATATTTATTTTAAGGTGAATTTTTTAAAATACGATTTTTTAAAAAAATTAATCGTTATGACACAATATAGCTATAATAATAAATATAAAATATTAATTCATATTTTTTCATATAATATAAGGGTTTTATATTTATTAATATATGTTTTATAAGTTTCTCATCAGTTTACATTAATATATATGGAATTTTAAAAGAAAATTAAAATTTTTCAAAAAAAATAATATGTTATTGATTTCTTATTATAAAATTAAATTACATAAAAAATTAAAATATAATTTTATAAAAGTGACTTCACTATTTGATTTCTAATTTATAAATTTTTTAATAAGGGACATTTTATTTTAGGCATAAAATCTTAATAACTAAAGTAAAAACTAGTTAACATAATAAATTCGGAAAGGCTAAAATGGGTTAAATAATGAGGTAAAAGGAATAAAATGTGAAATGAAACGTTTATACATTTATTTAAATGTTAATCTCTCATATATTATCTAGAATACATTATTCTAATTTTTTATTCTTCATTACCGTTAAAACGTGTTCCTTATTTATATTATGATGATATAATTAGAAGACTATCATTATCACATTTTTACATGGTTCCTCTCAGATCCAATTGAATAACAAAATAAATATTTATTTAATATATCAAATATATAATCACTCCTTCTACATTCAAAATATTTCACTTATTTTTTCTTATAGAAATTTTTTCCAATGTTCTACCATTCCTAGGAATCCTCCATGGGATGATCAATGTTCCCAATGTAAGTACTTACATTTCAATACTGTTGATTCATTTCAAAAATTTCCATTCAAATAAATTATTCTGAATTTTAAATTATGATTTAAAAAATTATAGTATACTTATAAGTGTTATATTTTGATAGTAGTTATTAACCACGGATCCCATTTTCCAATACCAAAAGTTAAGATAACCATTGTGCGTTTCTGTAGACTACCATCACCATAATGTAATGTATTTCACCTTTCATCTAATATACATATTGTGTATAAATATATTTGTAAATATAGTTAAAAACAAAAACATATCTAAATAATATTATTTTTGTAAATATTATTTTACACAAAATGAACCCACTTTCATGACTATACTAATCCATTAATTATTGTACATTCTTTTTTGGGGCCTTCAAACGACAAACATGAATAATTATATTAAGAGATATCATTGATTAATATGAGAAGATGCATATATATAATATATTATTTACATAATAAAATAATTATTCTATTTTTTCATTGTAATATTAGCATTAATATTAAACTTATGATTTCAAATATCGACTATTGTTCATATAATATCATTGAAACATGGATAGTGATAATTTCATCCTTGGGAATCAAAAAAAACATCCATAAAATGAAATAATAAAAATATATATGATTATAAATTGTCAAATTATTGTATCTATTATGATATGGGGATAATGAATGTTTGGATTACATTGAAGAAAAATGAATTTATTATAAATCTAGTAGAAAACAATAATCATTATTGGCACCAGGTATAAAAAATGTATAATAAATAATGAATATAAATGTAGATAATAGTTATAAATTAAGTTAATAATAGGTTATATATATGAATAATGTTATACTATATGTTATTATGAAAATGATTTGTCGCATAACTCATATTCTAGTGTATTTTAAAATTCAAGAATTATGGTAATGGGTTTTTTGTCTCAAATTTAATTTCATGAGACATATTTCATATTATGCACCATTATATATTTGATATGAAGAAATAAATTCTTATGGAATTTAATTTTCCATATTCATTAAATTAATGGGGTTTAATATATATATATCACTTTCATTTTTTAAATTATTACAATTCAATGGATACCATGGTCGTAAGGGTTATTTATGAATATTTTCAATTACATGATTCATTTTTGAACATGCACACCATCATTTATTTTATATAGTGAATAAAAACAATATTACCCAAAAGTGTAATGATATTTTACATTTCATCAAAATATAATAATTATTTAATGGTAATCATACTATTTTAATTTGATTATTACATTACCATCAATGTAAGAGTTATTTCTTTAATTTCATATTTCGATTATTTTTTAACGATATTTGATCTAATGAATTTAAAAGAAATTTATTTCTCAATACCCAATAAATTTATCACCCTCATAAATTATAGGGGTTTTACATGTTTTATAACTGACTCTATTTCCCCATGGCTCATAGGTTATCAATTTTAAGAGAATATGACCACATATATTTTATTAAATGTATATCTTTTTTATCATTATCATTATTCATGGTATGGTTTTCAAGAAGTTCTTATGTATCCCTAAATTTCTGATACAGATCATATTATACGGTTACTAAATTATTTAAAATGTTTTTAAATGAATTATTATTTATATATATATATGGTATGTTTCAAAAAAATATGACAATAATCTGGTTTAATATTTTATAGTCATCACATATTTCTATTGTTTTGTCCTTTTGTGTGAAACAACATTTCCATGATTTATTGGATCCTAATGGGGATCTTTATTATTATAGTTTAATGACTATTTCTATAATAAACAATTTTTTTTTAAATTTCATGGTCATTTTTATTTCCAACTTTATTCTTAAATACACAAAGAAGGATTTTTGATTTCATGTTTACAACTTCACATGTGGAATTATTGATCATGGACATTATTCCAGTGATAAAAAAAACCTTTCATATATGGTTGGTTATTAATATTCATCTCTATCATATGTATGAGTCATAAAAAAATATATCATTACTAATCATGATCTATGTATAAATATGAGTTTTCATCCAATGGTTTTCATCATTGTCGACTATATATTTTCTTTTATTCATTTAACAATATTTATCTCATTTATATATATTTATTAATTATATAAATCAATATAATAAATATATCCCATTACTCAATACAGATTATGTGTAGGTACTCATTCAGAGTAAACTATTTCATTTATTCATTAGGGAAATATCATCATCTATATACTAATACCTTCTAAATAGATAACTATTTACTTACATGTATATTTTATTATGTATTTTATTTTAATTCATTTTGTTCATATTATGAATGTATTTGAATTAATTAATAATGGTTGGGGCAGAAAAAATCTCATTCGTGAATTGGTAGGCCACCTGATACATAATTACCTATGTATTTTTTGTTCTCATACCTATTTATTTAGATTTCAAGAATATGGTTTCGATTGAATATAGATGTCATGAAACAATCCTTGATGGTATGTAATGACTCTTCCAAAGGCCTTGAAAAGTCTTACATTATGTAATCTATCCCTATTATATAAATTATTATGTCTATATTATTTTTATTCTCTTATCTATGTATCTTTAAATCTCATGGGTTTAATTAAAAGAAATTGTTTTATTATCATGTATTTAGTGTGATGTTATTCCTGCATTTTTTGTTCAATTATTTCTTATTACATATTATTTCCCATAATAATCATTTTAACTCATGCCTCTAATATTTTAATTTACTCAGGATATTAGGAAATATATTTCCAATGATATGTCAAGAATAGTAGAATATGTTGAGAATTATTAGTTCTTGTTAAATACTTATTCTTAATTATTTAGTTTATTATTTATGAAAAATTATACAAAAAAGTAATTTTAATACATTATTCATTTATTATAAAAAATAAAATTTTAATAGAATTTTGAATATGAGTTTAAAAAATTCATATAATAATTTAAATTACAAGGTTCATATTATTTAATAAGGTTTAATTTATTTTTCGGTATACAATATTAATTAAATATTTAAAATATTTAATTCTTATGATATTATTACTATAATGGTTTCATCATTAATTTGAATTAAAAAAGGAATTTTTTAATTATAATACATATAGGGAATTTATATTAACAATATTCATAAAAAAATTCATTTTATTCTTCCCTTGTATTTTTGGTGGTTTTTAGGTATTCATATTATTTTTCCACATGGACTAGATTCCCCACTTTGTAAGAGAAACAAAGCTTACTTTTTTTTTCAGGTATCATTATCATCCAAGTCTGTATTGCAGGGATTCATTTATAGACTTTTTTATTCCTAAATTATGTATCCATTCAAATTTTTTATGTTTTTATATTCATTAAAATGTATTATAAAGGATGTTTTAATGATTTATTCATGTGTGGTATGAGTCCCTTTTAAATATTTCAGTGTGAACCCATCATTATAACACTATGTATTTTCTTGTGAAACAATCTCTCTATGTTTTAATGTTTTCTAAAGCGATTTCTTATTATCCTGGTTTTATAAAATTTTATATATTACAAATATTTACCAAAGTAAAATGTTATTTCTTATTTCAATTTTTTCCAAATGCTCATAAAAATAGGTTTGTCTTCCCATATTACATGTTTTAGGATATTTTACCCTTGCTCAATGAAATTAATAAAATGAAACTATTGAACTTATGTATATGGATATAATATGTAACAATATTCTACATTATTTTAATTATTCAACACCACATTTTCCTATCAATAAAATCTACAATATATAAATTGTATTTTTCTTCTAAGGACTTTCTATATGAACCCACTATATTATCCTTCATTTAATGACAGATGTTGAACTATATTCTAGAAATCATTTTAGAAGTCTATTTTTTGAATCAAACATATACCATTAGTACTATAAGTTTTAATTATAGGGATTATTACTTATTAATATATTCTATTTATTCATTATAGAAATATTTACACTCCACATAAGTTATATTTTAGTTCTAATGTTTGTTTATTAACAAATAATAATGTTAATGTAATTTTTGGTTATTCATTTATTTTATATCATGGTTTCATTGAAAATAAATTATAATGTGTGGGGTCTATAATATATTACAAATGAAATAGTACGTCTCATGATAACTACTTATATGAGTGTTTTCTGTATTCTTACCATCATTATATATGTATTAATAATTGTTTGTGATTGTTGGTAGAGGTGTTGGAACAATCCATGAAAGTAAGTAGTGTCTCGAAAGAAGTCCATTATTATAATTAAATAACTAATCACATTGCAATGAAATTTATTATTTTTATCATTATATTTATTTATATGGTAAATCGTGGTTTTTTTTTCAGTATCAGGTGATTATTAAAATAGCATTATTTGATTAACATTTATTGTATTTGACATTATTCATTCGTTTTTTATTCTATGATAGCTTCTTGTATACACATTCCCTTACTATATGTTTGATCCCAATATTATAATGTTTCCATCATAGTTAGTTATGATGAAATATATTATACATGACATATACAAAATAAGATAATATATGAAGAATATTTTGGTGATGTTAATTAATAATTATATAGAAATTAGTTGCATACATAGTTGATGAAATATTCATTGGGTAAGAAAGTCATGTGATTTTTTGTATAATTATTTCCCTTTAGTTAAATAAATATTTTAAACCTAAAAGGTCATGGTAATATATTTGGGGAATTATTTTTCCAAAACATATTAAAATTGGATAATTTTTCAATTGTTATTTATTATTCATATCAAATAAGTTATCAAACGATCTAAAATAATGGAACCTTTTTCTCACCAGATAGGAAAAGTATTCTCACAATATATTCCATCTTATATTGATCACATAAGGAATCCTAGGCCTATTACATGAGGTTACATATTATAATCTCACAAAAATAATCATAGTTATCACCTATTTTATGGTATTTGCATCACATGAGGAGTCTCATTATCATCTCATGAGGTGTCCATACACATCAAATAATTATCTATAGTCTTGTAACCTTAATTGTGATCAATTATTATTCCATAATGAAGGGGATGAATCATATTATCCTAATACAATGATCCTTATAATCATTAAAAATATAGTGAGACCATTTATCCACTTGACATAATTGAACATTGATCAACATATAATCATCATGTATGGAAAATAAACAAGATAATGTATTATTGGAATAGATTAAATTAAGCTCATCCCATAATGTGTATCATGATATAATGTCTTATAGATTCTTGGAGTCACTTATTCTAACCATACAATTTAACTAATCATTTATACTGTTATAGGTAGGTTAGAGTGGTTTGGAATCATAATCCATCTTAGATTTCAACCATGATTTACTAAGTACCCCTATCCAAAGCATTTCCTGACATGGCATGAAGATAATTCCCATACCCCACATGAAATAGGCAGAAAAATGGAAATCATGGAAAACCTATGGAAAATAATATTCAATAAAAAACTAAATCTATGTAATATAAATATACTAAATAAGCTTAGTATGATAAAATTTTATTAATAATATAAATGTATAATCATTATCAAAATCAGATTCACTTGTAAAATGTCAAACAAAAGATCTCAAAACATGATATTTCCTGAAATTCTGTTGTATAATTTCACCGCCATACTCACACACCCTACGAATAGAAAAACCATCCCCACCCAACTATTTCATTCCCATACTCGATTCAGATTAAACAATATCTACGTACAGACAAATGTGTAAATAGGGTGTGAGAAAAATAGCCCAATTGGATCAAAAAAATTGTTTCATAAGAAAAAATTATAAAATAAAACAATTATGTTCATTTAAAAAAAATTTAATTTGATATAGTTCTTCATATTTTATTAACAAACATTCATAAATCAACATTTTATCAATTTAATAAAACATGACGATAAATGGGATTCCAAATCATGTCATTAATCATAGAAATAAAAACATTCATGGATCATAAAAAGAGGTAAACCCCATGATATCAAGAGTTTTAGGTAAATTAATATTCTCATAATAATATGGTGATCATTAGGAAAATTGTTGAACACATTACCATGGTAGAATAAGTATAGGGGTTAAAACATTACTCCAAAGGGATGTGCCTTGAAAAATAATAATAAAAACATTGCACACAATGGTGTAGTAGAAATCATATAGGGTATAGATTTCATTACTTTCAATGTATCATTTCCCCATAATTGAAAAAAAATCTATTTTACCACATTATAATAATTCCTTGTCAATTTTATCTTTTAAACCGCAAAAAATAGGCATTGATACCATTTTCTTAACCATTCTATTGGGAAAATAATTTTTCATAAAAATGAGGGAGAAAAATATTTCACAAATAATGTCATTAAAAACATAAAAATATAATTCCAAGATAAAATCATAAACACATATTTTTAAACATCATAGAAAAAACATCAATGAGAATGAAAATATAGTTTGAAGAAAAAACTCATTTTAACAAAACAATATACATAGAAAAAATTGGAACTATAATGATCTGGTATAATGTACAAGGAATGATGAGTCTAGGGTCATAATAATTAGGAAGGATTCTATATCAAGAGTTCCCAAGAATTAATATTCAAATTTAAACATTCAAGAATAAAGAAAACTGATGTAAACACTTACCACCTCAATTATCAAGGAAAATACCACAATGAATGATAATTAAGCCAAAACCCATGAATTCCTTAAAATATAATAAAATATTGTTATAGGAAACCATAATCCCAAAAATACAAAATCATATAATATTATCCATTTATATAAGTAAGAAAAATTAGAATTATAATGGAAAACAAGTCCCAAAAATTTATCAACATAGCAATACAGGACATTATATTTAATCATCATTTCAACCCACAAAGTAAATAGGTTGAGATATCTAATGAATCCCAAAATAATAATTTATATTTAAATTCTTCATAATAGTGTGAAAAAAGAATAAAAAGAATTAAAATATGGTTTCATGGATTTATATGAAAAATGTAAAACTTGACAGTCTAATAAAATAGACACTCCATAGTCCATGGTAGACCGATATGGAAAAAAAATATCATGAATATTAAGGTAATACAAAATAATAGATAAATTATTTCAATTATTTATTGAATAATTTTTTTTGTAAATTGTGATGTCAAAAAAATAGGAAAAGTGGACTACAACACTGGGTAAGAAGCACACCACACAATCCCAAATCTAAGAATGTGGTCACACCATAGCAAAGATCTATACAATATTGACCATTAAATTACAAGATCTATTATTTTCCAAATTCTAAGAAACAATATCATAGTCCATGATCCATGTTGTACCCATGAATTTATTTTCACAACCATGAAATCCATCCACTGCAATTATAACCACATTTCATCATAAATACAACATATATGATAAAAGACAAGAACCAAACTATAGAATTCATTTCAACTTCACCAAATTCTTAGGAAACAACATGGAACATCCATATAAAATATAGACCATATAAAAATATTGTGCACATGTAATAAATTACCAAATAAAAAATAAAAAAATATCTTTATTAAAGTAGTATCTGAAGACGATATGGGGATTTTACAACTCTCCCCAATAAAATTTTGTCTTCTCATATAAATATATGTTAAATAAAGTCTCTATATAATTATTTTTTTGAATTAATTCATAATCAATGACCCCCTATACCATGTCTCATGAGAATTAGAACCTTTTCTTAATTACACTTGATCCAATGATTTAAAATTATCTCATAGAACATTCTTTTGAGATTCAATAACCCAGATTTGTTGTTGGGTCACGAAAATATCTAGTTCATGGTAAAGTTAATATAAATATATAAAATTATAAATTTCTAGATGATAATAATTATTTTGATACATATATAATCCTAGTTTATTATAGTCAATCATAGTAGTGAATCCAAGTTATAATTCACATTTCAATGAATTTCAATGATATCAAACTATCCCATAATTAATGGAGAAGGATTCCATTAATTTCTGAACCCAAACTGACCCAACTAGGATGAGACATTTAATAACACTTGATCACAACTTGAAATAACTAAATAAAGATGACATCATTCCACATAATAATTGTACTAACATTGAGCCATCCTCAAAAATTGAATACAAAATTGTATATTCACTATAGTTTCCTTAATGAATCATCATCCAACCAATTAAGCTTCTATATATGAATAAACCTATTCAGTACAAATGCATGGGGGAAATTAAAAATCCTCAAAGGGTTACCTTATAATGGTTGTTTATTAACTAATGATATATGAATAATTTACCTATATCTAAACGGTTCTTCCAAGAAACTATAATGTCCATGAAACATTAACAAACCTTATCCAATATTATCAGGATATCCCTTTCTGTATACTAATTCTTATGTGGATTATTTATTAGGAACAAAATGATCTGAGTTACCATTTCATCATGGAATACATCCAATGTCCTTTAGATAAAATGAGGGTCCCTTTCTGAGAAAATGTAAAACCGGATCCCATGCATTCATATCGTCCCTTTCAAATACAAAATTATCTCGTCACCCACATTATTGATTCCTTAGATCGGTGTGAGATGAGTTAATTTGGCCAACTCTTTTCTCACTAAACAAATTTAAATCTTACCACTTAAATTTCAAGGAAAATATAAAATTTAATCCATAAAATATCATCCCACATTCATGTTGTCATGAAATTTGGATAAAAAACACAAATTATTCTAGATCTCATCCATAATCTGTGGGAATGTATAACATTGATACATTATGTCGGTTGTCTTCCATTTCATAACAGTACACAAAAACTAATTCATAATGGAACTGATCGTCTCCATGGTTCAAAGGTGGAAAATTCCTAAGGAATGATGATAATATCCAATAACAACCTTTCTCATATACAATGGGTCAACATAACATCTCGTTATGATAGTGCTTCTATATAATGAAAGAAACCATTAACCAATAGTCTCCCCAATATGTAATGAATCCGTAAAACAGGCAAATACTCTATATTAATCTTGCATGTATAGAATAAATTCATGGGAGGATGATGTCACATGAAAACACATAAAAAAATTACCAAAATTCACTTCATTTACTCCCTAGTGTATCTAAGAAAAGAAACCCATCATGTACAATTCTACCCTTTTATCATATACAACATGAAATGGTAAATTATTTGAAAATTATGTCAGATATTACATAAAATTTTCCCATTTTATAAAAAATGATGATATAGAAAATAATTCAATACTCTACACAATGTATCTTACATGGGTTTTAAACTTTTTTAGAAAACATGTACCCCAAATATTTATTATTAGGTTAAATGGAAATAATTTCCCCCAAAATATTAGAAAATAATTTTTTTAGGGTGTAAAAAACAATAGCATGTTCTAAATAATGAGAGAGATAAATATTCTTATAGGAAGAAGTTAACATTATCCATAGGACACAAAATGATAACCATGAATAAAGAAAAATATAAAACATGAAATAGATGAATCCCACTAAAACACATATCCTTGAATGCACCCAGGTATTTCTAGAATTGGTGTGGAGGTCAGACACCAGATTAACACCTTTATGTATTCATGTACCATCAAATATTACTTTAACCATATTATACTGAAGGAATTTAATGGTTATTAATGCTTTGAAACATACTTTTGGTCTACTGATATATAATACTAAACCCTAGATTTATTGAATATAAATTATATTTTTTTCATATTTACTATGACATAAAAAATATAACTATTTATAGATTAACATAGATACCTTGAAATGAGGCCATGTTTCCAAGGAAAATATATTAATAGATCTAGAATTTACACATTGATAATTTATAATAATTTTATTTATCCATAACATTTCCGAAAACAATCATCATGTGAAACACATGATATAATTTAATATTCTAGTAAAATATGTTATAAAGAAAAAAATATGACAAATTATTTAATATACTCGATGAATATCAGGTTCATTATTTCTATAATGATGGAAGGTGAATTTTTCAGGACAAAAAAGTTCTCAAGGTATTTGAAATGGTCACACCTACTCATAAAAGTTTTTTTGTACTATCGAACTTTTTAATGTTGAGTTGGTGATAGCGAGACCAAAGATGAATTTAATAAAACCATTTTTAACATTAAAATAATTTAATAAATACTCAATGTGATGCATGGGGTATTTTTTTATTGAACAATAATCGATTGTGGTTATGATAATCAATTTATAATTGAATATTTTCATTAGTAATCGTGTAAAAAATAATTGAACTATCCAAGGTGGTGTACATGGATATATAAATCACATGGATAATAAATGATCGAACTAAATGTCAATAAATTTCTACTCAGATTGATCAATAATGTATTATTTCATTTACATCAAATGATCATATAGTAACAATCCAATAAATAAATCTACATCCTACTCCATAGGGAGATGTGATATGACACATAAAAATGTCATAAAACACATTGATGGATGAAGGAAGGTTACCACAAGTAGATTACAATCCCATATCTACTATAAAAATACACCAAAATTATTTTAACTATCAGTTATTTACACACCAAACTATATCATCATTCAAATTATACTAGAATCACATGAATGTTCAAATTTTAATTAGTGAAGAACACCCACCAATGATTACAAATTATCCATAATTTTTTGTTGATTGTAACATACTCGCATAATAGATTGTACAATATGTTTGAATTTATTTAATACATCATTATCTTTTTTTTAAAAAAAAATAGGTTTTTAAATGGTTGTTATATAAGATATAGGAATCCTAGGATGAAGGGAAATGGATTTAGAGATCAATGGAAAAAACATGGATAAATTTATTTCACTAACAAGATGGTGGGGTCTTGTGGAATATCAGTGGTGATGGTAGTGGTTCTAAAAAGTATATAAGCCACTATCTAGTCAGTTTTTAATTCATAATTTACGGAATTCATATTCACACTACAGTAGACTAGGGTCTAGACAAAGTTCATCTAGTGAGGCCCACTAGTTATTTGTTGAACCTAGAGTAGGTGATCATTCATTCAATCCTTGTGGGTTTTTATTCCACACATTTTTTTTAAAAACATATAATTTTTTTGACCCACATAGAACTAATAAAAATTTTATACCGCTTATTTTTCATATAAATTATTTTATTATTATCCCCTTACACCTTCAGGATTTACTAATTTAGTGACATAAGAAAAATGATTTTTAAATGATCTTTTAATAATTCATTAGCTTATTTTTTTAGGTGTATGGATATATATTGGATAAGTTAATTCCATGAAGATCCTATGAATATTTATTCCTCTATTCATATTATGGCGGTAGAAAAAATTATTTCACAACATTTCCTAATACAATCATGTTCTTTAATAAGATACAGGTACTGTACATATATGTTTTTAAGAAACATCTTCTTATAACTTTTCATAATATAAAATTTATGATAGAACCTTAAAATATTAATTAATATTTTGTATATTTGTGTATGTATCGATGTGTAAATGAATAAATGTTTGAACAAAAATAGACTTCTCAAGACCGTTGTAAATTTATCAATATGTGGATTATAATTAGTATCATGGTATCTTCTTCACAAAGGTCCCCTTAAAACAATATTATAATGATATAATAATGATGGATCAATGGTAATTATCAAGAAATAAGGTAGTGTCCTTGAATTAGTAAGGAATTCGTGATCTATTCGTAAGTCTATAGCAGATCCTATGATTTTGTGACTCCTCCTTCAACATACCATAAAATAGGTTACATTAAAAAAACCCAAAATTTATCTAATTTTAGAAATACCCATCTTGACATGGATTCATATTGATTCTCCATTCTAAAAATCATTCTAGTCTTACTAGATATTGATCGAGGAATCATTGATGTGTGAGGTCATTCTCTATAGGTGTGTGTTGTGGTTCATATGTCGAACCTTGATGACCATGGAAATCATTATCAGAAACATTGGTGTAGAAAGTTCCTTATATTTGACACCATTTTTACTCTTATTTTAAGATTCGTGATGTGTTAGAATATTTTTTTTCATTCAATGATAGAATTTATTATGGGTTTGTATAGAACATAATACCTATATATGATTATTATTTATAAGAGTATTTATAAAGTATCTTTTTACTATTATTGATTTTATTAACGTATTGTTATATGTTTCTCTTGAAACAAACCCGAGATAATTATAAATGTAATAATAATATTTTTTTTGTATTATTTTGGTTTTGTTCTATCTCGTTTAATATTGCTTCCATAAAAAACAAATGCTTTCAGAATGAAATAACAATTATTTTATTCAATAGAAACACATATACATTACATTGGTGCAAGGGTTTTAAATTACTCAAGGAAAATCATTGAAAGGAAAAATTGAAAAAAATGGATGCCACCCAACATCACAACTAGACCGATTATGTATCCTCCATACATTGAATCCACCAAATCCATTTAAGAAATATTAATAAGAATATACCTAATATAGAGAATTAAAGGAATGTTGATCACCACACTATTAGAACAATAAATAGACTTAATCCTTATAATAAATTGAATAGGTATTTATAAGGCCTTTAAACCCATTTAAGATAATTATGACCGTTATTTTATCCTAATCGATGTTGGAGTTCGAAAATTTGTGACCATTAGAATTTTTTTAAATCATTTATAATGTAATTAAGTATTTCGATTATGTTAAAATTATATAAATAGTTTAACATTGTATCTTTTGTTAAATTAGGAAATGTTGGTAATTGATGTTTTATTTTATATTTAGACTTTGAAATTATATTGCACTAAAACTCAAAATGAATACAAACTGATGAAAATAATTACATTTAGAAATTTCCTTAATGATGAGAAATAATGTTTTAAGATATAAGGAAATATATATATATGATTTATTTTTTATAATTTTTTGTGATTAATAAATTTTTAATATAAAATATGTTGAGTACCCCATATAACTGATGACAACATTAAAGTACAAGTCCTCTAGGTCATCGTACATCTCACAAAGGAAAACGAGGTCAGGACATGTTATGCCAAGCACATGGATGGTTCATGCTGAGTCGTGCACATGCCAAGCTTGGTGTGGGTTATGTGTTCATAGGGGCCCATGTATAAGGCCCAAAAGAGCACAGTGTAGGGTTAGGGCCAAAGCTTGCATGGAGCCCCATGTGTAATTTTCTCTATGTGTGTTTGCATGTGTTATTTCCATATTGAAGGTGAACCATTTTTTAAAAGGAGGTCCCAAATTCCCGAACATTATGATGGGGTATGTCAATTTTAACCTAAGAAAATAATCATAGTTTTTGGTTTCTCCTCACATCATCCTAGCTATCCGCCGCTATTATGATAATAGATTCATCAAACCCACTCCCACATCTTTCAGATCAATCCCAATTTATCTATGTTTTCCATTACTTTTCCTCATCATCTTCAATTAATCCTTTAACCAGGTAGCCTCAACCCACAGATTCCTCGTCCTCCTTTATTCCTCCTCATCTTGTGACCCACCAATCACTCTCCTCAGAACCAGTAATTTCATATTTTTGCAAGTCTACCATTGACAGATTAGTTAAATGCAATCCAAATTGGATTCCTATGAAATATTTACACAAAATACATACATATATAAATATATATTTTAAAACAAATCGTTAATTTATTGTTTACATTGATTAGGGTGTTTATTCTCATTAGAAATATTCATATTCTATTTTCTTTTATTATATGTTATGTTTGAACTCTTTTGTATAAAAGTATATATAAAAAACATATATAAACCCCCATTTTCACACTTAACCCTAAAAGAATTCTTTTTCTCAACAATCCATCGACCACAATACAATTTTATCTTTTTCTTGAAGTCTTGTAAGGGTTTTTTTCATTTTGAAAAACTATTATTTAAATTAATTTATATATAGTTATATATTTATTTATTTTAATCCAAATCTAATTATTTATTTTTTATGATTGATATTAGTGATTAACTGAGATTTTGGAACTATATAATTATTCCATTGATTTATTAATCATTTTTTTAGTTATGAAAATACCATATATATACTTTTTGTATATAGAGTTTTTTATAACATTCAAAACTAAACTATTTTAGGTTTTATATATGTGATTAATAGTTTATAATTGATTTTTATTATGCATATATCATATTTAATGGGTTTCTAGGTTTTTTTTAATGATTTTTTGAAACTCGTATATTTATATTTTTATATATGGTTTTGTATAAATGAAATACTCTTCTTATATTAAATATATATCTAAAGGATGAAAATTATTTTAAAAAGGCTGTTTCCCTTACCTGGATATTTTACAAAATGATTCTTTTGATTCTCTATTTATTTACGAAATACCAATATATACACATTTATGTAAAATTACATAAATATATGTCAATTTGGTATTCATTTAAACATGTTTTTATGGTATTAACTTCTAAATGATTTATGTTTTGAAATTTTTACAATTTATTAGCTCAGAAATAAAAGTTGTGTTTAGGCATAAATATATATGTATATATATATTTATGCTCAACTTTTTACACGTTTTACATTTTTTATTCAATACATGACATTAATGATTCCAATTGCATAGCCTAATTGTACGTGTCATCATGAATACTAATTTATAATTAAAAAAATAACAAATCCTTTTTTTAATTATGTGCCCATTATTTTAAAAGGGATTATTTCTTTATTATATTTTAATGCATACATCCCAATTTATAGTTTTAGGATAAATGGATGGAATTATCTATTTTAAATAAATAGATATACATTAATAAACCCATATAGTAATGTGTGGTTAATTATTTTCTTATGAAAAAATATATCTCATGAAATGAATGATTTGCATTTTTAAATATTATATTTTTATTCATAATGAATCCCCCATAATGAAAACTATTAAATATTAAATTTTTTGTTTTAATTTGATTGACAATATCATTTAAAAGTGTATGGTTTAATCATGAATGATAAGTATCATAAATTAAAAAAAAATTCTCTTTTGTATATAAAATGTTAGCATTCACAAAATATGAGTATTGAATTTAAGAGTTATTATTTTGTGTGCCAAACCAAGACAAGTTATTATTTTATGTGAACCGATTATCATCACATGTGAAAAAGAGTGTCTAATTGTCAATGCATGTATTTCATAAATTTGATATATCCATATCCTAAAGTAAAAATACAAACAATACAATATTTAGATTAATATGTAAATTTATTGCATGATTTAATTTATTTGTGAATAGAGAAAGTTATTTCAAGAATGATGTTTATCTCATATTATAAATTATGAATTAACAAAATAATTATTCAAAGTGGTGTGGGAGACATTGAATAAGTGACATTTAATTATTCAATTTGGTATTGGACACATCAAATATAATACATAATAGACATATGATGAATGTATTAGACTTATTATGTGATGTGTGAGGCCTTATATAACCTCTCATTGATTCAGTAGGTCTCATGAGACAAACAAGTTCATGGCATGAGGCCTGGAATGAATGTTTATGTATGGCCTTGACACGAGGCCTTGACACAATATTATTATTGTAATCCATTATGAATTCCCTCATAATTATCCTATTATTTGGAATTAAATTTAATTATTTATCGAATAAAATATCCATGGACAATGATCAACATCAAATGAATCAGTGTTATTTAGTTTTATATATTCATGTGAGAATGGGTTTATGTCTTATATAAATGTTTGAAAAAAAATTAAAATTTATGTTTCCAAAACATAATGATAAATTATACTATTTTATATGACATTATGAATAAATAATACTTTATTCTCACCTCTGGAATTTCATTTAATGAATTGTTTTGGTTATTATCCATTATATAGGAGTCATTATATTCATTTATTTTCAAGTACATTCTATTCATATAATTATTTCTATTTAAATCTATTAAATATGCTTAAGAATTTTGATGCATGAGTTAAAATAAATTTTATTTTTTAATAAATCATGAAAATTGTGATGACATGTTAATTGAAATATTATTTTTTATGATTTTACTATAAGGGTTTTAACCAAAAAAATTCACAAAAAATTATTTACTAATGGTTTTGTTTTAAAACCCCTTACAAGGGAATTTTTGTTCTCACAATATTTATATAAATTATTTTTACAAGTTTAGTGGAAGTGCATTAATTAATTTCTAATGAAAAAGCTTCACTCTAGGGTTATCATGGTTAATGTTTACTAAACATTGTATTTTTTTTCTCAAATGTAATATTGGATTCTAATTCTCCTGAACATGGTCTAGTAAAAAGATACTATGTTTTATTTAATGTTTTTTATTTATTAAAGATTCATTTATAAAAAAACACAGACACCATTTGTAACAGGTGATTCCAGTTTCTCAGGTTTGGGTTTTTATAGTTGGTATTAGAGGAACTACCTAGTGAACTTCAGAAAATTAAAATTAAACTGCTAACTTAATTATTTTTTTTAAAAAAGAATTATTTTTTAAATTTTCATATGCAAGGAAGAGACAAGAAAACTAATCTCTTGTCCCTTCCAGAAGTGATACTAGAAACGATAAGGTAAAATTCATGTTCGGATGTATTCAAGCCTTTTAAAAACCTATGTTTTTCTTGTAATCAACTGTATATAATGTCCAGCACCCCTATAGTACTCCAATTATTCTGAGGGATGAGTTTCATTTACTTCCTCATAATGCAGGCCCAAAATTCATTATAATTGGGATGGGAAAATTATTTCAAGGGTCACTTAAGATGTTTTATCAAGTTTGAAAGGTATATGTCTTTATGTAATTATCTAAAAGCTAGTAAAGAGGGTGAACTCCATAAAAACTATCTATTTAATCTCCTAAAAATAATATCCAAAGTGAGGCTTTATGATTTTATAATTTTAGAAGACAATGTGGTCCAGTTGTTCTATAGGAATCATGTCCTTTTTGATATCTCTGATCATTTCATCTCCTGTTAGATTCACCTGAGGATGGATTTCTGTATAAATGAGTTTGACTCTAGCTCCTCGAGGTGTGTTTTGAAAAAATAAATTACAGAATTTAGAACTACTTAGGAAACCATGACAATATAGAATAACACACTCCTATGGTATTGGTAAAGTAATAAAATAATTTTTTGTCATTAATTTATTTTTAATTAAATAAATAATAATTTAAACATATTTTGTAGGACACAGAGTATGATGTAAGAAGGTATGGGTTGTGGAAGTGAATGATTATAATTTAATTGTGTGGGTACAATTTTGTTACAGGGGATATTTTAATGCCCCTGAAATAATTATAAAAGTAATAATAATATTATTGTTAGTATTCTGGTTGTTTTTTTTTGATTAATATTGGAACCTTCCAAAAAAATACTTGTAGAATGATATATGTAAAATTTTATGATATAAAAACACTGATACATTACATTGATTCAATGGATTTTGTTTTACTAAATGAAACTCATTTAGAGACCTAATAGAAAAAATTGAAAGCCACGAAAAGATCACAAATATAATGATTATGTATCCCCCTTTCCTTGAATCCACCAAAACAACAACAAAATAGTAAGAAGAATAGCCATAAAATAGATAATAAAATGAATGAAGAGGGTCATCCTTTTAGAAAAATAAATTAACTTAATCATTGGAATTATGTGAACATGTGATTATAATGCTTTTCTAGCCATTTAAGATAAATATGGCCATTATTTTCTCCTAATGGATATGGGAGTTTAGAAATATGTGACCATTGCTATATTTTTAAATCCATTTTTATTTTTTAGACATTTCAAATATTTTAAAAAATATTATATACTATAATGTTATATTTTTTTTAAATGATTACATGATTTTAATTGAAATTGTATTTTATATTTAGATTTTTAAATTATAATGTTCTAATACTCCAAATGAGTAAAAATTTCTAAAAATAATGACATTCAGAATTTTTTTAACTATGATAAAAAATTAATTATTTATAAGGAAATTAATATATATATTCTATTTCACTTAAATATTTGATTTTAATACATTTTTGTTAAAACTATATTGAGTACCCCATATGAATGAGGACAAAGATGAAGGTCAAGTCCTGAAGGTCAGTTGGAATCTCAAAAAATAAAACTGAAGGAGGGCCATGTCAAGCCTAGTGCATCAATGGTGCATGTCGAGTCACACACGATCTGTGAATGGTGTGGGATAAACATGAGCCCAAGCCCATTTATAAGGCATACAGGGGAGAGGTGTAATGTTTTTCCCACATCCTGTGTTGAGCCACGTGTGTATGGGACTCTTTGTGTGTGTGTGTGTGTGTTATTGGCATATGTTCATTGCGACATTGATTATAAGGTAGTCCCAATGTGCATACCACTTTGATGTGGGATGAAAATTTTAATTTGGGGAAATAATATTGGTCGTTGGTTTCTCCTCACGTCATAACAGCCATCCACCTCTATTAAGGCACTTGATTCATCATGCCTAATCCCACAGTTGTTCGATCTAGATGAAATGATCTGAACTATCCATCCATTTTCCACTTCCCAATTGATGAACCCTTGACCAAGTGACCCTTTACATGTGTATTCCTCCTCATCTAATATTCTACCTCAATCAGTGACCCTTCCATCACTCTCCTTGGACCTAGTCATTTCATTTTCTCACAAGTCTACCATGGGTGAATTAGTTTAATGCAAACCCCATTGTATTTCTATGTCTGATTCCCTAAACAGGTTATATAATAAAATGACCGATTAATTTAGGGTTTACATTTATTAGGGTGTTTTTTCTCATTTTCATTAGTAATATTCATGTTTCATTTTTTAAATTTTATGTTTGAACCACTGTGTATCAAAATATATATACACATCATATATAAACCCCTGTTTTCACACATAATCCTAAGGTATTTCTTCTTCTAAACTCTATATCAACCTCATCTCTATTAGATCACCTTCTTGAATTAATGTAAGTGTTTTTTTATTTATTTTAATTAATATAATACCCTTAGTTACATTTTTTATATATGGCTATATATATAATGAATTTATTCTAAATATGGTTTAGGTTTTCATATGTTTGATATTATTGATTAACTGTTGTTTTTGAAGTATTTGATGACTTTTAAGGTTTTTTTAATCTTTATTTTAGTTACGAAAATCCCATATATAATTTTTTTATATACGGTTTTATACAACATTAAATCCTACACTATTTTAGCTCTTCAAAATGTTGATTTCCAGTATTTAATTGATGTTTATGAATTATAGAACACTTTAAAAGTTTTATTTGTTTTGTTTTTTGAGTTTTATAAACTCGTATATCTATATTTGTAAATTTTATTTTTTATAAATGGCATAATTAATATATTTTATGTTTCTTTTGAAATGACAATTTTTTTAAAAAAAGGTGTTACCCCAACCCACATATTTTACAGAAAGAGTCTTTTGATTCTATATTTATTTTTGACAAATTATTATATATATTATTATGTTAAATTTAATAAACATATGTCAATTATGTTTTCATTTTATGAATTTTATAATTGTATTATTTTTTCTATGATTAATGTTTGGAATGTTGAACAATTGATTAAATAAAAAATAAAATTTATGTTTGGAATATATATATATATATATATATATATGTTTGTGTGTGTGTGTGTATAAACATATTTATACTCACCTTTTTACATGTTGCAAATTTGTAAGTCAATCAACTAATTTAATGTTTTTGATTACATAGCCTAATTTTTTGTGGGATCATGAATACTAATTTATAATGTCAAACAATAACAGTACCATGTTTTTTTATTGTGTACAAATTTTTTTAAAATGGATCATTAACTTGTTATCAATACATGAATACATCCCAATTTATATTATTAGGATAAATGGTTGTAATTATCTGTTGTTTAATACACACAAACACACACATATATATATATAAACACATATAGTGTTGTTTTTTTAATTATTTTCTTATGCATGAATATATCACATAAAATAAATGTTTTAAATTTATAAATATTATATAATAATTCATGTTGAATTGAACACAATGAATACATTTAAT
This sequence comes from Viscum album, assembly GCA_963277665.1. Taxonomy (NCBI): domain Eukaryota; kingdom Viridiplantae; phylum Streptophyta; class Magnoliopsida; order Santalales; family Viscaceae; genus Viscum; species Viscum album. The sequence goes on along the minus strand of OY728126.1, from coordinate 640,150,381 downwards.
TATTAATGTTAATTATTTAATTTTATTGACAATCCCATTTACCAACGTATTGTTTAAACATGTATGATAAGTATCATAACGTCAAAATTGAATTTTTTTTATAAAATGATTACATTTATAAAACAACGGTATTGAATTTAAGGGTTTTTATTTTATGTGACAACCCAAAATAATCTATTATTTTAGGTTCACCATTTATCATCACATGTGAAATATCATGTATGTTTGTCTATGTGTTTCGTTGAAAAACATGATATAGCCATTTCCTAACGAATATCTAAAAAATGAATTTTTTTTATTAAATATTTCACGTGTTTCATGATTCAGTTAATATATGAATATATATTATTATTATATGAATGATATTTATCTCTTATGAAAATTTATGGATTAAAATTTTAATTCATCAATGTGGTATGGGAAACGTTTAATAAGAGACATTTCATTATTCACTACTGTGTGGGATAATTTGAATATAAGATACACTATAGGTATGAAGAATTCATTGGACTTATTATGTGATAGGTGAGGCCCACTATATCCTCCTGGTTTATCGGTAGGTCTCATTGGAAGAACTAGGTCATGGGATGAGAACATGACCAAATGTTTATTTATGGTCTTGGCTCGATGCCTTGAAAGAAGGTTATGATTGTCCTAAATAATTAATTCCCTCATAATGATCCCAGTAAGTGGAATCCATTATTATTATTTATCTAATAATATATCTATATCCAATTATCAACATCTAATGAATCAGTGTAATTATAATTTATACTTTCCAGTGATCATATATTGAATTTTTATATACATGTATAAAATGTAATAAGTATTTATGTTTTCGACCCACAATGATAAATTCTATTGTCATATGTGTAATTATGAATAAATATCACATTATTTGTGCCACTATAATGTCATTTAATGATTTTGTTTTGTCATTATCCAACTTATAGGAGAAACTACAATCATTTCTATTCATCTTCATGAAAATTTTATAATTTTTTCTATTTATAACTACTAAATAAGTTTATAAATCTGAATTTTTTGTAATCCTAAATGATGTATCAGAATATATCATGAAAATGGTGATGGAATGTTAGGGGAAATATTAATTTTCATGATTTTAATTCATGTGGTTAAAGGAAATATATTAATGAAAAATAATTTCATAATAGTTTTTTTAAACCCCATACTGGGGTTTTTTTCCCACTCTATGTATTCAAATTATTTTACAGGTTTAGTGGTATTTACATTATGAATTTTTAATGAGGATGTTTATCGATGATGTTACCATGATTAATGTTTACAAAATGTTGTAATTTAGTACCCGAATGTAATACTGGATTCTAATTCTCCAGAACCTAGTCTAGTAAAAGGATCCTCTATTTCATTTAATATTGTGTAATTATTCAAGATTCTTTTTAACAAAAATTACACAGCATTTTTATGGGCCCAGTCCAGTTTCTTGGGCTCAGGTTCTTACAATTGGTATTAGAATAATGACTTAGTAAAAATTGAAAATTTATAATAAAACTAATAATTAAAATATGATTTATAAAATGAAATTATTCTTATACATTTTCTAATGGAAGGTAAAGACTGGAAAACTAATATCGGGTCCCTTCCAGATGAGATACTAGAAACAATAATGTTAAATTTATGTTTGGATGTATTCAGGCCTTTCATAAACCTACGATTATCTTGAAAACAACATTATCAATTTTCCACCACCCCTAGTGCTATCAAATTTTCCTAAGGGTTGGTGTTTCATTATATCTTCATAGTGCATGCACAACTTGCATTCTATGAGTGATAAAGATATTATTTTGAAGTCCTGCGAGATGTTTTACAATGTTTTAAAGGTATCTGTCCTTATAGAATTTTCCGGAATCTACTGAATTCAAAAGCCTTGGAAGAACCTATATATTTCAACTAATAAGCATCAGTTCGTATCGGAGGCTTTATGATTTTGAAATTATTTAAAACAAGGTCGTATGATTTGTCTATTGGAATAAATTCCTTTTTGATATAATAGATATTTTAATCACATTTTACATTCACCTAATATATGATATCTATATACTATATTTCGACTCTAGCTTCACAGGGTGTGTTTCGACCAAATAAACTGATGAATTTAGAACAACCTTGGATAATATTCCAATAGGGAATCACCAAGTCTTGAATTTCAAGTAAAGGTAAAAATTAAAAATATTTCATTCAACATTTTTTAATTAAATTAATCACAATTTAAACATATTTTTTAAGACATCGAGGATGATGTCAGATGGTTTGTGTTGTGGATGATTATGAGAAAAATAGAATTGTGAGGGCCCATTTCTGTTAAAGGGGGATATTAAAATTCCCTGAACATAATTATAAATGTAATATAATATTTTTTAGTATTATTATTATTTTTGTTTTGATTAATATTTTTGTCATCCAAAAAATTCCATACAAAATCAAATAAGAATCATCTCATTAAATAGAACCAATGATACATTACATTGATGCCATATATTAGAGTTACTCAAGGAAACTAATTGAATGAACTAATAGAAAAAACATAATGCCAACCAACATCACTACATAGCTGATTAAGTATCCCTCATCCCTTGAATCCACCAAAAAATGAAATAAATAGAAACAAGAAAAGTCACAATACAACGAGTCAAATGAATGTAGAGAACCATCGTCATAGAACAAGAAATAAACCTCATCATTGGAATACCACAAACCAGTATTTATAAGGAAATTTTTTAATGTTGAAGATAAATGTGTCCTTTATTTTCTCCAAATAGCGGTTGGATTTTAGAAACACGTGACCATTTAATTTTTATAAAACCTCAATAATGTAATTAATTTTTTCAAATGTTCTAAAATGCTTTAAATATTTTAATTTTATTTCTTTTGTTAAATGGTGACATCTTTTTAACTAATGCTGTAGTTTATATCTAGATTTTGAAATTATAATTTTCAAAACTCAATGATAATAAAATCTTATAAAGATAATGATATTCAGAATTTTATTTTCTATGATAAAGCATATTTTTTATATATTGAAATTAATATATATGTTATTTTTTATTAACAATTTGTTTATAAGAATATTTTGACAAAAATATAGTGAGTGCCCCATCGAACCAAAGAAATTCAAGAAGGATAAGTCCTCGTAGTCAGTGCGAATCTCAGAAAGGTAACCTAAGATGGTCCATGTCTGGCCAAGTCCATTCATGGTTTATGTTGAGTTGTACTAGAGTCGTGCATGGTGTGGGTTAAGCATGCACACATGCATGAGTATAAGGCCCGTTGGAGCACAGTGTAGGGTTTGTACTAAAGCCCACGTGGAGCCCCATTTTTAGGAGCCCTTGTGTGTGTACATGTTTTATTGGAATACGGTCGATGATTCATTTCATATAAGGAAGTCTCAATGTCCCTACCATTTCAACATGGGATGAAAATTTTATCCCGATGAAATAATTATTGTCGGTGTTTTCTCATCATGGCATCCAACTCATTAACCTCTATTAAGACACTCTATTTATCATGTCAACCCTCGTAGCCATTCAATCATGAAGAAATTTTATGGTCCATCCATATAGTTTCCTCTTCTTCATTAATGAACCCTCGAACTAATGAGAATCAAACTGTGGATTTCTCATCCTCTACTTTTATTCTTCATCCTGTGACCCTTCCATCACTCTTCACGGACCTAGTCATTTTTTTGTCCTCATGTCTACCATGGTTCATTAGATTAATAAAAACCTCATTGTATTACTATATAAGATTTCCTAAACTATGTATATAATAAAATGACTGATTAATTAACAATTTTATTCGATTAATGTGATAATTCTAATCTACAATAATAATAATAATGTTTTAGGGGATTTATATTATGTTTGAATTGTAGTTCACAAAAATATATATTAATAGCTTATATAGACCCCCATATTCACACATAAATCTCAATTATTTCTTCTTCCCAAATCTCCATCGACATTTTCTCAATTTGATATCCTTCTTGAAGTCATGTAAGGGTTTATTTTGCTTTGTTTTCAATATGAAAACCCTTATTTTCCTTTTTGTGTATATACGGTTACATATATATATATATATATAATCCTAATCTGATTTTTGTTTTATGTGATTAATATTAATGATTTTCTGATGTTTTTGAATTATATAATTCCTCTAAGGGATTATTAAACTTCATTTTAGCTATGAAAATATTATATATACACTTTGTGCATATTTTGTTTTATTCAACATTCAATCCTAAACTATTTTAGGTTTTGTAAAAATTGACTACCAATATTTATTGGATTTTTATGATGCATATAACACATACAAACGTTTTCTATGTTATTTTTTTTCAAGTTTTCTAAATTCATATATTTATATTTGTTTATACGGTTTTGTATAAATTGAATCATCATCCTTTTTATGGTTATTTTTTAAGGACTAACTTTTATTTTAAAATGGGAGTTTCCCCCACCTGCATATTTTACTTAAGGATTATTCTGATTTTTTTTATTTATGTGAAACCAATATATATAACTATGTATAATTCCATAAATATATAATAACTCCATTTTCATTTAAATTTGATATTAATAGTATTAGTATTTCTATGATTTATGTTCTCAATGTTGTATAATTGATTAGATCGAAAATAAAATTGTCGTTTAGGAATAAATATATAGTTAAAAACATATTTGTACACACCTTTTTACATGATTTTCATTTGTAGGTCAATACGTGAATTTAACGTCTTTATTACATGGAATAATTGTATGTGTGATCAAGAATAATAATTTATTATGGAAAATGATACCAAAACCTTGTTTTTTATTGTATCCCCCCAATTTTATAAGGGATAATAATTTTTTATGACTACATGGATACATCACAATTTATAATTTTATGATAAAGGATATGAATTATATATTGTTTAATAGATATATATAAATGCATAGACACATATAGTGATGTGTGTTTAATAATTTTCTTATGTATCAACATCTCACATTATATTAACGTTTTCTATTTATAAAAATTATATTTTAATTCATGATGAATCATCCGTAATGAATTCTATTAATTATTAATATTTATGATTTCATTTTATTGACTATCCCATTTATCAGTGTATAATTTAATCATGAATGGTAAGTATCCTAAATTCAAAAACATATATTATTGTATACGAAATTTTTATTTTCATGAAACAAGGGTTTTTAATTTAAGCGATATAATTTTATTTTTCAAACCTATACATTATATTATTCTATGTGAACTAGTTATCATCACATGTGAAAAAGCATGTCTGTTTCTTCATGCATCTCTACGATAAAGTTGATATAGCCATATCCTAAACTATTAATGAAAAAACAATTCAATTTTTAGATTACTCTTTTCATTTATTGCATGATTTAATTTTTTTATGAATATAGATTGCTATTGAATGACTGTGATTTTTCACTTATGATATGACTTAGATTAAGAATATAATTATTAAATGTGGTGTGGGAAATGTTGAATCAGAGACATTTAATTATTAAATGTTGTATGGGGTAGTTTGAATATAACAAATATTAGACATATGAGGATTGTATTGAACATATTATGTGATGGGTGAGTCCTTTTATAGCCTCTCAGTACATCCTTAAGTCTCAAGACACAAACTTGGTCATGGAATAAGGCCTTGAAATAATGTTTATGTGTGGTATTGGGAAAAGGACTTGATAGAATGTTATTATTTTCCTATTTTATCCATTCCCTCATAATGATCTGAGAAGGTGGATGTCCATGAGATTATTTACCTAATAAAATATCCATGTCCAATGATCAACCTCTTATGAATGAGAATTATTCAGTTTTATACTTTCATGTCTGCATGGATTTATGTTTTATATACATTTATAAAAAATACCTTAAATTTATGTATCCAAACCACAATGATAAATGATATTGTTTTATGTGCATTTATTAATCAATAATTCTTCATCCTCACCATTGTAGTGTCATTGAATGATTATTTTTTTATCCTACTTATAGGAAGCACTACAAGCATTTTTGTTCATGTACATGCATATTTCATAATGATATTGATTTATAACTCATAAATAAGTTTAGAAATTTTTAATAATGACTTATCCTAAAATATATATCAGAATCTATCAAGATAATGGTGTAGACATGTTATGTGAAATATTAATTTTCATTATTTTAATCAATGTGTTTTTAAAATTGTCTATAAAATATATCGTAATGGTTTGGAATGATAACAAATTATTGGGAATTTTTGTGATCAACCGATGTATTTAAATTATTTATTCAAGTTTAGTGGATGATCCATAATTAATTTCTAATGAGGAAGCATCACTCAAAGATTACATTGATTAATGTTTACTAAACTATGAAATATTTTACACGAATGTAATACTGGTTTCTAATTTTATACAACCTGGGACAGAAAAAAGATACTTTGTTTCATTTAATTATGTGTGTTTATTGAAATTTCTTTTTTTAAAAAAATTAAACATAATTTTAAAGGTCCTAGTCTGGTTTCTCATGCTCGAGTTCAAACATCTCTGATATGCTATTGTCGATTCAATAATCTTTAATTATAAGGATGTTCCTTGTTATGTGTGTTTTCATGATATTACAAGTTCTTTTCTTCATAATAATAATGGTTAACACATCATGGTATGATTAACCATTAGTAGGGGAGTGTCCATGAAATGAAATAAAAACGACGGTGCACCCATAATGGGTTTTGTGCATAATAGTGTTACATCTCAGATAGAACTCAATCCCTTGAGGATACCAAGGAACTTGTAAGAAATGGATACATTATGGATGTTGAGAAACATGTATAGTCAATTCCATGAGGTTTTTAGTGACATGTAGGAAAACCTTTGACTACATATTGATCTTTTCTAAAATCATGATAATCAAACCATCATTGAGATGGTGTTGGTGTGTTTGGGGGTAATATTGTCTTGGTTTGCACACAAGTATTCGGAATTTGGTTTTTTAATCATACCCTCACAATTATTTTTATCATGAAATAAACTATAATAAATGTGGAGTATTGTTAAATTCTTATTTTTTGTTCCCTAATAGTTTTTTTACTCACAACCTACAAGTGAATCTCGATGTGTGTGTAAACATCATGTATAAGGTTATAGGTTAAGAAAAGGGGACCATGGTTGATGGTGGAGATGAGGATCTATAGATTGTTTAAGGATCATAAAAGACTCAATAATGTTAATTATAGTATATTTACAACCCTTATTAGTGTGTTAATTTATTTTTACATGAATCATAGGGATCCAATTTATTTATTTATTGTATGACATGTTAACCATTTATATTAATTATTTAAATGTTTTTCAATCTATGTTTTTGTAATTTATTTATATTATTATCTAAAGGATATTATTTAGATGATATAATATATCCACAATGATATAATCACCTTAGCTACTAGTTTATATCCTCTAACGTATGTGGATTCACACATGATGTCATGTGGATATCCAGCTTAGACATGATGGTTTAAGTCATAATAGTACAAATTGGTATCAAAGAATAGTTATATTACATTATTTTAGACTGACCAAAGATAGGATATAAATTAGATATTATTTTGGGTATTAGTTATTGTAGTTCATATATTCTTTCCTACGTCAAGTGTAATAGTCATTAATGTTAACAATAATGAGAATGTTGTTATTGTTTAATGGGATTTTTATAGCGTTTATTCATCATGACTAGGAATGTGGGATCAAATAACACACACAAACATATATATATATATATATATTCTTCTATATAGTAATCGATTTCATTAATTCCATTAATTTTATATCAGTTTAGGATATACTTGTATTCCATGAATATATGATATATCATTTTTTAATACAATTGTGATATAACTCTTTTCATTAATTTATTAAACTATATGATTCTATTTTATATATATATATCATTGTGAATAATTTTTGTGATTAGATACCATGATTAGTTCATGGAAGGATATACGTTGTGTTATGAGTAGACACTTAGATGAACAACATGTGATCCAAGATCCCATGTTTTATCCAGGGGAGTAGGTTGTGATATAACTTTAGCCGAAAATCATTCCACTTAATCCTACACATGGAAGATAAGAACTGAGGCCTACGAATGATTATTCTAAATACATCCATATCCTGAATCCTCCATCCTATAATGGAACTAAAGGGCCTCATGTTATAAATGATTTAATAGAAATCATCAAGGGGTCAATTATCTCATTGAGACAGATGAGGAATATATGGTGAAATAAGAAATATTCTACATATAGGGAACTACTAGTATGTGGTTGTGTGTCATATGACATGTTGGATAATGTGAGGGTCTCAAATATGATAATTTCTAGGTAATTTACGTTGATAAATTTATTCCCAATATAGTAAATGTAAAAAAATAATTGTAGTTTATAGAGCTATATCACATTTCAATGATTTTATCTTCACAGTACAAACATTTCACAGAGCATCTAAATTATCCTCATATCGTCGATTGGAATCTAGGACAAATGAACAAAACATTGGAGATATTCCTTTTTCCATACATCATAATAATGATTATATAATTAGACTTATGATACATATTGTGGTTTTTTCATATGAAATTGACCATAATGAAATTCATTGAAAAGAATTGAGTAGTTTTTCATCATATAAAATTCAACACAATGGATGGTGGACCTCCTTCTACTATAATGACTGTTTCATCAGGAAGTAAAAATTGGAAGACCAATTATGTGACATAGGGTAGTGGTATGATAAATCACTATAATATGTTCTTTTCATCCACATTAAAAGGTATTCTGTTGTACTTATAATATGGGAATGTAAAAAATTATCCAAATATTGTGGCATCATCTCAATAAAACATCATTTATATGTGTCAAGATGATCTATATTAAACATTATTGTATAAGTGATTATAGGAACAAGATTTATATTGTTGGAGGAAATATGAAATTTATGACCTATGGATCATACTACAATCCTTAGAAGTATTATCTGATGAAAAAGACTTAGAATGATCATGTGCATCTTGAAATAGGTCACATTGTTATGGAAAGATCATTTTATTCTGTGGATCAAAATCTAAACTATGTTGGAGAGGGAATGCATACCATTTTAGTTTTGGCCATGATCACTTGTATTATGTGTATTACTTTTTTAGATATCGATGTTTCCCATTCAAATTTATTTATACATGTTGAGATGAAATTAAACTATAAGCCACATTATCTTCTAAGTTACATTATAACGATACACAATTGGGAACAAAAAGTGGAAAATTTTCAGTGATGTACAGATTTTTATATATTAATTTCCATTTATATACATCATTTGGACATAGTTATTATAAAACTTTTGAGGATTGATGTGATTCATGGTTTGGATCAGCTGACCATCTTTTGATCTCACATCTAACCCAATAAAAAATGGTTATAATTTACATCAAAATGGAAGATAATTTTATGATGTCCAATGAATGAAAATTTTGATTAGGTATAGTTTTTCAATACTTAATTCATCACAGATTTTTCAAAAACAAATTTAGTCTTTCCTCTTTGGGTAGGATCAGTGCAAACACTATCATCATTTCTCTATTTTTGGATCCCAATAAAGACATATTATCAAATTATTTCCTAAAAATTTCACCTGATATAGGATTTTATTTTGATATAGGAATTCTGGTTGGGGAATAAATCACATCGATACACACATATCATATGGTTCTGAACTACATTAAATAGATGAAGGAATAAAAAGAAAACATTCAATAGAAGGACATAATTAGGCTGAGTACTTCATTACGAGGTTTATCAACAATTTATAGAAGGAATATTATAGTATTTTATTTATTATAGATTACAAGAATATGATTCAAGTACTAATGAAATATTTATATCTTTTCACATCATCGATGATATTTTTAATTAGTTATGGGGTTCTTTGTGATTCTATAAATAGAATATCTTATTGGAAAATTAGTAGTAATTGTTGAGAGAAAATTACATCCCAAATATGGCGTTTTAATGTATTTTTGGAATATTTGAGTATTTTTTGATTACATTTGGAATGAATAATGTCATAGTAAAGTTCATGGAACTCAAAAAAAGGAGTGTCTAAATTTATCTAGATAGAATAATCATGTTTTCTATTGATAATTTACACAATAATTCATCAACACTAGAGTATCATGATCCACATATTTCTATAGACATATGTAAACATCGAGAACATAAAATTTGTGGAACATTATTGAATATTAACATTTGGAATCATATGGTGAAATTGATTGGGAATGTGTGGTTTGAGGTTGGTATATCCATTTACTCAGATTAAGTGCACGTAGTTTTGTCCTAGATGTGACCACAAAATATGATTCTGATCAATTAATTTATGGGGTTACATGGACATTAATGATGTTTTATCTTCAACTTATATCATTTTATGGTACCCATGACTATACTTATAAATAATGGAGTGATGTTCTATTAGTCACCACTATGTGAAGAGTCCTTTATTTAGGTAAATAGAAATTTACTACAACTCATATCTTAATAAATCTGGAGCTAAGGAGTGGCTATTTTTTATAATTTGATGAATCATAAATTGGTGTGGGATAAATACATCTACATTGTTTTCATGTAGTAACATATAGTTCTAATTAGATATAACACCATTTGTCGAAATATCATACCCATGATTTGGATCAGACATTTGTGGTTAATACTTTTACATGGTGGTGAAACTATATATTTTCTGAGAGGGTTGTTGTTTACATGGACCAAAAGAGCCTCTTTTACATATTTACTCAATGTGAACTTAATATTAAGAAGATTTATCGGGTATATAATCTATATATGTTTTAATATTAGATATTATATTCACTAGTTTTGGGTAACATCATTACTGATTCCCTTATCAATATGACTAAGGTAGCATTGGAGTAGTTGAATTGACTTCGGGGGACGACAGGATCCTGATGATCTTATTCCCTAACTATAGGATGGGGGCCTCTAAGGATCAGGGATTAATGAAATGATATAATTGGTGGTAAATAAATTAATTAGTACACTACATAAATTTTCTAGATGAGATTATCCTAGAATGTTCATTGATGTGAGAATAGCTAGTAGGCAGTGACCAAGTACCCTTGTGGTTGTCAGATGAAGATAATTTTATCCTTTTTCATGAGAGTGTTATAGGCACACTTAGATTAGTGAATATATAATTAGATACATATATACCTCTATTTGGGAGAAATATATTGGTGTTTTAAACATATAACACAACATTAGGTGATTGTTCTGGTGACCTTAGATGAATAGGTATGTTGTATGATTTGTTTCCTGATTCCATACCTTCCAATGGGTAAAATCCAAGAAAAAAAATATAATTTTACTTCTCCGTCCTCTCTTGAGACCAAGTGGATGTGGTAGGACACCATGATGGAATATTTTATGGGGGTACATCGGACTTCAAGGATCCATGATCATGTCTTGGTGACTTTCAATCTGTTAATGATGGTTTTTCATTTCATTCCAATCCATAAGACTCAATCAATAAAAGTTCTTGGAATATTTATGTATAAGAAATATAATTCTATTATGGATTTAACTTTATAATTGTAACTGATATAGATTTAGGTTTCACATTGTGATTTATTAAGGGACTATAGAAGTCCTCAGTTGCTTATCTATGATTGGAAAATTCACCGTATCCAAATTCATATATCCAATCTGAGAAGATGATACATATGTCAGAGTATATGATGTATGCTTGTGTTTAGTAGATTGGTGGTGCTCATTATGATCACATAACATTTTTTGGTTTCTATCCAACAATATTTACAAGGAATTGGTTCATATGAAACATTATATGGTCGTTTATGGTAGGCGATTCCATTTATGACATTATTAGAATCAGGCTAGTGGGGTAGTATTTTGGGGCCCAAGTATTATAAAAGAGACCTCTGAGTGAGTGAATATCATTTAGAAGAGTTTTATCATAGACCCTAGAAATCATATTTATTATTCTAATTGTAGGAGGATACCATTGAATTTCTATGTATGTGAACATGTTATTCTATGAGTGAGTCCTCTTTTAGTTTGTGGATGTTTGAAGAAGAAAGGTAATCCTCATGATATGTTTGACCCATAATGATCATCGAGAAGGATGGTATGGCGATTTACCATCTTGATCGTCCATATTTCTAACAAGGTATTCGTAAAATGTAGGACATGTCTTATATCTAGAATTATATTATAGAACCCACACATTTTATCAATTATAAGGATGTTTTTTAGCCTAGTGTTTCATACATAGAGTTCCTGAAGTTGATTTTATATTAGAGAAGTAATGTCAATTAGTGAAGACGATACCACTATTATAGATTCTAGAGTGTCATGGATGGATATATGTAGATAATTAGAAGTTATAGGATGATGTTAGATATCAATTTATTGAGTTTTCTTTGCATAACCATTAATGGGACTTATCGATAATGAAAAATTATTAGAAGATGACAATTATAAAATACATTTTTAATAAATTTTATTGGATGTAAGAATTTATTTAATTCATCATTGAATTATTTTACTCAAGTTTATGAGACTTAGTGGTGTGTCTTTATGATACTGGGGTCTTCAGATGAATTTATAGGAATATATTGTTGAAAGGATGCATGGTGTTTAATAAATGTCCACTGAAAAAATTGGTACTCGTGATAGTTTGTGAAGTACTAATCCAACATACAAATATGGGCCGATGTGGAATATCTCATATTTTTTATGGCACACCATTGGGCTTATGGCTAGTCATCAGCCAACTAATGCACCCTTTATGGGGGTACATTAAATACCCCCATGGTTTTAATTCAAAAAAACATCCTTACCAAATTATTATATAATTGTGACTCCCATGTAACTAGTACATATTTTTGACCTTTCCAATTGTACCTAGACTATCCAATTATTTTCCCTTTCTTCGTTATGCTTTGACTGATCTGGTGATGTAAGAATGATATATTTTAGCTTTATTTTCTCTACATTATTCTTCTTCTTTGTGATATATTAATGAATCTATGTATGTTTTTTTAAATCCATTTGTATTTAATGATTATTTTTTCTTTTTATTCATTAAAGGTTGAGTATCTAGAGAGATTATTTTCTTCCAAGGATAAATAATGATATATTGTTAAATATAATGACTGTATAAGTATCTTTTATGGGTTATATTCCTAGAACACGTCTATTTGAAATATTAATGCAGTAAAATTAATTCATTTTTGATTATTTAGTAGAAGTATGGAGGTATCTAGATGTAAAATAAAACCCCCTTTAATTGAGAAAGAATTCTCTATAATAGTTGATATTTACTGGTATTTTATTTAAAACAACCATCATGATTTGTTCATGTTCTTGATTCTAATATTGAATCTCATTAATATTGAATGATTGATTATGTGTAAATGTCATTTGTATATATAAAAGTATCTATTAAATAATTTGTTAGAGAATCATGATCCTGTATTGATTCTACAATGTATCCATTGATTTAGTGAACACTCGTACAATAAACATTGGAATTGGTATCATTGACAGAATCCGTAAATTATATGATTGTATAACCCCCTACATGTCAAAAAATATTTTCTAATCCCATTCATAATCCTATTAATTAAAAAATAAAAAACTAAACTACAAAAAATTTACATGTGTGGCCTTTCTATATGGGAGTGCGCGTGGTTTAGTCATCCATCCTTGAAAAAAGTTGTATTTTTTCATTAGAAATCCTATGTTATAAGGTTATTTTCCATTTTAGTCTATTATGCACTCTTATTTACTTATTCATAACGTGTTTTAATCAATTTTTTTCATTAATGGTGATTCTATGGGTCTAGGTAAAGCTCATAACACCCATATATGATTCATTCTACAATGCATATTTCTATATTATTTTTAATCGTTCTTGATGTTATTCATATATGGTTATAGGTCTCTAATATATTATGATGATGATTTTTTATTCTTATATTAATATTATATTCCTTGTTACATGTGTTAATATTCCATTGAAGGTTTTTTCATGGTAATCGTAATAGGTAAACAGTCATTGGATTATTAACCCATAGTAGGGGAGTGAACATGATGAGTAGTGTTGATGATGATGGACCCAAACATGGGGCCTGATCCTAACGACCCCACCTCTTATATAAAATATGATTTATGAGGATATAAAAAACCATTATTGAACTCAATTACTTTCCTATACTATGTATAGTTTTAACTAAATTTGTTAACGATTCGCAGTGACATAACACCAGCCTTGTGGATAGTTCTTTATATTTTCTAAAATCATGGTAATCCTTCCATTATGGAAACGAAATTCGTGCGAATTAGGCTTATAGATGATTTTTTAAATGGGTTCTCTTTATATTAAATTTTATTATTTCTTTGCATTTATTTTCACCATGAAATACACATGATGTAAATGTGAAAAAAATAATTAAGGATGAATTGGTGGTGTTCAAATATTGTTTTTACTCACATTCATCTTGGGAATCTTGATATGAATGTAGTTAACATTTATAGGCACCCATGTATGTGAATTTTTGACATGTAATATATTTATACTATAAAGAATAGTGTTGGAGGAGAGATGATTCAAACTCTAGAGAATTACATAAAGTTAAACTATTTTTTATTATACATTCACTATTAATATAGTTTAGGTTTTCAATGAGGGTAATCATTTATTAATTATTTGTGTGAAATGTATGACATCGTTATTATTTACTTTCACTTTTATGAATCTATGTTGTTATATTGTACTTATATAATTTGTGTAATGAATTGATACTGAGGGAATAGTGTAACACCCCAAGATTTCATAGTATGTTATTTTTTCAAATTAATTCAATAACTTGCACTGCACGCAACACTGAGTTCAATTGCACCATGACTTACCAGACTAACCTTTAAAAAGTGGTTATGAATAGTATTAACTGAATTTTGAACTTCATATAATCCTTATAATTTTAGAATCCATATAATGAGTTTCTTAGATATAATGTAAGAACAAATACATTTTTTCCAGATAAAAGAAGTATATTTAAAAAATGCCAATTTACTGGCTTTTAATGGTGAACATTTTTAAATACGACATTTGAAACATTTATATATTATATTTGAAAAAATAAACTTCTTCTTTAGAATCGGGACATAATAATTTATTTTCAATAAATTTTTTGTGCTTTTCTGATCACTTTCATATTTGGGTGAATAGTGAAAAATATTTAATTTTAACTAAAAACATCTTTTTTAATCAATATAATTTATATTTTTAAAATATACATTATAATAAATTGGAAGTCTAAATAGATTATATTTTTTCTATTTAATCCAATGATGATCAATATAAGTATTTTCACTTCGATATTGGACCTAAACAAGTGTCAATCTGTTGATACATATTGTTTCTGAAAAATATGCCTTTTGGTTTTGATAACATGAATTAATATTAAATAAAAAAATAAAACTTATATGTTTTTGATTTGGTAAAATATACTTATTTTTTGAATTCTGAATATCAAAATTTTCTTAGGGTGAATTTTTGGTATTTTCCTGAAAATATTTTGTTTTTGATGAATTGTTATAATACTAAATTTTAATTAAAAACAACTTTTTTAATTAAACTAATTTATAGTGATAAATTATACTATTTAGTGGTTTTAAAGTATAATTATATTATATTTTTACTGTTTAATAAAATTTTGGTCATTGTACATAATTTCAAATTTGAACTCAACATAAGAAAGTGTCAATCTTTTGATAGTTATTATTTGTTAGAAACATGCTTTTTGTTTTAACAACGGTAATTAACATTAAATTAATTTCATCCACTTCTATGTTTTGAATTTAAAAAAATGGATTCCATTTTTAGAATCAGGAGGTCCAAATTGTGTAAATTGGTATATTTTATATTTATACATTTTGAATAATTACTTCGGTAAACATTTTATTTTCCATGGTTAAAGGTAAATCCGGTAAATAACAGTAAATAAATAATATTATAATAACAATAAATTACCATAAAACGTGTCCTAACCCTATTGGTTGAAAAAATTCTGACCATGGACATATTTTGGTCGATTTTGTGATCCCATGGATCCACTTGTAAGTTATAATGACACTTTATATTAATTAAGTTAAAGTAAATACAAAAATGACATAAGCATATATATTTTAGAAAAACATTTTTTACATAGTGATATATATGTTATATTTTAGACTATAATTATTCATTATAAATATAAAAATATTTCCTACATAATTGTATTTAATTTATTTATTTTTAGACATTAAATAATTAAATTTATTTACGACACAATAATGATACAGTATTTTCATTATTAATGAAAGAATCAAATAATTAGTATTATATATGTTAAAATAAATATAATTTTAATGTTTTGATGCCATACACGAATTTTATTGGTTAATATGACATGATTTGATTTCTTAAATAAATTTTTTTAGAATTAATAATGTTGTTAAGAATTTAACAAGAATCAATTATTAGATTTTGTCAAAATTGACAAAAATGAGTTTTTAAAACAAATATTATATTATTAATTGATATTATATTCCTAAAAACAAAAGGATCCACCAAAGAACATATACAATTATAGGTGTATTATTAGTGGACCACATAGGGGTCTCTTGAATGTTTATAGTATGTTTATTGACTATATAATAAAAAAATACAAAGTGACATGGTAAGTGTCAAATTAATTAGCTAAGAGTTAAATCAAAATGATAAGTTTAATATAGTGACCCAAACCTATCTAAAATATATTGTATGAAAGGATTTCTTCCCATACCCACATTATTCTTTTAATAATCCACTTTTGATCCATTAGAAACCGAATATCATTATATAAAAAAATAATATTTTCAATCATTCCAAAAGAGCCCCTCCCCCCCTTATAAAAGGACACCACTTCTAACCAATTCCTCACACCTCTCATGACATTTGTCTCATTAATACTCTGCCAAATTAATCACAATACATCTCAATACTCCTCCTAGAAGTGTTACCAAATGCAGAAGGAACTTAAAGAGTCTTTTTGGTTCAAAACAAAGGGAGTTACCGAAATTAAAGGTTACAGTTTCTCTTAACTTATTTTTTTTATTTTACTTATCCAACCCCTAATCACTTTTTATTATATTCTTTTGTAACAACACCAGTATCCTAAATATACTAGGATGTTGTTATGAGAAGTATTCTAACTACACTTACACACACCTCCATCTAATAGGTGAAGAACATAATGTTACTGTGGATAGCAACCAAACGCATCACGAAACGATGATTGTTCAAATTATATCCTACCACATATCATGGTGGCCATTATGAAGGCACTATAATTAAATATGATATTAATGATATTTATTATATATATAAGCTTCTGTAATTCTATTTTATATCATACCATTATTCGTTTCAGGTTGTATATATATACGATAATTTTATTTGAGGATGTGCGGACTACATCCCCCTCAATGTGATATGACTCGTTCATACCCTACATGGAATGTATAAAGGATGTTATTAATGAATATAAGTAACACATATAATATATTATATTATACTGGAATAATAATATACCCATGTATCATTTGGTTTTGATTCCTTTTCAAATGAGAAATGAAATGGAAGTAGTGTTCGTGCGTACGTACGCATTACTGTCTCCATGAACGCGATGAGATTCATTCCCCATAGTATACATTCAAGTTTAATTTTCATTTTATGATTAAAAATAATGCATAAGGGCTGGATATAGTTCTGGATATGAATAAGATACAACCCATCCATAAAAAACACAGCTTTTGTAACAAAACATATAAAATAAAATGAGTAAGTTAACACCTGAACTGACAATAATACTAAAATATTATTAACAACGAAATATTAAAAGATCATATATAATATCATATTTATGTATATGATTCTTTTATAATTTAGAAAAAATTATTTAACTATTATAAATGAGTTTAGCCTACACTTTATCAAGGAAAAGTACAAGGTAAAGGTTTATTTCACAATCTATTCATTATCTGAGGTTGTTTGTACGTAATTATCTACTTGGACCTCTTTATCATCCACATCCATGCTTCTTAAAAATGTATTTCAAAACATTCTTACTATATTACAGAATATGGGTTAAAGTCATTTATACCCTTTTTTGATTTTTTTTAAGAATTTTATAAAGGAATATTTACGTCATTTTCCAAATAAGGACCTTTTTAAACTTTTGGCCAAATTAATGAAAGAATGTCTTTTTTTAACTTATATGGTGGGTGCGGCTATTTTCCACCATTATAAAATCTTCGAAGCTTCCCTTAAAATATTATAAGAATATTTTCAATGTAAAATTTTTATTTTGTAATTATGTGAATTTGAAATGATTTCAAAAAAGGAGATATTTCTCTCAAATAGTTTTTATTTCATCTATGTAAACATCTTTTGATGGATTTTAAGATTATTTGAAGTTGATTTATTATGAGACAAAAAATCCATATTGAATTTAAGTTTGTGTGATATGTTTAACTATGGATGTTATATTTTTTATACTATTCATGTTTTATGGATAAAGTTTTGACATTTCGCTTCGTATTTTTAATACGAATGTTTATGTTGTGTTTAAAACCGTTCATATGAGGAATGCATTGGACTTAGTAAATGATGGGTGGAGCCTGCTATAGCTTCTCAATGCATCGGTAGGTCTCATGAGACAAACTAGTGTCTTGGCACGAGGCCTTGACAAAATCTAATTTGTAGTCTTGGTACGAGGACTTGGCTACGTGGTTATGATAGTCTCGCATTAAGCATTCCATCAATATGAAAGTGGTTAGTGATATTGCAAGTAATTGTTCGACTAGTAAAATATCCATGTGAATAAGTAAATGGAATTATTTAAATTTTTTTCCATATTATGGTTAATTTCATGTTTATATGGATTTTTTAGTTATACATTGACTTAAATTTTTATGCTTATTTATGAATGTTTCTGCAATATTGTTATCCTTACTGAGCATCTAAGCTCATGCCTTTCTATGTTTTATTTTTCCCAGGATGGGAAGAAATATTTTATGACTGAACTGTATGGATAATCTGAAGGGGTATGAGTGTGGACCATGGAGAATATATTATTATAGTTTTTCACTTTCTGATATAATGTAACATTTAGGAATGGATCTAGTGATTCCAATGCTACTAAACTAATCGGTATTTTGAGACTTTTTCATTTGTGATCATGCCAATCATATGTAATAATGCACCAACTCTAGGTAACTGGGTTCGAGGCATTACAGTTGGTATCATAGGAAGTTTAGTACAAACCGTGGAAGCTAGATTTAGATAAACTCTGATTAGAGAATATAGACCAAAGATGGACTTTGAGGATTAGTATAGAAGAACTTCCTAGAATTTTGGTATTGTAGAGATTTTTTGAGTTTTCCGAGAAATACATACATGTCTGGAAACAAGTAGGTAGAGGTGGATCTGGCACAGATTTACCAAGGAGAAAAACCATAAAACACCGTTTTGAGCTCGACTCGAACGAGAACTAGTGCATGACAACAGGACTTACTATACTCTTGGTTATGACACTCCCGAGGGATATGCTTAGGATAATTCACATTTTCTTAAACATCATTATGAAGGGTTTATGAGTATATACATTCTCAATGAAAACACATTTATGATTATGGATTATATCTATAAACCGTTCTATTTTCGTTAGTTATTTTGCAAGTTTGGAATTATTAATTTCAATTCATAAACTGAACTAGTTTATGAAATTGTATAGAAATGGAGCCCAGTTGAAGGATTGAGAAATCCAGAAATACGTATGATCCAAAGAGTAATAATGGTCATATCATTCATGTTATTAATTAAATATTTATAAAGGAAATAGTCTCTCACGTATTATCATCATATGAAGAAATAATATCATGTGTTAATAAGATAAGTAAATAATTCTCCGAGTATTATGGATTTGAAGGGAAGTAAGAGAAGAAAATGACGGAAGAGAGAAAGATAGATAATTGGAAGATGGAAAAGAAGAATTTTTCCATATGTGATAACTATTGGAAGAAACACCATAGATCTTTCCTGAAAAGAATGGAAGTCAGTTGTTAGTGTTGAAAAAAAAGGACACCATGTACGTGACTGCAAGGGTAAGAAATAGGTTTCAAATGTACAATGCTTCATCTGCAAGGAGTTGGGACACTACACGAACCGATTTCCAAATAATCAGAGTATTATCCAAATGATGATATTGGATAATAATCATGTTATGATACTACCACATATGAGGATGAATGATTAGAGTTCTTATGTTGTTATTAGAGAATTATATCATTTGAGTGTTGAATCAAAAACTTACTGATTATAATAATTATGGAGTATATAAGGATTGTGTTGTAGTGTAATTTCATTAAGGACCTGAGATTGTGTGGAACCAAGAATTGTAACTCAATAGCATGTTAAATTATTAGAGAATATATGGATGAGAGAAAGATAAACCATAATATGGTTCTGATACCGAGGTAGTGATTTTGGAAAAATAAATGATTGACTTGGATAAATTATATTGGATATTCTTGATTACCTAGAAACTGATTAATGATTTTTATATTCAATCATTTTTTTAGTTTACAACATCTTTTGATATAAGGAATATATCAAGTATTTTATAAGGAATAAGGGAGAATGAATGTAATCAATATGTTTTAATGGAAATTCATGATGTTGCAGTATTTTAAAAGAATACATGATGAGGGTGTTCACATGTTATTATGTGGAAACTAGATCCTTATTGTGTTTACCTTCCATATAAATTTTGTACAGTGAGTTTGGATAGAATTATTTTGGATAATTCTAGTTTGATATTATTTTTGTATTGACATAAAAGGACAACCTGAAGGTCGGGTGGCAACCCATTACATCCGGAAAGTCCGCGAGAATTGAACCCGCAACTGAAGGGTGACAAGGGTGTATCACCTACCACTAGCCCACATGATGTCATGGATTGAATAATGTAGTATTTTTAAAAATATTCTGGTAGATGATTTATAAATTCATTTTTTTGGAACCCTATATGAATAAGATAAATAGAATATTTTTTCTAAGTGTTATTATCTTTTAGAGTGAAAGATGAGTTTTTGGTAGAAATTAGTTAACGGATGGAACTCTACTTGTCAAGTATATGTATTTTTCATTTCTTATTCTATGATAAAATTAATTCTTAAACTTTAGGTAAAGTATCTTAAAACTAAAAATGTGTTATCCTAATACCTTATGTTCCGTTGAACCGATGATATTATAAATCATCATAGATTGATGACTTTGAGGCCCTCAATTCTACAATTATTTGTGATTGATGACCTCAATCACTCCCTATAAATATCTGAGTTTTCCTTCAAATTATGTGTCTCTAATTTCCACTGATGTTCTCATATTAGAGATCATAATTTTGTGGTGACTTTTTCATTCCCCTTTTACTCTTATTAAAACTAAATTTTATTTTCCCAATTTACGATTTGGTTTTTCCCATAAAGGTATTTTCGTTTTTAAACCGTTTATTTTCAAAGAACAATTTCAAATTGAGAGGGTGAAATTTATTGAAGGATGGAATAATGTAATACCCCAAGATTTCATAATACGTTATTTCTTCAAAGTAATTCAATAACATGCACTACACGCAACACTGAGTTCAAGCGCACAAAAACATACCAGACTAGACGTTCAAAAGTGGTTATAAATATTATTAACCGAATTTTTAACATTATACAATCCTTAAAATTTTAGAATCCATATTATGAGTTTCTTAGACATAATATAAGAACAAATACAATTTTTCAGATAAAAGAAGTATTTTTAAATAAATGCAATTTTACCGCGTTTTAATGGAGAACATTTTTTAAATCCAATATATGAAACTTTTATATATTAAATTTGACCAAAAAAACTTCTTATTTAAAATCGGGACACAATAATTTAGTTTCAATAAAATTTTGGTGCTTTTCTGATCACTTCCATATTTAGGTGAATAGTGAAAAATATTATATTTTAACTGAAAACAACTTTTTTAATCAAAATAATTTATAATGTTAAATTATAAATTTTTATAATTTGGAAGTATTAATAGATTATATTCTTACCGTTTAATCCAATTCTGATCATTGTAAGTAATTTCACTTGGAGATTGGATATAAACAAGTGTCAATCTTTTGATAGATATTGTTTCATTAAAAGACGCATTTTGGTTTTTATAACTGGAATTAATTTTAAATTTAAAAATGCAACTTCTATGTTTTTAATTTGAAAAAATAGAATTAATTTTTGAATTTGGAATATCAAAATTATCTTAGTGGTGAATTTTTGGTATTTTTCTGAAAACATTCTGTTTTTTATAAATAGTGAAAATACTAAATTTTAATTAAAAAAACTTTTTTAATTAAAATAATTTACAGTGGTAAATTATACTATTGAGTGGTTTTAAAGTATAATTAGTTCATATTTTTACCATTTAATACAATGTTGTTCATTGTACATAATTTCACAATTAAACTGAACATAAGAATGTTTCAATCTTTTGATAGTTATTATTTATTAAAAACACGCTTTTTTTTTTAAAAATGAGAATTAATTTTAAATTCATTTCTACCACTTATGTGTTTTGAATTTTGATAAATTTATTCCATATTTATAATCAGGAGGTACAGATTGTGTAAATAGGTATATTTTCTTTTTATACATTTTGAATAATTACTTCGGTAAATATTTTATTTACCATGGTTAAAGGTAAATCAAGTAAATAAGTGTAAAAAAATTATATTTTAATAATACTAAATTAGCCTAAAACGTGTCCTAACCATATTGGTTGATAAATTTCTGACCATGGGTATCTGTTTGTCGATTTTTGGACACCATGGTTCAACTTGTTAGTGATAATGACACATTATATTAATTAAGTTAAAGTAAATACAAAGATGACAAAAGAATATAACTTTTGTAAAAAGAATTTTACATAGGGAAATATATGTTATATTTTCGACTATAAATATTCATTAGAAAGATAAAAATATTTAATAAATAATGGTATTTTTTTTATATTTTTTAGACATTGAATAATTAAATTTATTTATGACACAATAATGATGCAGTATATTCATTATTAATGAAAAAATCAAATAATTAGTATTATAAATGTTAAAATAAATATAATTTGAAAGTTTTGTTGCCATAAAATAATTTTATTGGTTAATATGACATTATGTTATTGCTTAAATGAATTTGTTTAGAATTAATAATGTTTTTATGATTTTAACAAATATCAATTATTAGATATTTTCAAAATTGACATAAATGAGTTTTTAAAATAAATATTATATTATTTATTGATATTCTATACCTAAAAATCTATGGTTCAGCCAGATAACATATATAATAATAGGTTTATTATTAATGGACCACTAGGGGGTCGCGTGGAAGTTTATAGTACATTTAATGACTATATAATTTAGAAATAGAAAATGACATGGTAAGTTTCAAACAAAATAACTAAGAGTTAAAACCTAAAGATAAGGTTAATATAGTGACCCAAACCCATCTAAAATCTATTAGATTAAAGGATATAGGCCCATAACCACCTTATAATTTGAATAATCTACTTTGGAGCCATTATAAACCGAAAATCATAATATAATAAAATAATATTTTCAATCTTTTCTAAAGAGACCCTCCTCCCCCTTATAAAAGGACACCACCTCTAACCAATTACTAACACCTCTCAAGACTTTTGGCTCATCCAAACCGTGCCAAATTAAGCTCCCTACATCCCTCTCCTCCTCCTAGAAACCTAACCTTATGCAAAAGGCACTTCATGAGTCCTTTTGCTTCAATCCAAAGTGAGTTTCCCAAATTAAAGGTAATGATTTCTCTTAACTTAGTTTCTTTTATTGTACTTCTCCAACCCCTAAAATCTTTTTAATTTTTTTTGTAATGACACCAGTATCATAAATATACAAGGATTTTTTAATGAGATGTATTTGAACTACACTTACACACACCTCCATCTAATGGGTGAATAACATAATGTTTCTGTGGATGGAAACAAAAAGCCTCACGAAATGATGATTGTTCAAATTATCTTCTACCACCTATCATGGTGTCTATTATGATGAAACTATAATTAAATATGATATTAGTGATATTTATTTTATATTTAATCTTCTGTAATTCCATATTATATAATACCATTATTCGTTTCATATTGTATATGTATTCGATAATTTCATTTGAGGAAGTGAGGACTACCGCCTCCTCAGAGTGATATGACTGGTTCATACCATACATGAAAACGTATAAAAGATGGTATTAATGAACCTAAGTAACACATATAAAATATTATATTATACTGGAATAATAATATACCTATGTATAATTTTTTTTGAGTCCTTTTAAAATGAAAAATGAAATAGAAGTATTGTTCGTGCGTATGTACGGACTACAGTCTCCACAAACGCGATGAGATTCATTCCCCATCGTATCCATTCATGTATAATTGTCATTTTATGATTAAAAATAATTCGTAAGGACTTGATATAGTTCTGGATATGAAAATGATACAACATTTCCATAATAAACATGGAATATGTAACCAATCATATAAAATAAAATGAGTAAGTTAACACCCGAAACGACGATAATACTAAAATATTATTAACAATGAAATATTAAAAGATCATATATGATATCATATTTATGTATATGATTCTTGAATAATTTAATAACAATTATTTAACTATTATATAGGAGGTTAACCTGAAATATATCAAGGAAAAGTACATGGTAAGGATTTATTTCACAATCTCTTCATTATTCGAGGTTGTTTATACGTAATTATCTACTGGGACCTCTTTATCATCCACATCCATCTCTCATAAATATGTATTTCTAAACATTATTAATCTTTTACATAATATGGGTGAAATTCATTTATACCCTTGTTTGACTTTTTTAATAATTTTATAAGGGAATATTTACGTCATTTTCTAAATAGGGACGTTTTTATCCTTTTCAACAAATTAAGGTAAGAATGTATTTTTTTTAACTTATATGAAGGGTGTGGATATTTTCCACCGTTATAAAATCGTTGAAGCTTCCCATACATTCTTATAAGAATATTTTCAATGTAAATGTTTTCTTTTATAGTTATGTGACTTTTAGATGATTTTATAAAAGGATATATTTCTCTCAAATAGTTTTGATTTCATCTATGTCAATATCCTTTGATAGATTTTAAGCTTATTTGAAGTTGATATATTAGGATAAAAAACTTCCATATTGTAATGAAGGTTTTCTGATATGTTTAACTATGGATGTTTCATTTTTTATACCATCCGTGGTTTATGGAGAAAGTATTGAAATTTTGAATGCTAGTTTTAGTACAAATGTTTATGTTATGTTTAAACCTGTTCGTATGAGGAATGCATTGGACCTAGTAAGTGATGGGTGGAGCCCACTATAGATCCTCGATGCATCGTTAGGTCTCTTGAGACAAACTAGTGCCTTGGCATGAGGCCTTGAGAAAATCTTATTTGTAGTCTGGGCACGAGGCCTTGGCCACGTGGTTATGATAGTCTGGCATTATTCATTCCATCAATTTGAAAGTAGTTAGTGATATTACATGTGATTATTTGACTAGTATAATATCCATATGAATAAGTAAATGGAATTATTTCATTTAATATTTTCCGTATTATTCTTAAATTCATGTTTAAAAGGCTTTTGTTTTAGTTATACAATGACTTAAATGTTTATGATTATTTATGGAAGTTTCTGCTATATTGTTATCTTTACTGATCATCTGAGCTCACACCTTTCTATGTTTTATTTTTCCCAGGATGTGAAGAAATATTTTATAACTGACCTGCAGGGATAGTCTGAAGGGGATATGAGTGTGGACCATGGAGACTATATTATTGTAGTTTTTCACATCATGATGTAATGTTACATTTATGAATGTATCTAGTTATTCCAAGGATACTAAACTAATCGGTCTTTCTAGACTTGATCATTTTTTATCATGCCAATGATATATAATAATGAACCGACTCTGGGTAACTGGGGTCGGGGCGGTACAAATATCATCCCCACATATGATGTTTAGACACTCACTATTAGACATATGCCTCTCGCATATGAGGATGCATTATTGAGATATTATGGATCAAGACTATGGACAGGGTTTTTCAAATTATGGTGTTATAATATTAAAAAATCTATCTTGATAATAACATTGAATAGGTAAAAGTTTAGAAACATGAAATCCAAAACTAGATATACATCTCACATAAATAGAGAGCATAATGGATACAAAAACCTTGATCTTTCTTCACTCCTATATGTGTTACCAAATTGATAATACATGACATGAAGTATAATTGAGGTTTCAGAACGTCATCCATATGTATCAATACAATTTATTAAGATTTACATGTATCAAATAAATTTCTCACTGTGATTTAATCCTTCAAAATTGTACCTCTCATATCAATAAGACCTATTTCTACTTCCATATGAAACTCTTCCACTACATGTAACTACATTATTATCATGGATTGTGGCTAGATACATATAGCTTTTGAACCACCAAGTACACTAAAAATACTCAATGATAGAATGTGGAAGTTCCATTGTGAGGTAAATATTCATCTCAAAATAACATTTCTAGGTTACTATGAATCTGACATGATTTCCAAACCTTTAAATGCATAGGAAAAATTGATTTTTCTATCATGTATGGAATCACTAGTAACATGTCATGAAACTAGAAATTGTTGACGGTACCAGAATTGAGCCCTTCCAAGAACCACCCATATATAACAAATGAGACTCTATGATTTTTTATTCCCTTCTAATTTCAACTAGATCCACCATTAATGATAAAATAGGACTCTGGTACATCAAAAATAAATCTCAATATCATGTTATATATAAAATGATACATTTACTATATCATCATAGTTGGTATTCATTAAAATAGATAATTGTGACTCTATATTAGGACAATAATGTATCTGGAAAAATTGAAAATTGAAATTATCATTAGATATGATCTTATGGGAGATATTTCATGATTGATGAAATAATTTTTGAACAAAGTCATTGACCGATTCTCATACTCACATTTCATAAACTCAATCGACATATACATGGTCATAGATTCATGGTATAATTTCATCATGAGAATAGATTTTATGTATTTTCACTCCAATCCCACAACATTGCTAGAAAACACAGCTATGTTCGACCTCATTCAACTTATAGATTCATGATAGATGGTGAAACACTTTACATTGACATACCCAAGAGTGTCCAAGAATTCAAAAATACTCTAGATCATAGAAAACCAATATTTTTTGTCCATACCATTGTTTATATCACGAAGATGTATATGTCTCGAGAAATAAAACAACTTTTCATTATTCCTATCATAATATCATTCAATTTACCCATCTCCATCTTAGACAATGCACCGCATTTTCATGAATCTCATATTATTCACGTCACAATTTATATCAAATTAAAATGAACTAATGGTTTTACCTACTATATTTCATCAACAACGCCCTCCCATGGAACCATTGGATGTCTTCTAGGGTAATCGTATAAAGCATAAATAGAAAAAAAGAACATGAGATCAAATAATAAATTCTCATTTATAATTATAGAAATAAACAGTATTTATAAAGAGACATTGTAAATGAATGTATTCTATTAATATGACAGTAATCCCAAATGAAAAAAAATCCTCAATTGAAATGGTATCTTATGACTCTTCACAATAATATATGTCCATGAACACCCTCATGAACCACATATTAAGTTCCCACATTCTAATCTTCTATCTATTAATACATTTCCAATATTTAATCCAATATTAAATATTGAAAAACTATCCATTTAATGACAAATTTTCATGAACCAACTATGATTACCAAACTATCTATAACCTAATCATGTTGTTACATAGCCCGAAGGACATTCACAATACCTATAGGATAGTTACATGTTCCATGAAAAGAGGAAAATCATTAAGGGACATTTTTTCAATAATAAACATTAGGTAAGGTGATATAAATATATATAATAATATCATTATTACAAAAAAATACAATATTGTAAAAGGAATTTTTTTTCAAAAAAATAAGTTTTATGGAATAGAGAAAAACAAATTAACTTAAAAATTGATAACCCTATCTCCAGGTGATGAAAAATAATATCTATACACCTACATCCCACTAATAAAAAAAGTGGCCTCCACCCTCTAATGCTATTCCCATACTTACACCAGATAAAACAAGATTTGCATAGACCCATAGGTGAATATAGTATGTGACCAAAAGTGTCGGGTTGATTTTGAACAATATCTTCATAAGAATATTTTGTTAAAAAAAATACTCTCATTTAAATAGGGACATGCCTTAAGAATAAATTATACAAGGTTTGATACAATAAACATAAAATCAACCCACTTTTATGTTTAATATAATATTCTATGAAATATGATTCAAATGCATTTAATTATACATCCCAATCAAAAACATCATGGACAATCATTACATGAATCAATCATATGATATAAATGAATCTAGATCAACATGGATCCTTATAATACTATTGTGATTAGTAGGCCACATGGTGTTTAAATTAACCTGGTAGAACAGGTCCAGGGGGTAACACAATACTCATGGAGCGGCTCTTAACCATAAAATTAGAAACATAGTGAATAATTTACCATAGTAGAACAAGTTTCATGTTACATAGGTCATCCATCAGGATATATCCTTTCATCTTAATCCATCACAATAATTTTTACCATGATAGAATAATTATTTTTTATTTTCATATTTAAAACTTTAGAAAACATTCTTTGAATATATTTCGCAAAACAACTCTATGAGGAGAATTTAATTTTATAATCATTACAAAAACACCCATATTTAAAAAAATAAAGCCTTTAAAAACAGTTAAAAATCCATTTTCATGATAAACACATAAACCATGTTCTGAAAGAATATATTAATCCAAAATTTAGGTGTGAGAGAGTATTGTTTATTGAACTAAGTAATGATTCAAAACAATCTTCCTTGAAATACATTGAATAACAACAAACATCAGTAATAAAAAGAAAGGGTGGACTAAGGGTGTATGGAAGAAAAAATTATTAAGGATTAACAATGAGAATCATAAATCTCCAAAATGAAAATTTTAAGATAAATTAAATTGAAAGGGAACACATTAAATCAAATTTACGAAGAAACACCCAACATAGATTGAAAAAATTACCGAAACACCTCAATTCTATAATGGATAAAAAGAATTTGATTATAAAAAATGATCAATCTATTATAATATTTGAAAAATTCTATCTAATAATAGAGGTAAGTGGAAATCAATGAAGAAGGTGATTTAAGACCAAAATAGATGTCAAAAAAACCAAAATAGGACAATTAACTCTATTAACACAATAAGCCACCAATGTATTATTTTGAGGGTTAAAAAAAGTCAAAAGAAGCCAATATGATTGAAGGGGTTATATAATGGTTGATGTAGGTAGATGAAAATTTTAAATAGGTCCTTAGTACTTTAAATACAATGAAATAGGTGCCAGGATGTAATGTAAAAACTACACCATTTTTCCCAAATAGAAGAATAAGGGAAATCCTTATACTGACTCCACAACATTGTGACCGAGTAATTTTCCGAAACAAAAAATTACACATTAAAATATTAAAATTTATAGTCCATGATCCATGAAATATCTATTTTAAAATATGAACAAAAACTAAATATGTATGATATATAGTAATTCCCCAACCATGGTTCATCAACAACATCTACAATGAAAGAATTAAAACACATCATATAACTTGTTTGAACTTGGATAAAACATAATCAAATTCCTAAAACATACCCCCAAAAACCAAAACTAATTGAAAACATTAATAAAAAGTTATAAAATACCAAAATGATGGATAAAAATATTAATCTGATTAATGTATTACTTAAAAATGATCTGGGGATGTTAAAATTTTGTGTACATAAAAAAGATTATCAGGATTGTCATAAAACTTCCACTTAAGGGGTGATATAATTATATAAATATTGGGATACAACCATAGATACACATCACATATATATATATATATATTACCATTACTACCTCATTCAAATTTATTCATAAATATTGATGTGATTCTAATTGAATATAATTTTATTTGTGGTTTTAATAAATTAATAAAATGACTTTGGTTCTTGGAATCCATTTCTAAACACAAAGATTATATATAATTTGTTCACAATACAAAAAAATTATTACTTTCAATTGCTGTAAAATTTATCTATTATTAATTAATATCATAAATTAAATCTTAATGACAATAATGATATATCACTATGGTTTTTTAACATCTTTAGTTAATATTCTTCATAAATATTTATTTATAAAATCGATATCTACTTGGTCATTTGGTGTTTATTATTTTGTCAATTTTTTTAAATATTTGACATATTTATCCTTAAATTCAGTGAATTTGATGTTTCCCATACAATTTATTAATAGTTTTTATCCATTTCTTGAAGTATTGTCTCTCACAAGCTTATAAATCTTCTATATGTGGTATAATTTATTTAATATCCTTTTGTTACATAAGGATAGCATAAAAAGTA
Organism: Viscum album; assembly: GCA_963277665.1. Lineage (NCBI taxonomy): Eukaryota > Viridiplantae > Streptophyta > Magnoliopsida > Santalales > Viscaceae > Viscum > Viscum album. The sequence continues at coordinate 640,119,491 of OY728126.1, read as the reverse complement.
TTAATAAATAGTATGGGAAACATCAAATTCAGTGAATTTAAGGATAAATATGTCAAATTTTATACGTAGAATTTAATATAGAATAACTCTATTTTTGTGTACACATAAATTTCATTTCAAATATTTTTTATTTTATGCCCAAAAAATTAATTAATTACTTTTTTACGAATATTTATTTATTTTTTAATGACAATTTATTTTCAATATATTCTAATGAAAAATGACTTTTCGAGATGGAATGGTTATTTTTTATTTTTTTATAATTTCTGATTATTTTGTTGGAATGTTTCATAAAATGTGTAATTTAAATTATAATTTATAAATTAATTGAAATAAAATAATTCTTTTTAATGTTATTTGAAATGGTTCTTGATTAATTTTTTTTAATATTACCATCATTGAAAATATATTTAAAATAAAATGGAATCACTGTTTAGAATGAATATAATCTGTATTAATTTTTTTAATTATTTTTTTTATAATTATATATCCATTTTAGTATATGAATAAATGTTAATAGTTATTTAGAATATTAATGTTTTATGATTATATTTTTTTAATATTGAATTTTATATTTATTTAATTTAAGTTGATTTGATAGTGTTATATAGGAATCAATCATCGTCATACCTCTTAGAATCACATATATGATGGCATGTAGTATCTTAAGCGATGCATGCCTCAATTTATTTATATCAATCATATGTTTTTTCCAAGATTATTTGTTGAAGCAGTTCTATTTTGTACATCATTAATTGGTAACTAATAAATTGATAGAAGAAGAGAATAAAAAATCCTTGATATTATCTCATATTCTAGATAATTAAACACCCTCTCATATCTTATAAGGTTTTTCTCTATTACTACTAGTTTATATAATCACTTATAAATTTATATTAATCAATTAATATTATGGTTTTATTATTTTGAGGGATTTTTCTAGGATATGTGTTATCACATTGATATGTTATTGAAAATAAAATTATGAATAGTGGAATGAGTTTTTATTAGAGCTAAAGAATCATATATATTTAATATAATCAATAAGTATTTTAGGTAATTAATGGTTTTATCTTGTTTTAATTGAATTCATGATGAAGGTATTCATATGTTATTACATGGCAAAAAGGAGCTTCATTATGTTTACCTTCATTGTAAATTTTGGACTGTGAGTTTGGACAGAAGTATTTTTGATAAATCTAAATTATGGAATGGATAATGATTGATGTTGGATACTATTTTTAATTTTAATGCATTTCATAAGATTATTTTTGGATTGTTATAAAAAGGACCACCTGAAGGTCGGGCGACAACATGTCGCGTCCGGCCAGGGCCCGAGACTTGAACCCGCAACCGAAGGGCAACAATGGCGCATCACCAACCATTGGCCTTCATGATTTCAGGGTTTGTATAATTTATTTTTTAAAATGGTCTGACATATAAATTAATTTTTTTAGTACCATATATGATTATGATAAAAAGAATATTTTTGAATTCTTTTATCTTTTGAGTGAAAGATGAGTTTGTGGTATGAATTATTTTAGATGAAACTCTACTTGTAAATTATATATAAATATATATAAATCTATTTTCCCCTTATCTTATGAATAATTTAATTCTTAAACATTATGTAAGGGATCTTAAAACCAAAAATGTGTTATCTTAATACCTTAGGTTTTGTTAAACTGGTGATATTTTACATCATCTAAGATTGATGGCATTGAGGCCCTCAATTTTACAGATATTTTTGATTGATGACCTCAATCAACCCCAATTAATATTTATGTTTCTCCTCCAATTATGTGTCTCTAATTTCCACAAATGTTCTCTTAATCGAGACCATAGTTTTTTGGTGACTTTTTCATTTCCCTTTCCCTCATCTTAAGACTAAATTTTATAATCCCAATTTCCAATATCAGTTTTCCACAGAGATATTATTCAATTTTTCACCATTTATTTTTGATGAATAATATAAAATTTAGAGGATGAAATTTATTGAAGGAGGGGAGAAGGTAACACCCCAAAATTTCATTGTATGTTATCTCATTAAACTAATTCAATAGTTTACGCTACACACAACACCGAGTTCAGGTGCACCAAATCTTACCAAACTAGCCGTTAAAAAATTATGTTATGAATATTATTAATTTAATGTTGAATCTTATATACTATATATATTATTAACTTCCATATTATGTGTTTATTAGACTTAATATAAGAACAAATTCATTTTTTCTGATAAAATAAGTATTTTTGAAAAAAAAATTACCACATCTTTAATGGAGAATCTTTATTTAAACTAAATTTTCCACTTAAATATATTCTATTTTATGAAATAATATTATTTTTAAGAATTGGGACATAAGAATTTAGTTTGGATAATTTTTTTGTACTCTATTGATAACTTTCATATATTGATGAATATTGAAAAATACTGAATTTTAATTGGAAACAACTTTTCAAATCGAAATATTTTATAGTGTTAAACGAGGAATTTTAATAGTTTTAAAGTATAATAAGATTATATTTTAATCATTTAATACAAATTAAGTCATTATAAGTAATTTCACACTTAAATTTGAAATATACACATTTCAATGTTTTGAAAATTTTTAGTTTTTAAAAAATTGGTTTTTGGTTTTAACAATGGGAATTACTTTTAAATTAATTAATGAAAATTCTATATTTTTAATTTGTTAAAATAGAATTTATTTTTGAATTCATAATATCAAAATTACCGTAGGGTAAATGTTTGTTATTTTTCTAAAAACATCCAATTTTTTGAAGCATAGTGAAAAACACACCGTTATTGTTTAAACCCGGCTTTTTATTTAAAATATTATTTATTTTATTTAAATTTATTTTATTTTAAAATAGATATATAATACCAATATATGTTTAATTTAATTCATTAGAGTTATTTTATAATAAAATTCTACGTATAAAATTTTATTGAACCTCTTAACATTGTTTACCAACCTTCAAGGAGAATTTGAAAATTTGCATAAAACATAAATTTACCTGTTAATTGAGTTAAAATTAAAACATCTAATGGGTACTATTGACATGATTAAGTAAAATTTGGATAAACCATATGAAAATAATGTTTTTTCGAATAGTATCTTTTGACTTTTATTTACCATAGTTAATAGTAAATATGGTAATTAAAGGTAAAAATGATATTATAATTACCCTAACATATGTCCTAATACTATTGGGTAATTGTAATTAAAAAAAACAACATTTGAAATAAAATATGATCCTTTAGGTCCACTTTTATTAGATTAAGGAGTTTATTATAATTTTATTTAAAGAGGAGTTAAAAGTGATAAATTCAATGTTTAATAACTACCAAATTTTCAATATTGGGTTTTGTATAAGATAAATTCGACTATAAATATTATTTTTAAAGATAAAAATATTTCCTACATCATGGTATATTATTTTATAATTTTCGGACCTTATATAATTAAATTTATATTGGACATAAAGATGAAGCAATAATTACATTATTTGAGAAAGAATCGAATAAATGGTATTATAAATATTAAAATAAATATAATTTCAATGTTTTTATGACATAAAAAAATTTTCTAGATGAATATGACATGTTAGGTTTGATTAAATTTATATTTATTGAAGTAATAATGTTTTAATTACTTTCAAAAAAACAAATACTAAATAGTGTAAAAATTGAAATAAATGAGTTTTTAAGACAAATATTATATTATTAAATTATAAAACATTCTTAAAAAGATAAGGTTCACCCAAAGGTCTTAAATAATATTATATATGTCATCAATGAATCACTTTATATTCTATTTTATGTTTAAATTAAATTTATAAACCATATAGTGAAAGAGTACAAGAAGACGTGGAAAATGTTAAATTTTGTAACTAATAGTTTAATCTCAAAGATAAGATTAAAATGGAAACCTATACATTTCTAAAACTTATTTTATAAGATTATTTCGACCAATAACCACTTAAGGATAGAAATAAATTCATTTGGAGCCATTATTACCTGAATATTATTTTTTAATAAATTAATATTTTAATATTTTCTTAATGTGACCTTCACCCCTCTTATAAAAGGACACTTCCCCTTCTCTCAAAATCACTCCTCCAAAGCCAATTGGATCTGCCAAACCCTACAAATATATCCTTCAAACTTCCCTCACATAAACATAGTGTCCTTAATTTGATCATAAATCCAACCTATGCAGCCATTTTGATCAAGTCAAAAGGAAACGCCAGATGAAGAGGTAATAATTTCACCCCCCTCTTTCAAGTTATTTTCTTCTACCACTTCCACTTTCATTGTTGTTTCCATAACAAAATAATAATTCAAGTAACTTATACATACTATGATGTTATTATAAATATGTCACAACCATATTCATTATTCTACCCCTCCTATTAATGATAATGTCCTCATGCGTGCGTATGTACGATTTACTATCTCCACATCGTGGATTAATTTGTTATTTAACACAATGTTATTAGGATGGATATAATGAAAAGTAATATGTATATAAATAATGATAATAACTTTTAATTTCTTTGTAAAATTAATATACCATCATATTCCACACGTTTTAATCTTTAAGGAAATGACATCGTCCCTCATTTTTACGTACAACTTACCATCTCCACGACGAGATGAGAATCATCTCCACATTCAACATTCAACAATGATTATAAAAATAAATATTATTAATAATTTTGTAATATATTACATAATAATTCATCTGAATATATATATATATATATGTACTTTCATATATCTAATTCACTTACTTCTATTCAATACGATATGAAAACAGAAAAATCGTTTATCCATACGTACGGCCAACCGTATCCATAAACGGTGTTTTACATTACTTATAAATATATAATATATATATTTTTATTATAAATATATATTATATATAAATCATGATATAAATGATACAATCAAGAATGAAAAGTTGAAACACGTTTGATAAAGAAAGCGATTATTACCCAAAATCTTTATTTAACATGGAATTCATTATTAAATGGGTAGTATATAAAGTCATAAATGAGTCATGTATAATAAAATATATTTTAATATGGTTCTGGTATAAATTAATAACATACTTTGGTTATTATATGGGAGGTGAAATTTACCCATGACCATTGGAAATTGCAAGGTTAGGGTTAATTTCTCAATCTCATTGCTGTTCAAGATTGTTTATGTCTCAGTTTTTTTTGGGACATATTTATTATCCATTTCTAGGATTCATAAAAGAGATTAAATGGGGATTATTTTTAAGGGATTATTTTATGAAAACATATATTTAAATTTTTTAATGATTTATTCTTCTATACATTTCTCATTAATATTAATGTTTCCAAAATGGTTTTAAGGATTTATTTATATTGTCATGAATGATTTAAAATGTTAATTCCATTAAAGAGTTCCAACGTGGTATGAGACACATTGATTCAAAACTATCTTTTAAATGATTTCCTTTATAAATTGTGTGACTTTTAAATGATTTCATGAAAACATGATATTTCTCTCAAATATTTTTACTGATCATTTTCAAATATTTCAACAACCATTACATGATATTATTCTTGATCGATGATTATTTGTTATAATAAAATATTCCATATTGTATTCAATAAATTATGATATGTTTTATTGTGGATGTGATATTATTATACCATTTTTGGTCTACAGTTAACGTATTAAAATTTCATATTATATTTTTAATATGAATGTTTATGTTATGTTTCTACCCATTCATATGAGGAATGAATTAGACTTAGTAAGTGATTGGTGGAGCCCACTATAGCTCCTCGATGCATTAGTAGGTCTCATGAGAAAAACTAGTGTCATCGGACAAGGCCTTGATAGAATATTTTTGGTAGTCTTGGCACAGTGCTTTGACTATGTGGTCAAGAATTCTATCATTATGTATTCCATCATTATGAAATTATCTATTGTTATTACATTTAATTATTCGACTAGTAGAATATTCATGGGAATAAGTAAACAGAATTATTTCATTTATCATTTCCATATTATGCTTATGTTTAAGTTTAAAAGGTTATTGTTTTTGTTTTATACATTTCCTTAAATGTTTATGCATATTTGTTAATATTTCTTCTATATTGTTATCCTTACATAGCATTTGAGCTCACTGCTTTCATATGTTTTTTTTCCAGGATTCCCAAAATTGTATTATAATTGATAATCAAGATTAAGATAGGTGATTAATGGGGTTTAAAATGGATCATTTATGTTGTGTTTTATTTTCTAAAGTGTAATGTGACATTCATGTATTTAATATATTTTCCAAGAGTGCTAAACTGATTGCTATTTTGGGACTTGATTCCATGTAATCATGCCAATGTATTAAAATAATGAACCAACTCTAGGCTTATTGGGTGGGGGAGTTACAAAAAAAAAGAGGGAACCCACTATTGAACTCAAATATTCCCTTTTTTAAACATTTAATTCACCCGTTGCTGTGAGGAATTTCCAACAACATTTATCCATATATGGAAAAGGTCTCACAATATCAAACATAAACAAACCATTATTCACATTGTATCCCAATAGTCATCATCGCACTGGGAACACCACCGTCTACAAAACCTACTATGGGTTATGGTCAACATGGGGGTAAAGATATTGTGTATTCATAAATCATTCATTAATACATCATCAAAGAAATTTATATTTTACCACAAGATCCATTCCACTTAGGTTCATTTACCCATATCACAACTTGTTGCTATCATCATATTAAATCATTTATAACTATTATTTTGAAAAAATCCTTAATAATTTTACCATTATTATGCACCCCTTTATCTTATAGACACCAAAACAATCTTTATAATTTATCACAACCCAACATTTTTTCCAGGTCAGATCATTTCATTATACATGATATTCCTTAACAATTAATTTTCATTATTTACATTCACCCACTTTCATTACCATTATTGGGAATCATTTAATTCATATTTATCAAGTAAAGAAAATTCATTCTACTCTTAATATTCCCCGCACACCCATACCATGTGTGTGCCTATAATGATGCATTCCACCTATATCCTTAGGCGCATATAATGATACATGAATGCACAACCTCATGTAATTCTAACAATGAGAAAAATATCATAGGTCCGTAAAATCAAACTATAAGTACATCACCCAATGGTAAAATATCATTCAACTATAACAACAGACATCAAGAACAATAATTACCACTCATGGTGACTTGGGGTTTCCATCATACATGGGTCTGCTACTACCAAGAAGGAGCTCATTATCAAGTCCCGACACTATCCGAATATCTTATATACCATCCCCAAATAGTAATAGAGCAAAAATAACTCCTCTGGTACCACTTTGTAACATCCCTGACCATAAATCCACTAAACTGCAGCTCTGTGCCGTGTCGTCAAATGACCACAAGCGCACCACCCGATATGCTAGAGGTTGTCGAGTAGCAGTAAGGGTCTAATATGTCACTTGGGGAGAATATACCCTCTTAATCATAGAATGAAACAACAAAAACATTATAAATAGTGGAAATTTTTTAATAACCAACAAACTTCCATAACCATATGTTTCACCAACAGGTACAAGCACCAATCAAATCTAACAATGACATGTCTTACTAGCAATATAAGGTGAAAGAAACACAAAATAAAACAAATAGTGAAAATTCCTCTCTGGTCATGACTCAATGTCTGGATCCTTCATGATGATCATCCCCTGTTCAACTCATCATCCTTGTGTACAGATTCTTCCCTTGTCTTTTCCTATAACTAATTGATTTTTCAGGGTACCAAATGGTGGCCCATGCTGGGTGTGAGTATAAAACTCATTAGGGAAACACCAACATTGTCTACAAATATCTAGTCTAATAGATAGTGCAATAAAGTAATAAATAAATGGTTATATGAAAGGGATGGTTTAGATTCCATCAGTTAATGGGGTTTTTTTAATTCTGGGCTAGCATTTATCACAATTATATTTTTTATACCATCTTTATTACATAATCTGTTTCTCAACATGTTCCATGGTATAGGCATAATTAAAATCTAGAAAAGGGTTGGAAATCAATCACAGTGCATGGGAAAACAATAAATTTCTAATTTCACTAGGGATACCCATATCACATCAATATATTATCTTCACATAAAATCCTCAATCTGGTTGGAATTCAACCATTTTGGGAATAGATCCTCTATTCCATTCCCTAACCCACGAATTTTGGGGTGTAGTTTAGAGCCTCTGTCTAACTCGACCCATAGGCGTAAAACCTCATGTCAATACCCCACTCTACTAATCCATGTGCATAAGATTATTTATCAAATCACCACAACCATATCATAACACTTACAACCATATTCAATGCCATTGGATATCACAATTAATATATAAAACATTGGAATTAATAATATGCCACTACCCATTAAAACATTTACCAGTTACACTTCATATCCATCTATCAAAATTCTCATTCCCATTAAATAACCCATTGGGTGTATTAAACAACACCTATTCCTTATTAAACTTTATCATGGTACATTCATTAATCCATTTATTCCATTAATCCTTCCATAAGCATTTACCCACTTATTATTTTCAAGTACAATTCTCATATCACAAAAAACAATCCCTTCATAACATTAAATCATCTGGTTTACACCTAATTCACATAAATGAAACCATTCCAAAAATTAATCTCTTCCCTTATTACGTCCATTTAAAATATTCCCCATTTCTCATTACCTTAACCAATTACAAGTTAACCATTTAGTATTTAATAATCATCTTAGGAATTTCAAGATGAAATTCATCAAATAATTGAGATAATCTCATTCGATCCATTATTACCATTTTCATTCCATGAAAAACAACACCTTATGACTTATCACCCTAGTAATATCTATCATCATTATTTTTACGCATAATAAACCATTTTCATATGTTGTACATGGGATTCACATTATTACTCTATAACACTTCATTTAATACTACAATTTTTTAATTATGGGAAGGTCGGTGCACACCATGGGAGGCCCTTAAAAGTTCAATCCATCCTCTAATCATCACATATGAATCATGAGGGTTTCAATAAAATCATTTAAGGTAACTAATAAAAAATGATAGATAATGTAAATAAAAACATACATGCACAAATATATATAATAACTATGGGATATTACATCTAGACCACCTACCTCTAATACGTTGATGAATGCACTCTTAATCGTTGACATGGATCCAGATTCAAACATCCATTATAGCCTGAAACTAAACCTCACCCAAAAATGGTTTTCAGAGCTTCCTAAAGAGATTAGATAATGATGAAATCCTAAATCGATAAGAGGAAGCGATGATGATATTAAACATACCAATGGCTTCGACTCGGAACCAACTGTACTACAAACGAATAGGAATCATGGTAGAATAACCCTTGAGAGCTAATGTGATTTTTTGTTCTTTCCTAGTATTCCAAGGAGGAAGGGGGTGTAATATACTGAGTGGACTTAAAATCCCAGGGTGGCATTTTTTTTATTTTTTAGATGCTTCCAGGTCGCACTGTTTACCCGCATAGTTTTTCATACCATGCACTAACCGTGTAGAAGCTACTGCCCGAATATCACCCCCTTGGCACGTTTTTTTAGGAACCTCATAGGGTTTTCCAGACAATGTGAAAATCATGGAGATTACTAATGCCTTTATGGTCTCCCCTCGCACAATTTTCCATGCCATGTGCAAACCGTACAAATTTCATGGAGATCCAAATTACCATATTTTTCATTTCATGAACCCTCGAAAAACCCCTGAGCATTCTTAAGGAAATATGAAAACACTTAATTTTCACCAAAGGAGACATCCCAGACAACACTTAAAAAAACAATCATTAAGAAAATTTGGGACCATACATAATTATAATTGTCTTCCCTTTTTATTAAAAGGATAGTCAATCCATGGTTACCATTTATATACATGTTATACTAGAGAGAAGTTCTAGATGTGGTTCAATAGTGTAAAACTCCAGTTTATCCTAACTCTACGTGCACATATTGACAATTACTTATGGGAAAAATTGAATCAATATTCCTTAACTAATCATCAAAAAATAAAATAAAAACTCTAAACTCTTCTAGAATCTAAATCCATCTCAACAAGACTCATCTCCCATTAATTTGTTTATATATCATTAATTATTCATGAGTATATTTTCTATGATTTATAAAACCAACATAGAAGTGATATAATTTTATATATTATTCCATCTCATTATCATTATAATTATATATCATTTTATGTTATAAAACAACATAACGTTTTAACTCCAACCATTAGGACAACATTAATAAGAAACTACATAGTATCATTTAATTAAAATATTCAATGAAACTCTTATTACTTATCCCCTTAAATATTTTTCATTATATATTCTCTAAACTCTCTAATTATTTTCACTATTATCTATGTTTAATCTTATATTATGTAGTTTATCCTATAATTATTGCATAATTTCCCCTCAGTTTTATTGATTAGTGATTTTAATTTTAGAATAAAATTAAATAACTTAATTACTTGGAAGTTATTCTACTAAAAATTGTCTCTATATATCATCTTTAAAATTATATATTCCACTAAATACAATTAACATGATCATGTTCAATTAAAAAATTCCAGATAGTTACAAAGTGAAAAATCATCCAATTTTGGGTGAAACAAAATGTTTTCAGACCATTATAAAATGACCACTATTTAAAACACCCATCAGAATTTCTATATCACATATACAAAATAGTTTAAGTATAATTACCATAACATAGTGTATTTCTATAAAAAACATACCCATAGTGTTTGATATATAATTTGAATCCCATGTTCACATTAATTCTCATAAACTTGATAAAAATCACTATATTCACAATATAAGATTCCCCAGGTAATCATTTCAATCATTCTTAGGACTAATTCGAAGAAAACATCAAAAAAGATATTTTGGGCCTTACCATTTTATATAAGGATATTTATCCCATTTAAACATATAATATGATGTGCTACTTATTATACAAACATTGAAATAATGTCATTAGCCACCATGTTCTTCACAATGCACTGTGAACCAATTTTTATATCATTTTAAAGTCTCATAATATTCCTCTATTTCAAGTAAATCATCACTAAAATTATATGTGATTTATCCTAATTTCTGGTCACATAATAAATTAATGAGCTATTATATTCCTCCATGATTCATCCATATGTGTGGGGATAGAATTTCAGTTTAATATTACATAGTGATTAAGTCGATTAATTCAAATCCCATGCCTCATTCATGTTATTTTGGCGTGTCTATGAAGAAATCATACTCTAATTCAAAAATTTCATGTTTCCTCTAACTCGATCAAAACCCTAAAACATTTTCTAAACACATTACATCATATACATGAGTATACATTATGTAATATATTTAATACTATTTAAAATAACATAACTCTTTGAATTCATTTCTAATCCTATATAATTTTATAATTTATTGGTTGCTAATACGTTGTCTCTAGAAAATCACATTAAATATTATAGATAACATATATTTTCCTAGAATTAAATACATCCTTATCCAAACACATTCCAACCTACTAAAAACACTTCCAAGGCATTAATATTCTTTATAATCCCATTTATAACATTTCAAAGGTAGACGTGAATTAATGATATTAAAAGGATTTCATATGAAAAATAATCTCTAATTTTATTGTTATTAACCACTATTGTTCTAGATACTTGTGATTGTCAATAAATCCACCCAACAACTACTTGGTAATACATAACATTCAAAACCCTACATAATTATTAATTATCTTTTATTGTTAAAAAATAAAAAAACAAACACTTGATTATAATAATCTCCATAGTTTTATTTTGTTGATAATTCTTACATTAATCATATAAAACATCAATAGATGGATAAAATCTATCCTAATTATTTTTCAATCCATCATCCTATAAACATATAGATTTACCATACTTCTTTTAGTCCTATTTTGAATAAAATTCAATGGTTTTATATTCACCATGTACTTCATCCATTCTTCCCCTCATTTCAATATATTTCTTGCAGTAGATATTAAAGAAAGATCAGCATATTGTCATTACTATAATAACCAACTAATTTAAAGATACTATAATAAATAATTATAAACACTTTAAAAATATTGCATCCTTACAAAAATTTTAAAACAATTAAAAAATATAGGAGAGTTAGACCACTCTCATTAAAAACTAGTCATGTTATATCATTCATCCACTATTTTTTTATCATAAAAAACCGACTCCTCCAATAACTTATCGATTTTCATAAAAACTATTGAGTAAATTTAAATCATAATTCATAGTAAAATCATGTTAATACTACATTCACCTTAATCATAATTATTCTCAAGGAATTTCATTGAGTGAATTTACCACATTAAAGGGATTCATCAACCAATACATTTTTCCAACTACATTATAACTCTATGGGAGAAAAACAAATCTATATCAATAACATCAATGATGTCTAATTTACCCACATAATCATAAAATCTTAGTAAACAAGATAAATTATTATTTTTTAACATAAAACTTCTATGATACCAATATAAATTACCTGATACTATCAATATATGATAAATATTGATTTTTGTGTGTGAGTAAAACCACTAGCTAAACCAATTATTTCCATTTATTCATGATAGAAGTGATAAAATATTTTATATCAACGTTCTTAAATAATTAATAATAATTCTATTTTCATGTATGAACCTAACCATCATTTGAGTTATCATCATTTATACCTCTAAAAATCCTTTATTTATTCATGAAAAATATTTACATCTTCCATATCACAATGCAGCATCATATTGGAAACAGAACCCCTATTTTTTATATGTATTTAGTATCCTATGAAAGTACTAAATTATTGAAAATTTGTAATCTCAATAAAAAATAGAATAATTATTCCTATTTGGATGTATCAACTATTCCATTTTAACATCCCACCACTCCTCATTGGCTGGGCATGTGTCTGTTGTGTGTTACCAGCCTTAGGTGAGATCATCAAAACAGTAAAGGATTGTAATAAATGACAAGGACTCCATAAATTTTTGGGGAGTACTTCTCCAATTGAATAAATTACCACTAAAACGAGATTACTATAATCAACCAACCCCTCATATGATGCTCGAGAATAAAAAATACAAGCCTATACCAAACCAAAACAAAATTAATTGTAAAAGTAAAATTGGATTCACATGGAAATAACAAAGGGAAAAAAGATGAAAACCCCCAATGACACCAATGAAACCAAAAAAAAAATTTCACTCATCTCAAATATCTTAATACAAATTCTCATCCCAATTTATTATGTAGAATAACTAAAGAACATGGGTACCTTTTCATATAACCATTTTTTGATAGATGATGTCTTAAAATTCATAATAATTTCAATATAGGGGGTGAGTATAAACATAGTAGGATTTCCCCAATGAAATACAAACTCAAACCATAAAGAAAAAACTATTTTTAAAATTTAAATAAATTAGTTTAAAAAAATTTAAATAGTTTCATTTGAAATAGAAATTAGTTTTAGATACAAGTATTTTTCCATGGAAATTTATAAAAAAAATACATTAAAACAATTTCTCAAATTACATTGTGAATACCCATTCCACATATCAACACATGCTATCCCAAGATATCGTTATATAATCAAGAGTGTTCTCTGATTGACCTATCAATCCATTAAAAGGTAACCAATACTAGGGTCCCAATAGATTATGTATTTTTTATATGGTCACATCTAATAAAAAAGAACTCATGGAATCTAAATATGATAAATACCCTACCAAAGAATCCATGACAATAAATTTAAAAAAATTATTTTATTAACAAAATTTCAAGAAATTTAATTTCTTTGGAAAAAGAATAATTTTAATTTGATTTTTTTAAAATCATGAACCAATTATATTTTCCATAAAACTATCCAATGAACATATTTTCACAAGAAAACATCACCGAATGGGTTTCAATCAAACAAAAAAATCATTGAATATAATTTGAAGACATTTAATAAATTTTAATCCAATAATTAATGTCCCAATAAATTTGAATAAATATATAATCCACAAACATCTAAATTATAATAGAACACGATGAGTGACACAACTACTTCAAAAACATAGCTAACATCATCTAGATCATACTTTAGATCTCATTACATTCAATTAAAAAAATTATCTCATCATGATTACAATTATAAAATAATGACAAATCCTCTATGGAATTTATATATTCTTATTGATTAGTGTAGAAGAAAGGATATATGTAAAATGATTAAAAATGTTCACTTATCATTGAATACTAGTCTCTAACACACATTGGTTCTCCAATGGATCGCTCCTAGACCAAAAGGAATCATCTCTCTAGACACAGGGGAAAATGGAGATTTAGATATGATATAATTAATCAAAAAATTAGAGGTTATGGGAATAATTAATGTTAAATCCATAATTTAGGGATCACCACACTTACCCCACATGGTTAGTCTGTACTATTTAGAAAATAGTGTGCCAACCTTGTGGTCATACTTCCTCAAGACAACACCTCAAATGGTTATCTCATACATTATAAAAAATATTATCGAACATTGTGTTTCCTTTTCTTCTAAATGTCCAAGGTTTCTCTTAGAAATCTTTAATGGTTTATAGAATCATGCACTGGCCCAGTGCTAACTGTTTCCTCTTACACTGCTTCCTAAAGGTGATTCACATTTTCTACAAGTAGAGAACAAAAAAATCTCTATAAAATAATACAAATCATGAAAATAACTCTTCTAAACCTTCTTGAAAATACATGAAAATTATATATACATAAATTAAAAATATAAAGGTCCATTACCCTGTAACTAAGGGTACTGCATTCACCACATCATTAGTCTTTTAATTCTCAAAATGTATAAAACTGGTGATTAATTGGAAGAGTTATAGTCATTTCTCAAATGGCCTGATATATCAAAAAGGAAATCTAGGAGAATGATATTCCATGATCATAGCCATCCAAATCCCATTGGATTGTTATAATGACAACAAAAATGATAAATACACATGGGGTGTCTATTTAATCTAATCAAGAGTTGAATACTATTCCCCTTTACTAATTATCATATGTATATTTTGGAATAGACATACACTATATGGGATTCACAAATAGGTATAAAATGAGCGAAAAATATAAAATGATCTAGAATTTTTCTAGTTGAATCATTTTTTCTAACAATCCTTGGTAAACAATCCCAAAATCCATGGAAATATACTCTCATTTTCACATCAAAATTTTTAAAGACTGTGTCATTGCTTCAAGACATTGATGATTCACTTTGACTTATAGATAGGTGAATCATATTGATGCATACCCTCAAACATTCCTTTTCATTAAATATTACCAAAACTATTCTTTCATCACTTTTTATATCTTCTAAAAGCAAGGATGAAAATCCCATTTCAAATGGTGGGAAGAATTACTAATTTTTTACATAATAAATGAAAGGTATCATGATATGGTGAATAAATTGAAAAAATAAACTCCCATCTAGATTACATCCCAAAATGGTCTCCCCACTAATTTTATTACCTTCTAGACACACATTAAGGATTATATTCATAATCATCATTCACATTCTAAACCAAATCAGGTACAAATGAATATTGGATGAAAATGAAAATATCACCATAGAAGGTTCATTCCACGTGTATGTATTTTATAATTGACATCATATTCTTCTATGATGAATCATATTTGTCAATATTATTATATGAATTACATCTTAATGAATGTTCCAGTGAATTTTCATTAAATGGTGCATACATCATGTTGAATTAGAATATGGGATGTTGTTTCATCTTTCTTATTTACGTTATTAATAATAATGTTTTTGAGAAAATGTGATTCAATTTATTATGATATGTAATCATATTTAATATTTCACTAAAATATTAATGACCCCATGTTCATATATCATGATCCACTATAGAAAATTTCAAATAATGTGGTGGAATGTTTTTCTCATGGAAACGTATGTTCCTTGATCAATAAGCACCAACATGATCTCCCAGAAGCAGAACGCATCACATCTCAGATTCCAACGCATCATAGTAGACTATATATCATGTAAATAATCTAATACATAATAATTGAAGTGATGTAAATCTGAACATATGGTATTGATTGTATAATTTTTATTCGTCGATCAACTCGAAAGGAATACCTTTCATCATCAATGATGTCTTCTGTAATGAAAAAAGTAAAAACTCCCCTACATAACATCTGATGTATCCCACAAAGACTAGAAATATTTGCCTGTAAAATACTTTTTTCGATAGTTTATATAAGATATAATATTTTACCTTTTCTAGGATTATAGATACTCCTTTTATATAAGTGAAATGGCCATGGAAAATACCTCTTGTATACAAAACACACAATTTGTAATGACCCTAAATTTTGAATAAATATTGTTTCCTAATTTTTTGTGTTATATTATTTTTCATACTCAACATAATTGTTTCATTTAATAACATGAGTATAATTAAAATGATACTCTTGGGTTTTTACTGTTATATGACCAATTGTCAATATGACCGCTAGAAATTAAACATTTCGATATTTGTCTCTAAATAAAAGTGACCTTGGTTAATTAATATAGAAAAGAGATTCGATGGCCTCATCCAGTAGTCTTGGACCGATCGAATCCCATCTAACAGAACTTGGGAAGGAGGTAGCACCACTGGGCTTTGCTCTGGATCAAACCCAAGTTGAACTTCATCGTGTGAAACTGGAAACGAATCGCCTTCGCGAGAAGATCAAACTAATAGAAATTACTACTCGTGCGATGTTGGCCGAGCCGCCCTCAGATTCTCTCACCTTAGCACACCTTACAGTTAGTTCATATGCTGGTGTGATAAGGGGCTATGTAAGGAGGCCGTAACCACCTTGTGTAATCCTTTGTTTTAAATAAAAATTTTGATTTCTTATTATGATGAAGTTTATGAATTTTCAAATGTCCGGATAAATATTGTATGCATATTTTTGATGAATTTTATAGAAAGGATATTTTAAAAATGATTACGTAACCCTTAAACAATAAAAAAATTTGTAATGATTTTCAAGAAATGGTCTTCTATAATTATGTTCAGTATGAAATTTATAGTCTAATAAGATCTACTTAATTTTTGATGAAATATAAAATTATGAATAGTGATTTTATGCTTAGGATTAGTAATGTGACCAAATGGATTAGTAATATCACTTAAAGAATGTATTAATATAATATAGGATCCTTGATTAAGTAATGTGATTCAATAAAATGGTTAAATAATGGTTTCATAACATATTATTCAAGTATTAGTTTTTTCAGGTGAATAGTGTTTTTTAATTAATAATTAAATTAAAAATATTTAGAAAATTATTTTTATAAAAAGTATTTCATTTTTGAACTTAGAGCATTGATATTATGTTATTGTAATTTTTTGATATTTTTCTGAGAAAGTTGAATTTTCGATGAAAAGTGAAAATACAGTTTTAGGGTTTCGGTATGTTTAATGACATCATAATTATGTCATGATGATGTCATGTGATATTTTAAGGGTTTTCCAACGAAAGGTGATGAATTATTGTATGGGGGGATCCATGTGGCCAATACCATGGGCAAGCCCCTGGTTTTTCCAAAACCACCAATGAGGTGTCCCTTGGCCATTAATACCTTGTCCCCTCACGTTCCCTATAAATATCAAGAAATACTCTCATCCATTCGACTCCCAACTCTTCCCCAACGAATCTCTGGTCTCATTACCTCCCTAGGAGTCCTCCCAAGGTTCCCCCAATCCCTCAAGGTCCCAACCATTATGTTTTAAGAGTTACGTTTTATGGTAAGGAATCCAAACTCTCTCTATCATTTCAAACGCTCTCTTTTAAGTCATTTATTTTATGCTCCATGTTGTTTAGTTGGAGGATGTTATTTTATATTCCTATTACTGCCCTTTTCATGTTCATATAATGAGATATCCCCTCTTACTCTCAATATTTAGTTTTATGAATATTTAAGTGGCGCCGTTAGGCTGCCAGAGTTTTTGTAACAGATTCTTTCTCCCTTCTCTTTTTTCAAAATCTATTTTCATGTAATGTCTTTCAAGTTAATTTTTAGTATGTGGGTGTATGATCTCTATATATATAATACTGATATTTTATGATCATATGATGAGAGACCCCATTTTATCTCATCAATTCAGTATTTTGAAGTTGTAAGTGGCGCCATTGGGCTGCCGAATTTTTAAGTGGTTCGTTCACCTTTCTCATTTTTCAAAGTTCTACTTTCATGTAAAGTATTTCAAATTCCTTTTTATTTTTTGGGGTATAATATCTAAATCTATAATACTGATCATTTATTTTCATATCATGAGAGACCCTATTTGATCTCATCAATTCGTTTTTTTAGAAGTTTAAGTGGCACCGTTAGGCTTCCGAATTTTTAAGGGATTCTTTCACCTTTCTCATTTTTCAAAGTTCTAATTTCATGTCAAGTCATTAAAGTTACTTTTTATTATGTTGGGGTATGATATATTTATCTATCATACTTAACTTCTATGTTCATATGATGAGATACCCTATTTGATCTCGTCAAATCAATTTTGTTGAAGTTTAAGTGACGCTGTTAGGCTGCCGAATTTTTATAAGAGAAATCTTATTTTTGTATTCCGTTCATGTTCTTCATTTCACATGGTATGTCTTTAAACTTTCATTACCATGTTATTAAATCCTTTATATTATGTTACCCTAATGTTTTATGTATCATTTATGAGTGGTTGACCCATGTCCCCTCTCTTTTCAATGTTTTCTAAAACCTCGTAACATAGCCTTTATGCTGCAGAATTTCCGTCTAAAAATGTCTCTCTCGTTTTCTAATGTTCTTTTATTTTATTAAGTGAATACTCAATTCTCTCTCTTCTATAGGGGTATTCACATATATACCAAGTTGTTCTATTTTAAATTTTGGCAGTTACATACATGAGACCCACCTTCCTTTTCTGTGGGTCTTAAAGTGACATAAAGATCATGTCTTTAAAGCAGTTTTAAAACATTATGATTATGAAATGAACCCCATTTATTTTATGATATATGGGTTTTTTATGAAATAATTGATGATTATATATGTGTCTCACATGATTATAATGAAAAATTAAGGGTGCACCCTGATAGCGCTCCAATGCATTGGGTAAAGACTTAATCTTTAGAGATGACCTTTTAGACTAATACCTTGGTGAATAACCTTGGTAATTTTTAATGACACCTTGGGGGTGGAACTTGGTGAAACGAAATGATTGTAAATATTAAATGTTGTAGCCACATCTTCATGTTATTAAAAATGTTATTTTTATTATGATATGCCTCATGATTTCATTATCATGCCTTAAAGTTCTTTTCAAGACTTTATTGATGTATCTCAAGTTCACATGTTAAATGTTTCCCTTGTTTCCCTTACTGGGCCTTCTGCTCACCCTTTCTTTTGATGTATGTCCATAGGTTATGAGATGCAGTAATGAACCTAGGATAAACATGAAGAGTAGCATTAAAATTGTTTTAAGAAATTTTTTTTATGTTTTCATGTTTTATGTTCCTGGTTTCCAAGACACAAAACCTTAAAGATCCTCTATTTTTTAAAATGTAATGAATGTTTATGTGATAAAAAGGCAGGATGCTATAGTTGGTATCAAAGGATGGTTTATTTATTTGTGGAAATTAGGATATGAAAACTCTAGGAAGAACTCTATATAAAAGTTTAAATATAGGAAATCATCCTGGTATTTTGGTGAGTGTTGAGTAAGGTGTTTAGAAGAAAATACATCCATGTCTGGATATGAGAAGGTAAGGGTGGCTCTAGCACATATGTACATAGGGGTAAAACCCGAAAACACCGCTTTGAGCTAGAATCGAACGGGAACTGGTACACAACAACGGGCCTTGCTGCACTCTTTGTTACGACACTTCCGGGGGATATTCTTCGGTAAATTCATAAGCTTAGTATAAACCATTACTAAAAGAACAAAGATAAAATAAAATAAATATTCATATAAGAATATATGATCATGAATAACCTAGTTTGGAACCCAGGGGATCACATGTTATGGTATAATTTTCTTCTACAAGGTATCCTTCTATGCTTTTAGCTGCTTTTCATGATTATTGGCTAAGTATTTATGCCCCTAATTTTACTTTATTTTCTTTGTTAATGGCAGGAAATGGAAGAACATGTCCCTGCAACCAATGAGATAGGAAATGGGATGATTTCTGTATTAATTTGACAGAGATGATTAAGAGATTAAAAGATGATTATTATTTTGGAAGATTTTCACTATTTTGGGAACCCTATTTGATCGAGGTAAATAGATTACTATGGTATTTTCTTTGAGGAGTAAAGGTTGACTTATATTTTTAAGAATAAATGAATTTAAGGTGAACTTATAGTAATTTAGGTTACTTATGGAAATGATTAACCTATATTGGGTAAAGTATGATTAGGTTTGTTACTTTTATTATAAGATGATATGAGTGGTTGATGTTGTTTGGAGATGAACAATGATGTTTATTTTGGAAGACTATGTTATTAAATCCTTCTTGTATTTGGGTTTCAATCTTAGTTTGGTTTATTTTGAGGAATTTTAAGAACCGTTATTTATGGAATGGTCAATGATGAACTTTGGGTAGTACCATGTAACTTTGAAGATTTAAAATTAGTTTCCATTCCTATGGGATTAATATTTTTTGAATAGTTGTTTTACCTTACCCATTCTATTTTTGGGATAATGTTTAAAGATAGAAGAAATAGATAGATAATATTTTGTGGATTATGTGATTCTCTAGAAGATGATTATTGTGCTTTTGATGAGACCATGTGTTTTTGAGTTCTCATCGTTTGGAGAAAAGATTAGTTTTGGTAGAGACTTATTAAAGGATGAAACTCTACTAGAAGGTAGGTATATTTCCTTATGTTTTTATTCTATGTAGTAAATGAATTCCTCAAAATTATTAAAAGGAACGTAAATCAAAAACTTTGTTGTTTTAAGATTCCTACTGGGTAATCAATGTTTGTGATTTTCTTATGGTTAACTTTCTCCAAATCATGTTTTCTATCACTCTCCCTCAGAACTAGACCCTTTGTTTTTTCTTCCATAAACATGTTTCATACATGGAGTCCTTGAATGGATTAACTCGGGTGGCCTTTTTTACTTCCATTTCTTCCTTTTAAAGTAATAGTGTTACTGACTCTTTTTCCGATGTGGGACATTCAATGAAATTTCAAAACCCAATTTTAAAAATTGTGAGGATGCAATTTCTTAAGGGGGGAACATTGTAGGGACCCAAAATTTTGAATAAATATTTTTTCCTAATTATGTGTGTTATTTTATTTTTCATACTCAACAAAACTGTTTCATTTAATAACACGAGTATAATTAAAATCATACCATTGGGTTTTGACAGTTATATGACCATTGGTCAATATGACCGCTAGAAACTAAACATTTTGATATTTGTCTCTAAATACAAGTGACATTGGTTAATTAATATAGAAAGGAGATTTGATGGCCTCACCCCGTAGTCTTGGACCGATTGAAGCCCATATAACATGACTTGGGAATGAGGTAGCAACACTGGTCTTTGCTCTGGACCGAACCCAAGCCGAACTTCATCGTGTGAAGCTAGAACAAAATCGCCTTTACGAGAAGTTCAAACTGATAGAAATTACTACTCGTGCGATGTTGGTCAAGCCTCCCTCAGATTCTATAACCTTAGCACACCTTACACTTAGGACCTATGCTGGTGTGATAAGGGGCTATGTAAGGAGACCGTAACTGCCTTGTGTAATCCTTTGTTTTAAATAAAAATTTTGATTTCTTCTTATGATGAAGTTTATGAATTTTCAAATGTCCGGATAAATATAGTATTCATATTTTTGATGAATTTTAGAGAAAGGATATTTTAAAAATGTTTATGTAAACCTTAAATAATAAAAAATGTGTAATTATTTTCATGAAATGGTCTTCTACAATTATGTTCAGTATGAAATTTATAGTCTAATAAGATCAACTTGATTTTTGATGAAATAGTAATTTATGAATAGTGATTTTATGCTTAGGATTAGTAATGTGACCAAATGGATTAGTAATCTCACTGAAATAAAGCATTAATATAATCTAGGCACCTTGATTAAGTAATGTGATTCAATAAAATGGTTAAATAACAGTTTCATAACATATTATTCAAGTATTAGTTTTTTCGATTGAATAGCGTTTTTAATTAAAAATTAAATTAGAAATATTTAGAAAATTATTTTTATAAAATGGATTTCATTTTTGAACTCAATGAATCGATATTATGTTATGGTAATTTTTGGGGATTTTTTTGAGAATGTTGAATTTCTGATGAAAAGTGAAAATACAGTTTTAGGGTTTCAGTATGTTTAATGACATCATAACTATCTCATGATGATGTAATGAGATATTTTAAGGGTTGGCCGACCAAAGTTGATGAATTATTGTATGGGGGAACCATGTGGCCAATACCATGAGAAAATACCATGGACAAGCCCATGGTTTTTCCAAAACCACCAATGAGGTGTCCCTTGGCCATTAATGCCTTGTCCCCTAAATTTCCTTATAAATACCAAGCCATCCTCTCATCCATTCGACTCCCAACTCTTCCCCAACGATGCTATGGTCTCATTACCTCCCAAGGAGTCCTCCCAAGGTGCCCCAAATCCCTAAAGGTCCCAACCATTGTGTTTTATGAGTTACGTTTTAAGGTAAGGGATCCAAACATTCTCTTTCTTTTTAAACGCTCTATGTTAAGTCATTTCTTTTATGCTCCATGTTCTTATGTTGGAGGATGTTATTTTATATTATTCTTACTTCCCCTTTGATGTTAATATAATGAGAGAACCCCTCTTACTCTCATTATTTAGTTTTATGAATGTTTAATTGGTGAGGTTATGCTGCCGAAATTTTTGTAACAGATTCTTTCTCCCTTCTCTTTTTTCAAGATCTATTTTCATGTAAAGTCATTCAAGTTCCTTTTTATTATGTTGGGGTATGATCTCTATATCTATTATACTAATTTTTTTGATCATATAATGAGAGACCCCATTGTATCTATTCAATTCAGTATTTTGATGTTTTATGTGGCGCCGTTGGGCTGCCGAATTTTTAAGTGGTTCGTTCACCTTTCTCATTTTTCAAAGTTCTTCTTTCATGTCAAGTATATCAAGTTCCTTTATATTTTTTAGGGGTATTATCTTTAGATCTATCATACTGATATTTTATGTTCATATGATGAGAGACCCTATTTGATCTCGTCAGTTCATTTTTTTTGAAGTTTAAGTGGCGCCGTTAGGCTGCCGAATTTTTAAGGGATTATTTCACCTTTCTTATTTTTCAACGTTCTACATTCATGTCAAGTATTTCAAGTTACTTTTTATTATGTTGGGGTATGATCTCTATATCTATCATACTGAAATTTTATACTCATATGATGAGAGACCCTATTTGATCTCGTCAAATCACTTTTGTTGAAGTTTAAGTGACGCTGTTAGGCTGCCAAATTTTCATAAGAGAAATCTTATTTTTCTCTTCGTTTCACGTTCTTCATTTCATATGTTATGTATTTCAAATTTCATTACCATGTTCATAAATCCTTTATATTCTATTACCCTACTGTTTTATGGATCATTTATGACTGGGTGAACCATGTCCCCTCTATTTTCAATGTTTTCTAAAACCTCGTAACATAGCCTTTATGCTGCAAAATTTCCATCTCAAAATGTCTCTCTCTTTTTCTAATGTTCTTTTATTTTAATAAGTGAATACTCAAAGATATCTCTTCTATAGGTGTATTCACATATATACCATGTTTTTCTATTTTAAATTCTGAGATTTACATATATGAAACCCACCTTCCTTTTCTGTGGGTTTTAATGTGACATAAAGATCATGTCTTTAAAGCAGTTTTAAAACATTATGATTATGAAATGAAACCCATTTCTTTTATTCTATATGGGTTTTTTATGAAATGATTGATGATGATATATGTGTCTCACATGATAATAAAGAAAAATTAAGGGTGCGCCCTGATAGCGCTCCAATGCATTGGGTAAAGACTTAATCTCTAGAGATGACCATTTAGACTGATACCTTGGTGAATAACCTTGGTAATTTTTAATGACTCCTTGGGGATGGACCATGGTGAAAAGAAATGATTGTCAATATTAAATTTTGTAGCCACATCTTCAAGTTATGAAAAATGTGGTTTTTATTAGGATATGACTCATGATTTTATTCTCATGACTTAAAGTTCTTTTCATAACTTTATTGATGTATCTCAAGTTCACATGTTAAATGTTTCCCTTGTTTCCCTTACTGGGCCTTCTGCTCACCCTTTCTTTTGATTTATGTCCCCGGGTTATGATATTCAGTAATGAACCTAGGATGAACATGAGGAGAAGCCTTTCAAGTGTTTTAAGAAATTTTTTTTATGTTTTCATGTTTTAAGTTCCTGGTTTCCAAGACACTAAACCTTAAATATCCTCGGTTTTTTAAAATGTAATGAAAGTTTATGTGATAAAAAGTCGGGATTCTATACAATTCAATTACTTGAAATATAGGCAACTACAATAGAAGATATCCAAAACAATATCCATTTCTTCCTCAAAATCTAAAATTATCGTATAATTCTCTTTTATTAAATCATCATAATCCACCACAATAGAATCTAGATACCTTTTAAATAGTAGACACATCAATTCCATAAATACATTTGATTATTTATTGGGCCAAAAGATGAAAAAACGAACTGATAAAGGCCATATGTACTTAAAAACACATTGAATAGGATACCAATTCCTCTAGAACAATTGATGGTTATATCGGGAATATTGTCTTATTTTATAGAACCACGAGGATCCCCTCAACTGACCAAACAAGTCATCAATACATGGAAAAGATAAAATTCTACATCATAATGTGGATAAGAATATTATAATCTACAAAAGACTAAGAGTTATATCCACCTTAACCATTAAAAAAACTAGTGACTTCACTAGAGTTATTCACATTTGGATAACCCCATTTCATTCAAAATGTTACAAATTATTCATCAATTCCTTCAATTATATTTGTGAAATTAGATAAGATGGAAGTGACATAGGATTTTTTCCTGGTAAGAGATCAATCATAAAATCTAGTTCTCTATTGGGTTGAAAGCATGATAAATTTTTATGAAAAAACATCATGAAAATATTTGAATATATTAGTAAAATATGTATTCATGCTCCCATTAACCACTTCCAATGAAAATACTATCAAATTGTATGGGATAGTTCCAACCACCTATATGAAGGGTCTTGATCAACTTTCACCGATTGATGAAGGAATTTTAATGATATTCCTAATATCATTAGATGATTTTAAGCTCAATTATTATTTATAAAAATATATATGGGACTTGATATCCATAATCCAATACATTCTATAAATCATGTAATTTAAATCCACATCTATCATAAGAAAATACCATATCAAGTCATTATCTTTGATTACTATCAAACATGATACACATTTCATGCCTCAACCCTCTCATTTCCCCACAGTTCATTGCATTTACTAGGGAAAAATAATTTTCTCGATATGTAAACCCATAAGATCAATTTCATAATAAAAAATAAATGAATTTCATCCACCGATATAAAAAATGATAATGTATACAGATATAATTCAACAAATCATACCACTCAATATCGAAGGATCATATTCTTCATCAAACATAGAATTATCATCTCCATATAATATATAACGCATTACACATTTCATTTTATTATATTAATGAGAAATCATAGGATGTAGATACATGGTATTCATCAAATCACTGAGTGTTTCTCTATTATGCTGATGATATATTTTTTGTTTAACTTGACCCATCAAATAATTTGATCATTAAGAAGAATGATACATGTATTTAATAGATTCCTTTAGAAAAATGTAGAAATGACAAAAAAAATTATCATCCAATAGAAACTATGACATCCTCATAGTGTTTTCGTACAATATTACTTCACATACTATGAATAATATCACTAAAACCCTCTCACATAAATCATTAGTTAAGGAGGTATGTAGACTGATCCCATAGTCAGATTTTTATGTGTCCACCACTTATGATGTTGGTTCTCATTTTATTATTATTTTTATATTTTTAGTTCCCACATTTTTCAATATGAATATATTTCTAAATATGATAATGTTACCTAATACTTCCCTTTTATCCATCATTAATTTTTTAAACATCTCTATATAATTTGTTATACAAATCATTCAAATTGTTGATCAAAATTTTGGTTTCAAACCTAATTCAGACTTGTGATCCTTAATTGAAAGGAATTTGAAAAAAAATTAGTAAATAATGAAATAAATTCATAAATTTATCAGCATACTCTATTGTGGATGGATTATCCTACTTCAATATAATGAATCAATGTTTTATGGAAATTCTAAATGTGTGAGGTTATAATTATTTAGTGAACAATTATTAAAAATCTCCCAAATATGTTACTTGGTCTAATTTATCTTGAACAACCAAATATCACCATTATTGGGCAATATATTCTTAGTATATACAACCATAACATT
The DNA here is from genome assembly GCA_963277665.1 of Viscum album. Lineage (NCBI taxonomy): Eukaryota > Viridiplantae > Streptophyta > Magnoliopsida > Santalales > Viscaceae > Viscum > Viscum album. Next base: position 640,092,701 of record OY728126.1, on the reverse strand, counting down.
ACCTTCCACTCGTCTGGTGGTGCAACAAAATCATAAATTACATTCAGTCAGTTTAGCCACACTTATTATTTTTATGACTCTGAATAACCTTGAGCCATGGGATGATTATATTTTTAGAACTCAATAGAATGGTCCACATGGCTTGGATTATCGCTTATATTCCCACTATCCGTGTCCAGAATTTCTTATGAAATAATTTCAACCAGCTGAGGGGTCACATATTTCTCAAGTTCAATCACATTATTTAGGGCCACGAATGGATGGTTTAATTGACACATACATAGATCCCTTCTATATTACCAATACAATATATTTGATCTCTATTAATTTGAACTAATGATTTTTGATTTTAAAATTTCCCACACACTCATATTACAACAAGTATTTTTAGAATTCATCCACTTTGGATTTCAATGAATTTTTTAAAATCAATCATTTTCACCTATTTTCCAAAATTAACAAATGTTCAACAAATCATAAATCAATAGTCAAAATTAATTATGATTTCATATGAGGAATATATATTTAGAAATGAAACTTCTTGAAATTTTCATCGCCTAAACCCAAGATGATGAGCTGAAAAATCCCAGAATTTTCAAAAATGAAACATGTAACCATAGTCTTTAGTAACATGGATTTCATCATAAATAATATAGATATATAATATTATTCTCTACATTTTATGTTTTATTAATCATAATAATCATAACGAACTAAAATTTTGGACCAAACAATTGATACCCTAGGATTGAACAAATTAATACCATTTTTATCATCCATCAATCCTCATATGCATGAGAGGCGATGGGTGTATGATTATAGCATTTGGTGATATCCCCAAGGAACAATGAAATGAAAATAAATAAGAACGGATTCATAAAAAATGGATTATGATTCTCCATTTGAAAATAAAACAACTTATAAAGTGTATCCATAAACAACCATCCCATTATACGATTAATGAGTACCGATATACAATCTTATAAAAAACCAAAAGGAAATATCATAGAACAATATAAATGAATGTGACATAGCCAATTGGAGAAGAATTAAAAAACCAAACAAATCAAAGCCACCAACAATAGACTCTTAATGTAATAGAATCCCAAAAAAACACATTTTGATACTATGGTATCAAGAATCAAAAATAAATTTCGAGGATACCATCCCTTTACATATATTCCTTGATAGGTGATACCTCAAAATTTACAACAGTACCAATGTAGGGGTTGATTATAAACTCAAAATAATTAAACCAATTACACCCCGAATCATTCCACTAGCATAAATATTTCCAGAAAATTTACAAAAAGTGTTTAAAACAATTTAAGGAATTTCATATCAGACATGAAATAGTTTTCCAAACCAAAACAGTTTTACATGTAATGAAATAAAACAAAACATTAAACACATTTCTCAAATTACATTTTTTATACCTACACTAATCATATTCAAATATTTTCTTATTTTATTATTCCATTCTCTTGATCAATCTCATATCAATAAAAAAAATAACTTTGAGGTATCGAATAGAAGGTGACCCAATTATAGGAACAACTTACACATGGTCTCATCTAATGGAAATGTACAAATATGGAACATGAATTCAAAATACTATAACAAAAAAACATGAAAATTAATTTAAGTAAAAAATTTAATTTATGGAATACATTTATAAAGAATTCCCTGAGGAAAAAAAAGAAAAAAAATTTAAAATCATACTTTTAAATTCATGAACCTAAAAAACATTATAAAAACTGTCCAATATCCATGGTTTTCCAAAATAATATAAATAAGTATGATTCCATTAAATCAAAAAATGGTTTCTAAAAAAAATAAATTAATTAAAAAACATTGAAACCAATAGTTCTAGTTTTTATAATGGTGAATCGATTGACACACCACCAGACACTAATATAATGGTGAAAAGAAAGAATAACCCAATCACTTTAATAAAAGGATGAGATATTTTTGGTTCGACCATTGATATCCTTATCATCAAATTAAAATAATGGAATATCATTAATATTCCCATGATATGTCATATAAATTTCTTATATGGACTATAAATATAGTTATAGATTAGATTAGTAGAATAGATCTAAAAAGATATAAAGAATGATCACTTTTCAATGAAATCGGGCCTCCCATGCACTTTTCGTTTCATCTGAATCACTATAGGATCAAAAAGAATTTTTTCTCTGGACTTGGGATAAAATGGAGTTAGGTATATTGAATAATTAAAGGAATATTATAGGTTATGTGTATAATTCATATTTTATCACAAATTTTAGTAGGGAAACTTGTACATCTCATTGTCTCAATGAACTATTTTTATGACATTACAACAACAATGTGGTTCTATTTCATCAAGACCACACCTCACATTGATTGATCAGATGGTTATTAAAACTATTTTCCAACCAGGGTATTCACCAAATTCTCATTCTGTATGGTTCCTCCTGTGGATCATAATGTTTTTTTCCAAACTATTCACCAATAACGCACATTATGAATTCTCAATATTACCCTATTAAGAATTTTCTTGTGGTGTTTGACAGTTTATACTAATTGTGCTCGAGTAGTGTACTTATGTACGATTCTAAAAAGAATTTCAAGAATCCTCATAACATCCTAAATGACAACCCTATCATTATAAATAAACTATATATATCATTAAATGGTCAATTACATGAAACTGGGGGTGTTACATCATTAACCTATCTATATTATTTTGAGGGACATCCACCACTTTAAAGATGACTAATTTTAAAACTGTGAGAATAGAAATATATATATATTACTGATATATAGATAAATTATTTGATAACTCATTTTACACTCTACCGCAAGTATAAATTAACCTTGATATAGGTTACCATCTTAATCTAGCCTTTGGAATGGTGAGTATGAATAAGTTTAACCACAATATGAAAAAAATTTATAATGGATGATGCATAATAAATATGTACTCAACCATATGTAATGTAATTTTATACTTCTAAAAGATTTTAATTTTTTTTTTAAATTATATCCTATGAAACCATACTCATCATAAATTTTTTTTACATAGGATTGATACAGCATTCTTGACTTGAATATTTTGAGGATGATCACGAAAAGGGGTGACAATATAAGTGTTTGGGGATTTTCATGACATGTGTTTTGTTGTAGTATATTAAGACCACCATGAGGTGTGATGGTTGTGAATTTCTTGTGTTGGATGTTGTATCATATGGTTCATGTATGTGCCTTCATGTCATATTTATAGTCATTTTCACATTCAGTCCCTCATCCTTTTTATGGTTTCAATCATTTAACATTCCTTAACTGGGATCTTATTTTTTATATTTAATAAATTTTGATTTAACCTTATCCAGTCCAAGAAAAAGTTTTATTATTTATGGGAATTTTATTTTAGAAATTTAATATAATTTTTGAAACCAAAAAATCAGTATTATAATTAGTGGTTTTTTTGAGTTTTAGGAAAATAATTATTTTTAAATGAATAGTGAAAAACAAGGAATTTTTTATCATTGTATTTTTTTAATTACATCATCTAATATAAAAAAATAAATTTGATAAAATTTAATCAATAATTATATTCCTGAAGATAAAATTTATTAATTGGGAACATTTAATTTTTTACATTATGAATAGTTACCAAGGAAAAAGTCAACATTATGGTAATAGTTAAAATGTGTTAATGGTGGGGTTAAAAAAGATTTTGGTTAATATTACAAACAGTTATCATAATTAATAATATAAATTTCATTATTTTAATCCTAAACATTCCTCCAAGGGGAAATATTCTATTTTGGAGCAACATCGTTTTATTTAAAATTTTATATATTTTTATATTTTGAATAATTTTATGTGTGTCATATGCCTCCATTATAAAATGACACAACAAAACCCATATTACATAGAAATCATGATATTTCTATATTGGATAATCCATAATGAAATCCATTACTTACATTTCATATCATGACATTGAGCCCCTTTTTTGTTCAAATTACCATACATTGAAGGCTTAAGGTGTATCCTAAAGGATGTTATCCAATGAATATGTATAACTCATAGTGAAGTTTTTTATTTTATTTAATATTATAAATCAAAATTTTTTATTATAACAAAGATGATATACTAATATAATTTTTTCATAATATATTTATATTTCATGATTTCAATTCTATATGTTTTATTCTTGTCTTTCGTTATCAAATGGTGAAGAAAAGAATCATTCTTGCGTACAAACAGACTACGAAATCATGAAGTGAGGATGATTTTTCATGAATACCATTCATGGTTGGTTAATAATATTTATTCAATGATTACTTATTATATTTGTGAAATAATTAATTTTTCATGGATTATAATATTTTATATACCATCTTAACTCATCATCTTTGGGAAAACGACAAAGGTTCTCATATGTTCATATGGTATTAGGCCGCAACCATAAAGATTACATTTTCTTGAGCCATGTCATGAATTCACATTAAGTTATAACATAAGTAAAATATTTCAGATGATTAGTTGTATAGATAGATCATCTTATTATGTCAAGGTTTCTACTACTAATCCACATAGGATCGCTCAGTGATGATCTACAATGGATTGCTAGTTAATGATCCACACCGGATCGCTAGGTGCTGATAAACAGAGGATCTCTAGGAATTGATCCACATAATATTGCTTGGTGCTGATCCACACCGGATGTCTGGGTGCTGATCCACATAGGATCCTTAGGTGTTGATCCCCATTGGATCTCTAGGTGTTGATCCACAGAGAATCGCTCGGTACTGATCTACATAGGATCACTGTTAATTTTCCACATCTTAGCATGACACTGAAATCCCATACATATTATGATTGATTATGGGAGGATTAGATACTCAATATATCAATCTTATTTTAACCAAAAATAAGTCCCATGAAGAAGTAACCCAATTATCTATCGTGTTTATGGATTCCAACGCAACAGACGTCGCGTCAATCAGACTCCTAGTTTGAGAGTTATATGCCATTTAATGGAGAGGGCCCAATTGGATTATTTATGATCCTACCTAACCATACTCATTTGTTACCAAAAATGAGGTGGAGTATCTCAGGAGGATCATCTCATCCTAAGGATTCTAACTCTGCAGACGGCTCGTCAAATAGATGTCTGGTTTGTAAGATAAGAGGTTTTAAGCGAATTTTGGCCAATGAGTATTAGGGTTCAGTCAAACCCAGTCAGACTAACCCAAACCGCCCATCCTGGGCTTCCCAACCCAGTTTGGGTTGACCCAAACCGGCCGGGCCCGAACCGGTTAGGCAGTGGACCGGCTTGGGCCGCAGGTTGGGCGCGAGTCGCATGAGGGGTCACACAACCCCTTCTTCCCAAATGGATCAAAGAGCCATTCTTCTATTCAACCAGCAGAACCACATGGTGCCGCCTCAATATCCATGGGACCCACACAACGGGGTTCCCCCTCCGCCGTGGATTCAATGTTTCGACCTCCACCTATGGCACAATATGGAGAACCACCCGTCCACCAACGTGGTCAGTCGGCCCTGTTGGTTCACATGGGTTGAAAGTGGTGCCGCTCTCTTCTGTGGCTGGTGAGTGATGGCCACCTCCTTCTCCTGCTGGCACCAGTCGCCAGTTTTTTTGGGTCTTCCACAGGCCACCAGGGTTATCTTTGGTGGTTCTTTTTCACTTCTGAAATCACCTACGGGCCTCTCGGGACATTTCCAACACAGTGTGGCTCGGGGTTCATCTTTTCGCTCTATTTTCCGGTTTCCCCCGAAGAACGCAACAAAGATCACAATGATAGATGTTCTGGGCCATTATCGTTTGTACATCTCCCTCCGCATTAGAATTATATCAAGTAGTTAATAAACAATTCAGCGTAAATATAAATTTAATCTTTTTGAGGTCTTCTGTGATTAATCATTCTTAACGAATGTGGCAAAGAAACAATTCTCATGAATTTAGAAATAAACAACCCCTACCTAAAAACCCAATTGGTGATGTCATGGTTGTGGAAGGATGATCTATGTTTGATGAAGCTATGGGAGTATGTCAATCCCGGATCATTTCCCCAACCAACACCATCAGAAGCTCCATTCTTCATTTGTGGAAGGCACCGCAATACTTCGTCAGAGGTTCATCATTTTCATTTCTAAAACCCGATCCCAAGTTTCATTATATAGACTAGGGAAAAAAACGTGTTGCATAACATTAATGTGGTTCATTGATGAAGCACATTTAATGTTCCAACGTCGAGGTTATGCAACCCATGGATCATTCCCTTGTATTAGCCATTTAATTCTATCTTCCCTCCACGTCGCTCAATGGTTACAAAATTAAAAGATATAAAATATTTTTTTATGTTATTTTATTAACCTTAAAAAAGTCATAAAAACTAAATTTTTACCGTGACATACTGCATTCTATGTTAAGCCTATTTTAAGAAAATCTCGAAGCTACGAGTTCAACAGTTCCCTCAGATATCAATTCTGAGCACCGATTAAAAAGTTGAAAAATTATGCCCTCACGTTTATGGAATGTACCTTTATAATAGATTAAAAATTTATTAACAACCACCCTCAAGCTTTGATGATCAAGTTTAGTCTCTACCTATGGAGAACACACCCTATTGAGATCAATAGTAATATCAGATATCCAACTCTAGTTACCATATAGAATTATAGAATTTTAAAATAAAATAATTGTTACATAATTATTTTATTTATGGCCAAAAACTAACATCAATTATTGGCCCACACCGGGAAATGTTAGGATCATCCTAAGGAAAGAATATCCTCACCGGTTTATAGGTGTTTTCGAATTTATAATCCGAGTCTCTATTCATGAGTTATAAACATTTTAAAAATAAAATATAATTATTTTATTATTTTATTTACGGTTCGTCCATTTTTGGGTTTTCTCACTAGAGGCCAGTTCCAACTAAACATAAATCATGCTTAGTGTAAACTAGCCATCTTGAATGAAATGGTCCCTCAGGTTTATGATACAGACATAAATTTAATATTTATTTGAACTTTTCAGGAAAACCACTCATCTGCACTATTACAATGTTAAAAAAAGTTATGGAACATTCTGAGAACTTCGGTTCTGAGAATCGTGTGTCATCAATTTTTTCAATCTCGTAATAATTAGAAATAATAAATAATTTTAAAAAATATTCTAGGATATTATATTTTCCCCACCATATGGATTTACATCTCGAAAATCTAAAATAAAATAAAATAAAACAAATAAAGGTACTTAGCATGAATCTGAGCATCCTGATCCCATGTTCTCTCCAAGATATTCTTGTGCTGCCACCAAACTCACATCATAGGTATCAATCGTCCACGTAGGACTCACTTTTTTTGATCCTCTATCTCCACCAGGAACTCCCATAAAGTCGCCCCATCATCAATGTCCACTCTTCCTCTTCGGTATCGTGTGATTTCTCATGTACGCATCTATTCAGCTGTGACACATTGAAAACGTAATGTTCTAGTTGTATCTGTGGGGGGAAGATATATGTGGTATTCTACCCTTAATGATTCCTATTCTCATATTGTTAGGAAGTGGGACATATTTTTTATTCATTCAACGATCACCCAGATAGAATCGTGGCCCCTAGACATACATGAAAGATCTGTCATAAATTCCATTGAAATATCATCCCACATCCATTCGGGCACCTATTGTTTTTGTTCTAAGCCATCTAGAACCTAATTTTCAGCCTTCAAATTCTAAAAAGTGAGGTTTTGTGTAACATACTATTCCATTTATTTATTTATGGCCACTAGTAATGACACTTGAGATCCTTGTACATTTTCTCAACACCCGGATGTACCACAAAAGGGGATGTGTCGAACTCACTCAACACCTACTCTCATAACATGACTAGTACCATGGTGCATCCTATGAAGTGGATGACGTTCTATCAACCTTTAGAAAATCCTTAATGAGCTTGTCATGAAGATATATGAGCACGTCGGGCCTCACATTCCACGTCCCCATGTTGTGCCTCCTGAACTCACTGAAGGAGTGGGGGAGTGATATTCATAGACTAATGTTAAGCTGATCCATAATTATCCACAAATGTTATCAGCAATGCACCTAGATTATTTGTCGCCTCACTCGGAAACAGTAGTCCAGACCTCCTGTTGATTGTCTCTTCCACCACTTCCCCCCTCATAAGAGTGTAAACAATCTCAATGTCAGAGTCCTAGAGGAACTCCACTCATAGTCATTGTCTCAGGTTCAGGTCCTTCTACGAGAAGATATACATGAGACTATTGTGATCGGAGTAGACAATAAATTGTCCTCCCAAATGTAATCTCAGCTCCCAGAGCTCCAGAAATGCCATCTGATATGCAGTTGAAGATATTTTTTTTCATCCTTGGGTTCAAGCCAATATATAATTCCCTCTTCGCGCGGGGAGGAAATCCTTGAAACATCATTTGAATGTATGTTCCCGAACTCTTCCACTACTGGTGGGATATGAAAACACAATATACCTACTTCCAAGAGGTTTAGTCTCGCCAAATCAAGAATTATTGGATGCGTCCTCATATGCATTATTTTACTGCCTTTTTCCTCGGTTTCTTTTTTTCACTGACTATGGAAAACACCAATCTAGATATTAGGCATACACCAACCATTTTTCCTAAAACAAAAAAAAATTGATAATGAACTTGTGATGACCAATCCATACCCAAAATAATGTTGTATGGCCTTGATGTTGCCACTAAGGGGATCCAACAGAAACTCTTACCTCAATTTTCAGAACACACCATCAGCATAAGTCAATGTATCGAGTCTCCACTCACAGGTATCTCTAGAAGTAAGTGTCAAGTCAACTATTTGACCAGAAACTCTTGGTCATGAACTAGATTCTTGACTAGAAGGAATTATTAGTACCTATTTATGTTAATACGTTAGCTAACATAAGACACAGACCATACCTCGAATCATTCGTAGATCCCTCAGGTCACACTCCTTGAATATACGTAGATGCTCCCATCCCCAATCCTCTAGCTCCCTGAGCCTGGTGGGGACCACATTAGTGTGTGATTGTAACATGTCGAAATGTATACCACCTCCTAACTCTCTCCATGCACTCCTTCTAAATCAGAAGCCCTGAAGATTCATCAATCCATATCACTTCCTCTTCCTCAAACATTTTACACACCCAAGTCTCAGATACTGGTATTAGTTTCTTACGTTCCAACTAATAACATTCAATTTTTGTATCTACACCACCATTGATCATTAAACCAAAAATGATTTTTCAAGAACCCTAACATATGTAGGAATGTATAGGGGAATAGTCCCAACTCAGATGTCCCTAAACACATCTCACTAGGGGGTATGATCCCTAAAGCACTGTTTGTATCGTATTCATCAAGTACCTGGAATGGTCAGTATTCCTTGATGAATACATAGCTACTGACATGTCATCCTGCAGAAGCTATAGAATCTCATGGGATCACATACCCCTTAGCATTTTATCACAGGAGACCTCTTCACTTAGGAAGGTTCTCTAGACCTGTCCATAGAAAATTCACCTCATTTTAAGATTGGGTTAATATAAACCCTACCATATCCATGATAAGCCACACAGAAGGCTCACTACGAGGACCACCGTCTGATCCAATGGCGCCATGGATAGATGGAAACTCGATCACCACCTCAAGCCAGTCCTCAGGCTCTGGTGAGTCGGGCATGCCTTGAAACCTGGGCGGGATCTGTACTAAAACATGTGTAAGGAATGCAGCCTATATATATTCTCTACCAGTAGAACCCATAGTAACTACTGACCAAAAATAATTTTTATCCTTGGGACATTACCCGAATCTACCATCTCGGGAATCAATTGCAGTATTAAAGCCTCATCACACTGTGGACCATACTCATGGTCACACATTGGAATAGTGGTTGGCTGCCTATGTGGAGGCTTCATGAAAGAGAATCAAGATAAACAACGGCCAATAAGTTACACATTTAGATCTGACTCAAAAGAGATCAAAAGAAAAACATTTCAGAAACACGCACAATTAGTTTTTTCATGTACAGATTCAGAAAACTAAATTCATGGTCGTAGTGTATGGATACGTCGGCCGCGACACCAATACTATACTCCCTAGACTGAAATAAGAACTCATGTCTCTTAACAATATTTCTCAATTGAAAACATTGACTCTTAGTAGTTCTTGTAGAACCTACCCCTTGGGACCACATTGTCCCCACCCGCCCCTGGGGCTCATGTTGTGACTTTCCCAAGTCCACCATCCATTGGCCAAGGGTTGGCGAGAAGCACCAGAAAGGTATTCCCCTAAAATGAGAATGCATTTACTCAATAAATGTACACACATAGATAGGTTCATTGCCCAAAATTAAAACAAAATTAATGAATAAATGTGCAAGCACAACAAAACACCACTAATGAGTGTAAAAGTAAGTAGTGATGTAAAGGGGAAAGAATACAAGACAAACTAAAATGGAAATATAGAAAAAAGGAAAATAACTCCATATTTCATCCACCAAGGATCCTACCATAAGGGTTGGTACATCACGTCACTTTGGATCTCCATATCTACCAACCACATACATACACCGCCATGTCCAAGATCCTCGAGACCTAGTCAAAGATGCAACTCATTTGCACAAGACACAACAAGGTGTAGACGAAGCCTATGTATTAGGGAGTATAACAACACCATGCAGGGACCCCGATACCCATAAAGGTCACTAAAGAATTCCAAAATGGAAAAACCACAAAGCATGATCCCAATTACACATCACAAAGAAAAATAAATCTCACACCATGTATATCATAAGTGAAGATGTAAAGATGATTAGTCGTAAATATAGACAATCTTATTCATTAAAGGGTTATTATGTTGATCCATACAAGATCACTTGGTTCTAATCCACACATGATAACATGGTGCTGATCCACATGTCATCACTAGGATCTAATCCACACAATATTACTTGGTGATTATCCACATAGGATCGTTAGGTGTTGTTCCACGCATGATCTCTATTCATTCAAAATGTCTCAGCAATCCACTGGACTCCCATACATAGTATTCTTGATTCTAAGAGGATCCCCATCTCATGATATCGGTCATATTTCAACCGGAACAAATTCCCACAATGAAGTAACCCAATTATCCATCATTCCATTTGGATTCTAACGTAATAGACGGTCCTTCAATCCGACACCCGGTATGAGAGTCATAGGAATTTCAGTATAGAGGGCCGGGTTGGATTCATGTACGATATAACCTGGCCATACTACAATTTTATTGAAAAAATAGGTTGTGTATATCACATGGACCCTCTCATCCCAAGTATTCCAACCATGTCGAAGGCTCGTCAAACATACATTTGTTTTTTATGTTATGACTTTTTAAGCGTATTTGGGCGGAAGAGGGTTTGGGTCTGGTCCGTCCCGGTAGATCCGACCTAACCCACCCTACCTGGGATGACCCAACCCAATCTAGATCAAACTATGGTCCTACCTTGCCCAGCCTGAACCAACTAGGATGTGGATCGGGCTGACCCAAACCGGTAGGGAAGGGTTGTGGTGGGCCCTGCCCGCTGGGTAGCAGACCGGCTTGGCACGCAAACTAGGCATGACCCTACCTAGAGCTGGCCGCACCTACTAGTCCTTTGATATTCTAGGAGGAATTTCCCTCATTTGCGGCTGGGGAGAATCAGTATCCCATGCCGTGCGGGTTTCTGGTGCTGCACCGAAAGGTCTTCCGTGAGCCACCAATTGAGATCAGGTGGTCTGTTTTCTCTTCTAAAAGTTCCTACGGACCTCTCATGACATTGACAATGAAACATGGCTCATGGGTTCATCTTTATTCTCAGTTTACTAGATTACCAAGAAGAATGAATCAATGATAAAAGTTGTGCAGGTTCCGGGCCTTGTTGGTTTGCATGCTCCCTCTATGTTTGCATTATATCAAGCGGTTAAAAAAAATTCATGTAAAGACCCGTAAATTCCAAGGAATTTTTCTTCTTAATTTTCTTTGGAATTTTACAAGAATTCGGTTTCTGACGGCACCTGATTCCGAGGCCCACTGTGCCCGGAATCATTTTCCGAAGTTTGGCTCGGGTACGTTCAGTGAACGGACGAGCATGTTTTTCTAACTTTTGAACTGGTGCTCGGAATCGAATTCTGAGGGAACTGATGGAATCATAGCGCCGGTAATTTCTTAGAAACTCCTCTTCCAGAGTTGGTTTTTCTTGGGTGTGGTTTTTAATTTTTGTACTTAAAGTTAAGAAATAAAATAAATTGTTCGACAAACTTTATTTTATTTCACTTAAGCCGCTTGGAAGCCACTTGAAGCCACTTAAAGCAGCTTAAGCTGAGTTGATGCGGATAGGGTGCTATCCAGAAATATCCTACCCTCATGGTAGGATATTTGTGATGTGGGGCCCGCACGGGCCCCACCGTTTCTTTTCCACTAAGTAACGCACCCGCGAAACCCCGTCATTATGAAAGTCAACTGACGCGTTTTCTTAATTTCTTAACGCACCAATTAATTGGGCGGTTTATTTTGTTGAATTAATTCTACGAATTAATGGGTCGTTACTTATCTCTTTTTCATTTCTTAACCGGTTTGAAATCCATTGGCGTAGTAATCAAATAAGACCAATGCCACATCTTGAGGATTACACGTAGAAAGGCTTTTGACAGAACTCTTGTTCCTTCACCCTTCTTCGCGAAGAACGCGAAGAACGCCAGCCTCCGACGAAGAACGCCGAACCGTGGAAACCGACGACGCGACGTCGTGTGCCGCGACGCCGACGTTTCCTCTTCCGCGACGTTCTTCTGCGACGTTCCTTCGTCCGCAATGAAATATTCGATCTTCTGTTTGAGGTAAGAGATTTCGGGTTTCTTTTTAAACACTTTTTTGGTTTCTAGTAATGCACGGATTTAATTATTAAAATTAAATCTGTTGTTCTTGAACCTCAGAGTTCGTCGACGCACACCGTATTCCGCGACGACGCGACGCCCTTCCGCGACGACGCGACTCCTTCCGTGACGTGACGATCGCCTCCTTCTGCGACGATCAAATCCACGAAGAACCCTCGTGCGACGACTTGACGAGGTAGGGGTTGTTGTGAATAATTCTTTTATATTCCCGTGAACGTTTCTATAAAAATTAAAGAACCAGATTCATATGAAAAATTTTAATTTATTAAAATTGTTGTTTCATGTGTTGCATAATCCTTCCGTTGTTATTATTCTAACGCGGAGGGTGCATGCCAACTGAACACGGCCTGACAACCCTCCGTCGTTCTTCGTGGTTGTGCGGATTTGGCGGTCGATGACAAAACGCGACGCAAGGGAATTTTGATGATCCAGCAGTGAAGAACGGAAGCCGGGAGGGGCAACGGCGCAGACGGGAAGGAAAACGGACCACCAGAGCAACTCCGGTGGCCCACAAAACCTGCCTGCGGCGCCCCGGCGCACCGCCGGAAAGGGCCGACGCGGCTTCAGACGCGGCGGCCAGCGGACCGGTGGCCGCGTGGGTCCCGCTCTCCCCCACGGGAAGCGGCGACATGTCGCGTCCGTTGAATCAGCGCGGCCCCACGCGTGGCCGTGACACCTCCAACCCGCGGGGGCAGCGCCCCACGGCACCCGAGCTGCTCGGCCGCTCGGTCGGGCCGCGCCCAGGCCGGACCGGACCATGTCTGGCTGGGTTGGACTGGGTCGACCCGATTCGGCCGACCCAGGGGGGGTCGGGCCGGGTCAGCTCGGGCCCGGTCCCCCCGTCTTCAGACCATTTTCGGTCTTTTGCCCGTAACATGATATACGGGCCTCCAAACAACGCGCCGTCAGCGGAAACGCGATCCTTGGATCAAGACGGTCGTTTCGGTTTATCGCACTCAAGGTTTCGGATTACATTGGGTTCGGCCGGGTTGGTTCGTACACGAAACCAACCAGGCCCTCGGAGCGGAAACAATCATATCTTGAGCTACAGACGTCCGATTGACGTGCCGTCGACTATGATGGATTCCTCTAAGGGAGACAAGTCTTTTGGCTTACTCCGCTCGAGGATTTGATGCAGTTGGAGTATGGTCGGGTAGGTTTTAACTTAAAAACCAACATGGCCCTCGAGACAAAAAACCCAATAACTTCCAGACCGGGCGTCTGATTGACGCGCTGTCCGTTGCGTTGCGTTCCTGTTGACGATACGGAACTTTTGTCATCCTCAGCCCGAGTTTTGGATGCAGTTGGGTTATATCCGGGTTGGATTGTGCCCGAAATCCAACCGGGCCCCTGGAACGGAGAAAGATGATATCATTCAGACCAGACGTCCGTTTGACGAACCGTCAGCGGCGTTGGTGATCACGTTGAGAAACAGTTCCTATGAGCATACCCTATGAGTGTTTGGGGTATAGTTGAGTTACTGCCGGACTGGTTCGCACATGAAACCAACCGGGCCCCGGGGACGAAAAGGCTAATGACTCACAAGCTGGGCGTCCGTTTGACGCGCCGACTGTTGCTATGAGACCCCTATGACGAGGCGGTCCTTTGAGATACTTATTCGTGGGACTTTGAGATACTTGGAGTATCGACCTGTATCTCGTGGAGTAGACCCTCCCAGAGATGAGCGAGCAGAGTACGGAGACCGTTTAGAAGACTGAGACCTGACGATTGCATGACCGACTCGACTTGGAGTTAGTCGACTAGTCTAGTGGACGGAGCGCTTGGTATTTGGTGGCAGACCCACGGTGGATGGAGAGCCTGGTAGTTGGCAGTAGACCCGCGGTACTCGACTGGAGGAGTACCTCTGTAGGCTATTAGGGAGAGCGCCCGGTATTTGGCGACAGACCCTCAGCGGACGGAGCGCCCGGTAGATGGCCGCAGACCTGCGGTACTCGACAGGAGGAGTACTTCAGTAGTCCTAGGTTAGTGAGCAGTACCTCGGATTCATGACAGGACCACTGTACACTCCAGAGACGGAGCTCTTCAGTAGTTACGATTACGTTAATGAAAATCCTGGTATGAGCTGAATCTTTTGACCTTTGTTTTTACCTCATGATTGCGATGGGTTACTTGATAACTTAGGTATATGTATGGGCATATACCTAAGTAGAGGTTATCTGTTGAGATCTTCTTTGTGGTTATCCCTGTTGGTTTAGTGAGACCTTGAGGGTGTCGGGGTCCCTACTGAGTATCGTTATACTCACCCCTGCATGGGCTATGCCCGCACCTCGTTGTGTTGGTTGCAGATGACGGGCAGTCCTGACGGAGTCCGAGTGTTCGAGGACTGGACGGTACCCGGAGGTGGACTACACGACGAGTCAGTACCCGGAGGTGCACTACACGACGAGTCAGTACCCGGAGATGGACTACACGACGAGACGACACACATAGGAGGTTGACGGGCGAGAGCGTGGAGGAGGCTATCTGTACCTACCCTTCAGGTAGGATCCGTGGTGGACGACTAGGAGCTGCGCCATCTAGACCTACCCTTCAGGTAGGATCCGAGGAGGACGACCCAGGAGCCGCTTCCGTCCTCCCAGCTGTTATCTTCCCTGTTGTACTTGTTCAGTTGTAGTTGTACTTTCTTTTGGGTTTGTATTCTGGCCCATTTACTTTTCAGCACTTCTCTTGTAATTAGTGTTTACTTTTTTCCGCTTTCTTATTTTGTGGTGTTTGTTTTCTTTTATAAAGGCAATGCCTTCCCTGTTATCGGGATTTACACCTTTGGTGCTAGTCGCCAACCCCTGGCCTATAGAAGGTGGTCTTGGGT
Organism: Viscum album; assembly: GCA_963277665.1. Classification (NCBI taxonomy): domain Eukaryota; kingdom Viridiplantae; phylum Streptophyta; class Magnoliopsida; order Santalales; family Viscaceae; genus Viscum; species Viscum album. The sequence goes on along the minus strand of OY728126.1, from coordinate 640,076,900 downwards.
AGTCACGACACGGGCTCCGAGGACGGGTCGTGACAAATGAAAATGGACCACCGGAGCAACTCCGGTGGCCCGCGGAAGCTGCCGGCGGCTGGAGGCGGCGGCGCCCCAGCGCGCCGCCGGACAGAGCCGCCGTGGTTGAAGCTGCGATGACATGCCGCCGCGGTTGAAGCTGCGGCGACATGCCGCATCCGCTGAATCAGTGCAGCCCCACGCGGGGCCGCGGCACCTCCAACCCACGGGGGCAGCGCCCCGCGGCACCCGAGCTGCTCGGCCGCTCGGCCAAGCAGAGCCGGGTCGGGTCGACCCGATTCGGCCGACCCAGGGGGGTCGGGCCGAGTCACCCCGGGCTCAGACCCCCCGTCATCGGACCATTTTCGGTCTTTTTCCCGTCACTTGATCTATGGGCCTCCGAACGACACGCCGTCAGCGGAAACATGATCCTTGGACCGAGACGGTTGTTTCGGTATATTGCACTCAAGGTTTCGGATTACTTTGGGTTCGGTCGGGTTGATTCGTAAACGATACCAACCGGGCCCTCGGAGCGGAAAGACTCATATCTTGATCTACGGACATCATATTGATGTGTCGTCGACTTTGATGGATTCCTCTAAGGGATCCGGATCTTTTGTCTTACTCCGCTCGAGGTTTGGATGCAGTTGGCGTACGGTCGGGTTGGTTTTAACATAAAAACCAACCGGGCCCTCGGGACGAAAAAGCCAATAACTTCCAGACCGGGCGTTTGATTGACGCACCGTCTGTTGCGTTGCGTTCCTGTTGACGACACGAAACTTTTGGAATCCTCCACCCGAGTTTTGGATGCAGTTGGGTTATAGCCGGGTTGGATTGTGCCCGAAATCCAACCGGGCCCCTAGAACGGAGAAAGATGATATCATTCAGACCAGACGTCCATTTGAAGAACCGTCAGCGGCGTTGGAGATCACGTTGAGAAACGGTTCCTATGAGTATACCCTATGAGTGTTCAGGGTATAGTTGAGTTACGGCCAGACTGGTTCGCACACAAAACCAACCGGGCCCCGGGGACGAAAAGGCTAATAACTCACAGACCGGGCTTTCGTTTGACGCGCCGACTGTTGCGTTGAGACCCCTATGATGAGGCGGTCCTTTGAGATACTTATTCGTGGGATTTTGAGACACTTGGAGTTTCGACCTATAGCTCATGGAGCGGACCCTCCCAGAGATGAGCAAGCGGAGTACGGAGACCGTGTAGACGACTGAGACCTGACGACTGCTTGACCGACTCGACTTGGAGTGAGTCGACTAGCCCAGTGGATGGAGCGCCCAATATTTGGCGGAAGACCCATGACGGACGGAGTGCCTGGTAGTTGGCAGCAGACCCGCGGTACTCGACCGGAGGAGTACCTCTGTAGGCTATCAGGGAGAGCGCCAGATATTTGGCAACAGACCCTCAGCGGACGGAGCGCCCGGTAGTTGGCCGCAGACCCGCGGTACTCGACAGGAGGAGTACTTCAGCAGTCTTAGGTTAGTGAGCAGTATCTCGGAGTCGTGACAGGACCACTGTACACTCCAGAGACGGAGCTCATCAGCAGTTACGATTTCATTAATGAAAATCCTGGTCTGAGCTGAATCTTTTGACCTTTGTGTTTACCTCATGATTGAGATGGGTTACTGGATAACTTAGGTATATGTATGGGCATATACCTAAGTAGAGGTTATCTGTTGAGATTTTATTTTTGGGTATCCTTGTCGGTTTAGTGAGACCTTGAGGGCCTCGGGGTCCCTACTGAGTATCATTATACTCACCCCTTCACGGGCTATGCCCGCACCTCGTTGTGTTGGTTGCAGACGACATGCAGTGCTGATGGAGGCCGAGTGTTCGAGGAATGGACGGTACCCGGATGTAGACTAAATGATGAGTCAGTACCCGGAGGTGGACTACACGAAGTGTCAGTACCCGGAGGTAGACTACACGACGAGACGACACACAGAGGAGGTTGACGGGTGAGAGCGTGGAGGAGGCTATCTGTACCTACCCTTAAGGTAGGTTCCGTGGTGGACGACCAGGAGCTGCGCCATCTGTACCTACCCTTCAGGTAGGATCTGAGGAGGATGACCTAGGAGCCAATTTCGTCATCCCAGCTGTTATCTTTTCTGTTGTACTTGTTCAGTTGTAGTTGTACTTTCTTTTGGGTTTGTATTCTGGCCCATTTACTTTTCAGCAATTCTCTTGTACTTAGTGTTTACTTTTGTTCGCTTCCTTACTCTGTGGTGCTTGTTTTCTTTTATAATGGCAATGCCTTCCCAGTTATCGGGATTTACGCCTTTGGTGCTAGTCGCCAGCCCCTGGCCTATGGAAGGCGGGTTTGGGGTAGTCACGACATGAGCCCCGAGGACGGGTCAGGACAAATTGGTATCATAGGAGTTCGGTTCTACCGCAGAACTTATAAATCTGATGTTTCTTTCTGTGAAGCAATAGTGTTATGAGTAACGAGTGTGGTTTTCTGTTCAGGGAGTCCAGTGTTGGTGCGTGTGGCCGACGTATCCATACACCAGGACCCTGACAACTGATTTCCGACTTTGTGCATGAAAACACTGATTGCGTGTGTGTTTTCCAGAAGTTTTTAAATGTCAGCTCAAACCAGGTCAGCTCACCAGGGATAATATTTGACCGTGTCACGTTGTTTCTTTCAGGATGCCTCCCCGTGGACGACTGGCTAGAGCCCCGAGAGTGGTACGTTCTAACAGCCCACCGAGCGACGAGGCCTTAGTACATGGCCCTATCCCAGTTGATGCACCAGCGGAGGCACCAGCGGTACTACTACCCGTTGGGCCACCGAAGCCACCAGCTCCAGCAGTAGAGGGTGAACGTCGCTTGAGCACATTGCATGAGTTCCAGTGCCAGAGGCCACCCAGGTTCTAGGGAGGGACGGACCCGCAGGCGGCTGAGGATTGGCTGGAGGCTGTGGTGAGAGTCATCAGGCTAGTGGGGACGCCGGCAGATTTCATGGTGATCCTTGCTGCCATCCTTCTTCAGGTAGAATCAGGAAGATGGTGGAGCCTGATGCTTCAGATGCATGACGAGGAGACACTTCTATGGGTAGACTTCGAGAGCCTATTCCGGGCAGAGTTTGTGCCTACCACCCTTCGAGCGGTGCGTATACAGGAGCTACATCAGCTGCAGCAGGGCAGCATGTCAGTGGCGCAGTACTCAGTGAGATTCAAAGACCTATCACGCTACTCCACATATATGGTACGAGACACGTTCTTCAGGGCTTGAACCTTCGAGCAGGGGATCAGAAGAGAGATTAGAGCTTCTGTTTTTTCTCACAGCATTTCGACACAGACAGGGGTGTTCGAGAGAGCCCTCTTAGTGGAGATTTTCCTTGGTGAGCAGTCTCCAGCAGTAGGACCCAACACTAGCTGTCTTGAGACAGATTCTTATGCAGCAGGCAGTAGACAGATGATGCAGAGGTCCAAGAGGACCAGACCTACCGATGGCCGACTGCACGACTCAGGTTCAGTTGTGCGGGGAAACCGAGGTTGAGTAAGAGCCAGACGTGCCAAGAGTGGACATTGTTACTCCTACGGTGGAATTGGTCACATGGCACGTGACTGTCTGGCCCGCCATGCAGATGACTAGCAGTTAAATGAAGAACCTCTGAGGCAGAGGCATAGCTTCGATCAGGGCGGACCGCAAGGAGTAGGCGGCCATGGCAGAGCAGCTGGCCGTGCAGCTGGAGGTGGACGACACTTCGGGATGTTGCCACCACCACCACTAGGAGGCCCACCCCAACCGTAGGGGACAAGAGGACGTGGGAGAGCTCAGCTTCAGGCAGTTGAGGCCTATGGTCATGGTGCTCTGGAAGCAGATGGATAGGAGCGGGACTAGCTTCCGACCTGGAGGCTATTAATCCTGTTGCATCTAGTTTTGTTGATGTTTGTCTGTAGTTTCTTTGTGTCTTTGTACTATGAGATGATATAATGAAAAGACACTTATCTTGTAAAGTATGCTTTCCTGTCCTTTTTTTGTGGGTGATACTGAGTGGTCCCGGTTAAGACTGTTGAGTTGACCGTCAATTTCGAGTTTTCTACTGAAGGAGACATAGTGACCACACACTAATGCTGATAGTGTGACTCGACCCTTGGAGGCGCGAGTGATAGTTGGATCTCTTAGTAGTTACGTCGAGGCCTTACGACATTATCCATGGAATAAATGCATCATTCATGTCAGGATTGACTGTATTAGGCAATGAATGTGGTTCATCCAGGGGATGAGACCGGATTTCTCTTATCGGAAAAGAAGAAATCATAGCAGCTCTTGTGAGACTAGAGAAGGTCCAGGCCATCCAAGAGCGGATGAGGACGACACAGGGCTGACAGAAGCCTTATACTGACAAGACTTGGAGGCCTCTAGAGTTCGAGGATGACCATCACATCCTTATACGAGTCTCACCTCGACGAGGTTTACGGAGATGTGGCCAGGGAGGCAAGTTATCTCCAAGGATTCAACGGACCTTTCTAGGTCCTCAGCAGGGTAGGTGAGGTGGTTTACCGCTTGACCCATCCATTTCAGTTGCACTTGGTGCACGACGTTTTCCATGTATCCCAACTGAGGAGATACGTGCTCGACCCTCCACATATCATCGACCATGAGGAGTTGGAAGGTGGCGATGAGGTTACTTCTACGGAGGTTCCTGTGAGGATCTAGGATCGATTGGAGAGGATACTAGGAGGATGGTCGATTCCTCTTGTGCACTTTCTTTGGCAGCACGGGAACCTCCAGTTGAGCACATGTGAGCGAAAATCTCAGATGCGTGCTTAGTACCGCCTTTGTATCCCTATGTTTGTGGTGAAGCTTTATGGGGACGTAAAGCCCTGTGGTGGGAGTAATGTAAAGACCCGTAAAATCCAAGGAAATTTTTTTCTTAATTTTCATTGGAATTTTACAAGAATGCGGTTTCTGACGGCACCTGATTCCGAGGCCCGGTGTGCCCGAAATCATTTTCCGATGTTTGGCTCAGGAACGTTCAGTGAACGAACGAGCGGGTTTTTCTAACTTTTGAACCGGTGCTCGGAATCGAATTCTGAGGGAACCGATGGAATCGTAGTGCCGGTAATTTCTTAGAAACGCCTCTTCCGGAGTTTTGTTTGCTCGGGTGTGGTTTTTAATTTTTGGGATTAAAGTTAAGAAATAAAATAAATTGTTCGACAAACATTATTTTATTTCACTTAAGCCACTTGGAAGCCACTTGAAGCCACTTAAAGCAGCTTAAGCTGAGTCGATGCGGATAGGGTGCTATCCAGAAATATCCTACCCTCTTGGTGGGATATTTGTGATGTGGGGCCCACACGAGCCCCACCGATTCTCTTCCACTAAGTAACGCACCCGCGAAAACCCGTCATTATGAAAGTCAACTGACGCGTTTTCTTAATTTCTTAACGCACCAATTAATTGGGCGGTTTATTTCGTTGAATTAATTCTAATAATTATTGGGTCGTTACTTATCTCTTTTTTGTTTCTTAACCGGTTTGAAATCCGTTGGCGTAGTAATAAAATAAGAGCAACGCCACATCTTGAGGATTACACGTAGGGAGGCTTTTGACAGAACTCTTGTGCCTTCACCCTTCTTCGTGAAGAACGCGAAGAACGCGAAGAACGCGAAGAACGCCGGCCTCCGACGAAGAACGCCGAACAACGGAAATCGACGACGCGACGCCGTGTGCCGCGACACCGACGTTTCCTCTTCCGCGACGTTCTTCTGCGACATTCCTTCGTCCGCAACGAAATATTCGATCTTCTGTTTGAGGTAAGAGATTTCGGGTTTCTTTTTAAACTCCTCTGTGGTTTTTAACAACGCACAGATTTAATTATTAAAATTAAATATGTTGTTCTTGAACCTCGGAGTTCGTCGACGCGCACTGTATTCCATGATGACGCGACATCCTTCCGCGACGACGCGACGCGTTCCGCGACGCGACGATCGCCTCCTTTCGCGGCGATCAAATCCGCGAAGAACCCGCGTGCGACGACTTGACGAGGTAGGGGTTGTTGTGAATAATTCTTTTATATTCTCGTGAACGTTTCATTAAAAATTAAAGAACCAGATTCATATGAACAATTTTAATTTATTAAAATTGGTGTTTCATGTGTTGCATAATTCTCCCGTTGTTATTATTCTAACGCGGAGGGTGTGGGCCAAACGAACACGGCCCGACAACCCTCTGTCGTTCTTCGTGGTTGTGCGGATTTGGAGGGCGATGACCAAATGCTGCGCAAGGGCATTTTGATGATCCTGAAGGGAAAAACGGAACCCAAGAGGGGCAACGGCGCAGACGAGAAGGAAAACGGACCACCGGAGCAACTCTGGGGGCCTGCGGAAGCTGCCAGAGGCGCGGGTCGCCGGCGCGGTGGCGCCGGTGGCCGGAGGCGGCGGGGCCCCAGTGCACCGCTGGACAGGGCCGCGTCGGCTGAAGCCGCGGCAGCGGCGGCCAGCGGACCCGCGGCCGCACGGGTCCGGCTCGCCCACACTGGACGCGACGACATGCCGCGTCCGCTGAATCAGCGCGGCCCCATGCGGTGCCGCGACACCTCCAACCCGCGGGGGCAGCGCCCCGTGGCACCCGAGCTGCTCGGCCGCTCGGACGAGCCGAGCCAGGCCGGTCCGACCGGGTCCGACGGGGTTGGACCGGGTCGGGTAGACCCGGTTTGGGTCGACCCGATTCGGCCGACCCAGGGGGGGTCGGGCCGGGTCAGCCCGGGCCCGAACCCCCCCGTCTTCGGACCATTTTCGGTCTTTTTCCAGTAACATGAGCTAAGGGCCTCCGAAAGACGAGCCGCCAGCGGCAACGCGATCCTTGGATCGAGACAGTCGTTTCGTAATATCGCACTCAAGGATTCAGATTACTTTGGATTAGGCCGGGTTGGTTCGTACAAGAAACCAATCGGGCCCTCGGAGCGGAAACGCTCATATCTTGAGCTACGGACGTCCGATAATTGTGACGTCGACTTTGATGGATTCCTCTAAGGGAGACAGATCTTTTGGATTACTCTGCTCGAGGATTGGATGCAGTTGGAGTACGGTCGGGTTGGTTTTAACTTAAAAACCAACCGGGCCCCGGGACGAAAAGGCCAATAACTTCCAGACCGGGCGTCCGATTGACGCGCCGTCTGTTGCGTTGTGTTCCTATTGACGATACGGAACTTTTGGCATCCTCCGCCCGAGTTTTGGATGCAGTTGGGTTATAGCCGGGTTGGATTGTGCCCAAAATACAACCAGGCCCCTGGAACGGAGAAAGATGATATCATTCAGACCAGACGTCCGTTTGACGAACCGTCAGCGGCGTTGGTGATCACGTTGTGAAAAGGATTCTATGAGTATACCCTATGAGTGTTCGGGGTATAGTTGAGTTACAGCTGGACTGGTTCGCACACAAAACAAACCGGGCCCCGGGGACAAAAAGGCTAATAACTCACAAACCGGGAATCCGTTTGACGCGCCGACTGTTGCGTTGAGACCCCTATGACGAGGCGGTTCTTTGAGATACTTCTTCATGGGACTTTGAGAAACTTGGAGCATCGACCTGTAGCTCGTGGAGAGGACCCTCCCAGAGACGAGCGAGCGGAGTACGGAGACCATGTAGACGACTGAGACCTGACGACTGCTTGACCGACTCGACTTGGAGTGAGTCGACTAGCCCAGTGGACGGAGCACCCAGAATTTGGCGGCAAACCCACGACGGACGGAGCGCCTGGTATTTGGCAGCAGACCCGCGATACTCGACCGGAGGAGTACCTCTGTAGGCTATTAGGGAGATCGCCCGATATTTGGCGACAGACCCTCAGCGGACGGATCGCCCGGTAGTTGGCCGCAGACCCGTTGTACTCGACAGGAGGAGTACTTCATCAGTCTTAGGATAGTGAGGAGTACCTCGGAGTCGTGACAGGACCACTGTACACTCCAGATATGGAGCTCTTCAGCTGTTACGGTTTCGTTAATGAAAATCCTGGTTTGAGCTGAATCTTTTGATCGTTCTGTTTACCTCATGATTGAGATGGGTAACTTGATAACTTAGGTATATGTATGGGCATATACCTAAGTAGAGGTTATCTGTTGAGATCTTCTTTGTGGCTATCCTTGTTGGTTTATTGAGACCTTGAGGGTGTCAGGGTCCCTACTGAGTATCATTATACTCACCCCAGCACGGGCTATGCCTGCACCTCGTTGTGTTGGTTACAGACGACGGGCAGCACTGACGGAGGCCGAGTGTTCGAGGACTGGACGGTACCTGGAGGTGGACTACATGACGAGTCAGTACCCGGAGGTGGACTACACGATGAGTCAGTACCCGAAGGTGGTCTACATGACGAGACGACACACAGAGGAGGTTGACGGGCGAGAGCGTGGAGGAGGCTATATGTACCTACCCTTCAGGTAGGATCCGTGGTGGACGACAAGGAGCTGTCCCATCTATACCTACCCTTCAGGTAGGATCCGAGGAGGACGAACGAGGAGCCGCTTCCGTCCTCCCAGCTGTTATCTTTTCTGTTGTACTTGTTCAGTTGTATTTGTACTTTCTTTTGGGTTTGTATTCTGGCCCATTAACTTTTCAGCACTTCTCTTGTACTTAGTGTTTACTTTTTTCCGCTTGCTTACTCTGTGGTGCTTGTTTTCTTTTATAAAGGCAATGCCTTCCTAGTTATCGGGATTTACGCCTTTGCTGCTAGTCGCCAGCCCCTGGCCTATGGAAGGCAGGCTTGGGGTAGTCATGAAACGGGCCCCGAGGACGGGTCGTGACAATTCATTACCAAAAAAAATTTAATCCCATTTAGAACATCAACGATTCATCATGTTTCATGAATGGGACAATGAAATAAGTCTCATTAAATTGGAAATAAACAACCCCTACCTCGAGAACCTTTGGGTGGTGTCACAGTTGTGGAGGATGGATTTATGTTCGTTGAAGCTGGAAGTGTTTGTCGATAATAGATCATTTCATCAATCGGTGCCATCAAAACCTCAGTTCTTCATTAGTGGAAGGAAGTGTGGAAATTCATCGGAGTTGCCTCACTTCCTTGTCAAAAACCTAAGCTTGAGCCCCATTAAAATATGAAAGGGAAAAAACTATGTTGCATAGAATTAATGAGGTACTTTTATGAACCATATTAAATGTTCCATCTCAGATGTTTCCTAACCCATGGGTTATGCCCTTGAATGACCCATTTAATTCTGTGGTCCCTTAACGTCCCTCAGTGGATACAAAAAGAAAATAAAGAAAATAATTTTTTAATTTTATTATATAAGACTTCAAAATGTCTGAAAAACTAAATTTTTCCTAACCTATTGTGGTCAATGATAAGAATCCCTTAAGTGAATACCGGTGTTTCACAATAAACGGTGCCCTCATATTTCAATTTCGTAAATCGGTTCATATGTTATAAAAATCTTCCAACACATTTAATAAATGTACCTTAAAAAAGTTTCAAATATTATTAATAGTCACCCTCAAATCATGAAAGTCAATGTTAGGATTTTCCTAATGGGAAAATTCTCTCATGAGCTCAACGGTACATTCAGATTTTCTATCTGAGTTACCTTTTAAGAGTTATATAGTTTAAAAATAAAATAATGGTTAGTTAATTTATTTATTTACAATGTAACTCCCCGACCCTAATTACCCAGAGCCGGTGCATTATTACATAATGTTGGCATGATCAGAGAGAAATCATGTCTCTCAAGACATATCAGTTTAGTATTATTAGAAACAAGATTCATATATATGTTCATCATTACAACTTGAAAAGAAATACAACATGAATTTATTCCATTAGGAACATCCATGATTCCAAGATTATTCCAGAAAGGCACTCATAACTAGCTTCTTTATATCCTAGGAAAATGAAACATAAGAAAGGGGTGAGCTCAAATGCATAGTAAGGGTAAGTAATACAGTAGAATATAACATTAATATTAAGTATGGTGAATAATTGAAACCACATGCCTTTACCAATAATAAACATGAATACTTATATGGAAAGAATATGAGCTGAGTAATTATTTCCATAACAAAACATAATCATGGTTATTATACTAGTAAAATGGCCACATGAACCATCAATATTATTTTCATAATGAAGGAATGTAAAATGTCGGACATTCTGAAACATTTTCTCAATGACTCGGCATTCGTGTCTAAAAATGTTTAAAGCCTCCACCCAAACCTTATATCAAATTAGAAAATTCCTCATCCAATTCCAGGTCTAGTTGTATCATGAGACCTTTTTATGAATCTATGAGCTATAGAGGGCTCCACTTGTCACATACTAAGTCCAATACATTCCTCAAATGAAAAGGTTGAAATATAACATAAAAATTTGTATTAAGACTAGCATAAGAAATGTCAATACATTAACTATAAACCATGGATGATATAAAAATAGAACATCCACAGTCAAACATATCACAAAACATTCAACACATAATGGAAGTTTTGTATCATAAACAGTCAATTCAAATAAACTTTAAATCCATCATAGGATGTTGACATAGATGAAATCAAATTTTTTTTAGAGAAATATCTCTTTCTATTTTGAAATAATTTAAGAGTAACATAATTATATAGAAAACATTTATTTGGAAAATATTCTTATAATCTTGTAAGGAAAGCTTCGGCGATGTCATAACGGTGGAAAATAGCCGCAGCCGCGGTATAGGTTAAAATACATTTTTATCTTAATTTTGTCGAAAAGGTCATAATGTACCTTGTTTGGAAAACGACATAATGATTTTTTTTCAAAACATATAAGGTCAAATAAATGTATAAATGACTTTACCCCATTGTCTAGAAAATAGTAAAAATTCTTTGAAATACATTTTAATGAATCATGGATGTTGATGATAATGAGGTCCTAGCTGATAATTACATATAAACAACCTCGGATAATAAAGAGATTGTGAAATTAAACCTTACCTTGTACTATTCCTTGGTTGAGGGTTGGTTAACCTGTTGTGTAATGGTGAAATAATTTTTATTAAATTATAAAAGAATCATATACATTAATATGATATCATATATGATCTTTTAATATTGCGTTGTTAATAATATCATAGTATTATTGTCATTTTTTGTGTGTTAACTGATTCGTTTTCCTTTATATGATTTGTTACATAAGTAATGTTTATTATGGATAGGATGTATCATATTCATATTTAGAATGATATTATGTCTATAAACATAATTTTTAATAATATAATGATAATTATTCTGGAATGGATACGATAGGGAACGAATCTCATCACATTCGTGGAGATGGTAATCTTTACATACGCACGAGCGACAATATCATTCTTTTGATATTAAAATAATATATAACTAGATGGTATATCATATATACATAATAATTATCATGTTATATTTATTATTTAAATTAATTACACATCATTATTATACCCATCAGAATAATATTGTATTGAATAACAATTACAACATGATGTGGAGATAGTAATCCGTACGTATGCACATATGGTGACTTGTCATTCAAAGGATGATAGTATAATTAATTTGGTTTTACCATATTTATAATAACATCACTGTATATAGAATACACTAGAGTTATTATTTTATAATGGAAACAACAAAGAAAGAAGAAGGGGAAGAAAAAAGAACATGAAATAGGTGGTGAAATATTTACCTCTTCTTCAGGTTCTTCCTTTTGATTTGATCAAAAGGGCTCTATAGGCTGGATTTATGGCTAATGTAAGGCCTCTAGGATGAAGGTAGGATAGTTTAGAGGATATTTGGGCAGGGGTAGGTGATCCAAATGGCTTTGAATGTTTGAGTTTGAGAGAAGGGGGGGGGGGTGCCCTTTTATAAGAGGGGTGAGGGGCACCATAGGAAAATCTAGAAACATTATTTTATAGTAAAATAATTTTCGGTTTATAATCGCTAAAAAATAAATTATTTAAATGAAAAGGTGGATATGTTTTGAAAAACACACAACCAATAGGTTTTATATAGGTTTGGGTCACTATATTAACTTTATCATTTAGATTCATCTTTTAGTTAAATAGTTTTACATTTACCATGTCTCCCTGTATTTTTATATTATATAGTTAATAAACATAATATATACTTCCATATAAACACCAAGTGGTTCATTAATGATAAAATATCATTATATAAGTCTTTTGGTCGAACTTTAGATTTTTAGGAATATAATATGAATTAATAATATAATAATTTTTTAAAATGTCTTTTATGTCAATTTTGACAGTATTTGGTATTTCTTTTCTAAATTCATAACATTATTATTACATCAGAAAAAAATCATCTAAAAAACCCTAATATATCATTTTTATCTTTATAATTAGTGTAATTCATAAAAATTCTCAAATTACTTTTATTTGGATATTTATAATGTTAATTATTTTAATCATTCATTAATTAGGTATTTACTTCCTCATCATTGTGTCATATATAAATTTAATTATTTATTGTATAAAATATATAAATAAAATACCTTTATGTAGTAAAAAGTTTTTATCTTTCTAATAAATATTTATAGTATAATTTTTCTTATGTGTAACCCCATATTAAAAATGTTTTAGTTATTAAACATTGATTTTATCCCTTTTAACTCTTCTTAGAATTAAATAATAATAAATGTCCTAATATAATACATGTGGACCAAATAGGTTCATATTTTATTCCTAATGTTGTTTTTGGTCTAATTATACTTATACAAAAGAATTAGGACATGTTTTATGGAAGTAATAATATCATTTTTACTCTTAATTACCCTATTTACATTTAACTGTGGTAAATAAAATTAAAAAGTTACAATTCCCCAAAAAATATTTTCATCTTATTGAACCAAATTTTACTTACTGATATTATCTGATTCTTGTCTTTTATAAATTAAACTCATAGAAGTGGTAAAATTATGTTTAATGTAAATTTGCAAATGCTCCTAGGAGGTGGGTAAAAGACGGTTAAAAGTTCAATAAAATCTTTATATATCTAAAACTATTATAAACTGAATCCAATGAATTTCATTAAACATAAATAGGTATTATGTATTTTTTGTGATCTAAAAATTTTTTAAATGAAATAACTAATTATTTAAATAAAAATTCAGTTTTAAACTATAACTCAGTGTATTTCAGTATTCATAAAAAATTGAATGTTTTTAGAAAAATACCAAAAATTAACCCTAAGATAATTTCGATATTCCAAATCCAAAAATGAATTCCATTTTGAAATATAAAATTTATAAAATTTCAAAATGTTATTATTACAATTCATAATGTCTACTTTGATTGGTTGTGGTGCATTAGAACTCTTTGTTGCGTGTAACAAACTCTAATGCATTATTTAAAGGGAATCATACCATGGAAGCTTGGGGTGTTACATTATCCCATCATTAAAATAATTTCTTCTTTGAAATGTATATAGTATTACTGTGTAAAAATACTCAGGTGTTTCTTCATCATATGATCCTTGGGTTCCCACATTGCTTCTTCCATTTTATGGTTTCTCTATAGAACGTTTCTGAGACGAGTCATCCGGTTTCTCATCACTTGTTCTATTTTATCAAGAACCTTGGCATTATCTTCGCAATAATATAGATCTGGTTCTAGCTTTAATTCCTCATAGGTGAGTACATGTGTTGGGTCAGACATGTATTTTCTCAACAGTAATATGTGGAACACATAGTGAACTTTGGAGAGACTTGGCTGAATTGCTAACCGGTAAGCTACAACCCCATTTCATTCTAGAATTTAGAAAGATCCAATGTATGTAAGACATAATTTTCCCTACTTACCGAAACATATAACACATTTCCATGGGGATAACTTCAAGAAAACATGATCTCTTACATGAAATTACAAATCATTCTTTCAGTTATCAGCATAGCTCTTCTGTCTACATTGAGCTGCTTTGATGTGGTTTTGTATTACCTTCACATTTTCAATAATTTCACAAACTAGTTCCGGGCCTACGAGTTTTCTTTCACCAACATCATCCCAAAAGGTTGGGGTGCAACATATCTTTCCATATAACGCTTTATATGGTGCCATCTAAATACTTGAATGAATGCTATTATTATAGTAAAATTATACTAGAGGGAAATATTGATCCCAGATAGCTTTAAAGTCAGGTGAGCATGATCTCAACATGTATTATAAGGTTTGATTAGACCATTCTTATTTTCCATTAGTTTTAAGGTGGTAGGCAGTGCTCAAACGACATTCAATATCCAGGGCTTTATGAATACTTTTCCAGAATCATGATGTAAAATGTGGATCATGATCAGAAAAAATCGATAGTTGTACTCCATGAATTCTAACAACTTCATTAATATATAGTATTGCAATAAGTTCAAGTGGTAAATCTTATCTTATTGAAAGAAAATGTGTTGACATGGTTAGACTATCAACAGTGACCCATATTGCATTAGTCCTTCTATGAGTCTTTGGTAGTCCCATGAAAAAGTACATCATAATATTATCCAATTTCAACTCAGGTATAGGAAGAGGTTTTAAGACTCCTATGGGATATTTCCTTCCCAATTTCACTTTTTGAAAAACTATACATCTTGACACAAAATCAGAAATCTCCCTCTTCAAGTTGTCCCTCCAAAAATTTTTCTTCAAATCTTTATACATTTTGGTGCTCCCAGGATGTATAGAGAAATTGTAGCTATGAGAATCATCCAAAAATTCTCTTTTTAGATCAGATATATTGGGAACACAATGTCTCTTCCCAAATATCAAAATTCTATATTCATAAAAAAAAGTCACTTAATCTCCCATCATTCACATATTTAATCTTATTTTTAAAACTCTTCATCATTGGTATGATAACTCTTTATCCTTTCTAGTAAATATGGTTTGGAAACAATTTCTAAAAGTGTTAATGTTTCACATTCCATAGAGATTCCCATATCCATATTTACTAGATCCATGTATATAGGATCCTTTTCACCTTTCAAATTATTCAAAACTCCATGATCATTTCTTCTCAAAGCATCTTCTACCTTATTTTCCTTTATCAGGTGGTAGTGTATCGTGAAATCGCAATCCTTGAGTAGTTCAAGCCATCTCTGTTACCTCATGTTGAGTTCTTTCTGTGAGAAAATATACTTCAAACTCTTGTGATCAGTATAAATCTCAATTTTTACCATAGAGATAGTGTCTCCAAATATTCAATGAAAATATTACACCTACTAACTCAAGATCATGAGTATGCTAGTTTTACACATAAATTTTCATTTGTCATGATGTGTATGCAATAAATCTAACATTCTGCATAATGACACAACCAAGTCCTTTCTTTGAATAATCTCTATAAATAACAAACCCATAATTCTTTGATGGTAGAGTCAATATAGGAGAATTTACTAATTTTCTCTTCAATTCTTCAAAACATTATTCACACTCTTTTGTCTGAACAAATTTAACCCCTTAATGTGTGAGATTGGTTAATAGGTTAGCTAATCGGGTGAAATTCTGGACTAAACACCAATAATAACCTTCTAAACCAATAAAACTACATACCTTAGTTATACTCGTCTGTGCTAGCCATTCTTCGATTTCCTTTGTATTAGAAAGATCAACAGTGATTCCATCCTTGGAGACAATATGACTAAGAAAAGAAATCACTTGAAGCCAGAATTCACACTTTCTAAACATCCAATATAATTCATGTCTTATCAGATACTTCAAGATAATTCACAAGTGATTTTCAGGATCTTGTTAGCTTTTATAGTATACCAAGATACCATCAATAAATACCACTACAAATTCATAATGATATTCCGTGAAAACTCTATTAATATGATCCATGATGATATATGGTACATTATTCAATCCAAAATGCATTATTGTAAACTCGTAATGCTCGTACCTAGTTCAAAATATAGTTTTTGAAATGTCTTCATTCTTCACACACAACTGATGATATCCAGATCGACGGTCAATCTTTGAAAAGTATAGAGATCCATGAAGCTCTTCAAATAAATCATTAATGCGAGGTAGGGGATATTTGTTCTGAATTATTATAGCATTAATCTTCCTGTAGTCAATACAAAACCTCATAGATTCATCTTTCTTCTTAACAAAAAAGTTAGGGCCTCCCCATGGAGAAACATTAGCAAAAATAAATCTTTTCATACTCAATTCCTTTAGTTGTTTCATTAATTCCACTAATTCCACAGTCCTCATTGTATATGGTTTTTTCGATATGGTCCATGAACTAGGAATTAAATCAATGGAAAACCCAATTTCTCGTTCTAGAGGATTTCCAGGTAAATACTTTGAAAATATAACAACATACTCTTGCACAGTAGGTACATACTCTATTTGAACATTCTTTTCCTCATCCATAGTTATTTCATTCTCTTCCTCCCCAATAATAGAATTTAGTTGAGCTACTGGTGGTGGAACTGGATAAGAATTAGGTGGTGATGATTCTTCTTTAAATATTAGGTGTTCTTTATCATCACCATCAAAAAAAATTACCTCCTTATTCTTATAATAAATATTTACATCATGGTCCGAATGGAAATCCATATTGAGGATTATATAAAATTCAATCATGGGTATGACGAGGAGATCGACAGATAATGAAAATTATATACCCTAAAGGGAACTGATTCAGAAAACCGTGTAGCAATGATACATACCTTAAGATTTTTAACTGAAAACTCCCTTGTAAAATCAAATTGTAAATCTCTAATTTTCATAGAAAACTGGGATGATATAAAACAATGCGATAATCCAGAATCAAATAAAGGATTGGATAAACTTGAGGAAACCATTAAATTACCTGCCACTGCATCTTTTGGGGATTCAACGTCATCGGTAGTGATCGCATAATCTTGGCCTTGATTCCTTGGACTTTCTGAGGTACGTTTCTCTGACTCTTAGGAAATTCATTTTCATAATGTCTCATCTCCCTGCAATGGTAGCATTGAAAATTTGTAGCATCTTTGTTTCTCATTCAATCACCAGCAATATGGAATTTCTATCCACATTTGTAGCATACTACTTTTACATATTGATAAGAACCATGGTGCTTCATTCCACAATTATCACAGGGTTGAACATCAGTTTTTCCCTTCATCTATGTTTTCTTTATTTCCTTTCATAGAGTGTTCGACAAAACTCTTCTTATCTTCTTTTTCATTAAAGTCATAAGAATTAGGGAATTTCTTTTCTGTCTTGATAGCACAAGAGAAAATATATTCGTATGATGAGAAGGATTGTGATACTAATTCTTGACAGAGAAATGGTTTTAACCAATAAAATAAACGGTCAATGACACTTCTTGGGTTATTTATATAATCTGTAGATAACCTCGCTAACCATGTAAAGTTAGCTTCATACTTTGCGATATTCTCAACCTCCTTTTGCCTCAAACTCAAAAAATTTCTTTCCATATTCACTCGATGGTCATGAAGAAAGTAATTTTCTAAGATAATTTCATTAAAATACTTCCATTATATATTTTATACTTCATCATATTCCATTGTGGTTTTAATCAATGGCCATTATTGATCAGCATCTCCAGTGAGGCGGTAAACTGCCAGGACAACTTTGTCTTTTTTCACTACTCCCCATGGCATGGAATAATTTCTCTATGGAATTTTTCCATTGTTCAACTACTAATATATTTTTACCCCCATTTACTGTTAGTGTTCATTGCCTCATGAAGTGGTCTAACAATGTTCCTCCACGTTCTGGATCTGGGTTCTCCATACGGGTAAGGTTATTATTCATAACCTGTGTGAGTTTTCCCAGTATTGTGATAAGCTGATCAACACCACTTGTACCAAAATCTCCACTATAATTCTCTTGAGAAGGAGAGAAATCCCTACCTGGAGTGCGTGCATTGATAAAGATTTCATTCCTTCCACTAGGCACCATTTCAAAATAATGTCATACACTAGATTAGTTTATGAATCACAATACATAAATCCAAAATTGTCAAACACTTATCATAAGTTGATCAGTTTATGTATATAGTCCATAATCATAAAAATGTTTTCATTGAGGAATTATATACTCATAAACCCTTCATAATGGTTTTTAATGAAAAAGAGAATTACCCTATGCATATCCCCTGGGAGTGTTGTAACCAAGAGTGCAGTATGATCCGTTGTTGTGCATCGGTTCCCGTTCGAGTCTATCTCCAAGTGATGTTTTCAGGTTTTTTCCTAGGTACATATATGCCAGAGCAGCCTCTACCTGCTTGTATACAGACATGGATATATTTCTTGGAAAACTCACGAAATCTTTACATTACCAAAATTCTAGGAAGTTCTTACATACTAATCCTCAAAGTCTATCTTAGGGTAATATGCTCTAATCAGAATTTATCTAAATCTAGTTTCCAAGGTTTGTACTAATCTTTCTCTGATACCAACTGTAATTCCTTGACGATAGTTACCCAGAGTCGGTGCATTATTACATATCATTGGCATGATTACATGGAAACCATGTCTCAAAAGACCGATCAGTTTAGTATTATTGGTAACATGATTCATACATAAGTTCAACTTTACAACATGAAAAGAAATACAACATGAATTTATTCCGTTAGAAACATCCAATACTCGTAGATAATGCCTTAAAGTCACTCATAACTAACTTCTTCAGATCCTGGGAAAATTAAACAGAAGAAATGGGTGAGCTCAAACGCTCAGTAAGGGTAAGCAATATAACGGAATATAACATAAATATAAATCATGGTGAAAACTTGAAACCACATGCATTTACCAATAATAAACATGAATAATTTTATTGCAAGAATATGAGCTGGGTAAATAATTACATAATAAAAAATAATCACGGGTATTTTACTAGTCGAATGACCACATGAACCAGTAAGATTTTTTTTATAATGAAGGAAAGTATAATACCAGACATTCTAAAACATTTTATCAAGACATCATCCAAGATGTTGAAAAATGATTATGTCCTCAGACAAAAAAATATCAAATTGGGAAAGGCCTCATCCAATTCCATGTCTAGTTTTCTCATTAGACCTACCGATGCATCGAGGAGCTATAGCGGGCTCCACCCTTCACTTACTATGTCCAATACATTCCTCATATGAAAAGGTTGAAAAATATCCTAAACATTCGTATTAAAACATGCATACGAAATTTCAATACTTTAACCATAAACCATGAATGGTATAAAAATAGCACATCGATAGTCAAACATGTAACAAAACCATCAATGAATTATGGATGTTTTGTATCATAAGAAATAAACTTCAAATAAACTTGTAATCAATCAAAGGATGTTGACATACATGAAATCAAAACCTTTTTTAGAGAAATTTCATTTTCTATTTAGAAATCATTTAGATGTCGCATAATAATAATGAAAACATTTATTTTGTAAATGTTCATATAATATTTTACAAGTAGCTTCGACGATGTTATTATGGCGGAAAATAGCCATACCCACCGTATAAGTTAAAAAAACATTCTTACCTTAATTTTGTGGAAAAGGTCATAAAGTACCCTATTTGGAAATAGAAGGAAAGAATATTTTAAAAGCAGATAAGGTCAAAGAAGGGTATACATGAATTTACCCCTTTATATAGTAAATAATAAAAAAAATTCAAATATATTTTTAAGAAACACGGATGTGGATGATAAAGGGGTCCCAATAGATAATTATGTATAAAAAACCTTGCATAACAAAGAGATTGTGAAATTTACCCTTACCTTTTACTTTTACTTGGTCGAGGGTAGGTTAAATTTCTATAAAATGGTGAAATATTGTTATTAAATTATACAATAATCATATACATTAATATGATATCATATATATTCTTTTAATATTGCTTTGTAAGTAATTTATCAGTATTTTCGTTATTTCGGGTGTTAAATGATTAATTTTCCTTAATATTATTTGTTAGATAAGTAATGTATGTTATGGATAGGATGTATATTATTAATAATAAGAATGATATTAAGTCCTAAAAATTATTTTTAATCAGCTAATGAAAATTAGTCTTGAATGGATATGATGGGGAACGAATTTCATCGCGTTCGTGGAGACGGTAATATGTACGTATGCATGAGAGACAATATGATACTTTTGATATTAAAAAATATATATAATTTGATGTTATATAATATATACAGAATCATTATCATTTTATATTTTTTATTTACATCAATTACACATTATTATTACACCCGTACAAATATAAATGTATTGAATAACAATTACACCACGATGTGGAGACAGTAAGCCGTACGTATGCACATATGGGGACATTTCATTAAAAGGATGAATAGAATAATGAATATGGTTGTACCATATTTATAATAAAATCATAGTTTATAGAAGATATTTGAGGTATTATTTTAGAATGGAAACAAAAATTAAAGACGCAGTGGAAGAAGAAAGGAACTTGAAAGAGGTGATGAAATATTTACCTCTTCTTCGTGTTCTTCCTTTTGATTTGATAAAAAGGGATCGTTAGTTCGGATTTATGAAAAATGGAAGGCCTCTAGGATGTAGGTAGGACATTTTAGAGGGTATTTGGTTAGGGGTTGACTATTCCAAATGGCTTTGAAGGTGTGAATTAGAGAGAAGGGAGAGTTCCCTTTTATAAGAGGGGTGAGGGGAACCTTATGAAAAGATAGAAATATTATATTATAAAAGAATAATTTTCAGTTTATAATGGATCCCAAATAAATTATTTAAATGATAAGGTGAGTATGAGTTGAAAACCACTCAACCAATAGGTTTTATATGGGTTTGGTTCACCATATTATCTTTATCTTTTAGATTTAACTCTTACTTAAATAGTTTGACATTTACCATGTCTCTTTGTATTTTTATATTACATGGTTAATAAACATACTATATACATCCAAGAGAACCCTAAGTGGTTAATTAATGATACAACTATCATTATAATAGTCTTTTGGCCGAACCGTAGTTTTTTAGGAATAGAATATAAATTAATAATATAATATTTTATTTAAAAACTCTTTTAAGTCAATTTTGACACTATTTTCTAAATTCATAACAACATTATTACTTAGAAAAATATTTATTCAACCAATCCTAATAAGTCATATTACCCTAGAATATAAGTGGAATTAATAAAAAGTCTCAAAATAAATTAATTTATAAATTTAGAATGTCAATAATTTTAATCATTCATTAATTATGTAACTACTGCATCATCATTGTGTCATAAATAAATTAAATTATTAAATGTGTAAAAAATATAAGTAAAATACCATTATATAGGATATATTTTTATCTTTTTAATTAATATTTATTGTCAGATTTATCTTATGTGTAACCCTATATTAAAAATATGCTAGTTATTAAACTTTGATTTTAACTCTTTTAACACTTCATTGAATTAAATAATAATAAATGTCCTAATCTAATCAAAGTGGACCAAAGAGGTTCATATTTTATTCCTAAGGTTTTTTTGGTCGAATTATTCATATCCAATTGAATTAGGACATGTGTTATGGTAATATTAATATCATAGTTAACCTTCATTACCCAATTAACTTTTAACCGTGGTAAAACAAAGTTAAAAGTTATTATTCACCAAAAATTATTTTCATCTTATTGAACCAAGTTTTATTTACTAATATCAATCGTGTCTCTAGAATTTTTGAAATTCAACTCACAGAAGCTGTAAAATTATGTTTTATGTTAATTTGCAAATGCTCCTGGGAGGTGGGTAAAAGAAGGTAAAAAAGTTCAATAAATATTTTATATATCTAAAATTATTATAAACTAACTCCAATTAATTAGATTGAACTTATATAGGTATTATGTATTTATTTTTACCGAAAATAAATTTATGTAAAATAAATAATCATTTAATTAATTTTTTTTAAACTATAACTCAGTGTTTTTTACTATTCATAAAAAATTGAATGTTTTTAGAAAAATACCAAAAATTCACCGTAAACTAATTTCAAAATTATGAATTCAAAAATGAGGTCCATTTTGAAAGATAAAATCTATAAAATTTATAAAATTGGGTATTTCTATTCATAACGACTAGTTTGATTGGTTTTGGTTTGTTAGAACTCGACGTTGCGTACAACACATGCTATTGCATTATTCAAAGGGAAGTGTACCATGGAAGCATGGGGTGTTACATACGACCACAATATTACTTCCCTGGTTGGATGATGTCATCCAATATTTGGATCTTTCTAATGAAATCATACCCTCATGAGTTCAGCAGTTGTCTCATATTTTTAATCCGAGTCTCCGTTTGTGAGTTATAATAATTTGAAAAACAAAATGATTTTATTTAATTATGTTATTAATGGTTATTACATTTTTGGGTATTCTCACTGGTGGCCTACGAAGACTAAACATAAGTCGTTCGTAGGCTAAAATCTCCATCCTAAATGAAATGCCTCCCTTAGATATTTTATCTAGTAACAAGTTTAATAGTTATTCTGCCTTTTTTTGTAAAAACCCTCACGCATGATATTTAAAGTTTTACATTTTTCAAAAGATCATTCCAGGCACTCCAGGACTCAGAATCAAGTGCCATCAATTTTTGTAGTCTCGTAATAATTGTATATAATAAAAAATGTAAACAGGGTTTTTGGGAAATTATGTTTGGAATGACTAACCACATAGGGTGGAGACCTGGAAGATGGTTTGTCCCATGTATGAGGCATCAAGGAAGAGCATCCGCAGTTGGCCATCACCACGTTTAAAGGAAAAGGTAAAGTTGTGGTTTGTACGCTTGGGTGAATGTGTACTTAGCTTTACCTAACGCATGGGGTGAATTTGTTCATATGTAGGAGGATTGGGCAAGGTGGCACCAACATAGGAATCTATTGAGATTTGGTGTCCTGGTGTCAGGAATCTTTGTTGTCCTTCTGCTCCAGAGTCTATTATCAATGTATTATGATAAAAAGTTGTAATCATTGATGTTATCTGACTCATATGTAACTTAATGTGAACATTTTCTTTTTCCAAGAGGGAAAATATAATCCAGTGGGTTTATGGGAGAATTATTCATCCTATAAACTTCAACTTTAAATTCATAAAACACGTAATGTAAGGACATAAGGAATACATGGTGTTGGTCGGAGTGGTTTACTCAAGAGGGGGGTGAATTGAGTACCAATTAAAATTTCTGTATTTAAAAACAGTGTCTTAAAGACCCCCAAATAAAATAATAAATTAAACTGTAGTGAATTTATATTAAAGTAGAGGTTCTGTCAGATTCTCAAGGGATTGATTAATTCCCAGTTAATCAACACAGGAGTGTGTGATTATCTTTTGAAACTAAATTACTAATCTACATTTAACATAAACACTTGCTAATTTAATTATCAAAGTAACTTTAAAAACAGTATTGGTTTTAAAGTGATTAGCAGCGGAATAAAACTTTGAAAGAGATGGCACAACAGATGTAACCAAGAGGTTCAGTCTCAAGCCGAGACTTAGTCCTCTCAAAAGTTTATATAAAAATGATCCACACCCAGGATCTGGGTTCAACAGTTTACAGATATCCAGGTCCAAGACCTCTACCACTGTTCTTCGTGGGAAACAGTACAACAGCAACCAGCTTTCCAGGTCACACATGACCTCTACTACTGTTATTCGTGGGAAAGAAAGTATGAAAGAGTTTGGTAAGGATTTACAAATCCTTCAGTTTGAGTACAGGAGACAGTGTATGTGTTAGATACAGCAGATAACATACACTGCTCGAAAAGAGTAATAATAAATCACAGAACAAGAGATGTAGAGCTTAGAAGTTGTTCTAGTGATTTCAGTGTAGCTCTGGACTCCTTTTGATTCGATCAGAAGTGAGTCTGAGTCCTCTTCTCGTTTCTGTTTGAGAAATAGAGTGTCGTATGCTCCAGGTTCGTAGGTAGTGAGATGTAGTCGATGAAGCTCTTCGATATTCTTTTGTATGCATAGAACTCTTCTTGAGTAGGCTTGATTGTATATGTGATTCTGTCTTTCTTGGTTCTTCTTGAATACACAGAGCTCTTCTTGAGTATGTCGTATGTCTTGTCTCTGTGTGTTTTTTCTCTCTTCTCTTCAGCAGAGTCTTCTTGTATTTATGTCACGTGCAACAGGAGACAGAAAAGATTTCCTTTCTGCAGGTACGAGGTACGGGTTCCTGACATCCGACAACCTTTATCAGATATTTGACAAATCATTAAAATTTACATGATATGAACGTTAGATAGATTAAATATAGGAAATAAAGAAATTCATACAGTGCGTCGAGTGATTGGTAGGTAATCAGCATCGGTAGCTTGGATATCAGTAGCTTGAACATCGGTAGCTTGAACATCGGTAGCTTAATGTCATTAGTTGCTTTGACTCTATCGGTGGCTCTATGCGTCGGTTGGTACATGCTTGTATCGGTGACTTTGTTTATCGGTAGCTCCATGCGTCGGTAGCTCCATGCGTCGATAGCTCCATGCGTCGGTAGCTTCATGTGTCGGTAGCTCCATGCTTGTATCGGTAGCTGTGAGTCTGTCAGTAGCTTCGTCCATCGGTGACTCTTATTCCATCGGTAGCTATTTATACTTACACCGGTAGCTCTATATTTGTATCATTAGCTGTCTGTAAGTCAGTAGCTTATATTTATAAGTACACCGGTAGCTCTGTGTTAAGTCTGTCGGTAGCTGTCTGTCGGTAGACTAAGTCTATCGGTAGACTAGTTACCGGTAGCTCTTTATCAGTAGCTATAGACAGATTACTTATCTGTTTTATGCAGAACACATCCGATTGTGTTAGAATCAATTTATAACTTGTATGAACATGAATAAAAGAGGATTAAGATATTCCAAAGACTATTTTAAAAATTATTATTGGTTTGATCACAGATTTGAAAGAATTAAAGTATAGATCAATGAAACTTAACAATATCATAGAGAATGAAAACATAATTGGGATTTTCAACACATATGAATACATGATTAAGATTATCAAAACAGGTGAGGTCAACAATCTCCCCCTTTTTTATAAACACAATTTATGATATGGACATTTAACATAGTGAAAATATAATGGTAAAGAGTATAATATTGAATTCAATTTTCTTATTGAAAATAGCATCAGAGATAATAGAAATAGTATGATATAGACATAAGTTATCAGAGTTAACAATCATAAGGTACTATATAGACATAAGGTATCAGAGGTAAAAATGAAAAGAAGGGTAAAGTGTCTCCCCTTATTCCTTATTTTTCTCCATTGAAAATATTTTTCATTCTCTCATTTTGTTCTCCACCTTATTCTCCTTATTATTCTCCCCCTTTGTGATAATCAAAAAGTGGGAAAACATATATATAGGAGACAAAGAAAACATGATAAGTAAAAGGAGTTCTTCTTTATTAGAGTAGTCAAAAAGTTCAAAAACAGAATACAATGGAATTACTATCAAAAATCCTAGCTACTGGATCATTCCACCTCTTCCACGTGAGATTTGCCTTTGGGATCAGAAGAAGGTTCGGGTGGTGAGGATGCAGGTGAAGGTTTTGGAATGCCAGAAAAGATCAAAGGAGGCTGGGCCACTGACACAGAGTCAGGCCTGTAGGTTGAAGATCTTTGGGTGATCATTGGTGTGAGGCTTCGAATAGCTTGAGCAGGAGTCAGCTGGACTGTAGAACCAGTTGAGGCAGAAGCAGGAAAAGCAGGAGGTATGATGACTGGTCTAGCATCAACATACAAGAAGGGCATCAGCAGATTTCTAAAATCCATAATAATTCCTCCTCCTCTTTCCATAGCAGAGATGAAATCATCTTTGTTCTCCATGAATTTCTCTAAGGCAGGAGTCAGTTCTCGTAGCGTGCTCACTTGTTCTCTGAAAGCTTGAGTGACTGGTGGTAGCTTCATGTTTTCCAACATCAGCTTGAAGTGGTGTTCGAGTTGATGCTTGGTGAAAATTTTGGTGAAGTAGTAGTCCACTTTTCTCTTTATGGCTTCCTGAGAGGCAGAGGCTTCTCTCATATAGTCTTGAACAATCTTCATTATTTCTCTGGCAGAATCTCTTGTAGAAAGCACCACTCGGCTCAACTCTGATGAGTCCACAGAGCCACTGGTTGAAATAGAACCAATCTCCTCCTTCAACATTGCTCGAACTTGATTCAAGTCAACTGATAGTTTGGATGTGAGAGGGCCAAGAGAGAAAGAAACAGTTTCTTTGAAACTCTTAGACAAACCACTGATTAGGATTTGAACTTCAGAGTCTTGTAACTGAACATGATCCTTCACTGAGGTTTTGAAACTTTCAAACACTGAGACAAACTGGCTTACTACACTCTTCACATAAGCTAGGTCCTTGTCAGCTTGAGACTTGGAGCTCATATAAGAATCCAAAGCAGCAACTAATGTCTTGAGAGCTTCAAGATCTGCTTCAATTCTAGAAGACTGAGTCTGGCACTCTCTCACTTCTTCCATAAGCTCAGACATAAAAGAAGATAAATTACAAGCCAGAGATAGCTCGAAGGATCTCTCCAAAATTTTCATTTCTTCATAAAAGCTTTGCTTTATCTCAGCAACTGATGCACTGAATGATTCTTTCAGCTCATTCTTCATGGATTCAAGATCAGATTTAGAGACAAAATCATTTGAGACAACTCCAGCAGATCCTCTTGCTAAGGACAAACTAACTACAGAATCAGTCATTATGGAATTAATTGAGGATGCAAGAGAGGTTTCCATTAACTTCACTTCTTCAACAAGACTGGTTTTGAGGTCCTCTTTCAGCTTATTCAGATCATGAAATCTGACCAAATCATCTGGAAACATCTCAGAAGCAAGATCATAATTGGTCTTCGGTCTATTCATAGACATCTCATTATCAGAATCCGGATATTCCAATCCACAGACTATAAACCCTGGGTCTTCTACACAGTCTCCAAGCTCAACAGCTACTGTAACATTTCCAAGAACAGATTGATGCTCCCCCTCAATGGGTGCATTCTCATGTATCACAACAGCATTCAGTGCTGGATTCTCTTCATCAGAATCTTCTACTACAAGTTCCACAGGTGCAGCAACTAGAAGATCTTCTGATACAGGTACAGCTTCTTCTGTATCTCTTTCTATTTCAGCAGCAGGCATAACTGAACATCCAATCAAATGACTCATACTTTAACTACCAGAAGCAGGCGATTCAGATACATTCTCTGTTTCCTCTTCTTCTTGGTGAGGTACAGACTGGTCTTCCTCATAAGTAGACAGAATTTCCTCTACCTTTCCTTTCCTAGAATAGACCAATTCTGCAACAGGACTTGGGGGCAAGTTTGGATCTCCTCCAACATCCATAGGAGTTTCTTCTTCTTCTTCTTCTGTTTCATCAATATAAATAGGTTCCTCTTCATCAGGTCTCAGACTCGGATCTCTCATATCCTTTGGTCTTGAGGGATGATCCACAGGATTAAACCTATCATATATCTTCTGATCATCACTGACCCATTCTCCCTTCCATGGGTTCCAGTTAATTTTCATATACTTACAAACAGTCGAGGTGATGCAAAAATTGTTCTTGACTACAACTGTCTCATCCTGAGACTCAGCTATTCCTTTCACTTTTATCATTACTGAAATCAGCTTGGAAAAGAACAAAGCATTATTCTTTGACTTTGGTCTAATCATGTCTTCCATTTGAAGCATTAACAATCTGCACAGATTGATCTTCACACCATGTCTTAGAAAATGAAGAAGATAGATATCTTGATATCTCAGATTTGAAAAATCTCCTCGCCTCGGTATCAACACATGCTGAACAAACTTGAAAAGCAGTCGATTCTCTCCATCCATTTCAGCAGCAACCACTTGCCTTTGATTCCCATTACCAGTCAGCTCTTTTAAGGCGGTTTCATAATCAAAGATGTCACTGCTAGGTGGAATTGCTCTTGATACATACCCAGAGACACCTTCATGTGGTACTTTCAAACACTCAGCCCACTCTACTGAAGAAAAAGACATCTCTTTTCCATTTAAACAAGAGCTTAGCCGATTCTCATTTTCAGACTTTTCAAAGGTTACAAACTCATAGAACTGTTTTACCAACTTCGGGTAGTATGGGCCATTGTTATTCGAGAAACAATCCACCCATTTATGGTTCTCCAGAATCTCGAGTACCAACGATTTGCTAGGCAGTAGCCATTCCACACACAGTTCCTTCTCGATTACTATGTCTCTATTCTTCAAGTGAGGATTCACTGGTCGCCTTCCCGATCTAGTTCTGGCTTCACTAACACTGGCTTGATGATGTGTCTTCTGCTTCTTAGCGTTTGGTTCTGCACTTTCATCTCTGACGATAGGAAGCTTAGTTTTTGCCATCGCGGGTTTAGGGTTCTTGGCCGATTTGGGAGCTAAGGTTCGAAGGTGAGAGATTTTGATCTAGGTGGGGTAAGAAGTGTCTTAGACTTAGTTTTATCATTTAGGAATTCCAAATAAACGACTAAAATAGAGTAATAAAAATAAAATAAAACGATTCGTATTCTTGGCGGCAGACAGATGTTTTAAAAACATTACATCGGTGTGAGTTAATCATCGGTGAGAAAAACAAATCGGTGAGAATTTTTCATATCGGCGAGAATTTCCACATCAGTGAGAATTTCACATCGGTGAGAATTTCACATCGGTGAGAATTTCCACATCGGTGAGAATTTTCACATCGGTGAGAATTTCCACATCGGTGAGAATTTTCACATCAGTGAGGATTTTCACATCAGTGAGAATTTTCACATCGGTGAGAATTTTACATCAGTGAGGATTTTCACACCGGTTGTGATTAAACATTCCCAATTTGTGTCTTATGTAACTTAGCCTATCCGAACTTAAAGGTTTAGTGAAAATATCAGCCAATTGATGTTCAGTGCCAATAGATTCAAGAGAAATATCACCTTTTTGATAGTGATCTCTTAGGAAATGGTGTCTTACATCTATGTGTTTAGTTCTAGAGTGAGATACAGGATTCTTAGAGATGTTTATTGCACTGGTGTTATCAAACTTGATTGAAACATGTTTAAAAACATATCCATAGTCCAAAAGAGTGTGTTTCATCCACAGAATTTGTGCACAGCAACTACCAGCAGCTATATATTTTGCTTCGGCAGTAGATAATGCAACTGAGTTCTGTTTCTTACTCCACCAAGAAACTAAGGATTTTCCAAGAAAATGACATGTTCCTGATGTGCTTTTTCTATCTAACTTACAACCAGCAAAGTCAGCATCTGAATAACTCATTAAGTCAAAGGATTGTCCTTTTGGGTAAAACAAACCTAAGTTAACCGTGTGTTTGAGATATTTAAAAATTATTTTAACAGTAAGAAAATGAGATTCTTTCGGATTAGCTTGAAATCTAGCACACATACACACACTAAACATAATATCAGGTCGACTAGCAGTAAGATAATGTAAACTACCAATCATACCTCTGTAATTTGTTTGATCAACTGGTTTCCCAGTTTCATCTGCATCCAATTTACAGGTAGTACTCATAGGAGTTTCACTTTCTTTGATACTATCCGGACCAAAACGTTTTAAAATATCCTTTGTATGTTTACTTTGATTCAAAATAATACCATTTTCATTTTGAAATACATGAAATCCAAGAAAGTACTTAAGCTCTCCCATTAAGCTCATTTCAAATTCATTTTGCATACTTTTTGAAAAATCAGTACATAAAGAGTGTTTAGAAGATCCAAAAATAATATCATCAACATATATTTGTACAACTAAAACATCTTTAGAAATTATTTTAATGAAAAGATTTGGATCAGCAATCCCTTTAGTAAAACCTTTTGAGATAAGGAAATTGCTAAGTCTATCATACCAAGCTCTTGGAGCTTGTTTTAAACCATACAAAGCTTTAGAAAGTTTAAAAACTTGATTTGGAAAATGGGGGTTAGTAAATCCAGGTGGTTGTTCTACAAAAACATCTTCAATTATAAAACCATTTAGAAATGCACTTTTCACATCCATTTGATATAACTTGAAATCCAGATGTGCAGCATATGCAAGTAAGATCCTAATGGCTTCTAGTCTAGATACAGGTGCAATGTTTTCCTCATAGTCTATACCTTCTTCTTGACTATATCCTTGTGCAACTAGTCTAGCTTTGTTTCTAACTATATTTCCAGATTCATCTACTTTATTTCTAAAAACCCATTTTGTGCCTATTGTCAAGGTGTCCTTAGGTCTATCAACTAATTCCCAGACTTTGTTTCTTTCAAAATGATTTAATTCTTCCTGCATATCCATTACCCAGAATTCATCATTGATAGCATCATTGATATTTTTGGGTTCTAGCTGTGAAAGAAAAGCTTGATGTTCAACCTGGTTTCTTAGAGAAGCTCTAGTTTGTGTTCCTCTATCAAGATTACCAACAACAGCTTCTAAAGGATGATTATTTAGAATCCTCATTGATCTGGTAAATGTTGGACTAGAAATTTCTGGTTCATCTATAGGTTCGGGTTCAACAGAAGCAGATTCTGGAAAAAGTCCAGAACTGGATACTTTTATAACATGTTCTTTAGAATTATCATTAAGGTCCAGAATAGACAAATCTTCTTCAAGATTCTCAGGAGTGATTTTAGGCTCATGTGGATCAGTTTCATCAAACATGATGTGAACAGATTCATCCACACATTTAGTTTTCTTATTGAATACTCTATAGGCTTTACTTGAAATAGAGTAACCCAGAAAAATTCCTTCATCACTTTTGGAAGCAAACATATCCAGATTATCTTTAGTATTCAGAATATATACTTTGCAACCAAAAACTTTAAAGTAATTAACCTTAGGCTTTCTATTGTTCCACAATTCATAAGGGGTTTCTTAAGAACAGGTCTGATTAAGACTCTATTAATGACATAGCAAGCTGTATTTATAGCTTCAGCCCAAAAATAAATAGGCAAATCATATTCATTGAGCATGGTTATAGGAATTTCTTGAAGGGTTCGGTTTCTTCTTTCTACTACACCATTCTGTTGGGGTGTTCTAGGGGAAGAAAAGTTATGAGTATAGCCATTGTGTGAGAAATAAGATTCAAAATATTGATTTTCAAACTCACGACCATGATCACTCCCCAATGTTTTAATCTTAAGTCCACTAAGGTTCTCTACAGATTTAGAGTATTTAACAAAAGAAGAACAAGCTTCACTTTTGTGAGCTAGAAAATATACCCAAGTATATCTAGAAAAGTCATCTACAAGAACATAAACATTGTGCTTCCCATTTAAACTAGAAACTCTTGATGGTCCAAACAAATCCATGTGAGCCAATTCAATTGGTTGAGAAGTCAAAACGTCTTTCTTTGATTTAAAAGAAACATTGAGTTGTTTTCCATTTTGACATGGGTTACACACTCTATCATTTTGGAATTCTAATTTAGGTAGGTCTCTAACTAGGTTTTTTCTAGAGAGTTTTCTAAGTGAGTAAATGTTTCAATGTCCCAATCTTTTGTGCCATAGCCAAGATTCTTTATGAAAAGCATTCAAACAAGTAATATTCTGCTTAGCTAAAGAATTCAGATTAACAGCATAAACATTTTCATTTCTTAAGGCAGAAAATACCAAAACATTCTTAGAATTAAAAACTTTGCAGGAATCATTTTCAAATTTAACATGAAAACCATCATCACATAACTAAGAAATACTTAATAAATTGTATTTAAGGCCATCAACAAATAAAACTTTAGAGAACAAAATTGAATCAGTGTTACCAATCTGGCCTAGGCTGATGATTTTCCCTTTTGAATTATCACCAAAGGTGACAAAGCCTCCATCAAATTTTTTTAAACTCTTGAAACAAGAGAAGTCTCCTGACATATGTCTTGAACATCCACTGTCCAAATACTAGGTCTCTTTACAGGATCTCCTCAAGAAAGTTCCCTACAAAACAGATTTAGATGGTAGATGATTTTGGTACCCAGATTTTCTTGGGTCCAGACAGGTTAGCCAATAACACTTTAGGTACCCATATTTGTCTAATGGGTCTCAAATAATTTGTAGAATTGACATTCTTTTAATGATAAACTTTATTAGATCCATAGCTATGTATATAACAGGTTGAAGCATATGAAGTTCCAAAATTACCTTCATTCTGTCCAGATTTAGAAATGAATCTAGTTTTGGCAATTTTCCTTTGTCCAGGTTGGTATCCTATACCAGTAGTATATTTAGGTGCTATTTGCTTTCCTAGCATCTGTGTTAGAATATTTTTTCCATTGGTGAACTTCTCTAATTCTTTCTTGAGTTGCCCATTAGATAGTTTCAGTTCAGTATTCTCTTTTAACAGTTGAGCATTTTTCTCTTTTTCAATAGTGAGTTCGGTTTTAACTGTAGTGGTGAGAGCATGCTGTTTCTTTAATGACTTGTATTTATCCTTAAGTTCATTACATGTCTCTTCCAGCATATCACAGTACTCAAACAATTCATTTTTAGACATTGTTCCAGAATCAGAATCAGATTCTGCATTATCTCCAGAGTAATAATTTAAAGCTGGAGTTTCAGCAGTTACCTAAGAAGTGTTTGTCATAAAACACATGTTGGCTCGATTCCGTTCAGAGTCTGAAGATTCAGCTTTACTTGTGCTGTCTTCTGAAGCACTCCAAGTAGCCTTCATGGCTTTCTTAAACTTATTGTCCTTATATTCATGTTTCTTTTTATACTTCAACTTTGGACAGTCGGCTTTAATGTGTCCTTTTCTCTTGCACTCATAACAGACAACATCATCTGATTTGTCATTCTTCTTCCAATCCTTTTTCCATTTGCCTTGGTGATCATACTTACCCTTATAATTTGTTTTTATGAAGAACTTCTTTTTCCTATAAAATTTCTTAAATCTTCTAGCAATGTGAGCCATCTCAGCATCACTGTCAGAATCACTTTCACTGTCTTCACTGCTTGAACTTTCAACTACAGCTTGAAGCTTTTCTTTGTCCTTATTCTTTGAAGATGAAGATTTGAAAGCGACAGAATTTCTTGGAGGTTCATTTTATTCCTCTTTATTCACTTTAATCTCTTCTTCATACATCATCAGCTTGCCAATTAGTTCCTTGACAGGTAGAGCAGCAATGTCACATGATTCTCTGATTGAGACAGATGTGCCTCTCCATCTATCAGGTAGACATCTCAAAATTCTTATAATTTTTTCCTTCGATGAGACATCCTTTCCCAGTGAGATCATTGTATTGAAAATTTCATTGAACCTGAGATACATGTCAGAAATGGGTTCGTCAGGCTTCATTTTAAAATTATCATACTTGATAGTATAAGTGTTCAATCTCATTTCTTTAACATTCGTTGTTCCTTCATGAGAAACAGCTAAGGTATCCCAAATTTCATATGCAGTTTTACAAGCAGAAATTCTATTAAACTCTTCATCTCCTAGAGCACAGTACAAGGCATTCATAGCTTTACAGTTGTTATTGTAAGCAGTTTTTATAGGTTCATCCCAAGTAGATCTAGCAGTAGTAGGAATTTTGTATTATGATTCAATAGCAGTCCAAATATCAAAACCTATGCTTTCTAGATGAATTTTCATTTTCAGTTTCCACTGAGCATAATTAGTTCCATTGAAGAAAGGTGGCCGGTTAGTAGCAGCACCCTCAAGTATATTGTCCATGATGAGACAATTTTAAAGAGATAAAAATTTAGATATAACAGAAATTTTAAGAACTTTAAAATACAACTAAAATCACAGTTCAAAAGCAGAGTACGGTTAGAAAGTATTTTCAATCCTCTGATACCAAGTGTTGGTCGGAGTGGTTTACTCAAGAGGGTGGTGAATTGAGTACCAATTAAAATTTCTGTATTTAAAAACAGTGTCTTAAAGACCCCCAAATAAAATAATAATTTAAACTGTAGTGAATTTATATTAAAGTAGAGGTTCTGTGAAATTCTCAAGGGATTGATTAATTCCCAGTTAATCAACACAAGAGTGTGTGATTATCTTTTGAAACTAACTTACTAATATACACTAAACATAAACACTTGCTAATTTAATTATCAAAGTAACATTAAAAACAGTATTGGTTTTAAAGTGATTAGCAGCGGAATAAAACATTGAAAGAGATGGCACAACAGATGTAACCAAGAGGTTCAGTCTCAAGCCGAGACTTAGTCCTCTCAAAAGTTTATATAAAAATGACCCACACCCTGGATCGGGGTTCAACAGTTTACAACTGTCCAGGTCCAAGACCTCTACCACTGTTTTTTTGTGGGAAACAGTACAACAGCAACCAGCTGTCCAGGTCACACACGACCTCTACCACTGTTATTCGTGGGAAAGAAAGTATGAAAGAG
The DNA here is from genome assembly GCA_963277665.1 of Viscum album. Classification (NCBI taxonomy): domain Eukaryota; kingdom Viridiplantae; phylum Streptophyta; class Magnoliopsida; order Santalales; family Viscaceae; genus Viscum; species Viscum album. The sequence continues at coordinate 640,042,606 of OY728126.1, read as the reverse complement.
TTTGGTAAGGATTTAAAAATCCTTTAGTTTGAGTACAGAAGGCAATGTATGTGTTAGATACAGTAGATAACACACACTGCTCGAAAATAGTAATAATAAATCACAGAACAAGAGATGTAGAGTTTAGAAGTGGTTCTGGTGATTTCAGTGTAGCTCTGGACTCCTTTTGATTCGATCAAAAGTGAGTCTGAGTCCTCTTCTCGTTTCTGTTTGAGAAACAGAGTGTCGTATGCTCCAGTTTCGTAGGTAGTGAGATGTAGTCGATGAAGCTCTTCGATATTCTTTTGTATGCACAGAACTCTTCTTGAGTAGGCTTGATTGTATATGTGATTCTGTCTTGCTTGGTTCTTCTTGAATACACAGAGCTCTTCTTGAGTATGTCGTATGTCTTGTCTCTGTGTGTTTTTTCTCTCTTCTCTTCAGCATAGTCTTCTTGTATTTATGTCACCTGCAACAGGAGACAGAGAAGATTTCATTTCTGCAGGTATGAGGTACGGGTTCCTGACATCCGACAACCTTTATCAGATATTTGACAAATCATTATAATGTACATGATATGACCGTTAGATAGATTAAATATAGGAAATAAATAAATTCAAACAGTGCGTCGAGTGATCGGTAGGTAATCAGCATCGGTAGCTTGGACATCAGTAGCTTGAACATCGGTAGCTTGAACATCGGTAGCTCAATGTCATTAGTTTCTTTGACTCTATCGGTGGATCTATGCATCGGTTGGTACATGCTTGTATCGGTGACTTTGTTTATCAGTAGCTCCAAGTGTCGGTATCTCCATGCGTCGGTAGATCCATGCGTCGGTAGCTTCATGCGTGGGTAGCTCCATGCGTCGGTAGCTTCATGCGTCGGTAGCTCCATGCTTGTATCGGTAGCTGTGAGTCTGTCAGTAGCTTCGTCCATCGATGACTCTTATTCCATCGGTAGCTATTTATACTTACACCGGTAGCTCTATATTTGTATCGGTAGCTGTCTGTAAGTCAGTAGCTTATATTTATAAGTACACCGGTAGCTCTGTGTTAAGTCTGTCGGTAGCTGTCTATCGGTAGACTAAGTCTATCGGTAGACTGGTTACCGGTAGCTCTTTATCAGTAGCTATAGACAGATTACTTATCTGTTTTATGCAGAACACATCCGATTGTGTTAGAATAAATTTATAACTTGTATGAACATGAATAAAAGAGGATTAACATATTCCAAATACAATTTTAAAAATTATTATTGGTTTGATCACAGATTTGGAAGAATTAAAGTATAGATCAATGAAACATAACAATATCATAGAGAATGAAAACATAATTGGGATTTTCAACACATATGAATACATGATTGAGATTATCAAAACAGGTGAGGTCAACACATGGGATAATAATATAGAGATTCATGTTCTTAGGTGACTCTGATACACACATCATTTTCAAACGTGTTTTAAAAAAAGAGGCAAGATGGGCCATATAAAAACTATACCTTGGGTTCCCAACATAGGATGTAACCTCAGAAGTTGATAAGAGGTGGATTCTATAAAAGAATTCAATGAAACACTGTATCAATTGGGTGTTCATCATATGGTAGACTATGCAAGGTGACTGAATCTAGGAGTGGGCTATCTAGGAAGGCATGTGTGTGGAATGGAATGAGGTGATGGATTGGTGGGAGGATTCCAATTTCTATTTTTTTCATGTTAATAATGAGGGATTCGTAGTATTATCATTGGAAATCCTCATCATGGGGATATATGGTTTAGAGTGAGTCTATAAAAACAAGTAATTATGTGTGATGTAGGGAATGAGGTTGTAGAGTGTAAGAACAATTATATGAATTATTTGACTATAATTTGGAATAAATAATTCAAATTTCAAAAAACTATAAATTATGATACATGTTTATAACATGAATCTATGAGATGTAAAATATTAAAATATTACATTTAATATACCCCATGAAAATAATAGCACCCATAAAATGTTATTTTATTTTTAAAAGTATTCAAAACGACATTAAAATTTGAATTTATGTTTTTCAAACATATATTCATTGTTAATGAATAGTACATATATCCCACTCCCAATTAGATGTTGTAATGAACCAAACCATGCAATCAATTAAACTACTAATTGAACCAGACCATTATTATAAAATTAGGTATTCCACATCTAAATGTGTTTCCCACAAACAGTGGGGTATAATCCACATGTATTGAGAATAATGTCACCCTTAAATTATAGTGAATTCATTATGGACATTCCCTAAAAATATTAATGACCCATCCATGTTTCAGATTCAAATGAAAAAAATAAAAGGAAAACATAACAAATAAATAAAATATTAATGAATATTAATCAAATAATAGATAATTTAGTTATAAACGAATCCCTATGATCACCCTCCATAATCCATCCACATTGGTAAAAACCATTTCTCATTCCATAATCCGTATATATATATCATCTTTACCATATCACTATGATCCTCAGAGAATCATGATTTAATATTTATAAAAAAATAACCTCCAAATCTGCAAATCTAATCAAAGTTCCATGAGCATTACTGAACTATATTAATGTATTCAAGGATTAGAAAAAAAAATTGTAATATGCCTAAACAAAAAACATATCAATATGACACCATAATTTTTTCCAAATGGATGAATTTTATGTTAAATATTTATCTTAAGACAACATTAAATATTTTAAAAAATTTAGTTTTTCAAAGATAATTTTTAGAAAAAATGGTATCAATTCCATAACCATTTCATAATATTCTGCTTTTCATTTTCCTTAAATGAATTAAATTAAATTAAATAATTAATTCCAACAAATCCATTTTAACGTGTCAAAATATACAATTTTTAAAACACATTTAAAATCCACATTTGAAACATTAAATCGAAATCTATGTCCAAAAAATCATGGAATTTCAATCTATTTAAAATATTCACTTATACAAAAAAATATACCATATTCTTCTTCTTCAACTACATTGATCAAAAAATAAATTAAATCTTTGTCAATGATCATAATACAAGAAGGGACTGTAATTAGGTTCACATAGAATTTTCATATATCCCATTTCTATTTCCACATTTGTCATTTATTAAAAAATAATCAGAGGGATGAGTTATTTTTTCAAATGTGTGAAAATTCTAATTTAAATCTCCATTTTTAAAAACACTATTTAATTTAGGATCGAATATGAAAAGAGATGCTCAAAATACATTAGGGGGTGAATTTTATTCCCAAAAATTCCCATTAAAACCTCTCTATTTGATATAAAACTTTCTTAAGTAATGTTTATTAACCTTAAGAAAAATTGTTTCTTAATGTTAGCCTTTGACATTAAGAAAACATAGTTTAACAAAGTCAAACAAAAATTAAAAAAAACATCTTAATGAAAAGATTATACCATAACAGATATGGAATCTGAAATATAATTAGAGTAACCAAATTAAAATCTATAAGAAATTTATACATTATATCTTTAACTAAGTTAATAATACAACCAAATAAAAAAAATTAAAATAGTAATCAAGTAACAATAAGATTATTTTAACCCAAAGTGAAGGGTATCCATCAACCTTGGATATTGGTTCCTTGATTTATACTTTCATGAACGTCTGTCTTACCCAAACCCATGTAAGCCCTCAATCCGATGATAGATATATGTCTTGTTATCCACACAAGCCCTTGATTTAGAAGGAAATCTGAACCCCAGTCTTCTAAACCCAGAAGCCCATGATCACCATGATCAGAATCTGCACAAGGAAACATTGAAGAAGTTGTTCGCACATGAACATGTGGTTCATGTCATCTGCATAATGCACTGAGATTTGTAATATACTCTCCCTCAAGAAATTATTTCACAACATTTTCACATGAATCATGTTCATCCACTCTCTACATTAATTTTTTTCATATCCAAATGGACTTGTATTTTGAGGAAAAACATCCCAACGGTCGACTCCACCCCAACTGATATATTTTCCTTAAATTTCGGAGGGACCTGGACACATGTCTAACATACAACGGTTAGTTTTTAACAGATTGTATGACATCATTTCAAGTATAATAAATGATGTTATGTTAATGATAAGTTTTATTCAAAAGAAAACTTGGAATCCGATAATGTTAGTATGATACATTAAAAAATTCTAACATTATCTAGAAAATATATTCTTAAGGAAAAGTAAATCAGATTGTGAAAATGGTATCACATTGGTACTTAAATCGGAATCATAAAATCTATATCACTTTTGTACCAGAATCGGTATCATAAAACCAGTATCACTATTGCACCGGAATCAGTGTCAGGAAATTGTAATGAATTTTTCATGGGAGTCAGTATCATGAAATCGTAATGACTTTTGCACCAGAATCTTTATCATGAAATCATAATGACTATTTCACTGGAATCAGTATCCAGAAATCGGAATGACTTTTTCACTATAATCAGTATCATGAAATCGTAATGACTTTTTCACTGGAATCAGTACCATAAAACATAATGGCTTTTGCACTCGATTCAGAATCATGAGATCGTAATGAATTTTGCACGGGATTCAGTATCATGAGATCATAAGGACATTTTCAACAGAATTGGAATGATAAATCTATAAGTATAATAGAATGTTAAAACATAATGATATATCTGAATGTATAATGGAATGAAAAGTTCAGATCTTAATAAAAAATAGTACATAAGAATAAAATAAAAAATTATGAAAAAAGTGTTTCGGTTTTTCAAATCATAATACAATAAGTAATGGAGATGTCATAGGATAACTATATTGACAAAATAATCTCCCCCTATTTGGAAAGAAAAATAAAATTTTCTAATGAAGAATATACTGACATAGATAAACAAGTATGGAAAAAATATATCACCCTTTTAATGAGATTCCAGGTGAATATGAAAAATTTCCCCTTAGGTTTTGTTTCCAAGTGATCATATTTTTTATTTTTCTTATCTAGTTTATTTCATAAAAAGATATATCCCCTTTTGAAAGGAAATTATTTTTTAAGGGAAACTCCCACTTATATGGAAATTATCTTTTCTTGTCATACACTCCTTTAATAGATTCTCCTCCATTGAGATCATTATAAAATTCTTCCTTCAAATAAATTCTCCCCTATGTGATTTTCAAAAATAGTGAAAGGAATGGGGAAGTATAAGATGTACATGTAAGGTTAAGAAAGAATAAATTTTAAAATAAAATAAATATATGAAGGATGATTTTTAAGGAAATTTTGGAAATAAGGTTTATATTACAACAAAACATCAGAATGTAATGAAAATCATCCATCCTTGTTCTGCTCAAGAAAACATTTTCATTATCCAGGATTTATGTTTCCTGAATTTCTTATGATCTTATTCATAAATTTTTTAAATGATCTCATAATCCTAATTCTTCTTTTCTAAAAACTGGATCCTTTTTTTGAGCAGCCAACTTTTTCTCTAACTCGGCTCAGACTTCATTCTCACTGCTTATAGATCGGGCAATAGAATTAAGTTGACTGGTATTCTAAATGATTGATGCCTTGACCTTGTTGAAATATGTTTCAAAAGTAATGAAAGATCCATTTTTTTAATCCATGAAGTTAGTCAACTACCAAAGCTCTTCATTAATGGTTTTGGTGAGGTTAATGAAATTCTTACAAGACACATTTTGATCATTGTAATCAATCATAAGATTACTGAAGTATACTTCTTACTTGACCACAATATCCATAACCATATTAATCTATTACATCATTTGATTTAGGGTTTCTTGCATCATTTTACTCCATACATCTATATTTTCAAGAACCATAATGGTGCTGACCAACATTCATAGAGATAGATTGACAATTTCATTTTCAATAGATGATAAGGATTCAAAATATGAAACATAATTCCCGTTGTTAGATCATGTTGGAGATAAAGAAATTGAATCTTTATTTCTCTTAGAAGACATATGAGGATTTTCCATATTAGATGAGGTAATCAACACACACTTCCCTTTAATAGGGTCCCTAACAATATATTGTTCATTGGATAATTGGATAACATTAATATCTTTTTGTTCATCTTCTTCCCCTTCATTGTCATGAGGTTGAGATCCTTCTTGACATTCTTCTTCCTGGATTTTTTTATCTTTACCACCTTGTTGATCAAACTCTTCTTTATCTTATTCTTACACTCCAATTCCCAATTTTCCTTTAGCTTCATCCTTTACTTCTTCTTCATCTTCATCTTCAACATCATGAACTTCTTCTTCAACTTCAACATCAACACGTTCTTTAGAAATGGATTGAAAAACATTACTCTGAGGAGTTACAATGTAATCTTCCACTTCACATAAAACATCATCATAATATTTCTGTGTAATCTGATCTTCTATTGTATGGCCAGGTTCTGATGAAGATAGTAATTTCATGGACTTATGGATTATCGGAGTAGTAGTCGACTTCTTATAAACAACTTGAGGTTCGGGTACTTCTTGAGATTTCATTTCTACATATTTTAGTAAAGACTGACAAACATGCACTTCCAAGGATTTCTTCTTTAACTTATTCTCCTTCTTTTTGTTCTCAATATATTCAGCTTGCTGGATTTTCATGGCCTTAGACTCTACAGGGTTTAATCTAAAGAAAGGATCACATTATTTTATGGTAGTTAACATTTCTCTCCACTTTGATAATGTTGCATCAGAATATGCTTCTAGTTTCATTGCAGGAGGAGGTACTGATACCAGGATATAGGGAACTGGTATTGGCTTTCTTGGATCTTCATGTTTCCTTTTCATGGGTTCTTACTTTGAAAACTCTTGAACATCACCCTTGTTCTGGAAAGCTTTTTCTTCAAAACTTTTGGATTCTTGTAATTACTCCACCTTCATCCTCTTTAGAGTGTCATCACTTAGAAACAAAATCTTGAAAGGAATTGAAACTGGTCGGCATGGGACATTCATCTCTTGAAGGAAGATAACAATTATCCAAGATATAGTTGCTGGATACATTAGAATCTGAGATCTGATGGTTCATCCTTTTATTTCTTGGATGGTGAGAAATATGTACTTAACCATGTTTACCATTCTTTTTTTGACAATAAAGTCTAAAATAATGATATCACATATCTTTAGAGATTCCTTATCTCTTTTTCATGGGATTAGAAATATTTTCATTCATAGAGCTACCATCATATGGTTATTTGTAATATTCATAATCTGTGGATTTTTAACATTCATGTGACCATGATAATAAGACACCTTTACATTCTCAAAAGAACCATCCTTCTCAAGATGTTTTTGATAGAATAGAATAAATTCACATTCATGCGGTATTTTGAGAATAATTTTTGTCTTCTTATAGGGAAATATAAAGGCCGAATAATAATATTTTAACATAAACAAATCCTTTACATCCTTTTTAAATAAGGTAAATGACTCATAGAATTGAATAACCAGATCAGGAAAAACCGGATCCTGACTTTTCTCCTTTGTGAGACAAACACTTTCCCATATGTTAGTTCTTATCACCTTGGAGATAAGAGAGACATGCATTATAAAGAAGATAGGGAATACCAAAATTTCCCTAATGATTGACCAATCCGTTATTTCCTTAACAGTATATATATGATCTGCTGAGGATTTAGAAGTCATTCAGGGTGAATGAGACAAAGGATTTGGGATGAAGAATTTGTTTTCAAACGAACATCAACACGTTGATCAGTAAGGATGGTGCAATGATTATAAATGAGGCACTCCTTATATAGACAAGGATTATGACCATTAATCAACCATAAGATAATATAACAGATGAAGAAGATATGATCTGATCTAACAGTTGAGGATGATTATTGAAATTGAAAATTATGATCTTTTGTAGTATGGTAAACTAGGAATTTAAAATTTTAAAATACGAACAAATAATACATACGATATGAAAATATAGAGTAATAATGTGTATGTTTTGGAATACTCTAAGGAATTTATCAGTATCATATGAAATCTCTTGAATGTCTTAAAATCCATGATTTCAGTATCGAAATTTTCAATATCGAAATTTTCAATATCAAAATTTTCAACACCGAAATTTCCAATATGGAAATATTCAAAACCAATTATTTCAATAACGAAATTATCCATACAGATATTTTCAATAAAAAAATTTTCAATACCAATTTTTTCAATAATAAAATTTTTAGTACCGAAATTTTTAATACTGAAGTTATCAATAGGAAAATATCCAATAAAAAATGAATTTTCATAGAGGAAGATAAAAAAATATGTACTGCCCCTGAAATAAAGAATAGTTTAATGTAAAGATATGATTTAAACAAAACATAGATATGAATGATTAACTCACATAGATTATACCTAGATTTTGATTAATGTATTCATATCTATCGAAATATAATGGCTTTGTAAAAATATCATCAAGCTGTTCTTGTGTTCTGATGAATTGAAGAATAATATCTCCTTTTATTGTGTGTTCCCGAAGAATGTGACGTCTTATATCTATGTTCTTTGCAAAAGAGTGATGTGCATTGTTTTTACTTAGGGATATGGCCCTTTTATTATCACAAAATATTTGAGTCTTAGTAAAACTCATACTATAGTCACTAAGTGCGTGTTGCATCCACAACACTAGAGCACAAAAACATCCATCTGCTACAAATTGTTCTTTAGTAATGGAAAGTGATATAGAATGTTGTTTCTTATAAGAAAATGAAATTATGGAATCTTATAAGAAATGAAAATTTCTGGATGAACTCTTCCTATCCATTTTATAACCTCAAAAGTCAGCATCCAAAAAACATATATTTTCAAAAACACTTCTAGAAGAATATAATAGGCCCAAATCTAAAGTTCCCTTTAAATAATGAAAAATTATTTTCACTTACTTTAAATTAGATTCCTTAGGATGGGATTAATATATATCACATAGTCATACTGAAAAATTAGTTTTGAATGACTAGCTATCAAGTATAGAAAACTTCTTATCATACTTCGAAATGATGTTTGATCCTCTAGTTTCCCAGCTTTATCAAGATCTATATTATTTGAGGTACTAATAAGAGTAATTATACGCTTACTATTTTCATGTCCATAATTTTTAAGGAGATCATCAAAATACATATTATGAGACATGTATGTATCGTCTGGTTTTTGAGAAGTTTCAAAACCAAGGAAAAATGTTAACTCAGCCATCATTCTCATCTAAAACTCAGATTTCATAAGATTCACAATGAAATCCGTTAACAATTGCTGAGTTGATCTGAAGAGGATGTCATCAATATAAATTTTTCAATCAAAATGTCTTTGGAAACATTATTAATAAAAAGGGTAGGATCAACAGTTCCCATAACATAATTATTTTAAAGAAAAAATATGGAAAGTCTATCATTCCAATCTCTAGGGGTTTTTTTAGGTCCGTATAAATATTTGGTAAGTTTATAAACATGATTAGGATATTATGGGTCTTCAAAACTAGGGGATGATCTACATAGACATCCTCTTGTACATATCCTTTAAAGAAAGCACACATTAAATTTTTTTATACAGTTTAAAATTAATGAATGCTGGATAGGATAGAAGAATACATATTGATTCAAGCCTTACTACAAGAGAATATGTTTCATTATAGTCTATTCCTTCTTGTTATTTATTGACTTTTTCAACTAATATTTCTTTATTTCTAACAATAAGTTTATTTTCATCGCATTTGTTTCTAAATTTTTTTTACTCCAATAATATTAGTTTTCTTATGTTTTCCAAAAAATGTCTAAACCTAATTCCTTATGAATTCATTGAGTTCATCTTGCATATACTTTGTCCAATCTTCATCACCCAAGGATATTCTAGGTGTCTTTGGATCTATTTGGGAGAGAAATGAAACATTTTCAACTTAATTCCTTAATGAACTTATAGTTCTTACTATTTGATTATCATTTTCAATGATATTATCAATGGGAGGATTCCTATGTAACAACTGACATTGACTGTGATAAACTTGTTCATCAACATAGGGTAGAAAATATTCGGGTTTAAATGTATTAGAAATATTTTCTTTAACATTATCCATGACTAAAAGTTATTTTATCAAAGGATGGTGATCAGTTTTATAAAATATATCAGGAGAAGATTTGGGTTGTTTGAAAACAAAAGTATCAATTTCTTCAAAATTAACATGTATTATTTCTTCCACAGTGAAAGTGTTTTTATTGAAAACTATATATGGATTAGAGTTGGTGGAGTAGCCCAATCTGATTTCTTCATTGGATTTGGGTGCAAATTTATGTATGTTATCCATGGTATTCAAGGAAAATACTTAGAAACCAAAAACATTAAATTAAGAAACATTTGGTTTTTGGCAAGTCCATAACTCATATGGTGTTTTATTAAGAATGGGTCAAATCAAAACTCGATTTATAGTATAACAGGAAGTACTTAAAGCATCACCCCCAAATTGTTTAACTATAAAATATTCACTCAACATGGTTCTAGTAATCTCTTGAAGAATAAAATTTCTTCTTTCAACAACGCCATTTTTTGAGGAGTCAGTGGGGCTGATAAGTGATAAGTAATACTTTTTCTACTACAAACAGTTTCAAAAACAAAATTTTGAAATTCCTCTCCATGATCACTATGAATAGTTTTCAAATGAAGGTTTTTCATAGTTTTTAATTGGGCTCAAAAATTTTTGAAATAAGAAAAGGATTTATATTATATTGAAATAAAATAGACCCAAGTAAATCTAGCGTAGTAATTAACTAAGGCAAACACATAATATTTACCTCCTATAATTCCAGTTTGTGTTAAACCAAATAATTTAATGCGCTCTAACTGTAAGGAATTAGAAGTTGAAACTTCAATTATATACTTAATGCAAGATTTATATTTCATTCCATATTGACAAGGATCATATACTCTTTGAGAAACAAACATAAGTTCTAGTAGATCCTGAACATGTAGTTTCTTAGAATTTTTACAATGATTCCTTGTGTTATAGTGTCCTAGTCTTCTATGCCAAATCCACTATTGATCTTCGATTGCACTTAGGCATGTAAGCTCATGACGTCTATGATCTTCTAGGTTTACTATGTATACAATCTCTTACCTATGGGATAAGATAATAAATTCATCCTTGGAATTGTGTACTAAGAACATGTAATTTCTAAAATTCCCAAGGTATCCTTCATCACATAAATGACTTATGCTGATGAGATTGTCCTTAATTACATTAACATATAAAGCAATTGAAATCAAATATTTTCCATGAAGAATAATGTTACCTATTCCGATAATTTATCATTCGGAGTTATCCCAAAAGGTTACTTTTCCACCTTTATTCAATAAAATATTTTTTAAATAGTCATTGTTACCAGTCATGTGCCGGGAACATCCCTTATCCATGCACCATATGTTGTTGGTGCATACATTATTATCCTGAAAAAGGGAAAGTTATGTTTTCAGAATCCAAACATTTTTGGATCTGTAATTTTTAGACAATAAAATTTTGGGTATCCACATTTGTATAAAAAATTATGCTTTATGAAACCGTAGGGATTGAATGTTATTTAAAGAATATATCTTCTTTAAATTCCCACCACTTTGACATTTAGTGCAAAAATGATCTTTGGGAGAAACAAAATAATTGTTTCTGAAAATAGGTTTTTCATGAGAATAACTTAAACCATGACTATTACCATGAGGTTGGATTGTAGAATACATTTTTTCAATATTTTCCTTACCGGAAGTACAATTTAGAAGAATTTTATTCAAGGAAAATATTTTGTACTACAGTCTCAGGACTAAATTCTTATCCTCAGGAATAATTGATTTAGAGTTAAGTATATCCTCTGAAACATATTTTTCTAATAACATATTTTTATGGTCCTTAGAATGAATATACTTCTATGAATTAACTTACTCTTTTTTCTTAGAAAGGGTTTCTAAAAAACAATTTTTCTTATCATGATCTTTGGTAAGATCTGAAATTTGTTTTGTTAAAATAAATTCTCTAGAATTTTATTTGTCATGTTTCTTAGAATCTTTACAATTTAATTTTTCAAGAAACATAGCCAATCTTGAATCTTCCTCATAGGAATTAAAATCATTATTGATATCTGATGAAGTAAATTCTTCATCTAGAGAAAATTCTTTATCATGAAAATTTTAACTTAAAGTCATATTGGTTAAGGATTCACTAGTTAGTAGCTTAGCAATAAGACAATGATTTTGAAATGGAGCTTGGTCTATTAAACCAATATTATTTTTCTCAAAAGATACATTTCTTAAAGAGTCTCCAAGAAGTATATCCACAATTGGCACCCCAGGATTCATTTTCTTTCATGAAATTTTTATGCTTTGATCTATAGAAATTATTCTTGTTTCTCTCAAAATCCTTGTCTTTCTTATATATTTTCTTAAGTATGGGACAATCAGTTCTGATATGACCAGTTATTTAACATTCATACCATGTCACTTCCCCATATTTCTTCTTATATCTATATTGAAAGTTATTCTTCCAAACAAAAATGTTCATCCTACATGAAAGATTGGCTAACTCATTTTTTTAAGCTTGAATTTCACTATATTTATTTTGAATAACAACCTACTAAGATTTAGATATTGTAATTCTCTCAGGAGTCTTGGTTTTCATATGATCTGAAGTAATTGAAAAAGAAACACTGTAATTTCCATTCTTCTTCGTAATATTATCATAATCTCTCTTCATTCTGGTTTCATGTTGAAGAAGAGTCCGAAACAATTCTTCATGAGAAATATGTTTGACTTACCTATTTTCATCTATAGTAGTTCCCTTTGATTCCCATTCATTAGTCATGACATTTATAATCTTGTCTACAAGTGATTCATCATCGAAACCTTTCTCAACAATGAATTTTAAACCATTCAAGATAGTCATAAATATTTGTTTTACCTTACATATGGGTTCACCATAAGGAAAGAAGAAACCATGATACTCAGCTCTGAGCATAGATCTTATAGTTTCAATGACTTTGGATGTTCCAAAGTGAGTTACTTCAAACATCATCTAAATACTATTAGAAGCTTCACAAGATGAAATATGGCTATATATATTTATAGTCACGAAACAAAGCAAAGTATTACGTACGTTAAAGTTCAGCTGGTATTCCACCATTACTGTGTTATTAATGGTTCTAAGTTCCTTATCAGTAATGTTATAATCTCCAGTTAACATAATGTAATTGTCTACACCAATGTTTATCACAATGGTCATAATTCTGTCTCTTTAGAACTCACAGTCATTTTCATCGAATATTAGTGGTCTAGTAGTATTGAGATTATCTAGAGATCCAAAATGAATTTTTGAAATACTAAAATAATTTTCTTTTCCACAAAACTTGTTATAAGAAATAGTATATAAACAAACAAAAAAATAAAGCATGAAAAAGAAAACTAATATGTGGATATAAGTATTCAGTGACCACATCTGATCACCATTGTAGGATCAAATATATAAAGAGATTCTCAAAATAAATTATGGGGGGTGGTGAATTGTATTCCTAAAAAATTCTTTTGGAACATTTACAGTTGATATAAATCATTCTTAAATAATGTTTATTAACCTTAAGAGAAACCTTTTCTTAAGGATAGAATTTATCTTTAAGAAAACAATGTTTAATAGAGTTAAACAGAAATTCCCAAAACTTCTTAAAGAAAAGATTCTTCCTTTAAGTATACTGAATCTGTAATATAATCATAGTAACAAAATTAGTAGCTATATGAAATTTATACTTTATAACTTTAACAATGTTAATAATAAATCATAATTAAAACAATATAAAATAGTAATCATGTAACAATATGATTATTTTAACATAAAGTGAAGGGTATCCAACAACCTTCGATAAAGGTTCACTGAATTATACTTTCAAGAAAGTATGTGTTACCCAATCCAAGGTAATCCATCAATATGATGATCGATATCTGTCATGCTATCCACACAAGCACTCCATGTAAAAGAAAATCAGAACCTATGTCTTTCGAACCTGGATGCCCTCAATTAGCATGATCAGAGTCCTTAAAAAGAAAGTGTGAACAAATTGTTCACACCTGAACAAGTTGTTCATGAAATCTTCATGAAGCACTGAGGTTTTTAAGAGCCTATCTCCCTAGAAATCCTTTCACGGCTATTTCACATGCATATGGATCATCCACTCTCTACATTCATTATTTTTCATGTTCAAATGAACTTGAAGTTATAGGAGAAACTTCTCAATTGTCTCCTCCACTCCAACAGTCATATTTTCTTTAAATTTTATAGGGACCTAGACACGTGTCAAACATAGAACGATTAGTTCGTAACAGATTGTACAACATAATTTCAAATATAAGAAATGATGTTATGTTAAACATAAGTGTTATACATAAGAGAATATGAAATCCAATAATATGGGAGTGATAAATTAATTAATTATAACATTATCATGAATGAATATTCTTATGAAAAAGTAAATCGGATTGTGAAAATGGTACCGCATTGGTACTGGAATCAGAATAATAAAATCAGTACCACTTTTTCACCAGAATCGGTATCATAAAATTGGTATCACTTTTGCACGTGAATCAGTATCATGCAATTATAATGATTTTTTCACTGGAATTGGTATAATAAAATTTTATTGGATTTTTCACTGGAATCGATATCATGAAATCATAATGACTATTTCCTCAGAATCAGTATCATGAAATTTCAATGACTTTTTCACTGGAATCGGTATCATGAAATAGTAATGTCATTTGTAGAGGAATCTGTATCATGAAATAGAATTGATTCTGTAATGGATTTGGTATCAAGAGATCGTAATGAATTTTGCACCGGATATAGTATCATGAGATTGTAATGAATTTTTCACCAGAATAAGTATGACAAATTTGCATGTCTCTCATAATAGAAAAAATGTAATGATTGATCTGTAAGTATAGAGAAATGAAAATTTTGGATCTTATGAATGAACAGTTCTTATGAAAAAAATTAGAATATAAGAAAAAAGTGTCTGTGATTTTCAAAACCTAATAAAATATGGAATGGAGAAGTCATAATATAACCTTATTGACTCAAAATTTAATATTCACAAATCAATATTTTGTACAAATATTTTCCTACATAAATGTACATAACAACATTAGAAATTCATCCAATCAACGGACATATTGTTATTAAAAACGTCCAAGGGTCAAAAAATGAACCTTTTATTAATTTCATGACCCATAAATGTTTATCCCACTTAAGAGAATTGTGTTTAAAATAAATTTGTTATTAAAAAACATTATCGACACAAGGAATTTCAATTTTCACATGAAATTCCAATTTAAGACCTTTGAAAATCCGCACTGAAAACTAAAAAAACCCATTAAACTATAAAAACACATACATTATCTCCATCTCTGAAATTTATTAAATTTTTGGTATTCAAGAAATAAAAATATAGTTTATAAACTTAAATTTATGTAATGAAAATCCATTTACATCTAAATATATATAATGAAACATAAATTTATTTTATGGATGAATAACGAAAACATGAAATACCATCATTAGAAAATGATAACAAATAATAAGACCATAAGATATAAATTTTTTTTATTAAGAGCTACAAAATGATGAAAATACTTATCAGATCGATGATAGATGTTGCAACATATATCTCCTCTGGTGGGGATTTTTCAAGAAAGAATGTAGGGAATCATCGATAAACCAACACATTTAAGGCATTAAAAAAATATATAAATACCGTTGAACTAGTGTTTGGACAAACCAAAACATAATAGAGGATGGAAATTAGTCAAGAGTATATGAGAAGTAGTGGATGGAGAGTCCCAAATATAGAGTTACGATCCAAAATATTGGAGAAATTATAGAGAAATCTAGATGTGAATAGACGATTTGAATGATAGTGGTGCTCGTAGTAGGGTGTCTCATCTAGGGAGGACTAAATCACCGAGATGGGGAGAAATAACTATAAAAGGGATTCAAAGTAAAACAAGTGAAGACAATAATGCAATTTTTTTGGAATTGTAAATCTTTATGGTTTACCAAACTACATAGTGATGATGTGGTCTTCACTAAATAGATAAATATTAGTCACACGATTTCCTATAGGGAACCTCATTGTCTACCTAGCCACACACTAACCACAACATATAAACTACCCCAGTAATGGATCATCAGACATACATTTTATTTCCGAATAATTCAATTCACGTGTTCCTGAAAGGAAACTAGTTCTTATTATTAAAAAATAAATTTTAAATCATCTAAATAATATAATACATAGAAAATATATTTTAAATATAATTAATATATATAATATGAGGTCACAGATCACTAAAAGTTTCTCAACATGGAAATATATTCCATTAAAAAGACATTAGTTATTCTAGATTTTCAGAATTACAATTATCAACTACACCCATAGGAAATTGGAGTGTTCGAAAGTGAAACAACTCAAGTCATCATATTGAAAAAAATCCATTTAATTCCATGAATTTCTTCAACTAAAAATACATATCCACAATTAAATATGTTTTTTCTATGTATAAATTCATCAGATCAATAACCGATAAGATAATAGGTATGGAGATTGATCATTGGTCACTCAATTATATATAAAATCTCTATATTATGTTACTATAATTGGACATCCCGGAAGACCATCTCCATGAAATATTTAGGAATCTAATGATTCAATTGAACCCAAGAAATTGTTTAAGAGTGGGTTTTAACAAATGAGAGAACCCAACATTTCGGAACTAAACAAGCTAAAATGGGAATCATTAAGAATCTAAAAAATCCTTTCTATATCAAGTCCCATAATAAACCACTTATCAGTATTCCAATACAACAAAACAATGTTGGTACTAAACCCGAGTCATTGTATTTAGAGGGAAAATTGGGAGATCAAACATAGAACAACATCCCACTAATAATAAAACTAATCCAGAAATAATGAGTTCTCAAATTCCCATAGGGAATATTGAACATACTTTTGGACACATCAAACCAATGATTAATCATGAAACAAAGAATAAGAAATCAACCCAACTGATCAAAACATAGGGAACAAATAGGATCCAATATAAATGAAAACATTAATTTTAAGGAATTACTAAAAACATCCTTTGAAAATAAAAACTATAGGATCAATAAACCTCAATAATGAAAAACCAATATCACATAAAAATGATAAATAACATAAATCATCAAAAAGAAACCAAGAGAACCATAAAAGACAAACCAATGAACGAAATCCAAAAATGTCACAAGGATCATAACCACTAAAAAATCTAAAACCATCATCCAAAGATAATAATTAAATATGAAATTCAATGGATATCAATTAAATAAAATTTAAACTGAAATATTAATGGTCACTGGTCTAGAATATTCAAAAGAAGTAATGATGTATAGATGACCAAAAAATAAACATGATCTCCTAGAAAAATACATTAATACATTACACTGGATGATTATATGACATAAATATAAGAGATGGTATCAAAACTATACATTCCATGGTGACCATTAAAGGATTGAAGAATTATATAAAACGGAACATGACTATAACCCATGCATATTTATAAAACAAATTAAATCCCCCTAGTAATTGAAATCCTAAAAATATAAATCCCAATTAACCCAAAACTACATATTATTTTCCAAATGTTATTCATTATTAATATAGATCCCCTTGATGTGGTTTTCTATACCTATTTGAATAAAAACCCAATATTTTAAGAATATTAAAAGCTGTTAAATTCCTCTAAAGTAAATTTTAATAAAAATCATAATTTAAAAATAATCAAAATCTAAACCTTCCATAATTCAATTAATTCATATAAAATCAACCCCTTTTAAATTAGAATTTATTTTTTTAATGTTTCCAAATCACTCAAAATAATTTTCAATATATTTTAAAAAAATTATAAAACATCCCCAAGATGGTTGACACCCCTATAACTAAAACCTGTAACAATTGTTTTTCACAAATAAAATTATATACAAGACAAAGGAATAAACCAATTTAAAATTTAAACGTTCTTGAACACTTTTATATAAATAATTTTTCATTTTTTAAATAATTACAAAGAATGATTCTATATAGTAGTTCAATTTTACACAAATTCCTACTTTTCATTTCAAAAACCAATTTCAAAATTGATAAAAACAACTTTATTTTCATCACAAATATTGATACCCAACATCAACATATCACAATACTTCCCTTAACTCATCCCGCATCATTGGATATTTATTATGAGTGGTATAAACATCAAGATAAATAAGATGGAAAACCATGCATGTCTTGACATCCTGGTTTGATTGGAAATGACCCAATCAGATAACCATTCCTTTATAATTGGATATTATTGAAAATTCATTTGATTCCCATTTTATTATTTCATACCAGACAACATAAAACCATCGACTCATCTTCCATTTTAATAGATAAATATAGAATGACTGAAATGGAAACTAAAACTATACCTAATAATATCAACACATGATAAAAATAGTCCAACATAATCCCAAATTCAACATTCAAACTCCAATAGCAATTATAACTCAATGATTTGGATATGTAAGTGGAAACTATATGTTTTTCAATTTTATCCGTAATTTTTTATGAAAAATTAATACTCAATTATAACACTATACTACAAATAAATTAAGGGATTCCCAATAACATATGATCCTACTACATAACCTCCAAATTGGTATCATATTTAAAATCACACAATCCTCAACACAAAATGACACTCAAAATAACCCTCCAATATCTTGACATGAATTATCGATCACCAAAGTCTAATGGAAAGAAAAATTGAATTATGTTCAGTAAGTTTGAATGAATTTTAATTTAAATTATGTATAATACACAATGATTTTTAAATATATAATTTTTATTTCACACGTAAGATTTTAATATCTAAGAGAAAAATAATATATAATATATAATATATATATAAAATTTAAAATAGTTCTAATTAAACAATTAAAAATGTTTTAAATTTATACCTATATTAACTATCCATTCAACCATATATAAAAGTATCCCCCCCTTCCCAAACCCTACTCCCTCTAAAGACATCATCTGGCAAAGATAATGTTATTGAACGATGTAAGGGGAACGAATAAGGAATCCAAATTTCAAATATGTAAACTAATATCATCAAAATTGAGAAATCCAATCAATACTCCATGGGAGGTTATGAAATATAACATGATCTGAAAGGATACATAAAACTAAAATACAATTAGTTTGAGCATAAAAGATATCAGTAGAAAACCTTCAGAATTCCTACATTAACATATATTAATTTAATGATCCATTTAAATCGTTCCTAAAATATATTCATAAAATCGGTTTTCCAAACATATATTCATTATCAACCTAAATAAAATCCATTTCTATTTCAAAATGATTTTATTTTATATTTTCCCAAATTTAATGAAATAACTCTAAATAAATTTCATTATCCTAAGTAATTTTACTGATCCTATTTTCATAATTTTTGAAAAAAATTTAAAACACATTTTTAAAATATGTAATACAACATGGGTGTAAAGAATTATATGAATCATTTAAAAGGGGAGGAATCTGAATCTTGGAAATTGAGCATGAAAAAAAATTATAATGTAATAATGCCATTCCTAATCCACTTCAATCAATATGAAATGAATCCTATGGGCTAATAAAATATTATTCATAAATACATATGACACTAATCTATTAAGAAAACATGTTGAATGAACTAATTAGCGAGGGGTAATGTGAATCAATTAATAGGATAAAAAAGCTAATCAGATAATTTGGATACCCTTAATCATCTAGAAAAAGATATCATTTCATGTTATATGATGTAAGGCTCTAGATTTACTAAAACAAACTAGAAATAATACATTAAGTATTAAAAAAATACAAAATTATATTTCCCAAATATTCTTAATGTAATAACTTGATATTTAAATCCAAAATCCAACTTCAATAATTATTCACAAGAATGTAAAAAACTCAAAAGGCACTCTACCCAAGTATGTTTAACGAGCTTGGATAAGCTGGTAAATATTATCAAGTAAATGAACTATCTTTACATAGGTGTTACCTAGGAATCTACATCCTATATATTCCTATTACTCGAAGAAAAATTCAAAATGATGTGAGAAAATCTAACTAATTAAAATAATAAAACACCAAATATTCTGAAATATATTTGTCAACACCTAAACTACCATCAAATGTAATATCCCATTTTCACATTTCACTTAAACCACGTGAAATATATCACACACTACTAAGACCAAATTATATACCTTGGAGTCAAAATTATCCCCCATGGGTATGAAAATACAATAAAGGGATCAAATAAGGGTTTCCTGCACACATTAAAAAAGCCATGTAATTTTCCAAATAATCCTATCATTGAAAGAGAGTCATAATTCCACGAAATTTGTTTAAAAAAATTTATGTAACACCCTGATATTTTATGAGATGGATTTTTTTATGTCTTATGTTATACGTAACATCAATGGAATATTTCATGGCACACAACACTAGCTTGGATTTCGTTACACGCAATCATGACCTTCCTCGATATCATGTGTAGAACGCAATACCGAATTCCACTAAACAACGATATATTAATATAATTTTATAAACTAGATATTATTAATAGTATTCACTTTATTTTAAATCTTATAACATTATTATTCATCTTACATATTTTCTAGAACATTTTATGAGAACAAAATAAATTTTTCTTGTAAAATAAGTATTTTTCAAAAATTATAGTTTTGCCGCCTTTTGATGGCACACCCACTTTAAATCTAGTTATTGACAAGTTTATAAGGTCAATTTGGCAAAATATAATTCTATTTTATAATCATGATCTAAAAATTTACTTTGGATAAATTTTTCATATTATTCTGATAACTTTCATATTTTAATGAATAGTAAAAACACGCTATATTTTAATTAAAAATATGTTTTTTCATCGCAATGCTTTATATGGTTAAATTATAATATTTAATGGTTTTAAAGTATAAATAGAATATCCTTTTACCATTAAATATAATTTATATCATTAGCCTTAATTTTACATTGAATTTATTGGAAAAAACATTTCAATCATTGGCAATGTTTTAACTTTTAAAAACCCGTTTGCTTAACAACAAGATTAATTTTCAATTAATTAATGCAACTAATGTGTTTTGAATTTTGAAAAATTAATTCCATATTTTGATTCAGTGGGTCCAAATTATGTTAATAGGATACTTTTATTTTTTTGAGATTATGAATAGTAACTACGATAATTTTTATTTACTACGGTTAAAGGTAAATAAGATAATTCGATGTTAAAAGAATATTATAATTATTCATAATTATCTTGAAACTTGATATATCCTTATTGGATGAGTATTGGACGACCATGGGCATCTGTGGGTCGATTTTGGGACCCCAGTGAGCCACATGGTAGTGATAATGTCAATTTGGATTAATTAATTTAATGTAAATATAAAATTGACATTAACAAAAATATTTTAGTAATTAATTTTTATAAGGGGTTATATAAGTTATATTTTCGACTATAAATATTCATTGGAAAAATAAAATTATTTCCTACATGATGATATATTTTTTATAATTTTTAGACATTAAATAAATTAAATTATTTATGACACAACAATGATGCAGTATTTACCTCATTAATAAATGATTTAAATAAATAAGATCATAATGATTAATATATTTTCCAAAACATGTCCAATTCTGATTGGATGATTTTATTTCGACCATGAGTCAAATTATCTTCATCTTTAATGAATTTTTGACCTTTTGAAACTGATGATATGTTTATAATAAAATAATATTTCCCCACTTTCCAAAGGTGCCCCTCTCATCCCTTATAAAAGGGCACCTCCTCCCTCCCCTCCTCACACCACATTGAGCCTCCAAGCTCGGAAAAACCCTAACAATATCTTTTCTCCACATCCCTAGAAATATCCTTGAGGTTCTGGTCTTCTTCAAAGACCAAACCTAGTGCCCTAAGAGGAGGTTAAAAAGAGGCACGTCAAAGAAGAGGAAATATCAATTACCGATCCTTTCCAATTTCTTTCTTCTTCAACTTATTCTTATTTAGTTGATTCATTAGGAAGTTATATCATAATTATTAAATATATAATTATATTTTATTATAAATATGAAACAAACCCATTTCACATACTATCCATCCTACGGAAAATGAAATCACCGCGTGTGCGTACATACGGAATACCGTCTCCACGGCATGGTGTAATCAGTTTTCCACCACCACCTTACATGGATGGGTATAATGGTGTAAAATATTACTATATATGATCATTGTAAAGTGATATTGATTCTTAAATAGTATAAATACACTTCAATACAATTCCACGATCATGGGAACGATATCATCGCTCGTGCGTATATACGGCCTACCGTCTCCACGATGTGATGTGACTCGTTCTACAAGATCTTCATTGCATAATGAATATATAAATGAATTGAATGAATAAATATGATATATATTACACTAATACAAATATTTATGTGAGTTATCTATAAACTAAAATGAATAATAAGAATTTATTCGACAAAACACGCATAAGAACAAAAAAAGTAATAAACACCCGAATAACAAGTAACAATGAAATATTAATAATAAAAAGCTAAGAATATGACCATATATTATATCATAACAATGAGTAAGATTATTTAATAAGTCAATAACATTATTTAAATAATTATATAGGAGGTTCGGTAACGTATGAATCAAATCGGACCTAAGGTAAGGGAAAATCTCGCAAATCTCAATTTTTATCCGAGATTGTTTATAATTCAGAATTTACTGGGGAATAATTATCATCCACATACTTGTTACCTCAATATGTAATATAATTTCTATCCTCCTACAATTTTTTAATAACAATTTTACCCTTTTATGAGTTTTTAGTAAAAGATATGAAAGGAATCTTTTGTCATTTTTCGTACGAGTTACTTTTTGACTTTTTCGACCAAAGTGCGTTAAGAAGGTTTTTTAACTTATATGGCATGAATGGATTTTATGATTTCATAAAAAATTACTTCCATGAAGCATCCTTTAAAAGTTTTCAAGTTTATTTTTAATGAAAATCTTTTAGTTTAATATTTTATGACGAGTTAAGAAAGGAAAACTGTTTTTTTGAAGTAGAAGTGATATTTCCCTCAAGAATAGATTTCAAGGGTTTTATCAAAATTATTTTACATCTAAGATAATGTGGGGTTTTTTTCTATCCATATTTTTATATTGATTTTATTATGTTATTATGGAAATATTTTTATGATGTCCTTTTTTATTATATGGATTATGATATGATGGCATGACATTTAAGAATTCCATTTTTATTACATGGATTATGCTATGATGTATGAATTATGATTTTGTGGCACAAATAAGAATGGTTTAATTATGAGATGGGTGGGACCTGTATCTCCCTCCAATTAATTGGGTAAATATTTATATCTAATGAGATAAACATGGTTGGAACGGCAAGTTAAACAGTTTCAGTGATACAGGACTGGAACGAGGAGTGAACTCGGTTCAGTAATGGACTTTGTCCGCTATGATAGTCGTGGAAATGAGTCTTGAATAATATGAAATGATTTTCTATTATTATGTGTTAATTCCACAAAGTATCATGTTTTATGTCATGATTATTCGGGATTACACTTCACCAGTATGATTTATCCCATGTTATGATATTATGATCTCTTTTACAGGTTAAGATATTCAAAATGTTATGTTCTTGTGAATATGATATGATTGATATTTATTTTGTTTACCCTTAATAGGAATTTGAGCTCACCCTTTTGAATGTTTTCTTTTCCCCAGGTCTGGATGAAGGGTATTAAGTAGAATATGCCAAAAGGGACTCTAGATATGATGAAATAAATGGGAGACAGTGTAGATGATTTATGAACCAGTTTTTTATGCTTCCCAGTTTCTAAAGTCACTATACCTATACGGTCCTTTCATGGTTTTGTTATGTTTTTTAATAAGTGTGCTTCATTTTTTGAAGTAATAACCATGTATGTAAATTATGGGTCGTTATAGTTGGTATTAGAGGAAAGGTATAGTCAACCTTTGGAAACTAGTATTTGAAAGACCTAGTAAGAACCCTAAGGATAAGTCTAAGCATAGAACACAATATTAGTGTTTTAGAAATGTCCAATAATAACCTATGATAAGACCTTAAGTGTAAAATTTTATTATTGATTATGTGGTTTTCCTATTATGGTTAGTGTTTCTCACTCTAGGCTTATTGGTTTTAGTCAAGGGCTAGAACCCGAAGGAACCATGTTAATACTGAATGTGACGAGCAATGCAATGATTGTCCCCCTGAGCAACCAAACGTTATGGGAGCTAGAATGACAAATATTTTAGCCATGCTCAAACAACTTTCTCAAGATATGAACCATGCGTGACTTCCAAACAAACAAAGTAAGGAGCAACATTCTATTTAATCCTTCATGAGGCAGCGTCCACCTTCATTCAGTTGGTATTCTAATCCATTAGTGGCTGAACAATGTATTAGTACCACTGAAAAGATATTTTCTGTTCTACAATGTTCTGAACATGAAAAATTCATCTTAGTAGTGTATCGTTTGGGAGGTGATGCTGATCAATGGTGTAATATTATCAAGAATATGTGGCAAAGATATGAAATTGAGTCCATGGAATGGGACGAGTTCAAGAACTTATTTTTCAATAATTACTTCCTTCGTATTCTTAGAACAAAGATGGAGAAGGAGTTTATTCAACTGATGAAAAAGGATGATGAATCTGTTGGAACCTACGAAGCAAATTTTACAAGACTTCCAAGGTACGCTTCGAAAATTATTATCCAACCTGAGAGTAGAGTCGATCGATTATTTAGTGTCTTAAAACCAAGTCTTCGAAGGGCGTTAGCGATAAGGGACTTCAATAGCTATGAGGAAATTTTTTGATGTGATCTAAAGGTTGAGATAGAGATAGGAGTAACCCATCAGTCATATGGGTTTGATAAGAATAGGAAAATGGAATTCAACAGAAAATCTAAATACCACACCGAAAAGAAAATGAGTTTATATTTTATGCTCAAACTGTGGATAGAATCATGGAGGTAATTGTCTTATAGAGACAATCAAATGTTTTAAGTGTGGAAAAGAAGGTCATCAGGTAGTTGAATGTAGAAATATTGGGAAGAAGATGTCTAATGATTCAAACAAAGAAAGGGATACACAAAATGCACCTCCTACACTTCATTGTTTCAAGTGCAAGGAGATGGGGAATTATTCCATCATTGCCCAAATCCAAGGGTTGTTGATGAAGATCAATGTCAACAAACTCTTAAGGCCAAAGACAAAGGAATGTCACAAAAAATTACTATCGGAGATGTGGAGTACGATAATGAACTGGTGAAAGGTACACTTACCATCCACTCTAAAGTATCAAATGTTTTATTTGATTCTCAATCCACCCATTCTTTTATTTATGAAGAAGTTTCTAAGGGTATCGATATATTACCTGAACAATTAGATGTTGAGTTAGCTATGACAACCCTTAATGGTACAACAGTCGCATCAAAAGTTTAAAATTATTCTCCAATTGATGTGTGTTGGAAAGTGATTTCTAAAAATCTTGTGATCCTTCCTATAGTGGAATTTTATGTGATTATTGGCATGGATTGGCTTTCATCATATGGAGCATATATCAATTGCCAAAGAAGGGAAGTCACATTTCATATTCCAGATTAATCTATGATCGTCTATCAATGCAAGGATGAACATAACCTTCCAATGGAAATTTCTTCCATATTATGGGTCTTGATTCCACTAAATGAAGGTTATTTATCTCAAATGGTGGGAGAGAAACTCACGATTAAGAATATTCCCATTTTACAGGAGTTTGATGATGTATTTTAAGAGGAACTTTCATGTCTTCCACTAAATCATGAAGATGAGTTTTCAATAGAACTCATACCGGGTGCTATGCCGATTTCAATGACACCTTATAGAATGGCCCCAATTGAGTTGCAGGAATTGATGAATCAACTCTAAGAGAATCTTGATAAGGGATTCATACGACCTAGTGTGTCACCTTGGAGAGCACCTGTTTTGTTTTTTAGGAAGAAAGATGAATCAATGAGACTCTCAATTTATTATCGAGAACTTAACAAGATCACAATCAAGAACAAATATCCTCTCCCACGCATTGATGACTTATTTTACCAACTACGTGGATCTCAATAATTTTACAAGATTTATTTTCGTTCACGGTAACATCAATTAAGGTTTAAAAAAGACGATATAACAAAGACAGATTTCCATACAAGGTATGAACACTATGAATTTTTAGTGATACCATTTGGTCTTACTAATTCCCCTGCTATCTTCATGGATCTAATTAATAGAGTATTTAGAGACTATCTTGATCAGTTTGTGGTAGTCTTTATAGATGATATTCTTGTCTATTCAAAAAGCAAGTAAGAACATGAAGATCGCTTGAGAGTTGTATTGAAGACCCTGAGAAAGGATAAGCATTATGCCAAATTTACCTAGTATGAATTTTGGATTAAAAAAGTTGCATTTTTTGGTCACATAATCTCAAAAGAGGGGATATCTGTGGATCTAGCAAAAACAAAGGTTATCGAAAGATGGTCAAGACCAACAATAGTAACTAAGATCTGAAGTTTTCTTGGTTTGGATGGATATTATCGACGTTTTGTGAATGATTTTTCACGATTATCTAATCCACTCACCTGGTTGACTCGAAAAGGAGTTAAGTTCGTGTGGACAGAGGAGTGTGAAGAGAATTTCAAGGAGTTGAAAATAAGGTTATCCAGTGCACTTTTTCTCACACTTCATTGTAGTGGAAAAAGGTTTGTGATATACAATGATGCATCCAAGAATGGATTGGGGTGTCTTCTCATGCAAAATGATATGGTGATAGCTTATGCCTCACGACAGTTGAAAATCCATGAGCAAAATTACCCAACTCACGATTTGGAGTTAGCTTTGGTAATCTTTGCATTAATGATTTGGAGGAATTATCTTTATGGTGAACAATGTGATATTTATGATGATCATAATAGATTGAAGTATATTTTCACACAAAAGGAGCTGAATATACGTCAATGGAGATGGTTGGAGCTGATTAAGGATTACGATTGTTCAATTCATTACCACTCGGGAAAAGCAAACAAGGTGGCAGACGCATTAAGTTGACAAGACCATGATAGCTTATCCATGATGTGGATAACAAAACATCCAATATTTATGGATTTACAAAGGATAGATCATGAAATTATAATGGAAGGGTAAAAATATTATCTTTCTCAAATGAATGTTAAACCATCTATACATGTGAAGATTAAAGAGGCATAAAAAGAAGATGCTGAGTTACAAAAAGAATGTGAGAAATGTTCCTGAATTCAACCTTGATTGTAATGGAATACTAAGGTTCATGAATCGGGTTTGTGCTCCTCCCATCCCAGAATTAAAAAAGGAGTTACTGGATGAGGCTCAAAGTTCTTCATTCTCCATTCATCCTGGAAGAATGAAGATTTATAGGGACCTGAAAGAGTACTTCTGGTGGGATGGAATGAAAAGAGATGTTGCTGAATATGTCTCCCAATGCTTGGTTTTTTAGCAATTTAAAGCAGAGAGACAGAAGTCTAAGGGGATGTTACAACCATTACTCATACCCGAATGGAAATGGGGAAACATCACTATGGACTTCGTCACTGGACTTCCTAAAACATCCAAAGGCAATAATGCTATTTGAGCCATAGTTGATCGTCTTACAAAGTCGGCACACTTCATTGCTATTAGAGAGGATTTCTCTCTATATTAGATTTCCAAGATATATGTAAAGGAAGTGGTATGATTACATGGAGTACCACTTTCCATTATATCTGATCGGTATCTCAGGTTTACCTCAATGTTCTGGCGAAGTCTTCATCATACTCTAGATAAAGAGTTGTGTTTTAGAACTGCTTATCATCCTCAGACATATGGTCAGTCTGAGAGAAAAATTCAAACTCTAGAAGACATTTTGAGAGCATTCTCTATGGATTTCAAAGGTTGTTGGGATCAACACCTACCTTTGGGGTAATTTTCTTATAACAATAGCTTTCACATCATTATTCAGATGGCTCCTTATGAAGCTCTCTATGGAAAGAAATGCCGAACTCCAACATTCTAGGATGAAGTTGGGGAAAGAAAGCTATTAGGACCTGATCTTGTTGATGAGATGGCAGAAAAGGTCATATATATTGAACAACACATAAGGACAGTTGAGAGTCGACAAAAAAGTTATGCCGAAAACTGAAGAAATTACCTAGAGTTTGTAGTGGATGATAATGTGTTCTTACGAATATCTCCTTGGAAGAGAGTAATGAGATTTGGAAAGAATGGAAAGTTTTGCCCTAGGTATATCGGTCCTTTAAAAATATTGGATCGTGTTGGGAAGGTAGCTTGCTAATTGGTGCTTCCATCGAATCTCTCTCAAGTTCATGATGTGTTCCATGTATCTCTCCTGAGGAAGTACATACCATGTCTTTCTCATGTTCTAAGCTTAGATGTTGTACCACTGGAGCAAGATCATTCTTATGAAGAACAACCGATAGAGATTCTGGATCATAGTGAAAATGTTCTACGGAACAAGACCACTCGCTTGGTTAAAGTTTTATAGAGGAACCACCAATTAGAAAAAGCTACATGGGATCTTGAGGATATGATGAGGGAGAGGTATCCTCATCTATCTGTTACGAAGTGACAAATTTCGAGGAAAAAATTCATATTAAGGGGGATAGAAAGTAACACCCTGATATTTTATGAGAAGTATTTTTTTATGTCTTCTATTATATGAAACCTCAAAGGAATCATTCACGACACACAACAATAGCTTGGCTTGTGTTACACGCAATCGCGACCTTCCTCGATAGCATGTGTAGTACAAAATACCAAGTTCCACTAAACAATGATATATGAATATAATATTATAAACTATCCATTATGAATAGTATTAACTGAATTTTAAATATTATAACATTATTAATCATCTGACATATTTTCTAGAACATGTTATCAGAAAAAAATAAAATTTTCAAGTAAAATAAGTATTTTTCAAAAAGTGCAGTTTTGCCGCCTTTTGATGGCACACCCAAATGAAATATAGTTTTTGACCAGTTTATAAGGTCAATTTGAAAAAATATAATTTTTCTTTAGAATCAGGATATAAAAATTCACTTTGGATAAAGTTTTCATATTATTCTAATAACATTCATATTTTATTGAATAGTAAAAACATGCTATATTTTAATTAAAAACAACTTTTTTCATCACAATGATTTATATGGTTAAATTATAATATTTTATGGTTTAAAGTATAAATATAATATATTGTTACCATTTAATATAATTTATGTCATTAGGATTAATTTTATATTGAATTCATTGGTAAAAACATTTCAATCTTTGGCGATGTTTTAACTTTTAAAAACCTGTTTGCTTAACAACGAGGTTAATTTTAAATTAATTACTGCAACATCTGTGTTTTGAATTTTGAAAAATGTATTCCATAATCGGATTCATTGTGTCCAAATTTTTTTAATAGCTTACTTTTATTTTTTTGAGATAATGAATAGTAACTATGGTAATTTTTATTTACTGCGGTTAAAAGTAAATAAGGTAATTCAATGTTAAAAAAATATTATAATAATTTAAATTTACCTTTA
This sequence comes from Viscum album, assembly GCA_963277665.1. NCBI lineage: Eukaryota > Viridiplantae > Streptophyta > Magnoliopsida > Santalales > Viscaceae > Viscum > Viscum album. The sequence goes on along the minus strand of OY728126.1, from coordinate 640,012,790 downwards.
CACTTGTCATAACCTTATTGAATGAGTAGTGTCCGACTATGGGAATCCTTGGGTATATTTTGGGACTCCATTGAGCCACTTGGTAGTGATAATGACAATTTGGATTAATTAATTTAATGTAAAGACAAAATTGACATTAACAAAAATCTTTTAGTAATTAATTTTTATAAGGGGTTATATAAATTATATTTTCAACTATAAATATTCATTGGAAATATAAATAAATTTCCTACACGGTGATATTTTTTTTATAATTTTAATTCATCAAATAAATTAAATTATTCATGACACAATAATGATGCAGTATTTACTTCATTAATAAACGATTTAAAGAAATAAGTTTATGATGATTAAAATATTTTCCAAAACATGTCCAATACTGATTGGATGATTTTATTTCGACCATCAGTCAGCTTATCTTCATCTTTAATGATTTTTGGACCTTTTGAAACCGAATATAAGTTTATAATAAAATAATATTTTCACACTTTCCAAAGGTGACCCTCTCCTCCCTTAGAAAAGGGCACCTCCTCCCTCTCCTCCTAACACCAATTTGAGCCTTCAAGATTGGACAAACCCTACCAATATATCTTCTCCAATTCTCTATAAACATTATAGAGGTCTTGGTATTCTTCAATGACCAACACTAGTGCCCTAAGAAGAGGTTAAGAATAGGCACGCCAAAGAAGAGGTAATATCAATTACCGATCCTTTCCAATTTCATTCTTCTTCAACTTCTTCATCTATAGTTGTTTCATTATGAAGTAATAACATCAGTATTACTTATATACATATATGATAATATAAATATGAAACAACCCCATTTCACCTACTATCCATCCTACGGAAAATGAATTCACCGTGCGTGTGTACGTACGGAATACCGTCTCCACACCGTGGTGTAATCAGTTTTTCCACCACCACCTTACTTGGATCGGTATAATGGTTTAAATAATAACTATATGTGATTGTTTTAAAGTGATATTGATTATTAAATTATATACATACAATTCAATACAATTCCACGATCATGGGAACGATATCATCGCTTGTGTATACGTACGGCCTACCGTCTCCATGATGTGATGCGACTCGTTCTAGAAGATCTTCATTAAATAATGATTATATAAATGAATTGAATGAATAAATATGATATATATGAAACTCATACCATTATTAAAATGAGGTATCTATAACCTAAAAACAATAATAAGAATTTATTCGACAAAACACGCATAAGAACAAAAAAAAAGAAATAAACACTTGAATAACAACTAAAAATGAAATATTACTAATAGTAAGATAAGAATATGACCATATATGATATCATAACAATGATTAAGATTCTGGAATAAGTCAATAACATTATTTAAATAATTATACAGGAGGTTTGGACATGTATGAAGCAAATCGGACTTAATGTAAGGGAGAATCTCGGAAATCTCAATTTTTATCCGAGATTGTTTATACTTCAGAATTTAATAGGGAATATTTATCATCCACATACATGTTCCCTCAATATGTAATATTATTTATATCCTCCTAAAATTTTTTAAAATCAATTTTTACCCTTGGTGAATTTTTAGTAAAAGATATGAAATGAATCTTTTGTCGTTTTTCACACGAGGTACTTTTTGACTTTTTCGGCCAAAGTACGAGAAGAATGTTTTTTTTAACATATACGGCATGAATGGATTTTATGATTTCATAAAACATTATTTCCATGAAGCTTACTTTACATTTTTTCAATTATATTTTCAATAAAATTCTTTTATTTTAAACTTTTATGACATGTTATGAAAGGAAAAATGTTTTCTTGAAGTAGAAAGGATATTTTCCTCAAGAATGGAGTTTAAGGGTTTTATTAAAATTATTTTCCATAAAAGATAATGTGGGGTTCTGTTTATATCCCTATTTTTATATTGATTTGATTATGTTATGATGGAATTATTTTTATGAAGTCCTTTTATCTTATATGGATTATGTTATGATGGTATGACGTTTAAGAATCCCATTTTTATTACATGGGTAATGCTATGATGTATGAATTATGATTTTGTGGAAGACATAAAAATAGTTTCAATATGAGATGGGTGAGACCTATATTTTCCTCCAATTCATTGGGTAAATATTTATATCTCATGAGATAAACATGGCTGGAATGGCAAGTTAAACTGGTTCCGTGATACAGGACTGGAACAAAAAGTGTACTCGGTTCAGTAATTGACTTTGTCTTCAATGATAGTCTTGGAAATGAGACTTGAATAATATGAAATGATTTTCTATGATTATGTTTGTATGCCACAACGTATCATGTTTTATGTTATGATTATTTGGGACTACATTTCACCTCTATGATTTATCCCATGTTTTGATATTATGATCTCTTTTGTAGGCTAAGATATTAAAATTGTTATGTTCTTATGAATATGATATGATTGATATTTATTTTTTTTACCCTTACTGAGCATTTGATCTCACCCTTTTGTATGTTTTATTTTCCTCAGGTCTAGATGAAGGGTATTAAGTATAATATGCCAAAAGGTACTCTAGATATGATGATATAAATGGGAGACAATGTAGATGATTTATGAACCAGTTGTTTATGTTTCACAGTTTCTAAAGACACTAAACATATACGGTCCTTTCACGGTTTTGTTATATGTTGTAATAAGTATTCTTCAATTTTTGATGTAATAACCATGTATGTAATGTATGGGTCGTTATAATTTATATTTTAATTTAAACCTCTCATTAAGATTGACAAATAAAATGTGTTTTTTAAAAAAATCCCAAGGGATAATGCTCAATACTATTCAAAATTAAGTCTAAATATGTGACCCAATTATTATAAAAACTATCAATTGATCCAAAATACCACAATATTCTTTTTCGTACTACCAATATGGTGTCCAAAGACATTACAAACTCATGATTCATCTAAAATAGTCTATAAAACAAATTTCAACACATTTCATTTCATGTATAACTTTAAATTATCATGTTATGGCTATTAAAATACCATTTGGAAACCTGAAACCCCCATAAAATATCAAAACATACTCATTGGGTCCATCTGGTAAATTTATCAAATACATTTCATGCATGGTTAAAAAAGGAAAAATCATTTCATTAAAAAAATCCTAATATTTTTATAAAAACATTAAGAAACACAATTTCCATCATGGATTATTAATTAACATATATAATTCCATCATTAAAATGTTAACAGAAATTTTATGAACATAATCCATGAATAATTTTATATTAATACATTTTCCATTGGGAGAACATTCCACATTCTAATGGTGTATTGTTTGGTATTAAATTCCCCTGATGTTGAATTACCTATAAAAATGATGGGACCCCCCAATACCCTAAATGTGAATGGAATAAAAAATATTATATGATCCCATTGAACATGGATTAGGAAAATAAAAACTTTTATATAGGGAATGAATAAATATTGAGGAATGGAGAAGATAAATAAGAGTAGTTCCACACTCAATGTCCTGGTAACACCTCATGAATGAATCATGAAGATATCTATATTAATGGAGAGTCCAAAAGGATGAGTTTTTTATAATAGGTGGGTCTCATATATAGATGTTAAACATTGGGGGAGGTGTGATATAAGGTTAAAATGTGTTAAAAATATTGTTTTTGGAAAAAATAAATCCATAAATTTTTTAATATTGGTAAAAATGTAAGGATTACCTTAACATTTTAGCAAAAAGTTTGGTGACTGTTTATCCATCATGAGACACCTGATAACCTACTATAGAGTTTTATCTATGATCCTTCATAGTTTTCCATAACATTCTTTATTCATATTATATCTCACACTCCCATTAGTCGAGAATTCCACATTGATTTATCATAATTACCTATAATCATGAAAATCCTATTGAGAGCTGAAATGTTGTCATAAACTCCTTATTGTATTATACAAAAACAGCTATATGAATCCAAATCTAAGCAACCCAATTAATTAAATTGTAGTATATGTAATTTTCATGTTTTGAACCCAAAAAGATATAAAGTGTGTTCTAAATTAATTAAGAAAAATATTATTTAATTATATTGGTTATTTGTTGAAAGTGAAATAATTTTGCAAGGATTGGGATTGAAATCAATATTTGGGACATTCTAGGTTCAATGATTTCAGGTTCATGTTCTTGGAATTCGTTGATAATTGATTAATTCAGTTTTGGTGTGGGATTTGGGTCAGTGAGGATATTTTTTATTCTTATCCCACCATAATACTATGATTTTACCTTTTGAGTGGTCATCTACTTGGTTAAATCACAAAAAATAAGAGCCTCGAAACCATATTTAAACATATTCAACCCATATTTCATAATGGTCAAACATGAACTAACTCGATTAATTGATCCAATAAAAACAAACAGCATAAAATCATAATAAATGTTCTTGCAATTGCAGAAAGAAGGATATTGGGATTGATAAATGGCATTTTTATAGTTCTAAAACATGCATATTGACAACAAATAATCTCTAAGAATGCATCCCACCTACAATAAAATCACCCGTAACTAATAGACTACTCAATCATGACGAGAGTGAGTGTCATTTGTACTCGAAGAAGAATGGTGATGAAGAGGGGCTCCAAATCATCACTCCATCGTCGTTTGGTGTCACAATTGTGTATTCTGGTCCTAGAGTTTGATGAAATAGAGGCGAGGGGTCTTATCTATACGTGTAATACATCAAAACATGAAGCCCATGTCACTTTATTTTTATGCACATTGACATCATCATGGTGTGTACTTGGGTTACACATTGTTTGCTTCACATCCAATTTTCCCTCTGTCGGGATGAATCTATGGATGTTTCTTTGACTGTTTGACTTTTTACACGGAGTGTACCAATATTACATGACATGTAGTTGGATTTCAGCCTATATACCATTGTCAAAAATTTTCTAGTGTAGACTCGTTTCACTTGAAATGGAAAAAACGGGAACTTTTGGTGGATGATAGGTCGTAGTTTTTCTTCAGTTTTTTGTCCTCTTCGCTCTCATAAGTCATGTGTCATGCCGCATATCACCAATCATAGCATTAACGGTCCATTAGCTCATATTAACTCCCCTTTTTCATCCTTTTTCACAAATCCACTATTTTACTCATTAAATAATAAAAGAACTGAATTTTTTCTAGTCATGGAACATTTATTCAACAAATTACAAAATATTTACATTAAAAGTCCTTAAAATATATACATTAAATAGATATATAAACTATATACCTCCATTAATGATATGAATGATTCCAAATATTATGCTCATAGGATCAAAAAAATTAATGTACCCACAAAAATATTAACATAAATAAATAAATCAATATTATTTATTGAGACATGGAATAATAATGGTTCTCACTATCATATCACTAGGGTGAGAATTTTTTGTGGCATATCAATTCCTTAGAGAGTGAGAAATAATGTTGCACATGTATATTTCATTTTTCACCTTTATTCAAATATATAATTTTGGTTTCAGGAATGACTTATGTTATCTATGTGAGGACAATATTATGTATTTCATATTAAATACACTGGATGATATTTTTTATGCATAATAAATCCCACTATAATTAGAATTATTTAGAAATAAATTAGAAGAATTATGATGAAATATATGGAATATTTTTACAATATATAATCATCTAGAATGTTTAGGGAATATACTATCCAATTATATGATGTTAAAAATTAGTAGGAACCTAATAAAATAATTTTATAAATAAAGGGGTGAAGGTTGACTCTTTTCTTGGGTCTTGATAGAATGATATCGACAAAAATCAATTCACTTTCTAGTAACAATATCTTTTCTCAATGATTTTTATTGTAATGAGAAGAATGTTGAATAAATATTTTTAACCTCAATTGGTGAATCTATATGAAAATATTTCTTGTCTCCATAAAAATGATCAAGAAAAAAAGAAATATGTACTTCATAAAGGATAATATTGAATCACTGATTCTAGATTTCCATGAAGAGATCCATAGAAAACAATTCATATCACAATATCGAATATTATAGAAATTTATTTTTTTATTTCTATGTGTAATAATTTATACATATATTTTGACATCATATCCCATTTATAATGTTGTAAATACCGTTCATGAAGTTGTTGACCCATATTCTTCGATGTTAGGGGGAATTGAATGAAATCATAATTTTTGACAGTATTAGATACAAGAGGTTTATATTTTACTATGAATATTATTAAAATCAAAATTTAGAATCTCATATATCATAATAATGGGTCCTTGGGTTGATTAACATCATATATATAAGAATATATAATGGTACCATCCTTCTTTATGGCTTTTAGTTAAGACTTAATGTGAAGTGGTAAACATGTACAAAAGGAACCCTTACATAGATATTGCTAATACATTTTGGGATTATGTCAAATGGAGTAGACCATTATTTGTAGTATTAATTATTAAATAATGAAATATTTTATCAGGTCATTTATAGAACACTATTCCTAATGTAATTTACAACGATGAGAATAAAAACTCTTGGAATTGGTGTTTCTATGAGAAAAATATTAACACAATAAATTTTATCTACAATAATATGTATCACAAGTAATGGAATTTATTTTCATAATATAAAATGATTTCCAATAGATTAAATTGTACTATAATAATATTTCACAGTATTTCATTGTTAATTGGTATGATTTTTAAAATATTATCATTTATTTCATTTGAATCTCAATGAATAGTTGGGTTATAAAATTTGTAAATCATAATATATTAATGTCTGAATCATAGGGAAATTAAATTAGTGTGAAGAACATAACCATTTCTAAAAGATATAATATGTACACATATGAATGTAATAATTGATATTTTTGGAGTATCTCATATAAATTTAAATTCATGCATGCATTTGAAATGATGAAAACATGGAATATATGCCATCTCCAATAAGAGGAGTCCTTTTTGAAGTAGATAAAATAATTATCAATTGTCATTAATGGGGTAACTTAGAGGATACACTCATGTTTTATGTGAATCTATATGGAGAACCTTAACTCAAGGATTTCAGTTATTGAAGATTCGAACAACATTGGTATGATGAATGATCATTGAAAAAAATACTCATGAAGGGTTCGATCATCCTAAAGTTATTACAGTTATATATTACACATATTAATAGTGTGGATGGATATAACTAAAAAATTCAAGAGTACATGATAATATGAGAATGAGGGGTTTCTCGATATGATGAGACATACTTCTAAAGAATGATAATGTTCCTAAAAATAGTTAAGTCTCACATATATGAGAAAAATAAAATTTTTTATAAATTATTCCTAGAAAAATGGTATAGTTAGATATAATTGAAATTTTCTAGTTCAATTCTTTGGAAAATAAAATAATTTTTTCATAATGTTTTTCTAAAACACGAAAAAGGGTGGATATGTGAGAAATGACATGGCTTTTTTCCAACCATTTATGGGTTTATAACCTAAAGAAATTATGTCACATTTGATGAATCATTTAATCTAGATTTTTCCTACTCCATACATGGGTAAGGATTAGTCATTAAATTCAAGACTTTTTGATATTCCACCCTTTATAGATTTTCAATATAAAAATTATTTGTGTTCCATTAATTAATGTTTTATGTATCTCAAATTTGGTCACTGAAAAGAGCATGTTTAACATCATGAAAATTAGTTGAATTGTAGATTTATTTTGTTTTCCTATAACAATGACTATTCACAGGCGAAAATATAAAGTGATTTGTGAAAGATGACTTGAAATGAATGATGTACCCTAGGATGGACATGAAGCATGTATAAAGAGAATGAGATAAACTGATATGACTAATATAGCCAATAACATTATATGAAACCTCATTGGGAGAATTTTTTTTATAGTTTAGGTCATTTGAATATGACTATATATCTAATGGAATCCTTCCAAAAGGCTATTACCAAATCAATACATGAGGGCTTCCATGATAAGTATCCCATCACAAGGAATTTAATATTTTTAAAGGAGTACCTTGACTACTATAATTTTGTATTTTAAAAAAAATATTACACAATAATGAATGGTTATATGAGTATGATATCGTAATCCACCACTAAAAATTGTTACAATGAAAAACATTGCAATGTTATGGTTTTTTAATCGACATGAATATATATTATTTTTGTAATGTGTAATTAATAACACAAGAATATATCAATTAATTATAAATGGGGATAAGATTAAAAACTTTAAACATTGGTAACTGAGAGACTATCACTACACCATGATTAAATAAGGCATTGGGTTAAGTGTGAAAATTACATTGGAAGAAAATTCATGAAATTGGTATGTCAGATATGGGACACAAATTCCATTACCATAAAGAGTAATCATTTTCGATCACTCAATGACCAAATTACATGTATATGTATAGAGGAAAATAATGGTATACTATTGATGATTTTGGGTTTTTGAGTGTAGAATATCAAATCAAAATATTTAGGGGATAATGAATCAAACACAGAAAATATGAATTTAGTGTATTGGGATAATAATTTCCATGAAGATTAAGAGTAACCAACATATTAAAAAAAATTATTTTCAAAAAATTCATATGGATAAGTTATATGAAATTAAATGTTATCAGCACATAATCACTTGAATGGGCGATGTTATCAATATAAATATGTTTCATAGTATTTAATAATGATGTATTCACGCAAAAATGTATGATCTCTTAAATTGGAAAAGGTAATCTTTCATAAATGTTTCTCATACTAGTGGGCCAAATATACATTTCTTGATTTTTAAAAGGGTCAATTTCTAGTCTCTAAATTATTTGTTAATTTTATATTTTTTCCATAAATTCTTATATTTCAATGATGGTATGAATCATAGTTGGAAGGAAATCAAATTTTTTCTTATTCCACCATTTTAAGGATATCAACCAAATAATATTTTCATCTTTTTCATTATTTTTAAAGCTCTCTTTATTACAATATAATTTGAAATAATTGAATAGTGAGACAGACACAAAATTATCCCAGGATTCCCTCTATAGATATATTATTATAAATTAATATTCAACTTTCCCTTGATCGTAAAATATATTAAACCCATACTAGTTAAACTGATTTTTATGGTCAAATAGTTTTGGCCAGTGTCATTATGGTTAACCAACATATACATTTTATCAGAAGATGTGGTCATATATAAAGAAACAAAGTTAAAGAATACACTACATGAATTGGGATACTGATGCAAATGTAGATAAACGCAATGATAGGTACACACATTATATGGACATGATTCTTAGACCGACAATTTTTTATTGAAGTGACCAGTGGTAAGATCGAAAATGAGCTTCCATGATTCAACAGTCATGCTATTAAAGGGGGAGGGAATGTATTTGAAATTTATTTAATAGCCAAGGGTATGAGATCCAAGAATCACTACATATCCTTATTTAATTAAAACCCAATCTACATGTAATTTTTGGAGGAAATATACCATCCCAACATTTAGTCTAATGTGGAAATTCCCAACCTATATGAATAGTGTATATATTTGAAGGGGGTTTAATAATGATTAAATTTAAGATAATCCCTTGGATAGGGGATCTGATCATCACATTGTATACATGGTAATAAAAATAAATCCATATTTGGTACTTCATATAGGGTCGCTTTATATATTTATAGCATTCATGGGAGATGTGGTAGTGCAATGGACGATTCTCTTATCATGAGGAGAAATCTCATTGAGAATGAGGTTTCAGAACAATGTTAAACTGATATGATACATCTTAAATTTCAACAATATTAATATCTTCTATGGGCTATGAAATTAATTGTTAAAGGGGTAAAATCTAAAATTGAAATGGAATCTATAACTTGGAATTTGATGAGAGATCAAATTTTCAATACATATCTTGTGTGGGGATTATTCAAAACATATATTATTTAAGTGAAGATAAACTTTTGTCGTAGGTTATCTGAACAAGGATATTTGGGAAATTAGACATTTTTGTTGAAATAAAAATATCCATAACAAGAGATCCAATATATATGTTTATCTACTATTTAATGGATATTTTTTTCATATTCTTATAGAATATATAATTCTACGATGTTTTGATCAAATTGGATAGACACCACTAATCATTTAAAATTAATATGGGGTAGAGTATATGTATTTTAGTCATATATATTATTAGTTTCACCATAATATCATATAACATAGAAGAATATAAGTTGTTCTATCTATAATAATAATAATATAATGCCAGTCTGTTTTTATTTATTATAGTTTATGTTCATTAATCATTAAAGAGTTGTCATGTTGTTTATAATTACGTTATGCAAATATTTATTGATAATTTCATTAATTTCAAATAGAATAATATTCATAGTTATTCCTTATAAGATTAAATATTAGTGTAAGGTAATGAGGTAAAAAATTTCCTAAAAATTATAAATCAAATAAAAGAGAACGATAAATTGTTGGAATAGGTTGACTATTAAAAATTGAGTTACCATGTGGAACCATGTTAAAAAAAGAATAAAAGTCTTCTAGAAATTATTCATTGGATGAAAACATGCCGCTATATTATAGTTTGAATACATTAAATATATTTAATATCATGCATATGTGTCATTTTATAGTTGGATATAATCAATAATAATTTCCTTGAAAGAAAATACCTAGAGGATAGAGTTAGAGTTTTTTTGGGATTCTTAGTTGATAAAACCAATATAGGGTTTTGCATCTCTATGAATATTATTTAAAATTTATGAATTGGGGATTCTAATAAGAGTACCATAAATCTCTGAATTTGGTAGATAGTGATTTATACATCAAAAGGAATTAAGATGGATTGCTGGAAGAGGATATTATGAAAATGGGTTGGAATACTATTTAGTTTAATAAAACAACTAAGATAATATATTATGGGAATGTAATAGAAACTAATTTAATAATATGGTATATAAGACATTATATGATACTAATTGAGTTAAAATTTAATAATGGGGGAATCCTGGTCATTTTTTTCGTATACTCTATCATACGTTATGTAGTATCTATATTTTAGTAAATAATTAAACTCTCTATAAACCCATTGGTTTAAATAAATATCAATACTGTAAAAGGGAAGGGGGATATAGTTACAGTTCAATGCGATTAATATATTTAATTTTTTAAAGGTCTTATAGAATGAATAAATCACCTTATATTTTAGCCTCACATGGAAATGAACATGTGTTATTGAATTTGTTGTCTTGTTTTATAGATGTTATGAAATTAGGTTTAAGGACCTTTGATAATAAACTCATACAACACAGTTTTGATGAATAAAACATGGGAATATATAATTTAGTTTAACATCATGTGATATGGACATTAAATCACCTTGATTATCTTCTTGTGTGGAAGTCCTTAAATCTTATCTTATTTTTTAGACAATATTCCATTATTTTAGAGTGAGAATGATTTCCATTAATATCAAATTAGTTTTGGGATTTTATATCTATTTCATAATCTCATCTATATACTTCTGGTTTGAATATTTAATGAGAATGAATTCATAATTTTTTTGTACCCAAATCTATGGGTGATGAAAATAATTGGGATGATATTTAATAATTATATCCTCATGTATCTTGATCTTTATCGGATTAAGTAGGTAATTCTATTATTAAAAAGGTAAATATATATCAACCTGAATAAAACTAAATAAATACACTTTATTTAATATATAATATTGTTATGGATAACCTTGATACTTTTATTAAAATTTCATGTTATACCCAGTGAACACACATTAATGATGGAGTTATTTCAATATCAATAAATTCATTATCTACTAAAATTTCATCTCTAAAATCTAATATATAGACATGAAAAACCACTCAGTCATATAACAAAATAATTTATGGTGGGGAATGGTTATTATTCCGTATTAGAGGAACCATATCAGGCCTCTTAAACCATTTAATCCCATACATATTTCCCTCTACGGAAAAGAAAAAATACACAAAAAACATATTATTTTTTGATGAAATATTCATTCTTCTTACAGAAAATTGATTTTATAGATCATTTTTTAATTATGTGAAAAATATGCTTTGATCGACAAGGGATCATAGTTGAATTTACGATACAGACCATGGTTCCTTATTATTGTTTAATTCAAGGGATGATGGTCATGTAATTGATGATTGGTACATTGATTGTCACACCCTTAGACAATGATCTCTTAATATATTAAGGATTATATGGTGATAAATAAGTAAAAAATGACATATAAAATTAACCCAATTAGGTAGATAATGATATAAAAATAACCCCATCCATATGGGATGTGATTCTTCATAGATATGAGGACATAATAGTTGGATATTGGAAAGTCACTATTGGGAGAGTATCTATGAATATACTCAATAGATGTTTTCAATTAAATTGTATGAGTTTTGGGGGTCAAACTAGTGAATTGAATGATTCAACTAAAAAAGTTAACATGGATGGGTGATGTTTCCTGAAGTAACTCAATATTCATTTTACATATATTTTCTTCAATTCAACTGAAAAATATTTTCTTCCCTTATGATTTACTTGATTTACAGAAGGTGATGAATGTAAGAATACAAGAATATTTGCCTTTCCCTATGTCATGAGATATTAATATTGATAATACACAATGGGAAGCATGTATATCAAATTTCCATTATCTTCCCTGATAGATATACAATTCACCCCACAGTCGACATATTCTATTCTAAAAAGGACCATATTTACCTTATAGAAAAAAGTGCATGGCACACAATAATTAATTATTTTCACAGTTTTTTAAATATTATAAATATATTCCACAAATGTATTTTGGATTATTGGGTAAAATGTTTAAATAAATTCAAATATGAGGTATTTATTTTTCTAGAATTTAAAAACAAAATATGAGATGGTTATTAATCTATAAATTAATAATCATAAGATATATCCATTTTGGAATGTTATGTAATTCATATTAAAACTCAATAAATGAAAATATGAGAAGATAATATTGGATAAAAATAAATTATGAATGTTTATACTCTATTAAATTATAATGTGTTATAATTTATTTATAAATTTATCATAAAACTATATAACATTTTTTATATATGATACAGTTATTTATATAGTATATTCCTCACATTATTCATAGATATAATTATTATACAACACTGCAGATTTATTATTTATTTTTTAGTGTAAAACTATTTTTATTAATTTTTACACATGAATATAGGGACTTGTATTCTTGGTATTATAATTTAGGTAGTTTTTCACTACCATAAAATTTGGTTGTTGATGAGTTTATAAATAGATACACAACAATATGAATGAGATAATTTCACTTAGAGAGAGGAAAAGATATTCTATACTAAGTAACAGTAATCCTCACTGTATGTAATATGAGTAAATTTAATATTATGGTTATATTAAATCCCATTTTTAAAATACTAGGTCTCAAATTAATACCAAATCATACACTTTTCATGATCTAGATCATTCTACAGTGTAGTTTCATACCAAATTAAGTTTCTCCTACATTGTATTCCATTATGTATGAATGTAATGAGGACAATATGAGAGTTTGAGACCTTTTTTGAATTTAATTAAGATAAAATTATAAAGGATAAGCTAAAGGTTATCTTACCAAAAGAATGGTGTTGAGTAAATCTATATAATGGACTTGGAGAAGAGTATTCAATTAAAATATCTAAAATAAATATAGGATATTATTACCTATATTCTATATTAAAATAATATATGTAATGAGGTTGCGGAAAAATCAATGTCATTGAATTGTGAAATATAGATCTTATCCTAATAATTTGTGTTTTTTAATTAATATGATTAATCATTTAATTTGGATAATATTCAAAAGAAGTCATTATTAAATGAATTTACTTATTATAGTCATCAGAGAGGAGATTCTATAGTGGATATATATTACATCGGTATCATCCAACATGTCTATGAGATTCAAATTAGAATGTGTATATGATTTTTTTTATAAACATCATAGACTAGTCAAAACATAATTTCCATTCATACCAGAAATGTGAATTCAATATATTAGAGAAATAACCTTCTTGAGGAACAAATTGTGGATGTATTTACAAAGGAGAATGTAATAAATGCATTTATTTTTATAATGGGATTCAAATAATGGATTTAAAGAAATTGAATTCAAGATGACCTAACGGATTCTACTATCCACAAATATATTCAATATTATTGGATATATACATGACTTAAATATACTAAAGGAATCACTTATAGAATGTTATGGATGTTGAATTCAGTATATATCCATAATTAAAATTATTCCAACAATATAAAATTCATTAATAAATAATTTCATACGTTCTAAATTTTTTAGGATTGAAGTGGATGAGAAATTTATTCTAGACACTGGTGTTGTGTTGGTTGTATGAAATATGATATTTAATACATAAACATGCTCATTTTTTATAATTTTCAGTGTCTTCCATTGAAACCATTTAGTGTTTTTTCTGATGGTGGAGGCGTTATTCTATATTAAATGAAATTATTTGTTATATATGAAGGTATATGAAAAAACTATATAAATTCCATGGTAGGTATTAATATTATTAATATCAATGACTTAATTTTTATGGATATATTATTCTAATATTGCTCATTAAAATTCTATATTTATTTAATTTTTAAAACTAAAATCAATAATATATCATGTTTTTATTTTATATTGTAGTTTCATAGAAAATGGTTATTGAAGGATGTATTTAAATACAGAGGAATATATATCAATCTTTTATATATATCTATTCGAAATTTGTTTATAGTTATTGAATATATCTTAATTGATAAGAGTCATTTTTATAAAATATGTTTATTATGAACAACATAATATAAAGGTTTTATACATGTTATTTCGGATTCGTTGTATTATATATATATATATTTTAGAATAAATTAAGTTTAAAAAAAGTTTTATCTAGGAGAAAATTGATTATCAAATATATTAGTAAAATTACGAAGGAGAGGGTTCCCTCTGCATTCTATGGAATATTTTAAATAAATAATGCATCATTTTAAAATAATTCATTACACTCATAAAATACCACGTATAATACTGAAGAAATAGTTTTTGAGTATAATAGATCCATTAAGGAAAATATGTATCATCTACCAACAAAAAATATAACAATGATCATAGTAAGTAATCATATAAATAATTGATTATAAAAGTGGATAATGGGAGTGTTTTTTTATTTTGATAATTTTAGATAACAAATAAAATATTATTCCAATAAAATTCAATGTTAAAGTCACATAATTTCACATAAGGTTTATAGTTTTTTAGTTAAAGGAATTAATGTAATGAGTTATATTTTATACCAGAAATGATATCAACTAATCATTCTAATGGAAATGATATTATAATGACTACGATGATGAATGATGAAAGAGTTTTAAAATGAAAATAGATGTTATAAACATGTTAATATTCTATGTTTTAAAGTTAAAGAGTTTGAATACACTGTTATAATATTTGACAATTGATAATATGATTCTTATGTATTATGATTGGTTAGGAGAAAATTCCTCATATATGTTACTAAGTAATATATTTTAGTCAATTTATTTTATTTGATTTTCAATATTTAATTGATAAGAAATAATTAGTAATCTATTGAGATTTAAAAAATTCAAATTGTCTTAAAATTTTTTTTTTTATAGTGGTATATAATATAGGGATATGATTACATTAATTCATATGTATAATTATTAATGTTTTTTTAAAATAATGTAAGAAAATAATATGTATCACTTTTTTAAAAGCGTTTCCTCTATATTATCATTATTTTTTGGGATCATATAATTCATAAAATGAAATGATTAATAGCCTCTAAAACTTTGATATTATGTTTACGTAGATGTTTTTTTTGTAGAGTTTTATACGTTGTGATGAACTATTAAGGATATCCTGAGTAGTATTATATATAGATAAATAAATATTCCCATGAGGAACAAACTGTAATTTTGCGCAGGATGACCCACCCTATATACCACATGGACTGTTATACACAGAGTATTTGGTATACTATGTGGTTTAATTTTAAACATAATCACCATACATATATTTGGAATGATACTTATTGTGAATCCCACAAGCATTTTTGTTTTATTATTTTGTTTATTTTACCATAATTTTAATTGTCTATATGTTTTAAGACTAAAATTTTAAATTGTTATGTTTTTAACTATATAAAATGTTTACTGAATGGTTTTGGGAAACAATGTTGGTTAGATTTGCGTAGTGTTGTAGTATTGACAATGTAATTTTTATTATTAGAACATGTTTTGGTAAACCTAGCAGCTAAAACTATTAGGATTCAAATTCTTGATCACTGCTAGCTTCATGGTTTACAAAACCATGAAACCAAACCATGTGAACTACCATATAATTTAAATCAGGAAATTACATATTTTACTTCATCAATTTTAACACCTCATCCATTATGTAAAAACCCAAAAAAATATTATTTTCATAAATAATCTATTGCCTCTGAATAAATTTTTATTATGATTTATAATACAATCATAAAAATAGTCTTTTAATTATCGACGAAATTATTTACATCATGTGTTTTTATGAACTATTTTAACTCGTTTTATTAATGGGAAACAAAAAACATACTACCAACTAGAAGCACTTCATCCATTGTTTATGAATGTTACATAACATCTATATCTATAAGATCATGGCTCCATAGAGGCTTTACATTTTTTAAATTTTAGTCCAAATACCTCAGGATTAACTATTTAAATTTTCGTCGGTTTTATCAAAGTCTTGGGGGTGTTATTGGGGTTTTGTACATGAAAAAATTGGATAAATGGGATAAAATTTTCATTGTGCACGATTTGTGCACGACAATGATAATTGTACGACATTCCCCAGAAAAACGAGTGATCTTGGACAATGTTTTTACTCACGGTTGGTGCACAGATAGTAATACGATATAGAACTCCACAGGTTATTGTGAAACCTCAATCCTCTTCTATATTTCCTTGTGTTAATTTTTCTCATGGTTTGGAATGTCGTGAAGAAAAACATTACAACCCATTTTTTTTTTTAAAAATTATAGTTTTTTCACCTCATTAATTTTATATTCTACTTTATTTTTCTTCATGTTCATTACCTCTAAACACTAATGATGAAATAAATCATCCAAATATTTACAAGGGTGGTTCTCTTTTGATTCATGTCCATTTTGAGTGATTATGGTTGCCGATCTAAACAACAAGTAAGTATAATCTCCATGTTTCTTTTTTTCCATATTTTGGTTTGTATCTTGGGATACCATCTTAATAAGACGTTAAAACATATTTGTATGATGCATTCTAGCTTTATCCTTCAAGGGATGAGTCTATCCGAATCATTAGAAATGATTAAGAGTGTGTTCATGAAATGATTTGAGTTTGATGGTCAAATATTTATATCCCCTATTTGTTGAGTTGATTATTGCATGTTTGGTGTCATTCTTGGTTATCTATTGTTTTTTATTTGATTCATTTTGTAATAGATAGTAAAATGCGTGTCTAAATGGTGAATTGAGCTCATTATGATCCCCATGGGATTCATAGTGGATGATTTTGACAAATGTATGGCCACCTATGGGGTGTATTGACCTTCCACAATCAAGATATTTGTATGTTTATGTGTACATTTGATTTTTGATAACATAGAGACATGATAATCATGGGGATATGTTTACGTGAGTTAAAATAGGAATACATGTATATGATTATAGGCTTGGATAATGGCTGAAGGGGTCGTCTATCTATATTCTAATGGGTAAAGGGGGTAAGGTACTTCATTTGTGAAAAGTGTCAGATGGATAATCGATATAGATTGTTAAATATGATAATTGGGTAAATTGAGATAATCTAAACATGCCAAATATATTATGAAATGTTCAATTAATTAATAAGGGGTTATTACAACTGAAATGTGGAATTTGTTAAATGGGTTAACATGTGGGAAATTGATGTGTAGTATAAAGGGGAGAATGAATAGGAATTATTTAATATGATTAATGTGCTTCAGCATAAATAACTAAAAGTGGTATAACTAAATATGAAATATAGATGGAAATATGTCAATTAGTTATGAAATAATTTTAATTCTAAAGTTTATTTTTATGAATTATGTTATCTAATTGTGATTTTATGTATGTTTTTGATATAGTATGAGTTTGGTTAATGGAGAAATAAGTATTTTTACATGGATTGGTAGTTTGGGGTATTGGCATGAGGTTGAACACCTATGGGCCATATTATAAAAAGGATCCATAATCCAACAAAAACATTATTGGGTTAGGGAAGGGGATAGAGGATCTATTCCCATAACAGTTTCATTTGTTGAGACAACCCATACCACTGCTTCGATGTGAGTGAAATATATTTATTGTGGTATGTTTAACCATTCTGAGTTAGGGACATGACTTATTTCACTTCTGCATAGTGATTGGTTATGATAAAACCCTGTGTAAATGTTGTATAATGCCTAAAAAATGTGACATAAGATGAGAATGGATTAAGTAATGAATATGATATAACCAATGAAAACAGTAGTAATAATATGACGGAGTTAAAGTAAATATGGTTAACTAATGGCACCCGAGTTGTGTAGTGTTTACATATAATTTATTTATTAATTTAATGAACCATCTATTTAGGCTGATATTGTTTATAAACCATTATAGGGGGCCTACTAACTTTTAATCACACCCTTCTTGGGGCATCATTTGGTAATTGAGTAGAAATCATTATTGAATGATTAAATAAGGTAAAATGAATCGTTCTAGGGAATCGAGTCAGGCTCAGGGTATGCATGGATGACGATCCTTACATGGATTCAAAAAACATTTTGGGGATTCAGCTTTTTTTTTTTAATTTTGGATTTCATCACATTCAACAATGTAATAAGGACATGACATATTTATTTTTGGTTGTGTTTTGTACAATGTTTGGGATGTTGGTTTTTATGAATGTTTTGGTAAAAAAACATTCCTTCAATATGCATGTTTTTTTTTCAATATTCCTCTAATTAATAGGCTATAGTTACCTCATTTGACATATTATACCACTTTTTTCCAGTTGGAAACCTCTAAGATTAAAGGTGGAACACTTGAGGTTATGTGATGACCCGTTATAGAGAACCAGTTTTTTGGAATCAAAGCTAGGGATTTTAAATTTGTTATCATACGACTTATTTTCTCTGGTCTTATTATTTTTTATCATAAACATGGTAAAAGGTAATGTCATGTATTAGAAATTATCTTTTTCTTGAGAGTATCTAACCCATGTATGATGTAAAATCCAAGTTCCTAGGATGTGAATTGTTGTTCTACTTTTTTGTTGTTATAGATTAATGATATTTCACCATTAAGTGGTGCAATTATTTTTTATGTGATTTTTTAGTAATATTTTACTCTTGAAAAAAGTGGCATGAATATGTGAAATCATACATCCTTATAGAAACATATTAAAATACGTGAAATTCATAATGGTAGGAACACATGATATGGTTGTGTGGGATATACAAGTTGGAATGGAGTTTATTTTCTTGAGAAATTCCATGAAAATAGTATCTAATAAGAATGATGAAAATGGTAAAAATGAAAGGAATTTTATAGGATGGTAAATATTTTTTATTAATGAAATGTGTAAATAAGATTAGATGTGGATTGTAAAAAGTTATTTTAAAGGATATGTTCCTAAGCGGAAGGAATTTCTATGTTAGTGTGGAATTAGTTTTAAAAATGTTTCTTGTGAAAAATCATGGCTTCTTAAATTAGTCTACCCATATCTAATAAGACCCACAATAGTTATGGTAGTGGTTATTTCTCAAGTGTGTTGATATTTATTAGGATAGTGTACGTGGATGGTTTATTTTGACCAGTGGAGAGTATTATTGTGTGTAAATTATTGAAGTTATATATTATGTGTTATAATTATATTTTTTTGGCAATGTAGGAAAATGACACCATGAAGATGCATTGTGGTAGGGGGACATGAAGATTTTCCCGATAATGATCCCATAGAAGTGAAGTAATAGGATAGGGAGATTCATTGTAATAGTGAAGATCAGTTTCAAAAGAAATTCTCCCACATTATAAAGATAATGGAATGGGACTTAGGGTTGGTTGTACCAAGTATGTTTGAGATAACTATGGAGTTTCAATTGTATAAACCTCCGAAATTTACCGAAGAGGGTGGGATAGTATCATATTTTTTCTATAGAGAGTCTGTCTATATGATTCATGATAATTTAGAGATTGTTTTCTGATAAGAGAGTTTAGATGGTGTCCAATATGATTGCGTGGCCAGGAAAATCATTGGTGGGACATCATGGTTCAAATTGATTAGACTGTAGGAATAATATGGAAAGATTTCTAAGAGTTGTTTTTTGAATACTTAAATTTATAATCATTGAAGTATAAGAAGGAATCAAGGATTAGGAGTTTGACCCAAGGGGCTATGTTAGTAATGGATTATGTTAGCCATTCGACATAATTACAACACTTTGTTCGAGAATTGATAGGGGATGAGGAAATTAGGAAAAAACGTTTCTAGCATGGGATTAAACATAGGATACGATTATAGGATAATATCATAAGTTTGAAGTGGATTGAAGGGGGGGGGATAGTGACCTTATCTCATAGGGGAAACAAAAGGGGGCTTCATTTTGTGGACATGTGAATCTGGTTGGGTAGATGAGTGGTCTCGAATCCTATGGATGGAATCATTGTTCTGGGATATGTGATCAAAACGGAAGTGAACAGAGTTTTTAGTATATAGGGTAAACCTTTTAGGGTTTTGATCAGGTTTTCTATTATTAGTGTGGATGTTCAAGTAACATGCATGGTCAGTGCTCATGACAGAAAATGTGTGTTTTTTGTGTGAAAAAATGAAGAACATGTAAAGCTTCAGTTGGAATCAATGATAGTTTGGGACATTAGAGGGATCAGGCCTGATGTCGAGTGCATTTTGGTTTATGTTACCCCATATCAGACATGTATTTGGAACTCCATGGGCCATATAGTTCGTGGTGGATGGTTTGATGCACCTCATACAGAGCGTCCATATCAGTAGTGTATTGTAGCATCAGTGAATAAAGATTGATCCTATGATATAGGGGAAGGTCAGGTTCACATAGTTTATTCTACACATATTGGTGATGATGGTGGACCATCAGTTTTCCAATGTATAGGCCATGTATCTTCCAAACATTCATGTACTTTATTTAATACGGGCACCATACATTATTTTAACACCACATAGTTTGATGTTTTTTCATCACCTAGAAGTGAAATGATTATGTGGGGTTATATTGGTTGATTAAATATTAGGGGTCCAAGATATGGTTATAAGGAAATTTATGGGTTGTTCTATAAATTTTGGTGGGTATCAATTTTTTTTGGACATGTTGATCCTCGAAATGATGGGTTTTGACCTAATATTTTTCAGGGATTGGCTAATATTTTACCTGGACCAAATTTTCCATTACTGTTATCGAGTAACGTTCAGTCTTCATAAGAGAAAAACATATTTCAAATGAGGTGATAGAGATGTTTAAGATGGCTACTTTGGCCCATTTTTTATATTTTTTGGGAGAACTCATAGACCACATGTATTTTCATGTACTTGATCATTGTGTATTAGATAAACTGGTCATTCCTACCTTTATTGTCCAATATCAAGATGTTTTTGTTGAGGAAATATTTAGGATATCGTCCGAGTGATATGTTGAGTTTTTGATAAAGTTAGATCTTGTGGAAGAAATTGATTCCATACCAATTTTTATAATGGCCCCAAAAGAACTCTATGATCATAACTCTCAGTTGGAGGAGTTGGAGAAGAATGTGTTCATTTTCTTGAATATGTCACCATGCAGATGTGTTGTATTTTATTCAAGTATGTCCAATGGACCAAGGAATCTATGTGTCAATTATTTGAAGTTGAATCATATTTTGATTATGAACGGATACCCTCTTCCAATAATCTATGGCCTTTTGACCATATGAAAGGTGTGACAATGTTCTCCATGATTTATTTTAGTTTTCGGTATCATCAGATGTGGGTGATAAATTCCACAAACTACATACTACTTTCATAAGAAGGTAAGAGTATTATGAGTTTTTGGAAATGTTTTTTGGATTGTCCAATGTTCTAGAGGAGTTCGTGGATGTAATTATAAAAATATTTGGACCTTACCTATATCAGTTTGTAGTTGTGTTTGTGAATGTTATCATTGTATAATCAAAGACTCAAGAGGACTATGGAAAAAATTTTTTCATCATCTTTAGTACACTATCAAAGTTTAAGAAATAGTAAAATCAATACAAATTTCATTTATGGATCTATAGAGTTAATTTCATGGCTCACATAATTTCTGTGGAAGTTTTTTTACTTGACCTGGATAATGTTTCGACAATCGTTTCATTGGAGAATCCAAATATTTTTTTAAAATTTTACAGTTTTCCAGGTTTAATGGGACCCTAGAGAAGTTTTATCAATGAATTTTTCTAGTTGGACGTTCCAAAGTAAGGCTTTAGAAAGAAAGTAATTTTGTTTTAATGTTCATATGTATGCGAGAATTATTTAAATGAGTTAAATAACAAGCTGGATAGTGCACATATCTTAATCTTATCCATGATAGGTAATATGTATTCCTTGTTTTGTGATATTTTTTTTGTCTGGATGGGTTCATTGTTGATGTAGGATGATGAGGTTGTTGCGTTTGATTCAAAAAAGTTGAGGCCTCATTAAATAAATTACTCAACACATGATCTTGAATAGGATGTTGTGGTTCATGAAGAAAAATATTTTTGGCATTACCTATAGGTAGAAGGGTTCGTAGTGTGTACTAATCATAAAAGTCATTAGTCAATTATCTAAAAGTGTGATTTTTGACATTGATAGTAAATATGGGTAGAGTAAATGAAATCCATTGATTTAGAGCTTTTTTGTCCATTTTAAATGGGAAAATGTGTTGCAGATGCCATGAGTTAGACAACTAACAGTCAGGCGGTCCATGGGTCCAACTCTGAGTAGAAGATGATGTCATTGTTTAATGAAATGCTTCTTGGAGAGTAGTATGGTCAAGGGAATATGAACCTTTCATATATAGTAGTATATTTGGGGAATGGTCTAAATGTTGGGGAGTAACAATTTGGTTGTTTTGTTGAAAATGACTGGATCAATGGTGTTTTCGAGCGTTGTTTTTTGAAAATGTTTATTAAAAAACATTTGATATGTGAGTTTCATGTTTATAAAATCGGTTCTTTTTTGGGTTGAACAGATATTTATCATGATATTTTTTGGAAATATTGCTGGCCAGGAATGAAGAAAGAGTTTGTGGTATTTATGGAATAATTCCTTAAAGGTAAGGAGGTGAGAGTCGAGCATCCTCTTCCAAATGATTTATTGTAGCCATTTCCCATTACCAAATTCTGATGAAATGATGTAAAATTGTAATTAAAGGAATTTATCGTAAGGATGCCTCATAATAATGATGCAATCTAGGTAGTTTTTGATCAATTGACTAAGGTTTCCCATTTCCAACAAAATTGGGAGACATTCATTGTAGATGAGTTCGGTGAATTTTATGTTTGTTTGGTTTTGCAGTTTCAAGTGGTACCACACTATATAGTTTCAAATTTTGATTCATGTTTTACCTCACAATTATTGTATTAATTTTATAATGTAATAGGTTCATAGGCGTTCTTGACAATTATTTTCCACCCACACACGAATTGGAAATCTAATTATACTATTTGGGTACAAGAGGAAATGTTGTGGGCTTGAGTCCATGATTTTGGTGGATCATGTGAAAAGAATTTGTCCAATTATGAGTTGTCATTAAATAATATTTATCATGATATAATTCATATAACAATGTTTTAGGATAATTATGGTATACCATGTATATCCCAGTTAGGTTTTATTGAAGCTGAAGAAATAGAGTAGTTGGGACTGAGTCTCCTATAGGGGATTTTAGAGTTGGTTTAGATGGCCCAGAAGTTAATAGGAATGTCTCAATGTAGGTGGATGTTTTACATGGATAGGCATCACAAATATGTTGAGTTTTTAATGGGTGATCATGATTTCCATCATCTGTCACCATGGTTTGGACACCGTTATACTAAGAAATAGGGTAAGTTACCACCTAAGAACGTAGGTCCATCAGAGGTTATTTAGAGTAAAAACCCAGTGGCATACCAATTTTCTCATTCACCATGATAGAGTGGTATAAATTAAATTTCCTATTTTTCATGGATTCTAGAATATAATTCTTATAAATCTCATGTTCTTAGTCTTTAGGATGTTGATCTTGGAGAAGAGGCTTCCATTAAGGATAATGTAGCTCATATTTTGGATAATAGTGAGAACACCTTCAAGGAACGACATTTATGTCAGTTATAGTTTTACTGTTTCATGATAATTTTCAGAAGGGAACATCATTAATGTAGTCTAATGTTTATTCTTAGTGTCTCTACCATTTGAAGATGGAAGGTCATTGATACTAAGGAAGAGAAGCTTGAGGAAAAAATGTTTATACTATGGGGCTTGTATGAGCATGGATACTTGGAAGTATGTACATGTTTAAATTTAGTTTTTAGTAAATTATTGTTTTTAAATTTAATGTTCACCAGGTGTGTTATGGGTGTTCGGGACATGAAAAGAAGAAAAAATGGACAACCATGGAAAGGCACACAGTTTGTGCATTGTAAAGTAAATCCTGAGGCCTTCCTAAAAAACTATGCAACTATTTATAATATAATTATACAAGGATGGATCATGGTTATTAAAACTGTATAGATCTCCCCAGGTAATGGTATGAATTCACCCCCCTCCGACAGTGGCATGCTCATGGTTTGCACAATGTTTGGAAGTATGTGATGTCAAACTGTGTGACCCATTAAATGTTTGAAATGATTCTATTTTTTTATGTCAGGATTTTTATGTTCTACCTATTTTTTCTTCCAATTCATTCCCTATCAACCATAGAAATTAATCAACGGTCCAAAATCATCTAAATTTTGGTTCTCCATCGATTCTTATCCACATGGATCACCAATGGTTGTATATCAAAGCCACATGTTTGTATAATGTCTCTATTTATTCTATTTCCTAGATTATGGCTAGTATAATCTTGTATATTCTTTTTAATCCCTAGAATCATTCTTTTCTAGTGTATTCCAGATTCAGGATTTAACCGGTTCTTGAATATAGTTCAATTGAAATTATTGAGAGTGTGTTCATCAATAGATTCTAGATTGGTGGTCTGAAAGTTATATCCTATATCTCTCGAGTTGATTTGTGCATGTTTGGTTTCTTTTGTGGTTATATATAATTGTGACCTTCATTCAATTAGTGAAAATTAGTAAACTGGGTTCCTAAATGGTGAACATAACCCCTCATAATCCCCATAGGACGTATGGAATATTATTTTACTGATTTTGGGCCACCCATGTGGTGCACCAACCTTCATGAACCTAGAAATTGTTATGGATAATTGTAGTGTTGATGTGCGATAATGTACAACCATGATGAACATGTTTATATGTTTAAAGGACATGAATGATTAATTTTGATATGTATTTCCCATGTTTTATAAATTTTAAAGGGTAATGTGGGTAAGGATCATATTTTATATATGTTTTATATGCATAATTCATAGAGATTGTTAAATATCCTAATTTGGTTAATTAGATTAACATGAAAATCTCAAATGTCTTATGAAATGTACATGTTATTCAAAATGGGGTTATTGATTTTGAAATGATTAATGGGTTAAATGGAAGAACATGTGGGAAATTAATGAGTATTGGAATAGCGATAATGAATTGGAATTAATTAATAGTCTTTCGAGTTTATCCATAATAATTAGGAATTTGGGAAAACATCTATGTATTGTAGATGTAAATGTTTTTAATATGTTGTGTAATAATATAAATTTATATGTTGATAGTAAGGTATTATGTTTTATAATTGAATTGGTGTTGTTTGGTTGTGATATGGAATTTGTGATGTCAATGGATAAATAAGCATGTGAACATGCAATTTTTGTCTGGGGTATCGTCTTGAGATGCTACACCTAACTATTTTCATTAGAATGAGGCTATAAACTCCACACCATAATACATGGGTTAGGTATTTTGACAAAATATCAATTCCGATAATAGATTCATTTAATGAGAAAATATGACTGAGGCAATGTTGTGAGTGAAATTTAACTTTCTTATGTGTTTACCCGTAGTGTGATATGGAATTGATTTTTTTCCCCTATTAATAGTGGTTGGTTGTGATTGATTCTTGGGAATATGGTGTAAATTCCTAATCCATGTGACACATAATGAATACATATTAATTAATGAAGAAGATATAATTAATGAAAACTATTATAATTTAGAAAATGGTTAATGTAAAGATAGATATGTAATAGAGCATGAGGCATCCATTTTTTAATTATTTTTTTTATTTTCATGAAATATATATTTAGACGAGATATTTTCTAGACATAATTGCTTGTGGCCTACTGGGATGTACTCACAAGCTGCTCGGGCTATTGTTGGGTACCTGGGAAGACTGCATTATTGTAGGTTTAGATAAGGGAAAATCCCATTCCTAGGGTGTTGAGTTTGGATTTGGATATGTATGGATGAGGATCTTGATATGGAGTCCAAAACCATTTTGGAGATATAGTTATTTTTTTATTTTTTTATTTCTTCACTGTCAACGCTGCTAGCAGGACTTTGTGTATTTATTTTAGGGATTTTTTGTGCCCAATTTATGCATTTTAGGCTATTTTCTTACTATTCCATTCATTTATTATGTTATCTTTTGTTGATTACTCGGATTAATTGGGTATAGTCTCCCCATATGACTTATTAGACCATTACTGCTAGCTGGAAACCTCTAGTGTTTGAGGATCCATAATTGAGGTGTTCTAGCGACCCAGATTAGAGCACCATTTTAGTGGTTCTATAATGGGGAAATTACAAATTCCATACCAATTATCCATGGAAAAATAAAATGGTATGATGAATGGTGGATAAAAAAGTAAAATATAAAAATTTGGGCTATTTAAATCCATTATAATAATTTCATTTTTGAACATCACTATAGTAAAAGAACATGTATATTGTTATACAATATTCATATGGGAAATGAAAATGAACCATGATTCAAATTGATTTAAATGGTGATTTGTTTGCAAGAAAATATAATTGTCTACAATTATGTTCATTGGCTAATATTGTTAACCAGTAATTGAATTCTTAATTTGATAATTGGGCGTCTATTTTTTATATTAATATTTCAAATGGTTACTCTTACAATCATCCAATTATGGGAAATCCCACAAATAGGGAATTAAAATCTCCCTTTCCATTTATATTTAATACTTTTATGTTATTAAATCAAGATTATACGTATCTTGTGAAAGAAATGTGGACCTATATAAATTACAAAGATGATTATCCTACAAGTGTTCTTATGATTAATGTGTTTGAAGCTAATATGGATTCATGGATTTGAGAATTTCCAAGTCACATGGATGATAATATAACCTGGTTGGAGTACATTCTTCACACCACACAATAGAATAACAATGGATGTGACTCTTTATATTTCTTGATAAAGAAAATTAAATCACATGTGATCTTAATATGCCCCTAAATATTCAAGGATATATTGAAAGGGATAACTGTAAAATTAAGTGGCATATAAAAGGTGAGATTAATTCTAAATTATTTAATATGAAAAAAAATTCAGAAATACTAATTGTCCCTATGATATTATCAATAATAATTTTGAGATTTTTGAGTATATAGATGATATGGGTTCTCATATTTTCTCTTTATACATGAACCTATTTTATTGGAAGAGTAGTAGAATCGATATAATGGAACACACCATTCCCATGAATGTTAATAATGAATAACATAAGTCTTAATAGAAATCCTCTTGAGCATGGAATTAATGATTCTATTTTTGTGATCAAATAATGATGTTCTCCTAGACCATATGGGTTCACAATAATTTTTTCCATAATTTGTCCAAGATTATACATTATGTTTTACATAGACTTGTTATTAAATATTTATTGTGTTCATCTAAACTAATAATCAATTATCATTTTATTTCTCTCATTCGAAATGAGGATAATTTGAATGAGTTTTTTCTCTTCATCCATATCGATCTTATAAACACAATATAAGAAATGTTTGGGAAATATATTTCTAATATGTTGGCTCATATAGCCAACTATATGGAATCCTCATAATAATATTTGTTTAATTAAATAAATAAATATTCAGTATTACCTTCTCACTTCTTATTAATATTTCAATCTCAACAATAAATCTACAAGGTGAGTGAATACTTCTCAAAATACTAGAATGAAAGAAGACATTGCTAAATTATTCTAGGGTTTCCTTGGTAAGGTTATAATCAGTTTTCCCTCCAATGATGTTTCTATGAAATGGTTCAAACTTATTCTAAGATCATCACTTAATTTTTACTCATAGATTTCTATCTGGAGGGCTACTTCACATGAACCAGTGGTGTTAAATAATGTGGTCCTTAGTAAAAAAATATTTCCTTTACCAGAAAATAGTATTTGAGAAGGATTTTTATCATCATGGTTGATACCAAAATACTAAAACAAATCACAATATCTATATGACATTCATCATGGTCTCATCTAATGTATTATAATGGAATTATATTTTTAACCCAAGTAGATAAAATATATTTTAAGAGTATAAAAAATGAATCACATCACAATGAAAATGTATCAGGGCTGAAGATCAGTTTCAATAAATCAATTGTTTTATTTTGAAAACATATTCTTTAAAATATAATACTAGATAATAATAATATGTTGTGGACATGTAAAGGATATATTATATTTAATTTCCTTGGCATCCCTATGTTTTTTCGGAAAACCACAACTTACTGAATTTTCTCACATTTTGTGCAAGATTAAAATTCAGTTACCTTCTTATAAGTGAAGGGACCTTTTGATGGACTGTGTGATCAGCCATGTGAATTATAATATTCATTCAATAATTTTACTGGTTCATGATTTATAAATTACCTAATTCTCTCATCAAGAATGTAAATATCTATATTATAAATCATGTCTTGAGTTGAAAATTTTGGCATAAATAACATTTCATCGGTCTTTGGAATAAATATTTTCATCCTACAGTTTTCGGATGTATTGGTATAAATAGTAAATGAAAATATATTCATTCGTTATAATGTAGATACATGTCGAGGCTTATCAATGTTAAATTATAAGGACATGCCTTTCTGGGATACAGATTCTTAAGCAAGACCATTGTAAAAAAATTAAGTTACATGGAATATTGAATATATAATTCCATAAATGATTCAGAATTTATCATTTTATTGCATTCCCAATTAAAATATAATATCAAATCATATATAATTTTTTTTAGAAAACATGATAGGTATTCTTATTTATATTATCTTAAATTCCATGGATCCTCAACATGAATCATATGTGTCAATCAAAGATGATGTGAATAATCCGTTATAAATTCAACCTTATAAAATCATGGAATTGGGTTTTGAATTCACAATTCATATATGGAAATGATTTCTTGGTTTTGGAACCTACAAATTATATAATAATATAATATATATATCATTATATTGGGATGCATTACAAGTGAAAATGTATAGATGGATGCATATTTAAATATAATATAGATTAAACCATCCCAATTTAATATTTTTTATAGGGTGATGTATTCCAAATTGTGCATGAACATTATTTTTCAACCAATTGAAAATATCTAGTCATCGGGTTCTTCCTTATTCCTTTAGCATAGGGAAGATATTGAACATTTTTTCCTCAGATGAGCTACTACTACATCTACATGGATAGCCACTACTTCTTTATTTAAGAAGGTGATAACATATGTAACCAACATAAAGGATCACATTAAGTCCTTTATTAATTTTCATCTTTTTAATGACATCAAAATAACTTCTTGGTGGATTGTTCTGAATTAATACAGGTCATATGGACCTACCAGAATAAGAGAAATCATGTAATTTTTTCTTTTTTTTACAACCGTCCCTCTCTCAAATTATCATT
The DNA here is from genome assembly GCA_963277665.1 of Viscum album. Classification (NCBI taxonomy): domain Eukaryota; kingdom Viridiplantae; phylum Streptophyta; class Magnoliopsida; order Santalales; family Viscaceae; genus Viscum; species Viscum album. Next base: position 639,982,528 of record OY728126.1, on the reverse strand, counting down.
TCTATTATGAATTATAACGTCCAACCAAATGGTTATTGTGATAACTCTATTCATGATCATACCGTGATCAAGAGTCATGGAACTATAGGTAATTATCTCCATATTTTTGAAACCGTATAAGTTATGTAGATCCATTAAACAAAAAAATTACTACATATGGATCTTCGAGTGTATATATAATCCATTAATAATAAGGTGATACTTTTAGACACCACAATGGTTATGTTATGGGATACCACTATGGTCTATATAGAGTTATTATATCTTATTCTGATGAAATAATTATTATTATGAATGTGGTTGAAAAGGAAAAGCAGTGAAGATGGATCAACTTGTGGAATGAATGTGATTATACCACTATGGTGAAAGATATAATAAATGAAACCAATCATTTTTAATGGATACTGAATGCCAAATGGATGAAATGGATCAAATATCTCATGTCCATGAATTGTATCACCCCACATACTTATCATGAATCAAATTATCTATAATATGGGAATATAAATAAAGGTATTTTTGTTTCTATGTTAATTGGGATTAAAAATTATTTAGATAATATCTCTTCTTTTTTCTATGTGGAATATTTTTAAAAGATGTTTTTCATACTATTATAATAATTAAATTGTTCCCTAAATATGGATTTTAATTATTTGGACAAGTAATATTTCTCATAAAATTTGATATAATCCATATTGTATTTTTTTTCTAAAATATAAAAACATTAATCTAAAATAATTATTAATGTTGAAGTTTTATTTAATATTTATTTCATGAAATAATATTATGATTTTTTCAATGATAATTTATTTTCATGAAGTCCAATGTAGGTTTTTTAATGGTCAGAATGGTTATTTTTCTATGAAAATGTTAATTTCCATTAAATAATTTTTTTTTAGTTTTTGAGATTATAACTATTATATAATTATTTTTATCATATAAGATTCTTATTTGGATATTTTATATAAAAATTATAATATGTACATTTGTTGGATTTTTTATTACAATGTTGATTTTTTTGTGCAAAAGTATAAATTCTCATTTTAGGTCCACTGTGATTTTATGAAATAATTATTAAATTTGCATGATTAAAATTTTAAACATCAAATTTATCAATAAATCCTTAATTAAAAAAATATTAAATAATTTATAAATATTAATTGTAATTTATAAATTTATAAATTTCATTTTTATCACAAAATTGGATTTCTGAAATATATTTTTTGGAATTTATGAATTAACTATGTATGCAGAATGGTATAGTTTGGTTTTGGAGAAAATTTAACATCCATACACATTATCAAACTAATTAATGGGTATGAAAACATGTTTTAATTTATTTCTACCAAATGTGGGTAGCCTATATAATAACATAACCAATATAAAATGATTTATAACCCACCCCTCTTCAAGGTATAAATACCACTCATTCCCCTTTAATGTGCACTCTAAATTAATACCTATTGAATTTATGTTCAATTTTTTTACCAAAAGTGACCTTTAATGATATTATGAACGCCTCATGGTTCAACCCTCATGTTTTATGTCTAAATTAAATAATGTGCAGTAATTATTCTCTACTTCCTTTTCATTCAAGTACCTCATTTTGTTCCTATTTTAATTTCTATACATTCATTATTTCTATTCTATTTTTTTCATGAAAAAATATTTATTAGGAAGAGACCTTCATTTACTCTATTTATTCCTTTTTACCTAATCTTTGTTTTATACCATCATGCTGCTGAATCATATTATGAAATATTGTTTTTTAATAAATTATTATTATATTCTGAATTCTAGAATATATTACTAACCTATGGGAAATCATATGGATTTAAAAATAATAAATATATTTTGTTATTTACATATAGTGGACCCACATTTCATTTTCATGGGTAAAAAATCATATATTATTTGTGTATTTAAAAACATATAGACTCAATTTTTTCATAAGTACCGTGTTCATTTTGCTCCTCGAGTTATTGATAAAATGATTTATTATGATCAATGTGGTTCAATGAATTTGGATATATAAATGGGGTTCCCTAATTTTGATATTATTCAATGGGTAAAGAATTAATCTCTATATATGATTTGTTTTATGATATCTTAGTGAATAATCATTGAAATTAGTATTTATTAATAATATTAACAATCCTTGGTAATATTATTATGAATATCTCATTTTATATTGTAGACACATTTCCATTTAGTGATTTAAATTTATTCTATTAATATATGACTTAGGTTCATATCAGAAGGCCTTAATTATATGCCTCTAGGTCAAATGTTAGGCATCTATATTTTTATAACATTACATGGATTTATTCTCACACTATCATTAATGTATGTCCCCAAAATACATTATGTGTTAAAATTGACTTAGTATGATCATATGAAGATTTCATTCAACTTCATCAGATGAATGATTATGATTCTTATGTTTCTCATGTATTATGTTCCTTTTTCCAATACATTAATCGTCAAAATAATATATGTATTGGTAAATGATGTACCATTTACTGAATGTTTTTTGGAATAAAAATGTGGGTATCTATAGTTTGTATTAGTGGATATTTTTTTATTTTTGGAATTTTTTATTATAAGAAATTATTAACACTATGGTTATAATAATAAATATTGAAAACATATTATAAATTTGGATATTTATTAATTATGTGGTCTCAAATAATATACATACCATTATAGACACAAAAATTATACGAGGATCAAACACATTTATCCTTATGAGTAATTATCATGAAAAGTGCACATTGAGCAAGAAATGATCAACACTTGGTGCAAGAAAACATGTTGCGTAGTACCCTTGTTTTTACACTATTTGGGGATATTAATTGGTTAATCACATTCTTATAGAATAAAAAATTATAGATATATAAAAAATGTGAAACTCTTATAAATATATGATTATATCATAATAGACGCATGGTTCTAGAAAATATTCGGATAATAATTTTCATTACAATTGATATTATGAGATTCTCCAAAGAAAATCATTTCTCAGATAGTTTTTTAACTTCTATAAAAAATATAGTAATTGTTAGGTATTTTTCAAAAAATTAATGAAATATAAAATTCATTATTATAGTTTCTAATATGGGGGTTTTAGAATTGAAAACATCATAGGGATATTGAATTAGTTAACATAAGTCACAAAAAACATCTTAACCCATGTAGATCATATTGTTTTGCTATGGATGGAGAAAATAGAAGTTATATCATGTATGTATCAACCAAATTTTTTTACTATCTCATACTATCCAGTGATATTATATAAATGGATCAATTCTATAATAACTATATGTTATGTTTTCAATTTTTCCGAAAAAGAGATTGATACGTTGGTCATATTTCATTTAGGGGGAGAATCAAATCTGTTGTGGGTACTAATCACAAACATGAATCTAACAAATGAGCTGGATTTAATATCATGGTAATAATATAATATGGTATTTTTCATTTAATAATATCCATGTAACCTATGATTGGAATTTTATAGGTAAAAATTGAGTTTAAATAAACGGAAAATAAATTTGGACCAAATTTTGAGATGAATATTACCCGACATTCATGTTTGGAATCAAAATGTTTCTCAACTATAATGAATATAAACATTGATTATTTGGATGTCTACGTCACCATTTATGAATATAATTGAAAAAACAAAACTTTTGGTGTTTTGAAGAGATATAATGATGTGATCTCTATGTTGAATTGGAGTTTTGAGTTTCCCAGTTGACTCATTTACAGAAGACATAATTAAAAATATGGAACAATATTTTGGGACTAATTTAGATGATAAGATTATAAATTATCCTATATTAATCAAATTAATTAATAAGAATTTGTGGAATTGTTTTCATTGAAGTGTTAAGTGTTTCAATTGTGTAATACACAGATATATATCTCAAAACTGTCATGGATATGTAAATCTGTAACCTTTTATTGATAATGACAATGATAATATGGTATAAGAACAACCTTATATGAAATTATATAGCTATAGAGAACTTGGGTATTTTTCTAGTAAATGTCCCAATCATTTGATAATGTAGTAAAACCACCATAAACCACAGTATATGCCAATAGATTATGGTGTTGATTTCACAATTATGATAATTAAAATAGTGGCTCCAAATGATGTTCTATATGTTACACTCATCATGAAATCAATGCTTGGAAGTAAATTTCTTAATCATGGTTTTGAAAAATCTTTTATTACTTTCACATTTTCAATGAAAATCTTGTAAAACTATAAACATATACTGTTAGGGTTGTATAGTATATAATTTAGAGGTTATATTCATGCATCATATATATTTTTGGATCCCCTTATTCACATTATTTATTAAAATGTCTCTGTAAACTTGTTGATCATTCTGATGGTGTAACATGACAGAATACATTGGTCTGATTCGTTCAAATGGTATAATTCCATGATCAACTGTAGATATAAGGATATTTTGGTTTTCATGAACAGAAAAAAATTTATCATCATAAAATGATATAATTTATAGAACTATTACAATTTAAAAAACCTCATATTTCATTATTTATAAAAAATATTAGTGACTTAGAAAAATGATAAAACCTAATGATATATGATGTGACGATTTTTTGAGAATACATTGATGTATTTATTTAAGTGTTCATAATAATTACCCCTAAAATATAGGTAGAGTACTCAATTGATCATTATGATGGAGGCCAAACTCTATGAAATCCCCTATATAGAAAGAAATATCGTTTGTTAATGGATTTAATCAGGTGAAATCAATATACATTGGAGAAATATTTTTCTAAAGTATATGTACTTGGGGAGAACCTAATCACTTTTAATTAGGAAGTATGTATTAATTTGATTGTAAATTGATTATAGGGAACATGATGGGATTATAGTGATGAAAAAAATTTCATATTCCATGGATTGATGATTTCTTTGAATACATTCATGGAGCTAAATTATTTTATAAGATTGATATTCAGTAAGGGGATGTTATATAGAGGGTGATGAAAAAATATAACCAAAAGGCTTTCTTTGAAAAAATAGATTGTAATTATGAGTTTTTATACATTTAATTAGAATGGATATCATTACATATTTAGGGATTTTATTAAGATAGACTTTAATTATTAGATAATTTCATGGTGTTATTATTTGATGATATTATTAAATATTTCAAAATAAATGAGGAGTGTGAATTTCATCTAAAGGATTTTTATGACCTCTACAACAAGGAGAATTTAGTATTTTACTTCAGAAATTGGGAGTTCTAGTTATAATTTTTTTAATATTGTGACACTTCTTATACAGTGAAGGAATCTCAATTGATCCCAAAAAGACAATGATTGTGGAGGAATATCCACACCATATAACAATAACTAATATTTATAGATTCCTTTACCGTGAATGATACTATAGAATGTTTGTGAAAAAACTTTCATGTCTTTGTAACCCATTAAAAATGTTAAATCGAAATGGGTTTATAATTATCAAGAATATTTAATGTCGTGGGAGTATACATAAAATGAAAATGATTTTGGTCAGTGTAGCTGTGCTAAAAATAACCTCAAATGAGGAAGGATTTTTTATTTCAATTGATGCATCCATAAAAGTGGCTGGATGTGTATCAATGAAAAATAACTAGGTGGTCGCTCATACTCATTGAATTTGTCGCCTTATGAAAGGGAATTGTCCCACCCATGATCTAGTGTTCGAAGGTGTTATTTATTCATTAAAGACTTTTGAACACTATCTTAGTGGGAAAATGTGATATATACATTGACCACTAACATTTTAAGTATATATCACAATAGAAGGATCACAATATGTGTTATAAAATATTATTATGAACAATAAATGACTGTTATTTCTCTATTTACTATCATTCTGCAAAGTAGAATGAGGTAGTTAATTTTCTTCAAAGAAAAGAACTTGCTTCTCAATCCATGATGCGGATTGAAAAAAGAAAATATTTTCATGGATATAAAAATATGGATCTATAAACCATAGTGACAAGGAATACATCCAACCTAGGAAAAATGATTTCCCAACCGTCTAGCCTATAGAGGATCAAGAAGGCATGAAGGGATTATCTATGATTTCAAAATTATGTGAAAGAGGTAATATTCATGAAGCTTTGTGATTTCCAAAATGATAAAAATGGTGTCTCATATTTTTTAAATCCATAAAATAAGAAAAATGATGTACCATGATATTTAAGATAACATAAGGTGGGGCAACATTAAGTGGGATAACTATGAGTATATGAAAAAACTGTTTAGTATGATATGAAGATAATCCATAGTCATAAAATTCCATTGGGATAATGAAAAAATATTTTATACCCAGAAGTAAATTGGAAGACATCCTCATGGACTTCAATACTAGTCTCCCATATAAACCAAATGGAAACAATTAAATTTGGGTTGTGTAGGATCTACTCACCAATAATTAACACTTCATCACTGTTCGGGATGATTTCTACCATGAAAAACTTCTCAAGATATATAATGTATGTTTTGTGTGTAATTGTGGTTCCAAATTAAATCATTTGTTATTATTATCCATGGAAGAATTATATATTATAGGGATGTATTAAACATAATCTAAAGAACAAATTGGGTTTCTGTATAGCCTATCACCCCCAAACATATTGATAACATTAAATGACTATTTTGACACTTGATGGAATATAGAGAGACTAATAAATAGAATTTAATTATTGTTTGGATCAACATTTAAAGTTTATTATAATTTACTCAGCAATATATTACACTCAATTATTCATATGGATTCATATGATTCTCTTTATGGGAGAAGAATTCAACTCCTACTTATTGGATGACGTTATTGAATTGAAGAGACTTCGACCTGATATTGTGTAATGGACCCCAAAAAATATATAAGAAAACCAATTACATTATAAAGGATTCATAGAGCTGGAAGAAGATGTATTTCAATAACCATCGATGAGAAATATACTTTTACATAATTGATAATTTTTTCTTATGAGTGTCTCCATTGAAAAGGGTCATGTGGGTTAGAATGAATGGAAAACATAGCCTTTAAAACATTGGCACATTTGAGATCCTTTATTGCATAACAGAGGTGGAATATCACCTAGCAGTTCTAGAAAACCTGTTTTAGGATCATGATGCTTTTGAATTATCCCTCTTATTGGAGTACATAACATACAGCTCACATGTACTGAATCTATAGGTGGTACAATTGGAAAATTTACTCTCTTACAAGGAATATACAGCTAATATATTAGAATATAGAGGTGGATTTTTTTATGAAACCACAACACACCATACCCAGGTGCTACGGGGGAACCAAACAGTTGAAAATGAAATGTTATAATTGGATAAGACTATGAGATATATGTAATCTCGCCTTTTCTCATCCTTGAAAATGAATTAAAATTTCGTATATGTAATTATTTTAATGCATTGGGAAGAATCTAATAACGGGAAAAATGTACTTCTATTAATAATATATCACATTCATCTAAATATATTTTTATAATTATTTACAAAATTAGAAAATAGAATGGATTTTATTTTTTATAAAAATGTTTTACATCTTGTGTTCATATGAATGCGAATAAAAAAAGATATTAAAGGGATATAAAACACATACAATAATCAAAAAAAAACTTTATTAGTTATTTATGAACATTACATTAAGTATAAAAAAACACCCAATATCACTCATAATATATTAATCTAAAGAATCATGGAGAATAAAAATAATTTAATATAAAAATATAAATCTCTTCACTCCCCGAGAATCTTTTCACCAATGAACATCATTATAATATTGGAACTGATTGTTTGTAATACAATATTCATTTTGTAAATTATAATGAAACAAGGTTCAGATTGATGTAAATTATGTAGTGTGATAATGATAATTTATTTAAAAGAATATATGATCATATATAGTTTTGTTTTCGGGATATTATAGTTGACGGACAATATAACCATTTAGTCCATACAACAGTACATAATTATTATGGATCGTTATATAGAATCATTTAATGGGTTTTCTGGATAATTTAGGGATATAATTAAAATTTAATAATGTATAAATAATATTGAATTATTTTTATTAAATTATTTTAAATCTAAATGTTTTAAAAAAATTGGTTACATTAAATTATATTATATATATTTTTTAAAATAATAAAATATTTTATTGAATACATGAGTACTTTTAATAATGGATAAAATGAGAATTTTTATATTTAATTGATTATTTTAGTTGAAATAATTCTTTCAATTAATTGGTAAAATGTATTCTACATAGATAATTATATTCTAAAATAATATCTATTTTTGGGGTCGTCCCATCAAAATTGTAAGAAGGGGGGTTTTTAGAATTTTTTACGAGTGTTAATTTTGTTGGTGAAAAAGTTAGCATTTTCGATTTATGATCCCTGTGAATTAATTGTTTTTTTATTCTGATATAAAGACTAAAAATTTTATGAAAAAAATAATTCAATACAAATTTCATTTAAAAAGAATAAAAATTAATTTATTAATAATAATTGTAATTTAGAAATTTATACATTCTTTTTTCAACAAAATTACATATAAGATAATTGTTTTGTACGATTTTACTTGTTATTTGGCTTAGATGAATGTTTTGGTTTGGTTTTGGATGTCCTTGAATGTACATTCACACTCTCCCAATAATTAATTGAAAATAAAATTATTTTCATTTGATTGAAACAAGAAGTTGATAATTTATCTACTAATATTTACATTATTTAATAATTTTAAACCCACCCCTCCTATATAAATACCACCCATTCCCCTTTCCCATCCACTCCAAATTCATAAAACAAAATTCTATGACCTATTTTCATCCCAAATAGTCTATAAAAGGGTCACACAAGGTCTCAAAGTTCTACACTCTTGTTTTTGGGTGCACATAAACTAGGTAAGGGAATTATCCACTTCATCCTTTTTATTTATGTACCTCCTTTTTGAGTCATTTAACGTAAAATAGTAATTTATTTGAATGAAATTTATTTCATCCCATTACATTCAATATGGTGTTTTATCATTGAGAGAGCTTCATTATTTATCATTATTCCTTTTCTAAGTTACATGTTTTATATGGTCATGCTTCAAAAATAATTTCACCAAATTTTCTATTTTCATAAAATATTATTATATTGTGGATACCCAAACCTATTCATTCAGCATGGGTATTATCATAGAAATAGAAATTATTATATTCATTTTTCATTTACTTTTATGAAACACATATTTTCTAATAATTGATTAAAATGATATAATGTTCCATTAATTAATTATTTATATTCTCATAGTAATCATAAAAAATCATTCATTATGATCCCCCAGTTTTCACAAATTGATTTATTATGATCATTTTGGATCATATGAATTTGGAAATATTAATTGTTTATCTTGATTGTTCTTAAATTATTTGGTTGGATAATTAATCTATAGATATGATATGTTTTATGCTTATTTGGTGAATATAATTTGTAACAATGAATTATGTAATTATATTGAATATAATTGTGGATATTCTGATGAATGTTTCATTTTATGGTGTAGTGAAATTTTCATATTATGATTCAAAATATTTATATTATGATTGGAATTTTTGTCATCAGATCATGCCTTTATTTTATTCATCTTTGTCAAATGATAATTATTTTTTGATTATACCTTTTCTATGATTTATGATTACCTCATTATTCATTGTATCACCCAATGATATGAGAAGAAATAAAAGAAACATATGGAGAACCAATAAAGATAAAATTACAATTCATTATAATTATATTTATGATTAAAATATTTTTCATATGTTATTCTCTTGTTTCACAGATAGTAAACCTAAAAAGTTCTTCATTATTGTTAAATTTTCTCATATGTAATGAACTTTTTATCAAAAAAATAGTTGGGTCACAATACATTTTATTATATGTTATGTTTTTACATTTATTTGTACATTAGGGAGTTCTACTCCCCTCTAATCTTATTGATAGTATGTATGTCATCCTTTGATTTCAAATAGTTCCTCCAAAGTAAATCCATCATTTTCTTTTTTTCTTTTCTTCTACATCCCTTTATTTTTTTTCTTTTCTTCTACCTCCCTTCCCATTTCATCTTTTTTTACTTCACTCCCATTATCCTAATCGGTTTCCATAGTATTTTTTAGGGTTTCTAGTAGTGTGAAATTTGGGGAATCTGTTTTTTGGTTTGGATGGTTAGGCATCTAGGTTTTTTGGTTGTTCCCCCTCAAAGGCGATGCGTTGTGGTTTAAGTGACCATTTTCTATATGGATTGCTGTAGTTTTTTGAGAATTTTATATAAATATAATATCATAATAATTTTTTATGTTTCCAATTCCATTATTATTATGTAAAATCTATATGTTATATTAGTGATGGATTTCATAAATGTTATAATGGTCAGATCACATGGACTATGTTTTTTTAATGTCATCATAGATTTCAAATGTGTTAATTTTGATGATATGTCTTGTAAAGCAATTCTAAAGAGGATTTGTAATGTTCATTTGAAGATTAATGTAACATAAAACCATTTATTTTTTCAAATTAATAATAAATGGTGTCTAATGAATTAGAAGAATATAATATAGTATTTTGGATATCAATATGCTTTAAAATAAATACTAATTTCTTACATCAATTTATTTGATATAGATACTATTTTCATTATTTTTTGTATATAATTTATCTATTTAATACCTTCCATTAATAAATTTTGATCAAATTTTCATCATTTATTGATTTTTATATTTATTACAATAAAATGAAAAAGTGGCCAAATATTTGAATTTAACTATTTTTATTTAATTAATTATTTTGGGGAAAAATATTATGAATTAAATTAATTTTTGATTTCTTTTTATATTCCTAAATATATATTTACATACAATTCATTTTTATATACCAATATCTTAATCCAACATTTGGAGGCCTAAAATACGATTACAAATCATACCCCAATATCTCTGTACAGATCAGGATATTTTGGAATTGGGATTGGTATCTCACAAATGTAGGGTCCAAAGCGGATAAAATAATTCATAAATAAACATAACATCTTATGGAACAACTTTCAAAACTATGGACGTACATTAATCAGTCTAATTCAAGGACATAAATTCATGAAAAATAAAATTTTAAAAAAGATATTATTATTTCTAGCCAAAAAATATTAGTTTTTATTCAAAAGATGATATAATTTATTTTATATTTTAGATAAATATAATTTTTTCCAAATGAGAAATCTAATATTGAAAAAACTAATAGATGAAGCATTTTTGAAATGAGATCAATAAATTGGCCTACAATGAGAAAAATATTGGGTGTTAGAATTTATAGGAGATCTTAAAGAGAGATTTAAAGGTTCCTGAATTACAATACCATCACCTTGAACTATAATTGATAATTCAACCAATTATGAAAGGGAATTATAAAAATTACAATATAGAGGATTCCATGGGCTGTGTAGATTTCCATTTTTCTTATATTTGTTTTATTTTATTTTATATTATATTTCATGTAATTTTAAATTTCATTTTTAATATCAATTCAGGGATTTTTGTTTTGAAAAGTGTTTCTCCACAAATACCAATATTCGTATACCATAAACTTCTTATTCCTGTTATTATTTTATATTTCTTATTTCTATTATATGTTTTTATTTATTTTCTTTTTTTATTATTTTAATATTTTTTGCATTATTCATTTTAATTTCATTTTCATAATCTTCTTTCTCTTCTTCCCCTTTAAAATATTATACACATGATTGTGAGTATATGACAAGTTAAGAATTATTTGGGACTAATCTGGTGATTATAATCAATAATTTTTCTTCATTATATATTTTTATTCTATATGCATTTTAAAATGGGTAGTGGAGTTACTATAATTATCTGTGGTTTAGATTCTCACTCTATAACATTTTCTCCTTGGTTCGGGAGGTGATTGTGGAGTATACTTGGTTGTTTCTAAATACATTTTTCATTCATAATTTCTATTTATTTAGGTTTACACACATAAAATAGATTGTATTCACTTAGTAGATGTGGAAAGGGTCAATGGAGGTTACCCATTCTTATTATCGGAGGATAACATCCTTTCTGATGTAAGTCAATTATGTTTCGCATTACATTGTAATTTGGAATTTCATTATAGTTTGGTTTTAGTTTTTTCATTTTTAATCTTCTTAAATATCATTATTTTAATGAAATAATACAAATAATCAAAAATTGGTATTTTAGTCTAATTATTTTATATATGAGAAAAACTGATAAAAATCATCAAGTGAGATGACCATAGTAAACCTTAATGCATCATTTAGATTATAAAATTTTATTTACAAACCTTACATTAACTGTTGTTCTAAAATTGCATCATTTTTGGGGTTCCAATTATTGATTTCAATTTTAAATATTTTAAAATTGTAGATATGTTCACATTGTTTTTATTAAAATATATTAAATTTATTTTTCTTTGTTTTGTACAAATTAGAATTATTATGAATGGTCTGAATAATCACATGTGTTACATCAATAAAAATATACAGTTGTTTAATATCTTTATTATTGAGAACCATAATAATAATTTAGAGAAATTATTGAAAAAATAACAAATACGGTTAAATGGGTATTTGAATATTTTCATTCATTGATGGAGAAACTATAAACCTAACATGTACCTGCTGTGTGAGATCATCAAGACATTGAAAACTTCTAAAATTATTGTGAATAACGACTTGATATCCCTAATGATGATGATTCATCACTATTTAAAGAATATCCATAGTTTTTCCCAATTTCATAGAAGATATCAAAAAGGATGAACAGTCACTAAATGAAAATAAACCTCTTGGTGAATTTAAAAATTAAATAAAAGAAGTCTAGGAATATACATAGAGGGTAGAAGAAGACTCGTGTTCTGATTAGAATATGGGATATGAATAATATCGATTTTGGACTAAATGGTAAATATAAGGAATTAAACAATATCGTAACATATAAATGTTAGAAGAATCATCACCTGGATACTTATTATTTCCATGGAGGTGGAGGAAAAAACACATGATATTGAATTCAAAGATGTAATGGAGGATATTGGATTTCTACATCTATCTAATAAGATCAACATCAGTAGTCACTTACCACTATAGACGTAATTGAACCAATACCAACTCATGGAGATATATATTCATTGAACTCATGCTTCTAAAATGTTATTCAATATAATTTTACAATAACAGATAATTGATTTTAGTTTTCCGATTTAATCAATTATAATAATGTCATATAAAATTACAATGAAAGAAAACTCGATTATATTGAGGAACACTTCAAGCTCTTCAAGTTTGATGTAAATTAGTTTTTTGAATCCAATGAAGAAAAATAAGTACCCGAGCTAGATGAAATCAAGATACAGGCTACACATACATAATAGGGGAATCCTGATTTACATTATTAAGGTTTATATAATGTCGATAAAAAATATATTCTAACCTTAAATTTGAAATTGAAATTTATGCACCCCATATTGAGGCAACACTGCAAAAAGTTGGATTTATTAGTAGGAACAATTAATGTTGATGATCCATTTTTTCTTTTACCCATCCATGAAATTTATACATCGTTGGGTCGAGGATGTATATCTTATAAAATATACATAGACAATTTTTCAACAATGAATAAGTTACTTGGCCTAGAAATAATAACATTTAGTGGTTCATGTACATGAAACAACACCAACCAAATATAAATGGATGATAACTGTTACATCCCTTACGGATACAATGAAAAATTATGGCCTACATGGGGTGTAATATCAAGGATTTTCCCTTGAATTGTTTCTTATGTCATTAAATATAAGTTTCTATTAATATAGAGGTATTAAGCCCCATTCCCTCTTGTATTTTTATCATAAAAGAGATTATCATTGTGCTTAATTGAGATGTTTTATAATTTAGGTGCATGATGGGTCATGGAAAACCCAAATGGATAAGGAATAGGACCAAAGCATTATGGTAAACAGAGTACTCTTTTAATGTTTATCTTTAAAACTCTCAACATTTTATTTCAAAAATAATTTATTTATATTAAAATGTAAATTAAACGGTAATGATTGGATTATTATTTATTTGACTGATCTAATAGACATGAGTTTCTTAGGTAACCTATGAATCCAATTTTTAGATTTCAAATTTTAATTAAATTAAATGAGTAAAATTAATAAATGAGTGCTTAAAATGATTAATGGATATTGAAATGAGTAGAAATGATTTAATGTAATTATTTGATTCATTAAAATGAAATATCCCTATTAGTTTTCATGATATTGATTTATGAAATTTATTTTAATTTATTTTATATATTTAGTTATTATAATGTGTGATAGTCAAAAATCAAATTCTTCATTCCCATGAGAACTTCTAAACCATGTACTACCTCATTATTATTTACCGTATTTCATCAGTGCTATTATGACATGTTATCTACCATAAAATGCATATGATATTTTCAAATATATTTCTATGTAAAACAAATTAATGTTTATTGTGGAATATTTTGAAAATACCTTATCTAAAAATAACACCTTTAAATAAATCATTTTTATCCCATAGAGACCATGAATGGCCTTTTTTTAGATTACCCATGTTTCATTCCATTATAATCCATTCCTATAATCCGCTTATTAATTAACTGATATTTTAATGTTTTAGTGTGGGGGTAATGGGTGTCATGATGTATATGATGATTTATTTTATAATAAAGTTTTTTGGGGGTTTTAAATGTTATTAATGTCATGGGTTGACATTAATTTTACTGTTTATTTTTACCCTCCAAAAATAAATAAATATAAAAGGAACCTAAAAGACCAAAACATCAAAATAAATGATTGTGATTTATGAAATAGAGATATCACTGTTATATGGTCGATGATGTTTATAATAGATAGTTATGTGATGGATTTTACTTTTATTCAAATAATTGATTTATATAAAAAAGGTTGGTTAAAAGGGAAAAAATAAAAAATTGAATTAAATCCCAAGAGGGTTCACAAATCAGTCATCATTCTTTATTTGATCAAAACCATTAATTTCATTTTGGGGGAGTTGGAGTTTATAAAATATAAAGGGAAGAGTTTAATTGAGATTTTATATTTTATATTATTCACTTTAATTTAGATTTGAACCTCCTCCTTATGCTATAATTTGTTTTCCAACCAAACATAAGCCTCTGAGTTATTACAATAATAATTTCAAGAATTCTTGATTTCTATTATTATTTTCATTACAATGTGGATAAAATTATTCCATTTCAAATATATGCATATGGAAAATTCACCCTTGATATGAGAATAAATCTATTTATATTAATATCATGAGTGATAAGTGAAAATATTTAAAAAAAAGTTAAATCATTATTTTACATGTTTAAAAATAATGAATTATAAAACATGAATGGACTAATTGAGAAGTACCATCATTTTCAAATGGATGAAATTAAAATATATATTTTGGTTTTTTTTTGTAAATTCTGAAATTAAATTTATATTTTATGTGGATTTTTTTTTAAAAAATTTGACATTGATATTTTTTATTTTATTCATTGTTATTTGAATATTGGTAACAGTCATGCCCGATGATTTTCATTGATGAGATTTTATTCATGAGTACATGAAAGAAATATTTATCTTTGAATTGGTTGATTTAATATTTCCTTCATTTTTCATATTAATTTTTATTATTTTATACCTTAAAATAAAATAATTGGATCTAAATGTTTACATTTTTTTTGGTGTTTTGGGCTTAATTATTGAATGGAAAAATATTGGAATTTAACTATTTTTAATTTATTTTAGTATATTGACCATAAAATTTTATACCGTAATTAATTTATTATATTTATCATGTATGTAGTAAATATGACATGTAATTAATATCATTATTATTAAGCAAAAGTTGAATATAACATTTTGAGGCCCAAAATATTCTCACAAATAAAGCAACAACATCTATAAAAAAATATGGATACTTTTATTATTGAGACCATATGTCAGATATGGATGGTCCAAAAGGGACAAAATTCTACATGGAAAAATTTTAAATTTGGAGGAAAAACGTTCAAAACTATGGACAAACATAATTTGTCTAATTTTAATGCCATAAATGCATTGCGAAATTATATTTTAAAAATTAAAATATTCTTCATGGCTAGAATCAAATTTCATTGTTAATGGGAAATAATATTTTATACAAATTTCATATAAAGGTTTAATTTTGTATTAAAACTAAAAAGATATAGTATAACAAAATTCAAGAGAAAACCATTCCTGAATTCAGTTACTAAATGGTCCTTCAATGAGAAATAATTAAATGGATTGAATTTGGAGGAGATAATAAATGAAGATATGGAATATCATTAATTTTTATGATTCCAAATTGGCCTATATAAGATAGAATTACCCCATGTTGACAGGGATTTCTACACTAGCTGATTGAGAGGAAGAAAATTTATATGACCCTCCACATTATTGTATTTGTTTTATTTTAAATTATTTATATTATTAACTTTTCATGTAATTAAATAATTATTTTCAAACAAAAATTTGTACATTTTTATTTAACAAACGGTATATCCACCATCCCCAATTTTATTCTTCCTCTCAAATCATATTCATCTAAAAAAATTACCTTTATGCTTTTTATTTTAATATTTTACTTCATTTATTTTATTTTAGTCTTTATCTCTTACTCATTATTATTATATTTTTTCATCTTCTATATATCCTTCCAACATGAACTCTTATACTCATTATTATGTATTACGAACCCGAGGAATATCATTGGAGAGGAATCAAGTGGTTGGAGCCAAGAACATGTTTTATTGTATTTTTATTTAATAAATTGATGAATTACATTTGGTGGAATCTTTATTATTGTTCTATATGGTTTATGTTCTCACTCTACAACCATTATACCTCGGTTGAGAATGTTAATATATATTGTTATTTGTAGTTTATATGTTCATTAATAACTTTGATATATGAACGCTTGAAATCATATTACAGAGTTTTTTATCTATGTATACTTAAAATGAGTCAATAAAGATATTCCCTGTAAATTCTATCAGGAGAAAATACTTCATTCCCTAACATTAATTTGTTAATCATTAGATGGTAATTTGGAATTCAATGATACTTTCACATGAAATTATCATTTTGTTTAATTTAAT
Source organism: Viscum album (assembly GCA_963277665.1). Taxonomy (NCBI): domain Eukaryota; kingdom Viridiplantae; phylum Streptophyta; class Magnoliopsida; order Santalales; family Viscaceae; genus Viscum; species Viscum album. The sequence continues at coordinate 639,965,223 of OY728126.1, read as the reverse complement.
AAATATTCATGATTTTACAAAATAATAGAAACTAAGAAAATGATGTATTTTAGGTGAATTATGTTATATAGATTAAAAAATGATAAATATATTCATGTAAAACGACCCTAGTCTGCCACTATGTTGCATTAGGAAAATAATATTTCTTTTTACGCACCCTACGAAAGGTTTGTTTCATGATTTAAAATTTGGATTTATATGGATTGATTTAAATAAATATTTAAATTTAAGATTTAAATTTTTTCATATGGATGGGAATTAGGAAATAGATTAAAAATAATTGGTAGGTTCATAGTTATTATATGTGGTTTGGAAAACGTGTGAGGATTTTGATTGAGGAACCTTTCCTTAATTGATTGTATTAAATCATATTCTTGGAATTTTTGTATAGATTTATTTTGGAGTAAAATTATGGCTGAAAATGAGGATTGTTTCGTTCAAGGGTATTGACGGTCAAATGCATGATTTATTTCATCAATATTATTATTTCTAATATGATTTTTATTTGGATATTTTTATCACGTCTATTATATTATATAATGGTAAAATAGATAGATAATAAAATGTTTTTATGCATTTTACATTGTACACTGTGTATTCACTATCTAGTGCCCTAGAATATTACCAATGATCTGGTGATGGTGATATATAGTGCTCATTGATTTAGAAGGGTTCTAAATGTGATGTTCTAGTTTTTTTCGTGGCCCCCAAAAAAGAGATTCAACCGATGAAATATATTCAAGGATTTTTAATGTTAGAACCAGGTGTATTTCCCATCATATTTTGATACCATAAAAAAGTATTTAGATGATCTCATTTTAAGTCATTTATATACCCACTTTCATTTGATTTATTTAGATGGATCCATTACTTGAATATCCTTCTTTATTTATTTTTGTTTATTTCATTGTGTAAATGCATTCTTTTTTCACTTTAGTAGTGTTTTTATCTCACATCATTTATTTTTTGGAAATAATATTTTGTGGTGCTAATCTTTCTAGATTTATGAGATGTATTTTATTGAATGGTTACATGGAAAATGATTTTGAATGTGTAAATGTATGTAATATCAATTTTTAATAATTTATTATTGTTTTATCATTCCATGGATTTCAATATTTTGATAAAAAAATATTAGATCTCCACAATCATACTCTACGATTGGGGATGTTTCAAAAAATTATTACAACTTGTTATTTTTCTCTATACATGAATGTAGAAAACCAATTTTCCTATTTATATTAAAAAACATTAATTAAATATTTTTTGAAAAAGAAATTCCATAAAATGTTTGATGAAATTAATTTGTCCTTGTTTAAATAGATACATGAATACATAATTTGGTTTTTATAATCCTATTTGTTTTTTCTAAAATCCCATGCAGTTGCCCAATTATATTTAGTGTATGGATTATCTGGTGATGACTGATATAGTGTTGAGGTGAGTCATATTGGGCCACATGGAGATAGATTGATTCGGGTTCAGTGTATGTTTTGTTTGTTTTGATGATATTGATGGTTTATACATGTTAGAAAAACATATCTTTTTATTCAATATATATGTGAATTTGTTACTTATGTTAAGTTTATCTATTTATTCAATTTAGGGTAATCAAGTATAACACCCCGAAATATCAAAAATTGAAGAAAAAGTTCAAAAGTGTGAAAGACTTTCAACACTATGCATTAACCAACTATGAAGTATTATTATTTAACTGTGAACATATATAAATAAATATATAAAATTGAGTCAAAATACATCATTTATACTTTTCTATTACTTTTTTAAATAAAAAAACATTCTTTTTCAAATAAATTCATATTTTGTTATATTGTATGTTTAAGGATTTTTTTACATTTCTAACATTACGTTTTTTATATTGAGTATGATAAATATCGTAAACACCAAGAAATATTATTTTGAATATTATTTTTATAATAATAATCAAGCTAAATATGATTTATATCATACTCACCGACCAAAGTTTATGTCACTAATGACAATAACGATTTTCATCATACATACCGATTAGTATCATACTGACTAAATAAATCATATTCAGTGTATTAACATAAATCATCATATTCATTTACTCTTCACATAATTTTTTATATCAGAAGATACATATTCTTTTCATACCCACTTTATCATTTCCATGAAATAGTGTACTATTGAAAATGAATATTTAAAAAAATGATTTCATGTATTCTATTTTAATATTCATTATAAAATGATGATGTGGATTTTGTTATATGATGAATGTTAGGGTGCTGTTTGTCCATGTCTCTTAGAGTTTTTAGGATGAAATCATACTTTTGAGGTTAAAATATGACCATTGGATGAGGCCTAAAAATACAAGGTCATTGGAATGAGAAAATAATTTTGATGAATTTGATAAATCCTTAGAGAGATTTTCCAAATATCGTATTCATTTGATAAACCCTGATGTTATATTCTATACAGATCATTCTATATACTTGTGACCATTAAGAGTTAATTTATTTTCATAGTGATGAACCAATCATTAGGGATTATGATTGAGGGCTTCTTAGGGTATTAAGATAGGTGCGCTTATCATTTGTGGATAATTGTCTATTGAGGATGGGAATATATAGGTTATGATTATCTTATTAATCATAAGCATGTGGGGATGGAAATACTGAAGCAGATAATCATATCGAGGGATTACCCCGGTGTGGGTATGAAAGTATTTCAGGAATATATAAATCAAGGTACCACTATCCAATGTTATTGGATACCCTTCTATTTGGGTTAAAATAATTGTAATGTTTTACATTTCAGATGAATTGTAATTGAAATTTAATTTTATTTGTTATTCCTCTATCTAATATATTAATTTATTATGGTATCCAATATGATTATGATACATAATTAATATTATGATTGTTATATTTTTCTGTATATGATTATTTGAATTACTCTTAATGATTATATATGATTTATGATTGAATCACTATTTTGTTTTTCACTTCTTATTGTTACCATTGTGATTACAATCTACTACATGATTAATGTGTTTTTTTTCAAGATTAAGATTAACCTATAGAATACATCAATGGAATCAACCTAATTATAATTACTATATTATTAGACTGAGGTAAAGTCCATGTAATTGTTTTAAAAACATTAAGATGTTTTTTGAATTTAATTAAATGAAATTATTTTAAACTAAATCGTTTTAAAGGACTAAAAATGAATGTTGTTAAACATATAATTCACCCCCTCTTGTATTATTCCATTTTCATATAAACTATGATCCAATATATATATATATATATATTGGGCACATATCCATTATATATATATCAAGAAGCCATATATTTATAATGTATTTTATGAAATTTTTAATTTAGAAAATAATTGTAAATTCATTTGGATATAAAATAGATATTTTCTTTAAACTCCTTGAGTAAAATGTATTATTAACGCGATTAATTAAGATTATCCCAATTGATAAATTAATATTATCATATAAAAAGACTATATATTTAATATAATTAATTAACATTATTTTAAACATATTTCTTATAAAATATGATAATAAGGAAAGTTTTGCTTTCAAAAAATAACATTTCCATCGAAAATGATTGTTATTATATTTTGAGTGTGGATATTATAATTAATTTATTCTATTTTTAAAATTTATTTGGTAAAATTAATTCCATATTTAAACCAAAATTTTTAATTATTTTAATTATTTTTTAATAGTTTCCTAAAATCATTAATTTTACAAATGAATATTGAAGATTATATATTTAATTTTAAAATTTATTCTCCTTAAATGTTTTTAGAAAACTCAAATTATAATTTAGATGATGTTTAACGCAATATTAGTTATTTTTTAATAAAAATAATCCTTTAAATTTATTTATAATTGAAATTACATTATTTATTTGTATGAATTGTTTTTCTAACAAAAAAGTCATTTTAATGGAAAAAAATCATCGGTTTTTGCGGTTTTATTTTTAAATAATATTATATATAATTTATGAATTGAATTTGATAAATATTATTATATTCATTTAATAATCATAATTAATTTAATTTAATATTGGTAAATTAATCTCTGGTCATTATGAATATTAATGTAGTAGATATTTGTTAGTGCATTACCGTTAAAGAAGTAAAATAGGGTTAAAACTATAGGGTAATGATTTAAAATCACTGTAAAACATTCCAATATGATATTGTATCTATTTCTAACAATATATAATTATATAGAGTTAAATAAATTATTTTAAAATATTCTTTTGAATTTGGGAAGCAAATATCGAATTTATAATTAAATTTTATATTTTAATAAAATTAAAATCAATTTTTGAATAACTAAATATAATGGCATGGTAGGAATATTCAATAAATTTTATACTTGATAAAAAAGTCTATAAATATTATAAATATTTATTTTACATAATAATTCATAAATATCTATTAATTACGTGATTCCATGGCTAATGTATTTTTATGTATAAAACATGTATTTTTCCAACAATTATTCTTCATGGGCATGGTGTTCTTATATTTAAAGTAGTTATATTCATCTTCATCATATAACTGGATAAATTTGATTCTATGTGTTTAATATTTAGGTAAATTTGTTTATAATTTCTTTTATATTTTTTGCTATATTATTATGTTATCATGATAAAAATTTATGTTATCGTGATGATGTTTACTATGAATTTATAATAATTTAACTATAAGATAATTTTTAAAATGTATCTAACAAATGCCAAAATATAATTGGTTAATCAAATTATATCCTATAACTACATATATTCCAAGGAGGGGTTCAATGTTTCCAAGCTAAATGATTATGATATATATATATGTATATGTATACATGTTATTTAATGTTTCATGTAATTCTTTGTATTCTCTTTCCCTCACTTATAAAAGGGAAAATATATTCCCCCCTTCCACACACATTATAAGAACCAAATATCATCTAATATCCAAAATATAGCTTACCAACATCCATTACCACATATATGAGTGCCTAGAATGATCATAAAACTATCTTAAGAAGTATTTTAATATAAATATAATGTGTTTTCATGAAGAAGGTGTATATTTATTAACTGATAATTTCATTTTATTACATCATATACCTCAATAAAATTTAATTCATCCACTATGAAATAATAACATCAGTATATTACTTGTAATAAAATATTTTTATGTTGTTTTCATATCACATCTCTATATATTAATCTACATAATATGAAATTAAACATCGTTTCTGTGTTCTGAAGAATTTTTCCTCGCATACTGATGTAATTTATATTCCTTCTCTAAAAATATTTTCTAGATATAATGATGTAGTAAATACATAAATACAATATTCAAATGATAATTATATTTTTAAAACATCACTATATCATTTATTTTATCCTATTTTAATCCATTTAAAAATAATAAAGTCATTCATGCGTACATGTGGATTTCCACCCCTACAAATCGATGGGATTTATTTTTTCTCACCACATAAAACGACTAGTATTTATAAGAGTATTTAACAAAATAATATGAAGTTCATAATATTATAATAATTATTTATGGATAAAATGATATTATACTTCTTTTAGAAAGTCGTCTTGAAAAAAATGAAAATTTAACTCATGCATATGTATTATTTACCGTCTCCATGGTTGTATTATAATACAATTTTTTAAACATTTTTATAGTTTATTTCAATTGAATAAGTAATTTTTATAAATACTAATAAATTTATTATTATTATTCTTGATCTGATTGATAATTTTCACCATTACCATAGTCATCATACCGATGTCATTTTGTATATATGACCTGAATATCATCATGTCATCAGACATGACCATAATTGATTAAGTAAATAAATATAAAATGGTAATAAATAAATAAAATGATTAATAATCATTAAAAATATAGATTATAAAATTAAATAATTTACATTTACATATTATTTTAAAAGATAAATAATGTACATCATGAGTTGGACTTTAGGTATGTGATTTCACATCTTAGTACCCTTTCATTGAGACAAAATCTATTTAAACATAATGTTTTATTTTTTTCTAAAATAAGTGACCTTATGTTTTTATTTTGTCACTAATATACTTAAAACTGATGGGTCTGAAAATTATTTCATGGGTTTTCCTTCAATTATTCATTGGATTAAAATTTCAAAATTAGTAAGGGATACATTACCGTTATACCATGTTCAAAATATTCAAAATACATATTTTATAAATATGTTTCATACATATTAATTTTAATAGATATATTTTTTCTATGTATTTATAAATAAATGAATGAATTATAAAAGAAATTGATGACAAATGTTTTACAAAATTTTACAGTTTTTCAAAATTATTCTTTTCATGAATTGTATATAGAATATTTTTTCATTATTTATAAATAGAAAAATAAATGTTATATTTTAACATATATAACCATAATAGATTATAGATCCACTATAAAAATTAATTTATATTAGGAATAGTATTTAAATAGCCATGTTTTATTGAAATAAACAATATTATTACCTTTGGTTTGGGAAATTTATTTTTGTACTATGTGTTTTAAGGTAATGATATATATAAATATATGAATATGATTTTATTATTTTTTGAAAAGTATTTTATTTTTCTTTTTTTGATGTTAAGAAAAGATTCTATGTTCATTATGTAAGTAATTATCCTTGTACATATTTTATTATTTGATGATCCTACATTATCTCTAAAATTCCATGTTTAATGATTATGTTCTCTAGATATTTATATTTGTGGTCGAATGTATTATTAATACCTCATATATGTGAGATTATATGGGTGATATTAAGATGGTGTCCCAATTAACCAACATGGAATTTATTTATTTGTAACAATTTTCAAAGGAAATCATTTCGTCTAAAATTGTAGCATAATGATATTTTGTATCAATGTATTGATGTTGGCTTCTTATGATAATAAGGTATGATTTGAAGAAACAAAATACTCTAGTTCTATAGTTTTATAAAAAAACCCTCGAGATTTTCATTTATAACAATTTTTTTCCTAATGAATAATTTTAATGAAAGAATATGGTTACTAAAATTAATTTCATATTTTAGTAAATGATTGATTGTGAAAAAAATTATTATTTTAATAGAAAATTGATTTTTATAATCATATTTATTTAAAATTGAATAATACTTATCGTAATTCATTTTTATGGACCTTCTCGAAATTTTTATTCTCACCCAATGTTTTCAGATATTTTTCACATGGACTATGTATTATTAGGAACTAGAAAAAGTTATATACTTCTATATTGTGGGTTCAATATTAAAGGATAAAGTATTTTTAACAGTACAAAAAGTTAAAATTATGTGACATATTTTTTGGGAAACTGGATATTGAGGTGAATTGTATCCTTTTTTAAAGAAGGATTCAATATATTTTCATTATTAATAATATTATAAATCTATAAAAAATAATTAGTCTCAAAATTAATTATTGTTAAACAGTTGTTATAAATAATGTTACTCAGGTTAAAAATGATAAAGTTCCTATAGATTTTATCCAATGGGAGCCATAAATAACATTAGAAGATAATATGGTATTATGGATGATATTTTATCAGTTTCAAATACCATAAAATTTCACTAAATACTTGGATTAACATTAATTTAATGGAATATATACACATTTTAATTTTCTATGTAATGGTATTTTTAGATGATGATGGCTAATTTTTTTGGAATTTATTGAAATATAACTGTTGTTGTCGTTTTTATATTTGTAAAATAATTATTTAAGGAACAAATTTTTTTATTATTTATAGAGATATATTTGTTGTTATTGATAACCTTTAGGGTTAATATGACATTTTTTGTTGAAATAATTATGGGTAATTCTGATAAATTTATATTCAATTATAGAAACATTAGTATTATTGTTTAGAGAACAATGAGATTAAAAAATAATTTGGATACTATGTGATTAGAATTATTTTTAAAGATTATCAGTCTAATTGGAAAATTATATGATAGATGTAAAAAAATTCATATATAATAGAGGATTATTAAATAAATTATGGTTTACTTTTCTTTTGTAACTATATTTGATGTTATTTTAGATATATGTAGATTAAATTTCCTTTTGGAAATGATTATCATATATTGATGATTATATAATTATGGACTATATATTTTATGTGTTAGATGATAGGGAAAATATTTTCATTTATAGATAAATGATATGTTTATATTTGAATGATTTATGATAAAATAATAATAATTCTATAGATTCAATTTTGGTCAGGAATATTTTGAAGAGCTATAAGGATACCTTTTTATAGAATGTCTTAGGTTAAAATATGGTTTTTAATATTAAATTTTTGTAGTTCTTAATGTATTTTATATTAATTTCAGATATTATCAGAGATTTTGTTAACAAACATGGTTTTGGTTCATTGGTTAAATACTAATTAAATTAAAAAAATTGGATAATAGGATATATTATATATTAATATTAGTTCATTATGAATGAAAACTACATCTTGAATACTCATAATTTGAAATAATGAATGAAATTATCATTGAAATTGGTTAAATGATAAAAATGTATTTTTATAGTAAGTATAATTTATTATATTGTTTGTATAGATGGTAAATGAATTCTTTTACACTAGGAAAATGGTCAAGAAATAAAAATTTATCATATTACATTCTTTTATGATGAATAGATAGTCTTTTCACACATCATTTTATTACGATTTTATGATAAATAACTTTCACATTATCAATCATTTTATTATGAAAAATATTCGTTTTTACATATATAATAATATGGAAAAAAATTTCATTAATGAACACATTATCACATCCCACTATTGTAATACTATTTGAAAATCTAGTTATGTTTTATTCTATATGATCCTTATATATAATTTTCTTTTTTTGAATGTATATTTTATTGACCATTTTAAATATGTGGTCGATCAAAATTGGTTTCTTAGACTATTAAACCCTTTATTAAAAACATATATAATAAATGTATAGGATACAATTTAATTATGGGTGTGAATTTAATACCGTAAAATTTGAAAGTAACAACACTATGTTGGACAATATACTAGATACCCCACCCTAATGCTAAATATTTCGAAGAAAGTATCATTTAAATATTAAAATTATATATATATATGGATACTGGACATTAAAAAATTATATATATATTAGATATATATCCTTTTTTAATTTTTTTATATTATGATAAAATCATTTTAGGTTAAAACAGATCTCCTCACGAAAACTTTTTTTTATGTGCACAGTATAATTTCTCATAATAGGTTAAAATATTATTTAGTGATAAGTGATTGTAATTAAAAATTATTATTATATATATTCATTAAAAGTAATTAAAATTATTATATTTATGGTTACTATTAAAGGATTGAGAATAAGGAAATTGTTTCCTTGGCAATTACATTTTATTCAAATATTACTTTTTTAACATTTTGTTCTTTTATATTGTAAATAATTTATGACACATTAATTAAAAAATTATAAATTTAAATTAATTTTACAATTAAATATGTAAATATTATAATAGGATGAATTTTAAATAAATCTATAAAAAGATTTATTATTCGAATGAATATTAAAAATAAAGACTTTTATTAAAAACTATATTTTCATTTATAGTATTTATGATTTCAATTTATATTATTAATAAGACTAGAAATTTACATTGTTTATTAATATTAATTATAATCTAATATAAATCTTATGAATTAAAATTATACTCTATTTTGGTATGAATTTTTTATACTTGAAATGAGATTTATCTTGAATAACTATTTGTAGTGGTTTTTGCAGTTTTAATTTTAAAATAAATTATACCACATATATGAATTTAATTTTATACATTTATTTATATATTTGGTGTATTGAAAAATAATTTATTTTAAAATGGTCAACATAATTTTACTTTATTATGAATGGTAATCGTAAAAAATATTTCTCTACAGGGTATGGGTAATATATGTAAAACTAGGATAAAACTATTCGGTGATGCATTAAAATCATTGTAACAATTTTTATAATCATTTTTTATGAGTTTTTATTTAATATATATATTTATGATTAGTCATTTTTTTTTATTTTCAAATATTATTTGTTGAATTTTTGAACACTAGATTCAATTTTTTAAATAATTGTTCATTTTAATTAAAATACAAATTATTTTTGGGCCTTTTCATTTAATCAAATGGTTGTGAGAGTATATTTTATTTTTAATGATATATAATTTTAAAATACTTCATATTTATATTATTTTAACATAAAATTTTTTGAAAAAAATATTTTCTCTAGTGGAATGTTAATGTATTTTTACGCTTCAGTTATGTATTTTTCTAAAAACTATGTTCCAAATTTTTTTATTATTTTAAAATTCAATTATTCCACCTTCAAAATTGGATCATGATAAAATAATTTTGGAAATTTTAATTATAATGTACATAATAATTATATGTAAAATTTACTTTTAAGTAATATAATTAATTTATTAGGGTAAAATGTTAAGTTATCACGGTTAATGATAAAATGAGTTTAATGTTATTTAAGAAAGATATAAGGCATAAAAGATATTCAACACACGCATAAAAGTTACTGGTAGAGTAAAAATAAATATTGTCTTATTTTATATATTATTTTTCAGTGCCTTGGTTCCACATGACATTAATATGATATATATTGGTGTGTGTGTGTGTTGTTAAATATTTTATATAATTATATGTGTGTATTTTCCAGCGTTTATAAAAGGGAATATCCCTCACTTATTCACGCATTTTGAGGACTATAGATCATCAAATATCAAATAAAATTAATTCATAATATACAATACCATATAATATATTCCCTTGTTTGACATAAAAATAAATCATGTAAGGCCTAATATATAACCCTTGAGATGTTGTTTAAATGATATGTATACTTCTTAGTGGATAATTTTCATTTTATTTCTTATTACAACACATTACAACAGTATTTAGCAATAATGAAAAAATAAATAATTAACATAATTATACTAAGGTGTTATTATATTAATTTAATAACCTATATCCGTCTATTCTTACATAAAATTTGAAATAAAACCAAAATTTGTGTGTATGAAAGACTACCTCCTTAGGAAAAGAAAAATGTTCTTCCATCACCACCTCTCACGAATAGAGGTAATTATGTATTGAAAATATAAATATGATATTAATGAAATAAATATAACTCTATAAAGATAAGATATCATTTATTTTAATACCGTTACATCCATTTAAACACTATAATGTTATAGGTGTTTATATGTGTATTACAACATCCATGAAGGGATGTGATTCATTTTTCAACACTATATCACAATAATTTTATATATTATTTTATTCAAAACATTATAATATATTTATAATATAATACTCATTTTGGAATTCTAAAATGTAACTTACCAAATTTCATTAATTAATTATAAAAAATGACATTGTTACTCATGCATACATATAGCCTAACATCTATCTGATTTTAATGTAATTAATTTCTTATTCATAATGAACGGATGGTTTTAATTTCAAAAGTAATGTACAAAAATTGTAATTATTTCTTCATTATTATTCAGTAAATTTTATAACAATTACCACTTTCGATAGTCAAACTATCAAATATATTTTTGTCACAAGAGCTCAATAATGTCAAAATAGGTGATGTGAACATAATTTATTATGTAATTTAATATAAAATCATATTAAATTAAATAAAAGAATTAATAAATCTGATAAATATTATTAATAAATTATGTAATTAACATAATTTTGTTAATTTGGAATATAATTAATGTACATGATGAGTAAGACATGAGGTAATAAATTTATAAACTTAATTCACTTTATTTGATACATATTATATTTTCACCACATGTTTTATTTATTATGATATATAAAATTATTTATGGGTGTGTTTTATCATTAATATCTAAAAATTTATGTGATTATAAATTCGGTCATGTAATTTCCTTCAATATTTCTTTTTTAAACGTTAACCTATCATGAAAAACATGTTACATTTAATCCAAGTTTTAAATATTTTAAATATTTATTTTCAAAATCATCTTATTCAATGTACATATTCCAAAAAATCATGTTTATATGTATTTTATGGCCATAAGTTAATTATAAAGTATATTTTGCGACTATTTTGAAATTCTTTCAAAGGTGTTCAAAAGGAATATTTTGATGTATTTTATTCGGAACATTTGGAAATTCCACATAATAGGAAAAAGGAATGTTCTTTTTTAACACCTAAATCAATGATATTATTTCCCACATTCATTAATATTATTTGATATTTTGATTAATTAATAATATACCATGTTTTACTCAATTTAAAACCATATTTCCCTTTTATCAGGTAATTTATTCTTTACAATTGGGTTTTATTGGAAATGAGAATATAAATATCTATAATTCACTTATTATATGTTAACAATTTTATATTCGTTAGTTTCATTTTGGAAATGATATATTTTTGTGATTTATGCACGGTATTTTCCATAGACATATTTTTGGAATTGTTGGGCCTGGTATAACTATCCAATAAAATATGTAAACACTTTTCCTCTATGATTTTATGTTGGATGTTGACTATATTTGTTACTCCAATTATTAGAGTGATTTTATATAGAAATTAAGATGATATTTCAAGGAAAATACATTAATTATATATAATTCCACTAATTTTCATTGAAATCATTTTACTTCCAAATTCATGGTAATGATCATTTTTAAAATGATTCCTTTTACAATTTAGGGGTAAAATATTCTTTTTGACAAAATATTTTTTAGAGTCTATCTTTTTTTATATGAAAAAATATAAGATTATTATATTTCCTCTATGATTTCTACTAACATGTTTTACTGGAAAATATTTGAAGTAATGCTGATTTCTTATGAAAAAAAAATCATTTGTCCTCATTGTGAAAATTTTAGTGAAAAAATATGTTTTACAACCCAATAGTTGAAAAATGACCCAATAAGTATATTTAACCCTTTTTATATGAAGCATTCTATGATTTATTTCTCATCCCATGTTTAAAATTTTATTCATAGGGCTTACCGATATGTAGGAAATATATATAGGTCTATGATTCTGTTATGTGGATTCCAAACTAATTAGAAGAACCTCTTTTATCAATGAGATAGCTTAAATTTAAGGATGAAATGGTTGTGTTAAAATGGTATTTGAGATGAATATTAAACATTTAATTTTAAGGGTTTAATATTTAAGTGATTTTAAATTTTTTCTAAAATAATAAACTGAAAATATCCATTATATTTAATAATTTGAAATCATTATTTTGTGTCTATGCATTTAAATGGGATCTTGTTCTTATATAGATAATTTCCTTCCAGCATAGTGATGGACTGGGTAAGATGGGATATTTTTTCAGCCAAGGTTTATTCATTATAAATAGTGTGTGAGCTTAGGATTATTAGAGGCCTATATTTCAAGGTGTCCCCTTATTATCTGTCATTTTATATATTATAGATATATTCATGTAATAACATGAGATTTAGGTGTTGGGAAATTATTTACTGGTCATTTCCACCCATATCCATATATTACTAGAGTTATTTAGACTTTTATCTTGGATTTGATATTTTTTTCTATTATTTTGATGCATCATGGATTCATATTATTTTTATTGTGATCAATATTGAGTGTCTAGATTATTTTTGTGGATCCATGTGATTTTTTGAGGAAACTGTAGGGTGATAATACAAATTCTTCCCCACACAAATTGGAAACTATTTAGAGCCCATTCGGATTGATTCATTGTCCATTATTAAATTTACTACTAGATATATGTATGGTTTTACAATATATTTGGGAAAAATATTCACATTTATATGTCTCCACATGATTTTATTGGTCGGATCACACGATTCCTAAATTGATTAAAATGATTATTAACATTGGAATGACAGAAATTAATCATGGTTTATATATAACTTATATTAGTTGGGAAACATTTAATTGGTGTTGTGTTCCTAGATAATGCAACAAGTGTTTTAAAATTATTGAGTTTTTTTAATATTTATTATTGGGTGGAAAAGTTGATCTGATGATTTAAATAGATCAATTAAGATAGTATTGATATATAATGAATGACTATTTAGTTATTATAATTTGTTAAAATATTATTCATCCTCTAAATTATGAATTGAAATATCTTTTAATTGTAATAGAGAACTTTTTAATGTGTTTTGGTTTTGGGAAACTAGGTGTTATAGACTTCTCTCAAAGTGATAGATTAATTTATTAATTTCTGAAGATTATTTTAAAAAAAATTAATTTATATACAATATTTTAATGTAGTTTTACACCCCATAATGATTTTTTAAATTTATTTTATTTAGTGATTTGGAAACATATTTGGATAATTTTAATATTCAAGTGGAATTAGTTTTATGGTAATTTGAAGGTTTTAATATATGATTGTGATTTTTTAAATGAGATTCTCTGTACATATAATATAAGGTATATTATCGGAAATTTTTTAAGGGTTCTTACAAGTGAAATGGAATTTGATTCTAATGGGAGATGTACTATTTTAAGGAAGATATGACTTTGAGAGTTTATTATAGAACTACTCTTCAATATAGTGCGGTTTAATAAAAAATTATTTTTAAAAATTATTGGGTTGTATATTTTACATTGGTGGTATTTTTGTATTTTCTGTTCCCTGGGGTGTAGTGGGACTCTTAGAATTGGATTTGAAACATGAAGTGGAAAATTTAATGTTTTTTTTATATGTACCTCTAAGAATAATCATGAGAGAAAGTGATTGTTGTACACCTACAACAATCCATAGGGTAAATCATTTTTTATGATTTTTTTTATTTATAGACTCTTCCCAAAATATGAATGGATCGATGAATCTACAAAAAAAAATTCTATTGGATTTATTTAGTAAAAAAATTTCATTATGCGATGATCAAATATATTTTTTAAAAATGAAGTGGTGTGCATAATTTTGAAATAACGTATGTTGAGTTTTCACACATATTCTTGGATGATGATATATTTTAATATTGTGGTTGTTTATTTAAAATGAGAAAGGTCCTTAAGTTGATTTCTATTGTAATCCACCCTTTTATATATAATGGATCATTATTTTCGTGGTGTTTATTATGGTGGGTTTTTTATACCTTGAAGTTTTTTTTAGTATATTTTTAAATGAATTATATAGATAATTATAAATGGAATTGTAAAGGTAAATCCAATGGTGTGTGTTTTGAGTTCATAGGAATGAAATGACACCAGTAGAGATTATACGTTGTCATGTATTAGTTTTTAACTTATTAGATTCGCTTGTTGACAATGTACAATGTATAAGGTAATGAATCACCACTTTCAACTCAGTTTTATTATATATATTGTTGAATAATATGTCATTTATTATTGATTAATGTTTTTGTATGAGGTAAATTTTAACATTTTTAGTGATTTGTGGTGTAGTAGATTTTGATTAATTTTATTGTGATTGTTTGGTTATTTCCTAATTTTTGGTTCATTTATATGGATTTTGGGTTTTTTTACTTGATAAGTATACCCCGATTTCATAATATTTTATTTTAGCTAGAATAATCTCATTTTCAGTTTTTTTTATTTTTGGAATAATATACTTCTCAATGATTCTTTGTTTATTGATGAGGATTCCATTATTTATATAGCTTTATAGTAATTATAAATTGTTGAAGACAGTTGATGATTATGTAATGTTATTAGGATGTATGTGATTTCTTGATGTTTTGTTATCTATACACCAACATAGGCATTCACGACCATCCCATCACTTTTTTGAGTATTTGTATTTTTTTATTTAATTCCCTAAAAATTTTTCAATGAATTTTATTGGAGGAAACTTAAATAGTTGGTAATATTGTGACACACTGAGATCATAATTTTTATTTTATATTTATTTTTGTGTAATTTAATTATATAGAAGTTTTGGGATTTGGTTTTAGAATTTTTAATGGTATATATTTTCTGTATGGTAAAGACATTTTTAGGGGAGACATGTGGGTTTTTATAAATATCTTTTCAATCATAAGAGTGTTATTTTGAAAGGTAGAACATTTTATGGTAAATCATGCTTCTAATCTATTAAGGTTCCTATTACTAATTTTGTTTCAATCATATATTTTTCTAAACAATATTTCCAAAAAATGTGAGAATCCATAAATAACATAAAAATGAAATTTCATCCTTTACCTCTTCAATTTTAATCTAGATCTTCCCAGTTTGTAAACAATTAAATTTTTTCACGGTTATGTACATAAGGAGGAGATCATACCCACCTCAATTATCCCTGTTGTGTCACTCTTCCATCGATTTCAATGATCCCAGAATTTTAAATCTATACCCTACCATTACTATCCTCTTCTACAAATACCTCCTCTAATTTTCTCTTGGTTTTATTTCATCCCATGCATTCATCATGATTTTATGGTTAGATTTAGGGTTCCTGGTGGTCTATATGTGGGTGTCATGATTATTGGGGATTGTTAGGGAGGACCCTTCACTTTATTGTTCACCCCTCAACAATTTAGTTGAAATGAAAATCTTGTGATTGCTTTTTTTCTTTGATATAATTATCTATTTTTTAAATTCCATTAATATTAATTTAATTTCATTATTGAGGGAATTTAATACCATTATTATTAAATTAATCATATAAGTGGTTTTAGTAGTGGAGGTAATAAATGGTTTAGTAGTTAGATCGCAATGAAAAAATGTTTTTATATTTTTTGGCATTATAAAGAATGATTTTTTATTGGCATTCTTTTCAAAATAAATATATGTTTTATTTTTAATATGAATTTATCCCTATTTTGGTATTCAAATTTGAGAAGTGAGGTTTTAAAATCATTTGTTAAATATAATATATTTTCATGAAATTTTAAATTATTTAAATAAAATGTTAATTTATTTCCTCATGTGATTATAATATTTGAATTCAATTTTATATATTTAATTAAAATTTTGAATTGTGTTTTCAAATGGAGGAAAGTGGTCGGGCAGCCTAAACTGGTCCTGAATGAATTGAATAATTATAAATTTTAATAGAAATTTATCTAAAAATGTAGATGCCCTTGATTAATACCACCTTATTTTATTTATTGATATATATAAATGACCATGGAATGGAATAAGATTATATTTGTTATATTTGAGTATCCGTTTTCAGGTAAATGGAGTTGTTTTGTGGTGGTGGTGTTGGATTAGAAATATGGTACTTATTCATTATTTATTGGTGATCATGTGATGGTCATTTTGGATTACTTTTTTTCTCACCTATATTGTGATATATCATTATAGATTTCATATCTAACAAATATTTTGGATGAATGTTACACTATTGTGGTTTTTACTCCCAAGGTAATACCCCATGAGAGTTACACCCTAATAGGGGTGTTGATATGACTTACTCGATGACATTAATGTGTAAATTATGGGATGATTAAATTCCTCATAAGGTTACATTATTGGTTCAGAATAGAAGAATAAATATCTAGTATCATCAATATTAGAAATCAATATGTTTTCCATGATAATATGATTCCTTGAAATATTTTTAAGGGGTCCAGTTGTATTTATTCTTTTTAGCCAAAAGAAAAGTTTTTTTAATTTACAAGGAAACATTGTTTTTTATTATTTTTTATGCATTATTTGTGTCTTGGGCCAATTTCATTTCTTTTTATTCTTTTGTAATTTTATTATTTACCATTTTAGTTTTTTTTAAGAAAACAGCTTTAGGTTGTTTGAATTTTCGATGAAATGATGTTTCTATCTTAATTAAAGGATTATCTAATAAATTTTTTAAATTAATTAATGCATTTTTTTTAAAATTTCATAAATGATCATATTTCTATAGTTTATTGGATTTTAGTAAAATGGTATTTCCTTATCTCTTATCAAAAATACCAACTGTATGTTTCACAAAAATCGATGTAATGTTAATTAGTTATATAATGCATGAATATTAAATCCCTATTTTTGTATTTATAATTTATTCTAACGCTATTGAAATGGATTATTAAAGGATGTTTCACAGGAAATTTGGATAAATCCAATTTATCAGGTTTATCTCGGAACCCTTATAAACAATTGGGTGTTTGTAACCCTCATATTTTCTTTTAGGTTCCCAATATTTTCCCACTTCATTATTTTTTATATTGGTGATATTTTGTGACATGTGTTGTTATGATGATGAGGGCGTCCATGGGTCGTATGGATATTGATATTAGTGGTCATGGTGTATTATTTATTTATTTGGCCTTGCTAATGTACCATACTTTCCCTCCAAAAAGTTTTTTTATATGTAATTGTATGCCTTTGGTACAGTTTATGATTTATATTAATTGTGGGTTATATTTATTATAACTACTATGTTATACTCAGTATTGATGTTTTATTTATTCTAAATCAACGAATTTATATTCATTGGAATCCAATAAATATATGGTTTATGATGGATAATTTATACCTTTTAGTGTTTGTTTCTATAATTTTCCAATTTAAAACAATTTCTAATGTAAATTATCAAGATACCCATACACAATTTGCGAGCCCACGGTGATCGAGAACACACATTATACAAAGTGTAATACCATGTCATGTGATGTGTAAGCTCATCCTACCCCAATTACTTACATTGTGAGTGATAACCATTATAAAATTAATATATTAATACATAATACATTATAATTATTTTATAATGGGTTGGTTGGGTTTGTTTCTAACCATTTCATCAATCAAGGTATAACCAAGGTTTTATAATTCCTCTCATATCATGAGCATGAAATTTGGTCTATATATGGTGATAAACTGATGAATTTTATATCTATTCCTGGATAAGGTATATATCATTCTCTAATTTATTTAGATGATCCACATGAGTTGATCTCATCTTTATATATGAATGGAATATTTCTTATTCAGTTACCTAGTTAGTCTACACATTTATGAACCACATTATATGAGGATGATATTTGGGATTGAAATACATCGTTTCATGTGGTCACACAATTTCTTGGGAAAATGGATTATGTTATAATGCATGATTAAATATTTCATAGTTGTGGTAAATTTTCATAATGATACATATGTATTATAGAGATAATGTGAAATCTATATGTATCTTCTGTTGAATTGAAACCTTTTAGAGGTTTCTTCTTTCTTACAATTATGAATTTGATAATCCATATTTTAAATCAAAACAAATATTCGCATTGGTTCACACATTTTATTTTATTGAATATGTAAAAATTTTATTGAAATCCTGATAGTGGCTCTAAATGTGTATATATTTTATCCTAAATTGATATTGGATATATATTCTCAAAGAAATTCATATGATTTGATACACAATGAGTTGATCATAGACATCCAAAGGTGTTTTATAAGTAATAAAGTATGATTTTATTACATTGATTCAAAAGATATTTTATATAAGAAAATATAAGGTATAATGAATAAGGTTTATGTCGATATATATGTTATGTTTTATCTAAAACATTACAGTAGTAAATTCTCATTATTCATGAAATTTAAAACTAAAATGTTATATTCAGGTGAAAAACTATATAATATTTATTATGTGTGTCACACCTTGTTTTTAATTTTTAATTTTATGTTTTTCTTTATTGAGGATCTTTGTCTTTTTCTTGTGTTCTGGGTGTGATGTGGTTTAAATTTTGAAATGTTTTTCTTTTTAGTTTTACAAAGTTGTGGGTTCAATGTTTGCTGGGGAGTTTTTTTAGAAAACGTGGTAATTTGGGCTTGGAAGTGGCTTTCAAATAGTTTTCCATGATTTGTAAAACCATGTAGCTAGTCCTAGGTAACTATGTGATACGTTTAGGCCTCAAACAGAACCAACCACACGATCACACAATAGTTTGATACACCATGATGCCAAAACCAGGTACCAATGCTACATGTGGTGGGATAGGGTATAACCTATTGAATTTTATTATTATGGTCAATTAATGTTTATATGTTTTCCATGCATTCGATATTTTCTTAGGAAAGGGCTATCTCATAGTTGGTGCACAATTTAGTTAAGTCTACAACCAAATCGTGCGAGTTTCCCAGATCTATAATATCTTGATATTCCATGTTTTATCCTTTCTGTATTTTTACCCAAAACAACCAGTTCTGCACACCCACATTGTTTTTAAACCCTAGGGCCTCTCCATTCATTGTCACACCTCCCACCTCCTTCTAAGGTGATTCCAATGGAATTTATTCAAGGGTTCGTTCTAGTTCTTCAAGGTAATCCTCTCATATGTTAACCCTCTCCATGTTCATTAAATATTTGATTTGACTTCCTTTACTCCTTGGTTATTTTTGTAATAGGGTATTGGCTTCCCTTGATTTTTAATTGGAATTTTCTTTGTTTAGGCATTCGTTTCATAGATCATTTATTTTAAAACCCTAGTGGTGGGATTTTGGGCTTTCACTGTTTATGGACCATGGATTCGAGGTACGTTTCCTATGAACATGCCTTTATAAATTATGAATACTTGATTCAATATATTTCACATCATCCATATATGGTAATTTTTTTTTTCATTGGATTAATTTCATGGTCTAGAAAGAGGTATTTTATGCCATATTGTCTTAAGAATATAATTTATTTCCTAAATATGGAATACCAAATGCTCGATAAAATACATGGTTGGTTTAGAATGTGTTTTGTGACATATAAAGGATGGTTATTCCTTGAGAGTATATTTTTAATATAAAAAATGATGTTTTGGGTCCCATGTATGGGACCCCTTATTGTAATTGGTTTTATAAGAAATATATATATTTTTTTCAATGTGGTTTTACATGTGTTTTCGGATAAAGGAGTGATACGAATATTTTCAAAAATGGATTTGGGTAGAATGTTTGATGTGAATGTCTTTAGAGAGTTCCATAAATGATATAGATGTAGAAAAATGTGTGTTTACACCACTTTTTGAAATGTGGATTTAGTTCATTGATAAATAATGGGTTAGTGAAAACCACCTAAAGGCTCGATTCGAAATTTTGTGAAAATAGTGAGAGTTAAATTATGAAAACAATCATTGGATGATTTCCATTCCCTTTTCATGTGAAATTGATGGTGTGTACTCCCTATAGAGTAGTTGGGATCTATTATAGTAATAGAAGATCCTCATTATATACTCCTAGAGTTCTATTTGTTTTATTGAATAAGAGAAATCCTTTGGGTCACTCAGGGTGAGGCCGACTGCTAAATTATTATTTTATTTTCATGTGATTATATGCTCAGTTGGAATCATTTGGATCATCACATTTACAAACATAAGACATGGGAACCTGGAATAGTGAGATTATTTTTTTGATAATGATTGATTCACTAGATTTATTATGCACAATCTAGTGGCCCATAACATGGCTATATATACTAAATATTATTATAATAGCATTTTACCCTCGGACTGTAGTGATTTAGGGTGTCCATGATTATTTAAGTATCCTTGATTTCTTCGTGTGAGGCATGATTTTGGGTATGGGTCTAATGTATTAGTATGTTATGTATTTTTCATGATCACCTTGGTTCACCCCTTACAATTATTACTTAGCTACGTGCAGTGATGATTGAGATACTTGGTCAAGCATCTCTGCTTATTTAAATTTCTATTATTATATGATTATTTTAGTTCTCTTTAATGTGGTTTCTTTATTGGAATGTGATGAGATAGATTCTAGACGTTTATAGAATAATGATTTAAATTAAAAATGTATTATATGGTTTAGTATAATTTTAAATGAAAGAATCACTTCCCGCTTGAACATGTTTCAGTTTATTTAATGGAAATGAACATTGTTTTAGAATGAGAAATAGAAATGAACCATATTTTGTTTTAAGATAAAAACTATATAGGAAAATATATTTTATATATTATATATCAAAAATGAAAATGATGTTCAATTGAATTTTTTTTTTATTGAGACATTATCAATAATTTGTGTGAGAAAAGAAGAAAATAGAATTGCCAGATAAATATTTGACAATGTTTAATCATAAGGAATTACTAAAGATACATGGTGGGGAATCTAGACAGGGGACTAAGAAATTTATAAAATATAACAAAGTATCCTTTTAGTTAGTGGGGAATTTGGTTTAATTCTGATCCACTGTGGTGGTTATATTACTTTAGAATGTGTGAAAAATATAGTTGACAATGTGGTGTGAAATCCAAATGGGATTAATTGAGAAGTTTATAATTATATTTCAATAATTACATTACATCCCATTTATTGATAGATATAAATAAAAATTATCATAAATATATAAAGTTGAGTTTATGTCTCATTTTAAATTAGTGGAATAATTCTATATTAATTATTAATCAATTCATGAATTTATAATTCAACCAAGGATACCGAGAACAATATTTTGAGTCTTTATTTAGGATAACTATTCACTTATATATTGTCTCAGGTCAGCTAATGTCATAGGTAGATGTCTGGGATTTATAAAATATCAAAGATAGATGTATTTTCCTAACATAAGGTTTTTAAAAGAGATGTTTCGTTATTTATAAAACGTTTAAATAAACTACTTGATTTTTCGGTCTAATGGTCTAATAAAGTGGAGAGATGGGTGAATTTGTTAGTACTACTACATGTCTCTACTTCTTATGTCTGTGTTGCTCAAGAATTCCCATATTTGAAGCATTTTTAAATTCTCATTAAATGATATAGAGTAATGATAGTGTTATATTCTGAAGGATCATCAGGTTTCTCAGTCATTTGGGGGAAGATGAAAGTGTCATGGTAGGTAGGGAAAATTCAATGCTATTTTTGATAGCTAATCTACCAAATTTGATAGGTATTTCACTATACATATTAATCATGGGGTGGTTTTCCTTTCGATGGGTTTTTCATGGGTATGGGAATAATTGGAGTTTTATTTAATGTGATCAAATATTTTACTCTATTACTTAATTAGGATTTTTTCTCCTTTTACTTGGTTTTATATGAATTATCAAGGACGTTTATTAGATGTATTTTATGTAAGGGATCTGAATTTTCTATGCCTATAATTAAACATTTTTATAAAATAGATGTGTTAAAAAAATGTGGTAGTATGTGAGGTGTTACAATTATGATATTGTAGATATGGTCATAGAGACAATTTAGGTATACTTAATAGGAAATAGTTTTTAGAAACATCAATATTTAATTGACTATTTATTTTTTTGTGATTAATCTAGTTATTGTCTAAGGGGTTTTGACCATGGAATTTATATTAGAATTTTTCCATTAAATTTATATAACAAAGTTTATTTTCGATTACTCTAGAAAAATAATTACATAGTTAACCATTACATATTACTATATCCTTGCGTGTTATTCCTTAATTCAATGATTATAGGAATCATAATGTGTATACCAAATGGTTGAGTACAATGAATTTTACTCTTTAGAATTCTATTTTTAATTGTGGTTTCGTTGTTTCATATTTTAGATCATATTAATTCAATGAATTATAGGTATTTTACGGTTATGGATTAAATATATTTTAACCCCTATGTATTATTTTTATTTTGATATATATTAAAGTGATTGAGTGTGTTTTAAATGGGGAGTTTCTGGAAGGATAACATTGTAGTTATTACAAGCATGTTTTAAACTGATTTATCACACCATAACTCTATCTATCTGTATATGATTCCCTGAAACTAAATTTTTTATATAAATACCCAATGCACTATCTATTTGGGTAATATCATTCATATTTCTGTCAAAAACTAGGTTATTGGATTTTCATTTAGTGGTATATGGTGTCGATGTAAATCTATATCCTTTTAGTTCGTGGAATTTATTCCTTATTTATTTAAGGTATCTTCTTATTATGTTTTTATATTTTTTCAACATTCTAAGAGGGTTAAGAAATTTTTTGTGGATGGATTTCCTATATTTCTGTTGATTGATTAGTAATGAGTGTGATCTTAATATTTTAAGGAATCTTCCGATGGATTAATTGGAATTCTACTTATATTCTATGGGAATGTGATTTTTTATCTTCATTATTGTAGGGTATTGATAATCCATTTATAGATATTGTATAAGTTTGTATTTATATATTGTGAACTCTTATAAGTTAATTTTATAGATTCTTAATCCATTTGATTGTATTCCTATTAAATATAATGATATTTAAAACCAAAAATTGTTATAAATCTTATTTAATTATCATAAAAAACATTTATTTTAGGAATTTGAATATAATGATCCTTAATAACTTATTTTTTATCCCATAAATTCAAATGGTCATAAATCACATTCACTATATGACCCTTAAAATTCAATAATTGAATTATCAATAATCCCATTTTATTAAAAACCTCTCATTTAATGTTATATTCTGTGAATCTTAGTATTAATCAAAAAAATTTATATCTACCCCCTTAAAAAACTATATATATTTCTTTTATAATGGTAATTCACTTTTTCTACCATGGGTTGAGTGGAGACGAGTTTCTCCAGTAGGAGGGGGTTCTATTTAGTTTATATATTCTATAATCTTCCATCATGCTTAACTATGTTGGTGGGTCATATTGTAGTTATTTTATAACATATCATATTTTATAACTCTCTTCTCATAGGTAAAACGTAGTGGATATTGACTTGGGTAAGGAGATGTAACATATTTATTCTTTATAAATTTCAATTATTAATTAACCATTGTTCTTTATTAATCAATTCTTTAGATTTAATAAATTCTACTATTTATATTTCTACATTAGTATATGATTATTATGATTTGATTTTCTAGATATCATGATATATTTTTAGTTTATATCATGATTTAGATTAATTATTGGATTTGATGGTTGATCATGATGAATTTATCTCTCTTTATACCATGTTTGAATTTTGATTTTGGAAATTTTTCTTTATCTATTAGTCATTGTTTATAGTAATATCATTGGAATACAATATGTGTGGATTATAGAAATGGGTAAAAACATGTTAAAATTAAGTTATAATTATTGTAATAGATTATACTTTAAGAATGTGATTATAAATATGAAAAATAATATGTTTATAATATTAAGAATCATGTGTAATCATTGTTTCAATTTAATTTGTGATTAAAGTGTTCCAGATTCATCGAAAATAATGTGTTATAAACCAATCATATTCTATTTTTTAGGCTATTATGTTTATGATTTTTTTTCATAGAATGATAGTTAATTACTTTCAATTTTTGTAGGATATCTTGGCTTGGTTGTACTGTTTGGGTGATTTTGGGATTTTTTATGTTCATCTCTTAGGGAGAAAATTATTCTTTTTATGTATATTCATTCATTGTAATGATATCATGATCATTGATTATATGGTGATAATGTATATGTTCTACTGAGGAAGAGTTCTTGGGTTTCTTCCAATGTGGTTATACTGAATAGAGTCAGATGAAAGGTTTTTTGAGTTGTTAGAATGAATATATAGAGATGTAAGAGTGATATTAGGATAGTTGGGTAAATTTAGGTTATGTGGATTAGAATGTTCTAGATATTTGGACTGTGTGGGTATGATTCGTAATATTACTAGTTAATGTGTTATATATTGGTATGAAATGGAATCTTGAAGTCTAGTTTAACATTAGAATAATATTGTTAGATTTGTTAGTGGGCCACAATTATCCTAATATTAGGGTCACTTCCACATATTATCTAAACAAGTATACAAGTGGAGTAATTAAATTAATAGAATAATTTATATTATATTATGTTTAATTAATTAAATAAAGGTATGACATGATTATGTATTGGAATATTAAAAATGGTTAAATAGAAAGAGTAAATTATTTAATATAGTGATATTCATAACTAAATAAATGAAATTAAATTCATATATTCGAGATAAATAAAGAATATGTTAAATGATTACATTATTAATTGGTTGGGGTTATTATTAATTAGAATTTTACGATATGTTAAATGATATTATTTAATGAATACTAGGTAGATTAGGTCATATGAATTATTATTGTAATGAGTAAATGAATGTAATATGATAATCTTCACAGTGTTAATGATAATTAAAATGGATGTGATAACTTATATGATATAGTAATAATTTTTATTTCACTCTTACCAATATTGTTCTTAGTTATAAAATATTTATTTTTCAATGTTTTATGGTTGTATTATGTGGGAATTTTCATATGATGTGATTTTTGTGTCATGGGATTCGATAATATATAGAAATTTTGTGTAATGGTTGACGAATTTTGTTATAATGATGTTATAAATGATGTAGACATGGTCAAGTTAATGTGTTTATGATGACGTGGGTTGGTAATGTAGATTTTTTGTGATTTTTTGACTTTTTTTGTAAATTATGGGATTCATAGTCTATTGGCTAGGGGTGTCCCTATATGTTCACTAGTGGTTTGAGTTGAATTGGGCTTCAAACTAATATGTAAGAGTGATTGTAGATATTTTGGGCCCATTTATCTTATTATATTATTAGTTAAATTTTTATCCATGATAATAGATGGATATCATTGGTTAATGTGAATTATTTTTCTAAAATTATATGTTATTTTTATTTATTGTATCATCTTGGTATTTTATTCATATTCCCTTGTTATGATTAATTTATAAAAACTGATTCTTGATTCTATATTTCACATACAATGTCTTTCTGTAAAATTGTATAAAACATTTATATCATTTGGATGTTTTACTCCATATTTAAATGTTTGTACTACGTTATCCTGTGTTATAACCCCACTGTAGTTTATTGGGTAGTTTTTCAAGATGATTTGAGAGAGATTAATAATATTAGAGTTTAGAGGACTACAGTAGTGTTATATGAGGATAAACATCCATTTTCCATTATTTTTTAATGTATGATTCCAAATATATTTATTTTAGGTACTTTAAATTATAGCATTTCTTAATAAATATGATGTTTATTTGAGGTTTCATTTTTTCCATTGTAATGAGGGTAATACCTATCATATATGTGACATATACCCTTTGACCTAAATTCCAACTGATGCGATATTTGTGTTTGTCTTTGGGGTAACACCCATATTTAATATCAACCATAGTGGGGTATTAATATTGGTAGAAAATTATATTAAATATATAATATCATTTATATTTTAGTGTAACATATTTATATTCTCATTCCTATAGTACATAAATTTTATTACAACAAGTCAGTGTTTTTTACATAATCCACAAGGCTTATGAATTTGATAGCATTTTATTCCAGGAATTTTTTATTATACATACCAATTATAAAATATTATACCAATAAAAATTTAGTTCTTCTCATTAAAATTCACCAATAATGCAATGGACAGTTTTCATAATGGGAATCATGTTATGTTAACTCATTGAAATCATTAAAATATCCTAATAGATGGATGCAATAGAAGTAATGGTTGGATAATAACCTATTGTCGTGTTTATAATTTAAATCAACTAAATAATTGTATGTTACAAATTATTATTTTCAAGGATGGATTTCTAATTCATTGGGATAAATAATTAGATATTATCCTCATATGATTTTTAACTGTTGTATATAATCATTATTAAAATAAGAAATTATGATCGATAAAACATATACTATATAATATAATACATTTTTATCTAATTATAGAAAATAATTATTATATGTTTAATTAATATAATTATAAAAAATAGTTAATCCTGAAAATACAAAATAAACATAACAGGGTCGTGATTTTATTATCTACTAGTTAGTTTATCAAGTGGTGAAAAACCATCTTAGACTATAGCATGGATAACTCCATGAGTCTATCTTGAATTCAGTTACAACATAATGAGTTTTCATATGGTTATCTTATTATATATATATATATATTGTTTCATTCCTTGAACCATCATTCCATATCTAACAATTTTACTCACATTCATATTTGGGGAACCATGGGTGGTGGAATATATAAAATAATCAAATACCAAAATATCATAAATCTTAAAATAAGCAGTTATTACATAAAAAGTTTCTTTTTTAAATTATTTATTTTTAATAAATATTGAACCTCAATAGCTAATTAATATTAAATGAAATAACATCTAAACAAAAATGTTTATTCTAAAAAATCATCTGGGTGGTATAACTAATATTTATTTATAAATTAAAATTAATAATTTATGTTTAATTATTTGTACATATTCTTCTAATGGTATTTAATATCCTATTAAATACAAGAAAGTTAAAATAATTTTTGGAAATTATCCTCAATAAAAATAGAAACAAGGAATCATATTAATATTCACACACACACAAACACACAAGAAATCATATAAGGCAGGGTAATATCTCCGATAAATTAATTATAAATTGAAAAAATTAATAAACAAGGACAATGTGACATGTTAGGTTGACAATGTTTAAATGGAAGGGGTTTGAGGTAGCTACAACAACCCTAATAAATCAAATATATGGTATGTGTGGATAATTCACAGTAATATTATCATCGGACTACCTCTTATTCTAGATGACCTTATGGTCACTTGAGATTCATTTTATCAATAAATGATCTATTAATAGATATATTTAATATGATTCACATGAGGCCTTAACTAGTAAAACAAGAAACTGACCCTAGTGATGAATTTTATAAAATTGAATTGAAATAATTTATATAAATTTACTATGACCACTGTGATACCACTTATAGGATCTCGACATAGTTTTTTTTAATAATGTTATTATAATTAATGATTTTTCAAATGGATCTAAACAAATAACACTTAATTATCTTAATATAACTATTACATATAATTTAGGATTATTTATTTAAATAAAACTATTTCCTTTATATGTTTTCTTTTTGGTTAGTTCTAATCATTAAAACCCCTAATTTGGAGTTAGATTATCATGGAATTTTCATTAATTCTAGAGTCAAAGCGTGGATTCCTTCTCCACGATGTGATGCGACTCGTTCTACAAGATCGTCATTGCGTAATGATTATATAAATGAATTAGATGACTAAATATGATATATATTACACTAATAACATTCTGGAAATTAGGTATCTATATCCTAAAAGGAATAATAAGAATTTATTCGACAGAACAAGCATAAGAACAAAAAAAAGAAATAAACACCCGAATAACAAGTAACAATGAAATATTACTAATAAGAAGCTAAGAATATGACCATATATGATATCATAACAACGAGTAAGATACTGGAATAAGTCAATAACATTATTTAAATCATTATATAGGAGGTTCGGACACGTACGATGAAAATCGGACATAAGGTAAGGGAAAATCTCGCAAATCTCAATTTTTATCCGAGATTGTTTATACTTCAGAATTTACAGGGGAATATTTATCATCCACATGAATGTTACATCAATTTTTAATATTATTTCTATCCTCCTAAAATTGTATAAAACCAATTTTACCTTTTTTTGAGTTTTTAGTAAAATATATGAAAGGAATATTTTGTCGTTTTTTGTATGAGGTAGTTTTTGTCTTTTTCGGCCACAGTACGAGAAAAATGTTTTTTTTAACATATGCGGCATGAATGGATTTTATGATTTCATAAAAAAAAATTTATTAAGCTTCCTTTACAAATTTTCAAGTTTATTTTTAATAAACTTCATTTATTTTAATATTTTAGGACAATTTAAGAAAGAAAAAATGTTTTTCTGAAGTAGAGAGAATATTTTCTTCAAGAATGGAGTTCAATGGGTTTTATCAATATTATTTTCCATCTTAGATAATGTGGGGTTATGTTTATATACCTATTTTTATATTGATTTGATTATGTTATGATGGAATTATTTTTATGATTTCTTTTTATCTTATATGGATTATGTTATGATGGCATGACCATTAAGAATCCCATTTTTATTACATGGGTTATGCTATGATTTATGAATTATGATTTTGTGGCACACATAAGAATGGTTTTATTATGAGATGGGTGGGACCAATATCTCCCTCCAATTCATTGGGTAAAGATTTATATCTCATGAGATAAACATGGTTGGAACAGCAAGTTAAACCAGTTCAGTGATACATGACAGGAACGAGGAGTGAACTCGGTTCAGTAATGGACTTTGTCCACTATGAAAGTCTTGGAAATGAGTCTTGAATAATATGAAATGATTTTCTATGATTATGTGTGTATTCTGCAAAGTATCATGTTTTATGTTATGATTATTTCGGATTACATTTCACCACTGTGATTTATCCCATGTTATGATATAATGATCTCTTTTGTAGGTTAAGATATTCAAAATGTTATGTTCTTATGAATATGATATGATTGATATTTATTTTCATTACCCTTACTGAGCATTTGAGCTCACCCTTTTGTATATTTCTTTTCCCCAGGTCTCGATGAATGGTATTAAGAAGAATATGCCATCATGGACTTTAGATATGATGAAATAAATGGGAGACAAAGTAGATGATTTATGAACCCGCTGATTATGATTCCTAGTGTCTAAAGACACTATACCTATACGGTCCATTCATGGTTTTGTTATATGATGTAATAAGTATGCTTCAATTTTTGAAGTAATAACCATGTATGTAATGTATGGGTCGTTATAGTTGGTATCAGAGGAATGGTTTTGTTAAACATTGGTAACTAGGATGCGAAAACATTAGTAAGATCCCTAGAGATATTTTAAGGTATGTCTAGGGATGTCCCTAAGGTTAAGTATAAGTATAGGTTACAATCCTAGAATTATGCTAACGATATTTGAATTAAACCTAAGATGTTAGATATTGAAGGTACTCCACCTTTATTATGTTGTTTTCCCTAGCATGATTTTTTCCTCTCGCACTATTCTTTTAGGGTTTCAGACGATTGCTGGAACCCGAAGGAACCGTGTTAATCAATGTAATGGACAATGAAATGATTTTCCCCCTGAGCAACCAAACATTATGGGAGCAGGAATGCAAAATCTTGTAGCCATTATCACACAACTTTCTCAAGATATTAACCATGTAGGACTTCCAGACGAACAAAGGATGGAGCAAAATTCTGTTGAATCCTTCATGAGGCAGCATCAACCTTCATTCAGCGGGTCATCTGATCCATTAGTGGCTGAACAATGCATTAGTTCCACTTAAAAGATATTTTCAGTTCTACAATGTTCTGAACGTGACAAAGTCATCTTAGCAATGTATCATTTGGAAGGTGATGCTGATCAATGGTGGAATCTTATAAAGAATACGAGGGAAAGAGATGAAATTGAGTCCATGAAATGGGATGAGTTCAAGAACATATTTTTTAATAAGTACTTCCCTCGTATTCTTCGAACAATGATGAAGAAGCAGTTCCTTAAACTAAAGAAAAAGGATGATGAATCTGTTGGTACCGACGAAGCAAATTTTACAAGAC
Organism: Viscum album; assembly: GCA_963277665.1. Classification (NCBI taxonomy): domain Eukaryota; kingdom Viridiplantae; phylum Streptophyta; class Magnoliopsida; order Santalales; family Viscaceae; genus Viscum; species Viscum album. The sequence continues at coordinate 639,933,742 of OY728126.1, read as the reverse complement.
TTGCAAAGTACGCTTCTAGAATTTTTATCCAACCTGAGAGTAAAATCGATCGATTCTTTAGTGGCTTAAAACCAAGTCTTCGATGGGTGTTATCCATAAGGGACTTCAATAGCTACGAGGAAATTGTTCGAAGTGCTCTCAAGGTTGAGATAGAGATTGGAGTAACCCATCAGTCATATGGGTTTGATAAGAAGAGGAAAATGGAATTCAAAGGAAAATATAAAGACCACACTGAAAAGAAGATGAGTTTTCCTTTATTCTCAAATTGTGGAAATAAACATGGAGGGAATTGTCATAAAGGGAAAAGAAAATGTTTTATATGTGGAAAAGAAGGTCATCAGGTAGTTGAATGTCGAAATAATTAGACGAAGATGTCTAATGATGCGAACAAAGAAAAGGATACATATAATGCACCTCCAACACATCAATGTTTCAAGTTTAAGGAGATGGGGAATTATGCCAATCAATTCCCAAATCCAATGGTTGTTGATGATGGTCGACATCCCCAAACTCTTAAGGTCAAATACAAATTAAATTCACATGCAATTACTATCGGCGATGTGGATTACGATAACAAAGTGGTGAAAGGTACACTTACCATACACTCTAAATTATAAAAACTTTTATTTGATTCTGGATCCACCAACTCATTTAATTCTGAATAATTTTCTAAGGGTATCGCCATATTACCTCAACAATTAGATGTTGAGTTAGCAATGACAACTCCTAGTGGCACAATAGTCGCCACAAATGTTTACAATTCTTCTCTGATTGAAGTTTGTGGGATTGTTCTTAATGAATATCTTGTGATCCTTCCAATAGTGGAATTTTATGTGATTGTTGTCATGGATTGGCTTTCTTTATATAGAGCTCATATCAATTTCCAAATAAGGGATGTCACATTTCATATTCCAGATCAATCTATGATCGTCTATCGATGCAAGGATGAACATAACCTTCCAATGGAAATTTCTTCCATATTATGGGTCTTGATTCCACAAAATGAAGGTTATTTATCTAAAATTGTGGGATAGAAACTCACGATTAAGATTATTCCCATTGTACGGGAGTTTGATGATGTCTTTCTGAAGGAACTGCCAGGTCTTCCACCAAATCCTGAAGTTGAGTTTTCAATAGAACTCATACTGGGTGCTATGCCTATTTCAAAGACACCATATAGAATGGCCCCAATTGAGTTGCAGGAATTGAAGAATCAACTCTAAGAGAATCTTGATAAGGGATTCATACGACCTAGTGTTTCACCTTGGGGATCATATGTTCTGTTTGTTAAGAAGAAAGATGGATGAATGAGACTCTGCATTGATTATCGAGAACTTAACAAGATCACTATCAAGAACAAATATCCTCTCCCATGCAATGATGACTTATTTGACCAACTATGTGGAGCTCAATACTTTTCCAAGATTTATCTTCATTCAGGGTATCATCAATTAAGGGTCAAAAAAGATGATATACCAAAGACGACTTTCTGTACAAGCTATGGACACTATGAATTTATAGTGATGCCATTTGGTCTTACTAATTCCCCTACTATCTTCATGGATCTAATGAATAGAGTCTTTAGAGACTCTCTTGATCAGTTTGTGGTAGTCTTTATAGATTATATTCTTGACTATTCAAAGAGCAAGGAAGAACATGATGATCACTTGAGAATTGTATTGAAGACCCTGAGAAAGGAGAAGCTTCATGCCAAATTTACAAAGTGTTAATTTTGGCTTCAAAAATATTCATTTTTGGGTCATATAATCTCAAAAGAGGGGATATATGTGTATCCATCAAAAATAGTGGTTATCGAAAGATGGTCGAGACCAACAAAAGTCACTGAGATCCAAAGTTTTCATGGTTTGGCTGGATATTATCGATGTTTTGTGAAAGATTTTTTTTGCGATTATCTAATCCACTCACCAGGTTGACTCGAAAAGGAGTTATGTTCGTGTGGATATTGGAGTCTGAAGTGAATTTCAAGGACTTGAAAAGAAGGTTATCCAGTGCACATGTGCACACACTGCCCTGTAGTGGAGAAAGGTTTGTGATCTACATCGATTTATCTCAGAAGGGATTGGGGTGTGTTATCATGCAAAATGATATGGTGATAGCTTATGACTCACGATAGTTGCAAATACATGAGAAAAATTACCCAACTCATGATTTGGAGTTAGCTGCGGAAATCATTGCATTAAAGATTTGGAGGAATTATCTTAATGGCGAACTGTGTGATATTTATACTGATCATAAAATATTAAAGTATATTTTCACACAAAAGGATCTGAATATGCGTCGAAGGAGATGGTTGGTGCGGATTAAGGATTATTATTTTTTAATTCATTACCAGCCTGGAAAAGCAAACAAGGTGGCAGATGCATTAATTTGACATGACCATGCTAGCTTATCCATGATTAGGATCACAAAATATCCAATATTTATGGATTTACAAAGGATGGATCTTGGAATTATAATGTAAGGGGAAAAATATTATCTTTCTCAAATGAATGTTCAACTATCTATACGTGTCAAGAATAAAGCGGCACAAAAAGAAGATATAGAGTTACAAATGAAGGTGAGAAATGTTCCTGAATTCAACCTTGATTGTGATGGAATAATAAGGTTCAGGAATCGGGTTTCTGTTCCTCCCATTTCAGAATTAAAGAAGGAGCTGCTGGATGAGGCTCATAGTTCATCATTCTCTATTAATCATGGAAGCACGAAGATGTATAGGGACTTGAAAGAGTACTTCTAGTAGGATGGCATGAAAAGAGATGTTGCTGAATATATCTCTCAATGCTTGGTTTGTCAGCAAGTTAATGTTGAGAGACAAAAGTCTAAGGGGATGTTACAACCATATCCCATACCCGAATGGAAATGGGAAAACTTCACTATGGACTTTGTCACTAGACTTCCTAAAACATCCAAAGGCCATAATGTTATTTGGGTCATAGTTGATCATCCTACGAAGTCGGAACAATTCATTGCTATTAGAGAGGATTTCTCTCTGAATCATCTTGCTAGGATATATGTAAAGGAAGTGGTTAGATTAAATGGAGTACCACTATCCATTATATCTGATCGGGATTCGAGGTTTACATCGAAGTTCTAGCGAAGTCTTCAGCATACTCTAGATACAGAGTTGAGTTTCAGCACTTCTTATCATCCTCAAACAGACGTTCAGTCTGAGAGAAAAATTCACACTCTAGAATACATTTTGAGAGCTTTATCTATGGATTTCAAAGGTGGTTGGGATCAACAACTACCTTTGGTGAAAGTTTCATATAATAATAGCATTCACACCAGCATTCAGATGGCTCCTTATGAAGCTCTCTATAGAAAGAAATGTCGAACTCCAACTTGCTGGGATGAAGTTGGGAAAGAAAGCTATTAAGACCTGATCTTGTTGATGAGATGGCAGAAAAGTTTAGATCTATTCAACAACACATAAGAGCATCTCAGATTCGACAAAAATTTATGTTGAAAACCAAAGAAATGACCTATAGTTTGAAGTGGGTGATAAAGTGTTCTTACGAATATCTCCTTAGAAGAGAGTAATGATATTTGGAAAGAATGGCAAGTTGAGCCCTAGGTATATCAGTCCTTTTGAAATAATGGATCGTGTTGGGAAGGTATATTACCAATTGGCGCTTCCACCGAATCTCTCTCAAGTTCACAATGTGTTCCTTGTATCTCTCCTGAGAAAGTACATACCTGATCCTTCACATGTACTCAGTTCAAAAGTTGTACCGCTGGAGAAAGTTATTTCTTATGAAGAATAGCCGATAGAGATGTTGGATCATATTTAAATAGTTCTACGGAATAATACCACTCTCTTTGTTATAGTTTTATGGAGGAACCACCAATTAGAAGAAGCTACATGGGAGCTTGAGGATATTATGAGGGAGAGATATCATCATCTATTTGTTACGAAGTGACGAATTTCGAGGGAGAAATTCATTTTAAGGGGGATAGAATGTAACACCCTGATATTTTATTAGATTTATTTTTTTATGTCTTATGTTATACGCAACATCAAATGAATCTTTCACGACACACAACACTAGATCGGCTTGCATTACACACAATCGCGACCTTCCTCGATAGCGTGTGTAGTACGCAATATATAGTTCCTCTAAACAATGATATATTAATATAATATTATAAACTATCTATTATGAATAGTATTAACTGAATTTTAAATATTATAACATTATTATTCATCTTACATATTTTCTAGAACATGTTATGAGAACAAAATAAATTTTTCGGGTAAAATAAGTCTCTTACAAAAAATGTAGTTTTTCCACCTTTTGATGGCGCACCCACATTAAATTTTTTAATGACAACTTTATAAGGTAAATTTGAAAAAATATAATTCTTCTTTAGAATTAGGATATAAAAAAATTACTTTGGATAAATTTTTCATATTATTCTGAAAACTTTCATATTTTAATGAATAGTAAAAACACGCTATATTTTAATTAAAAACATCTTCTTTCATCGCAATGAATTATATGGTGAAATTATAATATTGAATGGTTTTAAAGTATAAATACAATATATTTTTACCATTTAATATAATTTATGTCATTATCATGAATTTTAATTGAATTCATAGGTAAAAACATTTCAATCTTTGCCAATGTTTTAGCTTTTAAAAACCCGTTTGCTTAACAATGGGATTAATTTTAAATTAATTACTGAAACTTCTTTGTTTTGAATTTTTTAAAAAATATTCCTTATTTTTATTAAGTGGGTAAAAATTATGTTAATAGGTTACTTTTATTTTTTTGAGATTATGAATAGTAACTACGGTAATTTTTATTTACTACGATTAAAGGTAAATAGGGTAATTCAATGTTAAAATAATATTATAATAATAAAAATTACCTCAAAACTTGTCATAATATTTTTTTATGAGTATTTACCAACCATGGGCATCCTTGGGTCTATTTTGGGACCCTATTGAGCTACATGGTAGTGATAATGACAACTCGGATTAATTATTTTAATGTAAAGAAAAAATTGGAATTAACAAAAATCTTTTAGTAATTAATAATTATAACGGGTTATATAAATTATATTTTCGACTAAAAATATTCATTGGAAAGATAAAAATATTTCCTTCACGGTGATATTTTTTTATAATTTTTAGACATCCAATAAATTAAATTAATTATGACACAATAAGGATGCAGTATTTACCTCATTAATAAATGATTTAAATAAATAAGATTATAATGATTAAAATATTTTCCAAAACCTGTCCAATTCTGGTTGGATGATTTTATTTTGACCATTAGTCACCTTATATTAATATTTAATGACTTTTTGACCTTTTTAAATAGAAGATATTTTTATAATAGAATAATATTTTCACACTTTCCAAAGGTGCCCCTCTCCTCCCTTATAAAAGGGCACCTCCTCCCTCTCCTCCTCATACCACTTTGAGCCTTCATGCTCAGCCAACCACTGCCAATATCTCTTCTCCACTTCCATAGAAACATCTTACAGGTCCTGGTCTAGTTAAATGACCAACCCTAGTGCCCTAAGAGGAGGTTAAGAAGAGGCACATCAAATAAGAGGTAATATCAATTACCGATCCATTCCAATTTCATTATTCATCAACATCTTCTTCTTTAGTTGTTTCACTATGAAGTTATAATATAAGTATTAATTATATACTTATATGATATTATAAATATGAAACAACCCCATTTCACCTACTATCCATCCTACGGAAAACGAAATCACCGCGAGTGCGTACGCACGGAATACCGTCTCCACGCCATGGTGTAATCAGTTTTTCCACCACCACCTTACTTGGATGGATATAATGGTGTAAAGAATAACTATATATGATTATTGTAAAGTTATAATTATCCTGAAATAGTATACATACACTTAAATACAATTCCACGATCATGGGAATGATATCATCGCTCGTGCGTACGTACGGCCTACCATCTCCACGATGTGATGCAACTCGTTCTACAAGATCTTCATTGCATAATGATTATATAAATTAATTGAATGACTAAATATGATATATATTACACTAATACCATTCTTTAAAGTGTTATATATAACCTTAAATGAATAATAAGAATTTATTCGACAAAACACACATAAGAACAAAAAAAGAAATAAACACCTGAATAAAAGTAACAATGAAATATTACTGATAAGAAATTAAGAATATGACCATATATGATATCATAACAATGATTATCAATCTTGGATAAGTCAATATCATTATTTAAATCAGTATACAGGAGGTTCGGACACGTACGAAGTAAATCGGACCTAAGGTAAGGGAAAATTTCGCAAATATCAATTTTAATCCGAGATTGTTTATACATCAGAATTTACTGGGGAATATTTATCATCCACATCCATGTTCCATAAAAATGTAACATTATTTCTTTCCTACAAAATTTTATTAAAACCAATATTACCCTTCGGTGAGTTTTTAGTAAAAGATATGAAAGGAATCTTTTGTCATTTTTCGTACGAGTTACATTCTGAATTTTTCAGCCAAAGTACGAGAAGAATGTTTTTTTAACTTATACGGAATGAATAGATTTTATGATTTCATAAAAAAATATTTCCATGAAGCTTCCTTTACAATTTTTCATGTTTATTTTTAATCAACTTCTTTTTGTTTAAAATTTTATGACAAGTTAAGAAAGGAAAATTGATTTTTTGAAGTAGAAAGGATATCTTCTCAAGAATGGAGTTCAAGGGTTTTATCAAAATTATTTTCCATCTAAGATAATGTGGTGTTCTGTTTCTATTCCTATTTTAATATTGATTTTATTATGTTATTATGGAATTATTTTTATGATGTCCTTTTATCTAATATGGATTATGTTATGATGGCATGAAGTTTAAGAATCCCATTTTTATTGCATGGGTTATGCAATGATGTATGAATTATGATTGTGTGGCACACATAAGAATGGTTTCATTATGAGATGGCTGGGACCTATATCTCCCTCCAATGAGTTGGGTAAAGATTTATATCTCATAATTTAAACATTACTGGAATGGAATGTTAAACCGGTTCAGTGATACAAGACTGGAACAAGGAGTGAACTCAGTTCTGTAATGGACTTTGTCCGCAATGATAGTCTTGGAAATGAGCCTTGACTAATATGAAATGATTTTATATAATTATGTGTGTATGCCACAATGTATCATGTTTTATGTTGTGATTATTTGGGATTACATTTCACCACTATGATTTATCCCATGTTATGATATTATGATCTCTTTTGCAGGTTAAGATATTCAAAATGTTATGTTCTTATGAATATGATATGATTGATATTTTTTTTACCCTTACTGAGGATTTGAACTCACCCTTTTGTATGTTTTCTTTTCCCCAGGTCTAGATGAAGGGTATTAAGTAGAATATGCCAAAAGGGACTCTTGATATGATGAAATAAATGGGAGACAATGTAGATGATTTTTGAACCAGTTGTTTATGTTTCCCAGTTTCTAAAGAAACAATACTTATACAGTCCTTTCATGGTTTTGTTATATGTTTTGATAATTATACATCAATTTTTGAAGTAATAACCATTTATGTAATGTGTGGTTCGTTATATTCTTCCAAAGCAGGATTATCATCCTCACAATAATCTTAATCACTTTTTAAGGAGGAATCCTCAGGGGGAGGAAATTCCTCTAGGTTGACAGATCTGGATGGGTAACTGGTGCCAGCCAGAGTGGTGAAAGACACTACAGTGGGGAACTCTTGTGCTTCCGAAACCATATAAATGAAAGCTGTTGACCTGATTCCATCTGGAATTTGGCCCTAGTGGCCACACATAATGATTTCATAGAAATAGTGGTGTGTTGTCTTGATCCGGTTTAACATAGACCGAAGAAACAAGAAACTATTTGTTATTGTCACTGCTATGGGGAAGGCATGCTGATACCTTCTGGGAGTAGGGGTTCTGAGATCACCCGAGCCTGTTTTGTATAGGAATAATAGGTGTACGTCTGACGAAGATTGGTCATGGGAATATTTTTCCCCCTTGTTCCATACATGAAAAACATTTACCCCAATCAGTAATCGTGGCCTCAATCGATGGATCATGGATATGTAAGATTCATCTATTCCTATCCATAGGTTGGTCACATCTTCATCGGGTCCAACCTTGCTAGCATGAATCTACTTATCCTTGATCTTGTAATAGTCATCATCAAGGTAGAGATCCTTTCAAGAGGCAATAGGATACAGATCACATTGGAATATTCATACTCAACCAATATAAGAGTACTATAAGCATTTGTGATATGATGTGGGGACCACTGCGTGCAGGTGGAGCCATGGCCTACCTATCAATGCATTGTATGTGGTCTCCTAAGAAATAACCTCAAACTCAATGTTGGTTACTAGGAAACCAAACTGGGTCTTCAGGTGGATAATTCTCACTGGTATCTATTTCATCTCATCATAACATATAATTTTCCGGCCATAGGGACTCAGATCGTCCTTAGACATCCCCATTTTATAGAGTGTCTAGGTCAGGATATGGTTGATCCCAGAAACTGTATTGAAAAAAAATGGTTAATTTCGACACCATTGATGTGTCCATTTGTCGTATAAGGGGAGGATGTGCCTCTGCATTGGAGAGCCTTCATCTTCACCAGGTAAGGAGATGATGGCTTGACATTGTTCATGCTCGTCTACCTCATAATGGAAGGCTCCTAATGTCGCTACCTCTATATCAAATTTGTGGGGGATTTTTAAAGCCTCCGTAAGGGCTTCATGCATTTCCAGAGAAAGGATAAGATCCCTGAGGATATTGATACTTTTACAAATTATGGGAATATGCCTAATGAAACCATACATTCATTCAAGGTGTGAACATTGGCTGACATGAGGTCTTTATGTGGAAGGAGGTATGGTGGGACCTTTTGGCTGGGCCAATGACCTATTGGTGCTGGGAATATCCTGATACTATATAGTTGAAACTCTTGGAGAAACTATAGAATCAGGGATAGATGGGAGTGGTTAGTCCATAACAGAATGTAGCTGGTCCTTGCATGGTCGGGTCGACTCAACCAAATCACGTAACAAAAACTATGGTAATGTGAAACTGGTGAAATTATATAAGAAAATTATGCATGCAGAGATCTATGTTGGGTCTGTTGTATGTTTTCGATAGCCTGAAATGCCTGGCCGGAAGTGCTGACCATTGAATTCTATTGACTCACATAACCATGGTTCTGTCGATGCTGGCGATTGATGTGGACATTGAGAGGATTCGTCTGGAATTCCTCATCATTTTGAATTATGTAGGGGTTTACCTGCTCCATGGCGTTAACCGATGTGTACCCTTAGATGTCACTTGAATAATCATCCACCACTGGATGGACCCTAGGGGTAATCACCATTCTCAAGGGCATAAAATTTCTATGGTTATGGGGTGACATTTCCATCAGTGGAAGGATTGTTTTCCATTTTCCATCGATGCTTTCCATTCTTGGTGGAGGAAGGCTGGGACGACGATGGAGAAGTAATAGTTGCGGATGACGCTATGACTTATGAAGGATCAAGTTAATTTAGAGATGAATTTATATTGTTATGGGCATGAGTGACATACTTACAAGCCATCAAGTCATCATAACATTTGGACCTACAGTTAATAACCTGCTACCACTCACCATCTTTGTCATTGTCACTATCGGGCTGTATAGACACACATGCCACCTGTATCGTTACTATACCAAACCTGACTATGTTTTTACCAAAGTGGTCTTGAAACTAGTATTTGAAAAAATAGCATTGTTTGAGGGTGTTCCCTAAGATCTTGTAATTGGGGTTGTAATTACAGTGATTAGTGAAATACGCTTCTTCGGGCCTCCTGTATTCTGACAAAAATATATTCCCATGTTCCAAGGCTCCTCGAAAACAGTAGAGGAAAATATTTTCATTGATTGTGTTGGTTCAGTTTCATATATTAGGGAAGGGCGATTTGGGATAATGGACCTCGTGAGGGGATTGAGGAGCCTGTCGAGTAGGAAGAACCCAGGTATCTCATGTAGGTGGTGGTGGTGCTTTATACGGGATGCCTGATGATTAAAATGTGTTCAATGCTGGGATAGAGGCTTTACCAGAGGCGGATGGCCTCTACGAGGCTATAGATGTGGATCAACAAGAAATAAAACCATTTTTCTGGGGGGTGGCTATTTATACTACCATGGTGGGCTCAACCTTGGTGGCATTTCTCACTGTAACTATAGGAGGCAACAGACATTCCTGATTGGCCTATTATAAGGATTTCTCTAGGCGCTGGTCCTTATCAAAGATATCCCAGAACTGACCAAGGTAATTCTCAGTGATATGAGAAGGTACATGTTTGGGTTTGAAATTCTCCGCACACATTGTCAGTAACTTATCATGAGTCACCGTCATGTCAAGGGAGTATTTGAGTCCTTTACATTGGTCGACAAAGTCTATTACGTGCTTGTTAATCCTATGCATGCACTTTAAGAGGTCTGCAACACTCTTTTTTCAGGTGGTATAAGTTAACTGGTAAATAAATTTCCTTTGATGATCTTTACAGATGGCTAATGACCCAATGTGTAGCTGGTTTTACTAGAAAAACATGGGCCCTTACAATATTTGTACGAAACACTGTAATTTGGAAGCCTCTTGTTGCATTGGAGTTCCCAAAATGGGTCCACATCTTGAGAACATGTGATCCAAATGCAGCAATGGGTCTCATATCCCATTAATGGAGGAGAAGGTGGGGTTTCTGAAACCAAAGTATCTACCCTATCATCCACCCATACTGGAGATGGCTTACCATCAGAAGGAATTGCAACCTGTTGAGTTCCCAATACCTTGAGATGAGCAATAAGAACCACCATCGAATCGTCTGGGAGGGTATTCTTGTCTTGGTAAGGGTCCCTAACCAACAATTCATTGGTAGGTTATTCAACATGATAAAAATGCCCAGTGGCTCCACGAACGGCTGGTGGGATAACCTATGCAGTGGATGATGGGACCTTAATTGGGTCCTGATGATCATCATGTCGCTCAAGGGGATATGGGGAGGTGTATCATGATAACATTCCATAATATATTTCCACAATCCTTTCTATGTGGGCAAGATGGTAAGGGACACATGGAAGAAACTCACCAACAAGGAATTAGTAACTTCCCCTATTTCCCTGGCCGAGGATCTCTGTGGTCTGGTCACCGCTCTGTAAAACGTTCCACAAGGAGGTCATCAACCAAATTATTATGCTCTGCATGCTATTGAAAAAACACAATCTATTTGATATAATATTCTATCTTCTGAACTATGACAGATGCTATAGAGTGTTTGAAAACTCCCATATCTTCTTTTACCTTTTTGGGATTACGACTGAGGGCTAATGAATCAGTATGTATGGGAAGAACCAGTAAATTATTTTTCTGGTCACTGATAAATCCCAATAGATCCGAAATGTGTGGAACCCTCTCAAGGGTTTTTTATTCCCCAAGGATATCTATCTTGTTCCCTACCTCTTCTTGGTAGTCCATATAAACCACGACCTTCCATGAAGGCATATCCTTATTATCACATGTAAGAATATGATGGCACCTAATAGAACTGATGTGATGGGTCGTATTTTTACCAATCCACAGATCATCACATGGGGGGAAGCCTCATTGAATATCATGTAGAGCACATTAATGCTATTGAAGCATCGTTGTCGGAGGTTCTGATGGAGACCAGCTTACTCTAGGAATTGTTCCATAGGGAGAGTGGCCAAGTCAAACATACAACACTGCTGGCCAATGTATTGAAGATGTGCCTAACTTTTGGGGTAAGCCACTCATTGATGACGAAGAAAAAAGTGCATCACCCAGATAGTTTGATAAAAGCACCTGGCGTTTTCCTAGGTGAGTGGTTCCAAAGCACTGATGTTTGATGGTACTACTCGCCAAAAAAAATCTAAGGTAAATGGTCCACCGCAAGGATTCCCTACAAGATCCTTGGCTCAGACTCGGTGTACATCGCTTGGTTTCCCATTCATCGACTAGGGGTAGATGGTTAACTAGTGACAGGACTGATGTAGACTACTGAGATATTAGGATATTAAGTGGGAATATAGTTAATGAGCTGACAAGCCACCGTATCTTGGGTTTTCCTATAAATAATTTAGTGACACAACCACCACATCCTTGTAAGATGGGATTGCGACTATAGTGTACGGAGCAGGGTCCATTGTTGCTGGTGGTGGGCCATGTTGATTCTCGTCCTCCATCGGTCCCTAGAACAACTCTTCGTAATCTCCGGTTGAGATAGAGAGAGCTCATGTGGATGACATGGGGATTCACAGAGAAAGCCAATGGAAAGTGGCCAAATCTTCCTCCTCCAGTATGTATCGCCGGAGGGAGGCAGGGATCCGGTGGACCTCACATTCTAGAAGGATGAGGCATATTTTCCATGTTTTTTGGAGGCCCTCGACCTATAGGATTGTGGTGAGTGTTCCATTTACCAATCACAATCTACCTTGGAATCTGAGAATTTTAACGGTTTAATTTCATTTTAAATTTTGTCACAATTATTTTGGTGGCGGCAACCTGCCCTCCTACCATGGGCTGGTTCTTCTGGACACGGTTGGTTACTAGCGTGAGGAGGTCCTTCTTACGAGATTGTACATCGGTGGTTAGGACTTATGCTTGGGTAGGATGGGCTATGAGGAGCTCCCAAAAAAATGTCCAAAGGAACATGGGGAGGACCTCCGTGTCCACTTGCTAGCACAAAGAGGGAGTCTTCGCAGAAAATGATGGATCGGGTAGGACCTCTGCTAGAACAAGTAAGAGCATGGTCAATGTCTCTATCCTTTTTACCCTAGTTCTGACAGTATAAGGAGGGCCATCGTACAACCCAAACTGCATATGGGGAATACCTCTATGTTGAGTGCCAATGAATCAAGGTAGACATCCGCCTCCCTAGTTTCCTGGATGTTTAAGGTCTTCGTCGATTCTGATAAGATCATGGGGAATACCCTTGTTTTGGTAGTTGAACTAACGGTAGTGTCTTCCCTTCGGCGACCTATGATAGGAGGAACTGCTCAATACGTGAGGTGATAGGTGAAAAATAGGTCTCCATAATGGGTTTCAAGGAGGCCGAGAGGACCAATGTATGGATTTATTATGGAATATGGATGACCACTGTACTGGATGTCGACATAATGGGTCGGCCCGCAATGGATGCCACATCTGTCTGTGACCAGGATAGTCAACACAGCCAGCCTGTGGGGTGGTTGGGGCCTTAATCTAGGCCAGGATTACAAGTTCCCCTTCTTGGAATACATAGGGGACATATGATATAAATCATATGTGGCACAATTCATGATATCTATTGTTGTTGACGCCCCTTGAAATGCTTTCTTCTCACCTACATCTGACGCTATCTTCAGGTTATCCAGGCGGGGGCCGATGGAACAGGTGCACAACATACCTGCTTCTCAACTAGTGGGGCTGGGTGGAGGTGCTGAGGTGTCCTAGATGGATCCCATCTTAGTGGATCTTGGGACGAGATTACAATAAGGCTAGCCTCGACATCACTCACTTCATTGGTGTTTGGGAGGGATTCATCGAAACGTTCCAAGGAGAGGCTCCCAAAATAATTGTATGTCAGAGTGCAGTGTAGTGGCTCCCTAAAATGCCCTTGGGGGAATCATCGGAAGTGAGGTGTAGTTCCCTCGAGGACCATTTAGGCCATATCCTGGGTTAGGATAAGCCCCTCTTCCTCGTATAGTCAAATATGATCATTTATCACCCTTTACTGAATCATTTCAGATGGGGAGACATGGCTTGGGGGCCCAGTTACCATGAATGTAGAGCCTTCCATTGAAGGGATGAGGCCACACGATATTTCTACATTGTCATTTCCCCTTCCCCAACATCAGTGGGTGGGCGGTGATATGTTTACTATCATTTATGTTTGGGTCCTGCAAAGCTGGGAGATTCAAAATCTTGTGCTGATAGAAGGAATGTGATGTGCAGTTCCCTATCACCGTTAAATCTTCCATGGTTGGTAAGAAGGATCCATGCTGACAACGTCATAATATGGAATATCCAATGTTCCACTTCCCCAATTTCTAGTGAGTTTCATGACAGGCCCACTATTTTCTCAGCTGGACCAAGTTCTATATACATTGATATGGTGACATGCTAATCCGATGATGTCTTGGGAGCTACTAATCTCCACATCAAGGAGAATAATTTTACATTGGGTTCACCATTTCTATTTCTGATTCATTCACCGGGACACACATCCATTGAATAGAGGACGTGCTGATCGGTTTCCCCACATTCCCACATTCCAAAGGTTGGAAAGATCTGTTGCTTATTCAGGAACATTTTCTCTTTGATCGAAATGGGATGATGGGATGTTGGTTCCTCCTTCCATGGAATCCTCCTCAGAACTCATTGCCCAGTCTGGGTATCCCTCAATGATTAATACTCTGTTCATGAAACTCTATCAAGTTCCTAGACTTCATGGATACCAGTTAATTACACTACTTCCCTCTGGACATTCCAGGGATTCTTGAAAGGGAAAAACCCTTCAATCCGGGGAGTAGTCACGTTGGACATAGCTGGCATGGCTGGATGCTAGAACAATTGTACATATGGTGTTCTTCCCCTTATGATAGGGAATCTTGAGGGCGTAGATGCTAAAGGAATCCCACATCGAGTGAGGGATAATATATTCCATGGGAATATCTATGAGTTTTTCCTCATCATCCCATATTTAGAACAATGTATGTCACAATTATAACATATTTCAGAGATGGATTTGACTAATCCAAACACTGGTGAAAGTGGATCTGATGGAATAATCCCCATGAGGTAGAACATGAGGGTCCTATACAATAGGAGGATCAAGAATTCTAATGACGATTGATCAGAGGATCCCAGGGTCCCAATAAAGAGGATGAAGAGGTTTGTTATTACGTGAGATTAAACATCTGAGAAGTTTTTTACGTACTCTATCAGGAAAGATAGTGATCAAATCCACTTAGTTCAAATGAGAGATAAATGGGGGGTGTGAATATTGGAAAATGGCCCGAAGGTGGTGTTGGGACTAACGTGTGGTTAGTGACCCGAGTACTGCCCAGAGTAGTGAGGGGTGGAGACATGATTTGACCACGATGTGGTAGCATGGTTAAGAATAAAGATGGATATGGATGTTTGTGAGAAGTTGATGGAGAATGAGATAAAATAGTCATGAGGACGACATTGACATTGGGATTGATCCTCGAAGAGACCTCATATCTATCCATGTGGAATGGAATCAAAGTCCATATAGTTAGGTGGGATGATTGGACCCCTTTGGAGGCAGCCTATGATAATCAATGCATGGATGGGACTGAGAGGAGGTGGAATCTCTGGGTTGAGTAATGACCTTCCAGAAAGGAAGAGACTCAATAGGGAGACCATTTTGAGGCATGGATGATAGGATTGAACCCTAGAGATGCTTCCATCGTATCCCCTTGGTAGTGAATCAATGTCCACGTAGTACAGGATGGGGGAATATAATCAGGGGGTTTTCATAGGACAACAAACCGATGATATAATGGGTCATACTCATGGTTAGAAGGCCAGATATTTTCTAGAGACACTCAGATGGAGAAGAGATGTGGGCCCTGAAAAATGGGACTACAATAGACTTCCATCGATTACGGACTACAACATATTACACTTGGTTGGGAGCTACAATGGATTACCACTTGTTTTGGTGATATGGATTACCGCTAGATGATGATTACAATGGATTACAGTTGGATGGGGATCACAATAGAAAACTGCTAGAGGGGGATAACAACAGCTTACCGCTGGATGGGGATCACAATGACATACCGTTGGATGTGGATCTCAACGACTTTCCGTTGGGTTGGGATACAATGGCTTACGTATGGTCTAGGTCAGACCTCATGGAGGCTTCATATACACCCTATCTAGTAGACACAGATCAAAACACATGTATTTCAATGGTATATAGTTTATCATCATGTTGGATAAACTAGGGAATTCAGTTTAATGTAATGAGAGATGAAGGTGATCCGAGAGGAAGTGGTAGAGACAAGTAGGTGTTGGGCTTATACCTGAGGGATGATTCCTACGTACCATACATGGAATGAGAAAGTATCAAATAGAACATAGTGTGGATTGGAGGATGCAGTTTAATATAATGCGGCACGTGGTGGAATTGGATTTGGGTCTTGAACCTCAGGGATTCTTCCTATGCACCCTATCTAAGAGGTATTGATCAAAGTCTATGTTGTTCAAAATGGAGGATACAGTTTGACGTCATGCAGTATGATGGTGTAAACTGGGGTTAGGATTGATCCTCTAGGAGGCCTTCTATGTACCCTATCTAAGAGATATGGATCAATGTCTACATAGTTTAGAATGGAGGTTTGGGACATACAATATAGGGTTTCCCGCAAAGTATTCCATGGACAGTGCTTGAACTAAGACCACAAGAGTTATACTCAGTGTGAGAAATAAGAGGCAGTAAATACATGAAGAACATGTCGTGAATAGTGTATATGTAGGGAATGAAGTAAGGATTACTCATGGTTAGTAGCCCAAATAAGAAACATGGGATTATGTATGGATAACAGCCGATGGAGATGAAGATTGGGTCTTAATCTAGGATGGAGGCCTAATGGAAACCAAGAACAGAGGGTGAAGTTTAGGGTAATAGAGGTCCATGTTCCCCTCTCTAATCTAGTCATTAGTACAAAATAAAAGAGTAAGAGCATGAATACTACCCCCACAAGAAATGTTATGAGATTACACCATGATGGTTTCCCTTCCCCCACAGATTGATGTTTTTTCCATAAAAAGAATCTCACTCTATGTGAGGAAGATCTCACTTCCTTAGAGATGAGTAGGCATAGAGAATGTCTGAGATAGGGAACCCCATGCATATTTCATGGGGTGAGGTCATATTTTGACATCATGTTCTGAGGATGATGATTCTTGGATGTTTAACGTCCTGCATCTTGGAGGATGTGAGTTCACTCTGCACCCCTAGGACTTACATGACTGGTACCTACCCACCCATGGGGAGGGGAAGACATCAACAACGTTCTATTTTAGGGGTGTTGTGGAGTGATCCATTCGGGGGTCATGTTATAATGGAAATGAGAAGAAGAAATAATTTTTATTATTCTTATGTGAAGAAGCAATTGACTGAGAAATGCAACCTGAAGAACCACCCAAGGGAGCTTTATGTCACTTTATACAAACAGTGAGGGTCTTAAGGGAGATTAATGTTCACGGTAGTGGAATAACCAAAATATGGGTTCATAAATGGTGTCTTAGGGTGAGGAATACAAATAAAACCCATTAGAAGGGGGTGAACAGAAGATGCAAGACTACGTGCAAGATGGGGAAGTTCCCTACAAAACGAATAGGGGAGAGCAAGAAAGTTCTTGTGAAAGGATAATCTTGCACACAATAGGGATCATTTCCAAGCAAATGCCTTAGGGTAAAAGGAATGGGTGAAGATAAAGCCCATTTGGGTCCACTAGAAGGGGGACCCATGAGAGATCTGTCACACAACATCCAATACCTTGATTCCAAGGTTTTGTATGTGATTGTGGAAGAGATGTCTTTTGGGATGTAGAGAACCGGTTATTCTTCTATCAACCATTTCCAAAGGGAAGGGGTTACACATCTATTTATAGTTGAAAATATAGCCAGTGGAATGTATGAGTAGCAATGTGAAAAAGGTTGTTTGACGTCACATAAGGAGTGTAAAGGTTTTTACGCCGCAAGGAATCTTGTATGAACCCATTAATTGTTGTGAACGACTGTCTTGATGGGTTTTTGGATGGTCGTCATGTAATCCTTCCTTTGATGTCACATTTGGAGTAATGGGGTTTTTGTTCCATAGGTAATCTTATGTGCACCCCTTAATTTTTGTGTGCTAGTTCCATGGTGGGTTTTGGGATGGTCGTCACACAAACCGTCCTTTTTGATTTTATGTTGAGACCTTGAAAAAAAGTGAAAGAATCTTATTATTTAAAAAGGTAACATGATTGCAGAATTATGAAAAATAGTGACTTACATCTCCCTTTGAATATAGAACTTTAGATCATCAACTGTTCCATTAAATACTAAATATTTGTGCCACCAAAACCTTTATTTACCAGCCCAGCCATATAAGAACCAAAATGAAATCTTAGACTCATTTAAATATATATCCATGATTGGACCCCCCTTCCTTTTCCTTACAAAATTTCTTTTACGATACATTGGAGGCCTACTAGCCTTCCATTTAGGAGCTGGAGTGCATTGATTAAGATTATTAATGTCATTTTCATCGACCATTCCACATCTAGAGCCCACCTTACATGAACCCTTGTTGTTATTCGGGTGGGAGCATGTTTCATTTGCAAGTCCAACTATATTAATCTTCTTAAAATAACTAACCACCACCTTCGAAGCGTTACTAATGAAGAATGATTACCCTTTTTGTGATCTACCCGTGTTAGATGAACTCAATTCTTTGGAAAAGGACTAGGCTCCATGACAAACCTCTCACAACAATCATGGTGAGGGGTTTTCAATATCTTTCTTCTTGTGACAGCATGATCCATGTTGCACTCCGTTAAAAATTTCTTAGGTGCAGGGACTTGGCATTCTGATATTTTCAGACCTGAAGTTAAAATGACATCAGATATTGAATTCCCAGCCCGGAATGCAGAAGCCACCATATAATCAACCAAAGGAACATCAGAACCAATTTGTCAATCTTTATGAACTGCCTGATCATGCTGCGTTTTAGAGTATGAAGTGGTTATGGAAAAAGAGTCCAGAATTCCTGCCTGAACAGGAACCGTCTGAGAGTGCATATCAACCTGAGTAAAGTCTTACTAAGGATGACGATCTACACATATAGAAATTCTATGGTCTACCTGATATTACAGCTCATCTTGAGTAGGGTCCGCCTGGGAATGTAGACCATGTTGTGCATCATGTAGGGACCATACCAGATCCCTTATGTCCTTATAAATTTCTCATATTATATATTTTTCTTCCATATCATTTTTAGGGTTGAAAACTGGATCATATATTTCAGATGAAATGCCAATATGAATGTCCTAATCAACCCTGAAGTCATACCCTATGAAGGAATTCACCACTGGAAATACCTGAGTGTCATCATTCTCATTTTATTTTTCTTCTTCCTTGACATAATCTACACAGGATTGTTTCAGGGATGAGGCAATACTAGGTTGAGGAAACAAATGAACCTTATGGGTGGTGTTAGGCTGAATCCCTAGGGATGTACCAGCTTTATTCCTAGGATCCCCTTTATTCTCAAAATACACGTTTTTGTTCTTTTTGGTCTTGTTAGCTTCATTCCAATCTGAGGCCTTTGGAGAACCAGTGACCCTCTTTTGAAGCACCCTAAAATTAGAAACCAAGTAACCAACTATCTTACAGACTTCACCAAAGATTGGGACATTTTCATATTCTACTTTTATTTCTTACAAGTTACCATTGGAAAGGAAGGAAATGTCGACAGGTTGATTGACTTCCAGATTGATATCTACAAACATTCTTGCAAAGAAACCATGTTCCCCCTCCAATGGTATCTAATAGATTTGAATTGGGGTTCCAATGCATGAAGCGAGATCATTCCATATATTTGGATTCCAATACACCCAATTTAATCCATGTCGCCTTACCCATTATTGTACATTGGATTACATTATGTTATAAGGATTGAGATTGATATTCTGTTCAGAGAGTCTAAAAATCCCAGGCATGAGATGCAGGTTACTAAAAATACATGAAAAATTTATCGCATCCTTGGTCTAGAAAATTATATGGAAACCCCATTTCTTAATGGGAATTATCCTCTATAGAGAATCTTCTGTGTGCCCCTTAATTCTTCTATGTCAGGGCCTTGGCGAGGTTTTAGATGGTCACCGCAGAATCCTTCCTTTGGCATCGCATTGGGTACACAAGATTTTTTGTGACACATGGAATCTTGCTTCTGCCCCTTAATTCTAGCATGTGTGTTCCTTATAGTATCACATAATAATATGTTCATTGTAAACCTGGTTTTGGATTCATTACAAGTGCACCCCCATGGATCGATCTGAAATTTGGCATGAAATTTATTTATATATACATCAAATCATATCCCATGAAATTAAATGGTTTTAAATAAAATTTCCTCAAATTATAAGATGTGTAAATGATAAAGGTTTCATAACCCTTTCATGAATGAATAACGTAGAAAAAGAAACATGATTTATAAACATGTAACATGGTAAAGAGATATGATCATCATAAATAAAGTGACATTATGCATAACCCATTAATAGAAGTAATTACAACGCATCATTTAAATCATTTCTTATAAAGGAGTTTTTAAATTAAATATATTTCATCATAGATGGAAAATAATTTTGAATCATTTTGGGGAGAGAATATCCCTTCTTCATTGAGAAATTATTTTTATAACATAATAACAATTGAAAACTATTTTCAATAAAGGAAGATTTGGAAATTTATAACGTAAACATTGAAAATATTAATTTTTTTAAAATCTATATTTATTCAAAACGTTCATCATGGATCTATTGAAATTTATTTTGAAAACATTTTTGAAAACATGATATTTAAATAAAATATTTTTCGGACGAGAGAGAAAGACAATCAGATTTTATTTAAAAATATTTTTTAAAGAACCATTAATTGAATTAGGTTAATACCACCGAAGGATATATTAAATAAATAGATTATAAAGATACTAATGAGTGTTTTTTGAGATTAATATCATATGATTTCATCAATGGAGCGGTAAACCCATAAAATATCATAAAACAGTGAGATTGTCTCGATAAACTCTTACAACATTGTATCATGGGATCATACTATAACTATAAGATAATTAAAATAAATGAACCATATAATATCATGAAAATACGTGGATACATGAAATAAAATGTCAATGTAAATATATAAACCATGAAAAATAGTTTAGGGTCATGAAAAACCCTGAGTCTCAATAAAGGATAATTGAGATCAAGCAATCTTACTGATTTGGTAAATTTTGGAAGATAAACAGCATGAAAGAAGGATTATAAAATGGATTTGTGAATACCCATTAATTTATTTCTTGTATGAATATAATATAATTATGTACATTACATACACAACACACAAAGAATTAATTGTGAAAATAACATGTATGTCACATACATTAAACGTTAGATTGAATCCCCTTTCCTTGTGTTTTGACTCACGCCGTACTCATTTAAGCCACATGTATAATAAATATTATTTTTAAATATATTTTATAAAACCATATTATAATATTTAATAAAATATATGGTTTTATTTCAACCTTATATTACCTTTTTGTTATCCATCTTATTTTAGGGGTTTGCATTGGGAAATATTTTTTTATTTCTTCAGATGTTTCTTAATTTTTTATATCATAGTTTCATATACATATGAAATAATTCTTGAATGTAAATAATGATTTAAATATCATATATATTCAGTATAATAATATTATATTAATCTTTTGAATAAATAATTATTATATTAAATACAACATTCTTGTAAATGGTAAGTCTTATGTATGCATAAACGTTGTTTCTATTTCAATTTTCGTATTGAAAGAAAGATAGAAAATGCCTTATATGTGTATAGTATTCAATATCTTTAAAGTGTCATAATAATTTTATATTTATCATATATTTTCATTAAACCCATCCATAAATATTTCAATGGTGTGCGTTAACGAATCACATAATTTTGAAGGGGCGGTAGTGTAACAACCGGGTCCCGGTGATAGAACAGACACCCTGCCTTAACATGGCCGTCGGGTCCTAGCCCACCAGGTACCCCATGTTGCCCCCACAGACATGTGGGGCCCACCCAAGGGTCCACCTACATGCCCGAACGGGTCATCTGACTAATGACAGTCCCCACAGGCCAACACATGTCCTTTCTAGTGTGCTTTGTCCTCACTCACACACACCCTGAGAAACTTCCCAGAGGGTCACCCATCTTGATCACTACTCCAAGCCAAGCACGCTTAACTGTGGAGTTCTAACCAGACATGCTCCCGAAAAGGAAGGTACACCTTGTTCACATTAGTCATATCATTTAGTCGTTTAACCCTTTATCATTTGGGGATGTTACAATCAACCCCCCTTTTGAGCACAACGCCCTCGTTGTGGGCCCTACATCTCAACCCAGGCAATGCACCGCGCACTTAAGGCTGGGTTCCTCCTTTGATACCAAATGTAACAACCGGGTCCCGGTGATAGCACAGACACCCCGCCTTAACATGGCCGTCGGGTCCTGGCCCACCAGGTACCCCCAGTTGCCCCCGCAGACATGTGGGGCCCACCCAAGGGTACACCTACATGCCCAAACGGGTCATCTGACTAATGACAGTCCCCACATGCCAACACATGTCCTTTCCAGTGTGCTTTTTCCTCACTCACACACACCCTGAGAAACTTCCCAGAGGGTCACCCATCCTGATCACTACTCCAACCCAAGCACGCTTAACTGTGGAGTTCTAACCAGACAGGCTCCCGAAAAGGAAGGTGCACCTTGTTGACATGAGTCATATCATTTAGTCATTTAACCCTTTATCATTTGGGGATGCTACAGGTAGTCCACATTTCCTCAAAAGGGATTATCGAATTAACTCTAAATGAAAAGTAAATAGACGTGTTCTGTAAAATTAATAAAAATGATTAAAAACATAATAAATATAATATATGACATATATAAATTGGTTTTCCACCATAATGGAAACCATTATAGGTGGTAAATAAAGAATAACAAATCATCATTTTGTAAGGCAGTAGTTTTCCATACACAGAAACAATATGTTCGATATTCATTAGATTAAGGTGTGTGTATGTGAAGATAAAAATCATTGAAAAATTTCACCCTAATATATAGATCTACATTTTTTTTACATTATAATTTAATAATATTTGTATATGGTTGATGAAGGAAAATAAATGAACGGATCTTGATAGAAGAAGTTACAACAAAATCGGGTCAATCCTTTTGGTTTGTTTCAAAAGACTTCCTTGGGAAGATTTCGTTCAAAAGGGTGGAATAAATGTCTAAGGGAGAAATTTTGGGATGTGTATTGGGATGGGAGTGGCCGAATTAATGTTCGTTTAGTGGACTGAGGAAAGTGTAGAGGTGGTGTCCATTTATAGGTAATTAAAATGACAAATTTGAGATTTTTTGAATCAAGTTAGGTGTGAACGTGTTCATAACTAAAACAAGTCATACCAAAAAAACTAAAAAAATAATTTAATGTTTATTTGACGAAATATGGACATAAAATGTGTGTTGGATAAGTGTTTAGGTAATTTGGGACCATAATATGATGGTTTAGTCCTTATTTCCGCATAATTTGGCCATTACTACTCTGATTAATTTTCATAACATTTACTAATCATTTTCGTAAAAAATTACCATGGTATTATTAGACTCTATATATTATACTAAATTTAATGTTTGATATTTAATTTTAAATATTCAATTCACCGATGTATAAAAATTGAGGTTAGTGCTGATCCTACAGACATGAAAAAATAAAGAGGTTTTAATGTCAAAAAATACAATAGTTTGTTAAGATATTATATTCTGTTTCAAAGAGAAATTAAATATATTGAATTAAATTGTATTTATTGATTTAATATTTATCTAATGTGACCTCAAATCCAATTTATATTACCATTTACATATAATAATTAATTAAAAAAGGTATGTTTAAAATAAAAGCATTATGTTTCACTATTAATCAAAATATTTTGTTTCTCAAAAAAAATCCCAAAATTTATCTGTAGGATAATTTCAACATTATAAATCCAAAAATTTATTCTATTCGGTCAAATTAAATTTCTATATTTTTTCTAAAATTAATTTTATTATTTAATGAGGTTTGTTCCGTGAAACGCTATTTTTATCAAAAAAGGACATTACAAAAAATTATTTTTATTCATTATCAATAATGTTTATTTATATTACTGGATTATAAGAAATATTTGAAATATAGTTATTAATATTATGATAAATATTTTTAACTATTAGGTTATAATTATATCATTTAAATAATTATATAAATAAATATAAAAAAATGTTTTATAAAAACACTTTTATTTTGTGCATTGTAGACCTGGTCATTGTTGCGTGTACTGTATGCCTAGCCTTATTTCAAGAAGGTGTTATAGCTAGCACACTACAATTTGGTATTGATTTTAGTGCAAGACATGTCATTATTGTGTGTAGCATAAGTCAATTCAGTATTTCCGGTAGTTCTTGCCAAGTCAGTATTGCATTTGAATGGAATTTTTGACATTGTGTAATAATATATATATATATAATTATTTCTAGTGAAAAATGAAATTAAAAATATAAAAAAGATAATGTAATTACGAAATTTATATTTCAAAAAATATCAAGTTGTAACATTCTACACCTATTAAATTTAACATCCCCTATAAATTCATCTAGGTTATGAAAGGTTTAATAATTAAATGATCTATGCATAAAAACTCAGCAAGGAAGCCCTCAACTATTAGGTAGTCGACAACTCTTTCTTCCTCTGCAAGGAAGCCCTCAACTTCAAGGTGTTGTAACCTCTATCTTCCTATCCCTAGAAGCCCTCTATTTTACACATCAACAATCGGAGTCACACGAAGCAAATCTTCACACAGAAAAGTTTGAACAAGTTGTTCTAACTTTCTACATGAATCTTGAGAGATGATAAGATCTCCCTCTCTAGAAATCACTTCAACAGCATGTAGACACAGTTGTCAAAGTTCAGTGTTCAAGTTTTTTTCAAGTGTACTACTCTTTTCAAATGAGCCCCTATTTATAGGCACATCTCCAACGGTCGGCTACCTCCTCTAATGGTCATATTCTTCCTTGAATTTCAGAGATACCTATACACATGACACTCAAAAAAATGTTAATTGATAACTGAAGTCACAACATCTTTTTATAAAAGAACAAGTAAAATCATAACCAAAAACTAATATTCGGAATGTATGCAAATATGAAAGTTTGCAATGTATGTAAATGAATTCGATGTCTATAGTAAAGGGATATTCAGATTCTATATTTCAGAAGAATTTGGAGATTAACATCATACAAGTTTGTATCCATAACTCATAATAAGAATTTACAATTTGAATTCGTAATGAGAATTCATAATTAGTTTTCACCAACAGAATTCGTAATGAGAATTCGTAATCACAATTCTTCATAAGAATTCATAATGAGAATTCATAATCAGAATTCATCATCAAAATTCGTAATGATAATTCGTAATTATAATTCATCATTAGAATTCATAATGAGAATTCGTAATAAGAATTCATCATCAGAATTCGTAATGAGAATTCGTAATCAGAAATAATCATTAGAATTCGTAATGAGAATTCGTAATCAGAATTCATCATCAGAATTCTTAATGAGAATTCGTAATCAGAATTTATCATCAGAATTCATAATGATAATTCGTAATCAGAATTCATCATTTGAATTCATATTTAGAACTTTATACATGTTTTTAATCAGAATTCAGAGTTGAACTTCATAAAAATTCGTAACAGGGAATTCAAAGTAGAACTTCAAAAATGTTTGTAATAGGAATTCAGATCCAAAAATAGAATTCTTCATGTCTATGTATTATATGAGTCCGAGTTTTTAGATATTAATCTTATCATTATACTTATGAAAAATTATGATTTGATCAATGAAATCTAGGTAAGGGTAGATTTACTTGGGTATGCAAATATTCCTTATAGAGGAAAAATATAGGGTGAAATCAGATTTTCCATAATAGATGGTTTTTGTGAATTTCAAAATAAGAAAGAATAGAAAATTCTCATGGAAAACCTTATTGAATCAACAATATCACCCTTTTTGGAAAGCACAAACATACTTCCGAAAAAGAATATAAGGACTTAGAAAAATATTTTCTAGACTTTGAAATAATTCTTATCTCCCATTGTTCATAGATAATGGTAAAAACAACTAACTCCCAATTAGGCTTTAGAACACTAAGGATCGTATTCCAGATTTCAGGAATGGGAGTTTCATCATGAATATGAAATTATTTGTAATGTGAAATCCCCCTTAGATAAAATCATCCTTACATAGGGATACTTCTTCAATAATTATAAATCATTTTCCTTATCTTCTTTAGAATTATTTTTCCTTCTCCCCCTTTGTGATATTCAAAAAGAGTTTGAGGGAATGGAAAACAATATGGTACCTAAAATATTACTAGAAAATAAAACAAAATGGAAGAAACCATAGTTTTTTTTAATATTTAATTGATTTTTATAGGGAAAGACATTACAACAAATGATCAGATATGGTCAATTTGTCTTCTTTTTTCCTTGGGGATTAGCTTCTTCAGAGGGGTTTTTAGCTTCTTTAACTTTTTTTGGATCTCCACAACTTGCTCTTATTAGGATTTAATCCTATCATCTTGAGCCTTAAGAGCCTCAGACTGAGCATTAAGAACTTCATCCTGCTTTACAAGCTTCTATTCAATCTCAATCCGGAGATTTCGTTCCCCCTTCTAGCTTTGAGAAACAGTGATAAGCATTCCATTCCGATATCTCACTTGTTGATTCTGATAATTTTTCCCTAGGGTCAGCTTTTCCAGAAAACAATTTGTAAGATCCATGATCTTGGAATATTTGGAATCAAAATCCTCTTTTACATCCTATTGAAATTCATCAAGATCTCAAATATTTTGGATGATCCTCTTTAATCAAGTGTTCATTTTATTTCATGACATTTTGTGATCTTCGTATCCTATAATAAAATATTTGAAATATGATTCTATCATTACACACTTGTCCATCACCTTGGACATCGAATCCGATTTCTGATTTAGATTGTTTTGGAGCATCAGGCATCTTGAATCTATGTTTGAAAAAGTTGGAATGAAACTGACTATTTTATTTAAGGACTTCTCCACAAAATAATGACCAAGTGAGGATGAATCCGGTTCTAAGTCATTACATGGTGAGAGTGGCATTTCAAGATCAACAAGATTCCTTTTTTATGTTTCTACAACTTCCTTCCTCTTCACTGTAGATTTTCTTTGAGTGTCAACAATCACTTGCTTACCCTTATCAATCTTTGGTATGACTTGCTCATTAGGAGATTTATGCTCACTATCAGATAATTGAACAACTCTATCATCATTAAATTTCTCATTTTCAGATCCTTCCTTAATAATTTGCTTTTCATATCTTTTTTCCTCAGATAATTCATTTACTTCTTCTTCTTCTTCGTTATCTTCATCTTTCTTTCCAAATTTTTCTTCTTCCTTTACAGGAGTGACAAGCTTCGAGGACTCGGCCTCAAATGTTCAGAGTGGTAATTTCTATGATGGATTTTCCTTATCTTGATATTCTTCATCATGTTTAATCAAATCATTTAAATCACCACTTTCTTCTTATACTTCTTCTTATTCTTCTTCTAATTCATCCTCTTCCACTTCGTCAACAACTTCTTTTTCTTTGGATTTTACCGGAGTGAAGAAATTCATCCGCGGAGACTCAGGTAATGGCTCGACTATGAATGTTTTTAGTACTGTAATATTCTAGGAATCTACTTCTGTGGATTTCAATAGAGATTGTATAACTTCAGCCTCAGACATTTTCTTCTTCATCATATTCTCTTTTTCTTCCTTCTCATGGTATTCAGCAGTCTTCATCCTTAAAGACTTAGCATCAGCAGGGTCCAAACTGAACTATGGCTCCCCTTCTTTTCTCATTTCCTTATTTTCCCTCCATTTTGCAACCTCCTCATCTAGATATGCTTTCTGTTTGTTGGATTTAGGAGGTGCAGAATGGAATTCCATAGATTTGGGGGGTTTGTCTTCAGCTTCCACTTCCTTTAACATCCTTTTCCTACTGGCCTTCTTTGAGGGTTCAACTTTGTCAACATTTTCCGGATTGGCTTCGGCCTCATCCTCAGGTAGATCGTATAACTCTCATGACTTATTATAATAGACCATATTCATTCTTTTCATAGTGTCATCACTATCAAGAATGAATTTTCAATTCCGAATCTTGGAGCTACATGGGATCTGGAAGGTTTCAAGACACCGCACTATCAACTTTGAAAGCAAGGAAGGATACATGATAATTTCGGCTCTTATATTTCAATTCTTGATGTTTTCAATTTTAACAAGAACATGACTCATCAAATTTATTTTCCTTAGATTTACTCGTAAATATTAGAATTTTATGTCACTTTTTTTAGGGTATCTTTATCACCTTTTCTAGGTACTAAAAAACCATGTACATACAACTGAAGGATCTGATTGTTAGAACACCCAAGAGTTTGTGAAAGAAAAATTTTGTGTCCCCTTCATATGATATTCCAACCAGGCTATCCACCTTGGTATAAGATAAAGCATACATCTTCCCATAGCTTTTGAAAAAGAACTTCTCCCTTCCATCTTCCTTGAAAAAACTAGTTGAATCATAAAACTCTATGAGAATGTCCAGATACACCACATCTTGAGCTCGAGTTTTAGAAATGGCTACATCTTCCCATCAATTGATTATGATGTTATTGGAAATTAGAGAATCATAATTATTGAAAATGTTATGATGTACTAAAGTCTCCCTATATATCTTCCATTACAAGATCGGCTTGACTGAAGAAATATCCTGAGAAGGGGCTTCTCCAGACATTCGGACTGGGCACTTCTGAAGAATTTGGAACGAGCTTTTGTAGTGGGTTATAGCTTCGAGACGTGAGAGCATGGAAACCGATTCGGGAAAACCATTAGAGATCCCCTTTATATAGGCGATGGAAGCGACCTTTCAACTTTCAATTCCAATATAACGGTTGAAAAACTCTCTAATCGGATATGATGGTTGAAAACATGCCTGTAAAGAAATCTTGAAGCCGATCATTTGAGGTTTTATGAAAAACATTTGGATTTAAGAATAAACGAATCCAATATATTGAAATAAAATACCAGCAAGTAAAAATGACTATGAAAACATGACTGAAGAAATCATAACATTCTGATTCTCTAGGAAGATTATTCGTAATAGGTGATATTCTTCTTGAAAAAAATTTGACTGCAAAAAAACATACTATGAAAAACACACTACGAAAAACTCACTACGAAAAACTTACTATGAAAAACCTAAGATCTATAAGTGTTATTGGAAAAAAAATTGAGTTCCAAAACTCGATTATGAAAATTATGAGTATGAAAATTCCCATTACGAAAATTTCCATTATGAAAATTTCAACTATAAAAATTTCCAGTACGAACATTTCTATTATGAAAATTTCCATTATGAAAATTTACATTATTATAATTTCCATTAAAAAACTTTCCATTACGAAAATTTTCAAAAACCAACTACGAAAAAATTTTATTACTAAAATTTTCATAAACTAACTATGAGAATTTGATTATGAAGATTTTAAAAAACATAAACAACAGATGTACTCCCCCTATGAAAAGGAGTTTATTAATGTAAAGAAATGTTTTCAACATGATGTTAATGGAAGAAGATTACCTCACGGTTATCATTCCTAACTTCTGTTTAATGTATTGAAATCTATCGGTAGGTATAGTTTTTGTGAACATATCAGTATGTTGATCTTGTGTTTCGACGAATTGAAGAATGATATCTTCTTTTTGTGTGTGATACCTAAGAAAGTGATCCCTAATATCTATATGTTTTTCACAAGATTTATGTGAAGGGTTGTTACTAAGGTAAATGGCACATGTGTTATCACACAGAATTTCAGTCTTAGTAAAACCGAAGCCAAAGTCTGTGAGTGTGTGTTGCATCCACAATACTTGAGCACAACAACTTCCAGCTACTACATATTTGGCTTCAGTATTTGAGAGTGCTACATAGTTTTTCTTCTTTCATGAATAACCATGAATGATCATCCAGTTAACTAAGGCAATGTATATCTGACTCTTAAGGTATTTTATGCTTAGTGTGTATACATTCTCTTTCCTATAGGAAGAAAGAATAAATTTTTCCTTGGAATTATGTAATAAGCACTTATCATTTCTAAAATTCACAAAGTAGCCTTCATCACATAATTGTCTTATAACAATGAGGTTGTGCTTAAGACCTTTATGAAATAATACGTTTGAAATTAATGTTTTTCCAAAAAGAACGATGTTAAATATACCAATAATTTCTCCGTGAGAATTATCTCTGAATGTTACTTTTCCACCTTTCGTTTTGATAATAATTTCAAAATAGTTTTTGTTACCAGTCATATGCTGGGAAAATCCACTATCCATGTACCACGCATTGCTATTGGTACTTTTCCTATTTTCCTAAAAATAAGAAAAATGATATGTTTTTAGAATTTAGACTTGCTTGGATCTGGAAATTTCAAAAAGTAAAATTTTGGGAATCCACATCTTCTTAGAAAAATATGCTTTATGATATCCTAAATAATGGGTTATGTTTAGAGAAAAATTCT
The DNA here is from genome assembly GCA_963277665.1 of Viscum album. Lineage (NCBI taxonomy): Eukaryota > Viridiplantae > Streptophyta > Magnoliopsida > Santalales > Viscaceae > Viscum > Viscum album. The sequence continues at coordinate 639,903,183 of OY728126.1, read as the reverse complement.
TTGCCCAGTCACCACCACATTGACACATAGTGCAGAATGGGGTACATTGAGGAACAAATTAATTGTTACTAAAATTTGGTTTAGAACCAGTATAACCAAATCCATAAGTATTCCTTCGAGGTCCGATTTGTGAGTACATTTTATCAAAATTTTCCTTACATAGGGTAATGTTTTACAAACACTTACTAAAGGAAAATATTTCATATTTGAGTTTTATAACTAAGGTCTTGTCTTCAAAATCATTTGAACTAGAGCTAGGCTCGAAAACATTTTTCTCGGAAATTATGTTTTCTAGATCTTTAGAAAGATTATTCTTCTGAGAACATACTTCCTCACAGTTTTTTTAAATAATTTCAAAATCCTTATTTTTCTTATCAAGATCTGTAGAAAGATCATATATTTCCTTAGTATGAATAGTATTCCTAGAATCAACTTATCATGTTTTTTATGATTTTTTAATTCTCTTTCTCAAGTAGTTTTTCAAACCTAGAAACTTCTTCATAGATGGGTAAAGTATTATATTTATCAGAAGAAGATTCATCATCTGAGGAGTTATAATATTTACTATCATTAGAATTTGAAGAAACATTAGTCATTGATTCAACATTGTGTACCTTATTCATCAAGCAATGATTATCAATAGGTAGCCTGGCTAAAAGACCAAGATTCTTCTATCCAGAAGATTCATAATCTGAAGATTCATCTGAAGAATCTCCACCACTGGAACTCTATGTGTCATTAGCTTTCAACACTTTCATAGAATTAGAATTGTAATACTTCTTTATGTTTTTCTCAGAATTCCGTTCCTTTCATTATTTTCTTTTGAGCATGGGGGAATTAGGTCTTATGTGTTAAGCTCTCTTAAATTCATAGCATGTAACTTCAGAAACATTCTTGTCTTTCTGTTCCTTCTTCTTGTATCTAGATTGAAAGTTCCTCTATCCAGCTATCTTGTTCATCCTTCAAGCAACATTTTCTAATTCATATTTTTAGGATTTACTTTAACTAGATTCAAAATGAATAATAACTTTCTTAGATCTGGATCTAGCAACTCTCTCAGGAGTCATGGATTTCATATGAATGGAAGTAGTAGTAAAAGCTACAATTTCCATTCTTCTTCTTCACAATATCAACATCTCTCTTCATTTTAGTCTCATGCTGAAGAAGAGTCCAAAAATCTCATCAAGGGTAATCTATGTAACCTCTCTATTCTCATTAATTGTAGTTCTTTTAGATTCATGCTCATTTGGCATGATGTCGATGATCTTGTCAACAAGGGCTTCATCATACAATATTTTTTCACCAATTGATTGTAAAATTTTCACATTAGTCATGAATCTCTGTTGCAATTTCAAATGGGTTCACCATAAGAAAAACTAAAACCATTATATTATTCTTTAAGAATGGATCTTCTGGTCTCAATTACTTTAGAAGTTCTAATGTGAGTAACATATAGTTTGTCCAATATAGAATTGGCTGCTTCATAAGATGAAATTTGGCTATATATATTTCTAGTCATTGAAAAAAGTAAAGTATTGTGTACCTTATAGTTAAGTTGATTTTCATGATTTTATTGATTTTTAAAGGCACATACTTCTTCATCATGAATTTTGTATCCACTGGTAAGCATAAAAAAATATTCAACCCTACTATTGATAATAAAAGTCTTCATGCGATCTCTCCAATATTCGTAATCATTACCATCAAAGATAGGTGGTCTGGTCGGATTGAGATTGTCTATGGAACCAACATTGATTCCTTCCATCTATAAGAAACTTCTTTCCACAAACACTTGTTAGTAGAAAAAGATTATAAACAAGGAAGATATTCTAGCCATTAAAATATAGAGTTAAATTATCTCTATGAAAAAGTGAATCTCATTTTTGAGTCCGAAAAATAGTTTCAAAAAAATATGAATCCGGAAGTGTGAATCCGAAGATTTAATTCTGATAATTCTCTTCTGAAGATAATCGTGAGATTAATATAGATTGAACCAAATCCTCTGATACCAATTGTTAGGATGGTATGTCTGAGTATGATATACTCTATTATACCAAATGTAGGATCAAAATAAAATTAGATTCTCAGATACAAGAGGGGGGGTGAATTGTACCTTTTTAATATTCTTTTGAAAATTTTAATAATGGTTATGTTTAACAATGTTAAACAAGATAATTAAAAAGACCTCTATAAGTTCTAATCACTTTCTAAATTCCAGAAAAGTGATTACGGAAATGGAACTTAACTAATGTTTACAATGATGATGATTCTACCTTAAAGCATATAGAATCTAACTAAATCAGAGTACAGGAGTAACGAAGTACAAGATAGATATACTTTCCTTAAAAATACAAATTCAGCGGAAAAGTTGAGTAGTAAAACTTCTGGAGACAAGTATAAACTCTTTTATCTGAAAGAGGAGGGTATCCAACAAACATGGATAAAGGTCCCTTGATTTATACTTTAAAAAAATTCTGTCTTACCCACACCAGGGTAAGTCCTCGATATGAAGATCGGAGTCTGTCTTGTTATCCCGGCAAGCCCACAACTATCAGGTAGTCAGCAACTCTATTTTCCTCAGCAAGGAAGCCCTCAAATTCAAGGTGTTGGAACCTCTGTATTACTATCCCTGAAAGACCTCGATTCCACACATCAACAATCAGAGTCGCACGAAGAAAATCTACACAAGGAAAAGTTTGAACAAGTTGTTAAAAATTTCTGCACGAAGCTTGAGAGTTGATAAGAGTCTCTCTCTCTAGAAATCACTTCAACATTATGTAGACACAGTTTTCCAAGTTCAGTGTTCATGTTGTTGTCAAGTGTACTAGTCTTTTAAAATGAGCCCCTATTTATAGGCACATCTCCAATGGTTGGTTCCCACCTCCAACGGTCATATTCTTCCATGAATTTTTGAGGGACCTATACATGTGTCACTCAAACAACTATTATTTAATAGTTTAAGTCATGACATCGTTTTATAAAAGAAAAAGTGAAAGCATAACCAAAAACTAATATTTGTAATGTATGCAAATATGAATGTTCAGAATGTAAGTAAATGAATTCTGAGTCTATAATACAGGGATTTTCAGATTCTGTTTTTCATTAGAATTTGGAGTCGAACTTCATTCAAGTTCATATCCATAACTCATAATCAGAATTCACAATTAGAATTCGTAATGATAATTCATAATTATTTTTCATCATCAGAATTCATTATGAGAATTCATAATCAGAATTCTTCATAAGAATTCGTAAGGATAATTCCTAATTGAAATTCATCATCATAATTCGTAATGAGAATACGTAATCCGAATTCATCATTAGAATTCGTAATGAGAATTCATAACCATAATTCATCATCAGAATTCTTAATGAGAATTCGTAATCAGAAAACATCCTTGAAATTCGTAATGAGAAATAGTAATAAGAATTCATCATCAGAATTCGTAATGACAATTCGTAATCAGAATTCATCATCGTAATTCATAATGAGATTTTGTAATTAGAATTCATCATTAGAATTCTTAGTTAGAACTTTATACATGTTCATAATCATAATTCAGAGTTAAACCTCATAAAAATTTGTAAAAGGGAATTCAGTGTAGAACTTCATAAAAGTTCGTAACTGGAATCCGAATCTTAAAATAGAATGCTTCATGTCTATGTACTATACGATTCTGAGTTTTTAGATATGAATCTGATCATTATACTTAAGAAAAATTATGTTTTGAGCAATGAAATCTATCTAAGGGTAGATTTCCTTGGTTAAGAAAATTTTCCTTATAGAATTAAAATATAGGGTAAAATCAAATTTTCTTTAAGATAAGGTGTTTATGATTTTCAAAACAAGAAGGAATGGAAACATCATAAGGAAAACCTTATCGACTCAACATCACCCTTTTTATTTCATTGATTCACTTCACTACCTTCTCTAAAATGGATGTTACTTTTTCATTAATGATGTACTAACAGATCAAGAGACTCGTGACTTGCCATCCAATTTTCCCTTAGGTACAATCAACATAATATTTTTCGAATATGATATCAAATATTCAAAGATGATTATATAGAAAGATAAAAACATAATCTAACTGACATCACCTGATGTTTAACATAAACATTCCTTAAATGGTTTAACATATAACTCATTTAATGATGAAAATTTAAATCATTAGAAATTATGTCATAAAATCATCTTAGAGTTTACCCCTATATATCACAATGTAACACATAGTTATCAAATTTCAAAAATGTTAATAGCCTCATCATTAATTCACTTGAATCATGATATAAACATTAAATATCATAAATCGAATTTTAAAACACACATGATTACATATTCTAAGGATTACTAGATATATCAATTATATTCCATGATGAGGTAAAATTATTCCATAATGACATTGAACACCTTTTCATTATTCAGATCTGGGGTAACCATTACAATCCAATTAAATTTGTTTATATATATAATATATTTATCTAAACCTCATTATCTATTAATATTAATTTATTAAATTTTATGTTCCCAAAATCAACTATCTATGAAATAACATTTCTATGTCTTAATAACCATTCAACATGTCCTCATAAATCCTTAATGATGAATATATACTAAAAATGATTATATATTTCATGATTCAAATATCATAATATCTGAAAACTTCATTAAAATAGCATTATTCTTAAACAATTTAATATTCATCATGAACATATTCCTTAATATAGCCTTTGTTTCACAAGTCATCTGTGGTCTCTTCATTATCAGTATAAAAAACAACACCTGTACCAAATTTCTAATTGTCCACATGAGCCTTCCACATTGGAGAAAAATTTTCATAATGCTCATTATTTGAATGTTTAATTTAGTCATGAACTCATAATACCTTTGGAAGGAAAACATTCCCTTAAATTATTTTAACTAAACACTCAATTTTTCTCATTCAGTAACTTTGATTGTGTCCTTTATTCCACATTCAAAACATTTTTTGTTCTTATAAGACCATCCCTTAGGTGATTAATTCATAAATGTTTACATAAAATAAACTGAATCATATTTCCTCTATGGTTTCCATTACCTGAAGTCTCGTTGAACTCCTTCATTCTGTTCCTTAGTGAGTTTGAGAGTTATTTAAGGTATAATTCACTAATCATGTTCCATGGAAACTAATTAAGCATGTTCATAAAATCATTAAATCTAGTGATAAAACCAAATGATTGATCAATAAAAAATCATCCAACACATTCAACATGTATCATGTTCCATCCAGTTCCATCAATCGACTAATAATGAAGCATAGTGTGAGCAGTACATATCATATAAAAAACCACATAGTCATGAAAGAATTAGTAATATGATGTATAAATCATGTCAATATTCTTAATATATGACACACTGTTTTCATCTTATGTTATTCATATCCAAATTATATTTAATTCTTTCATAATGGTTATTGAATAGTTTGTTAATTCCAAATGCATATCCCCTAGGAGTGTAAAATCAGGTGGGTAGTAATCCACATTGTCATGTAGTAGAGTAAACAGAGTTTCACATAGAACTCTATGTAAATGTTTTTACCCCAATGTACATATGTACCTCATCCAAATACACTTCTAGTATCCAGACATGGTTGTATTTCTAAGAAACCTCTCACTCTACCCTTTACCAACACACCCTGATATTTTCCTAAAAGTTATCTCAACCTTATATTTATCCACAAAGACAACCATAGAAATATCCTTAGTAGTATACCTAGGGAATTTACAAATGTTTTAACATCATATTTTCTTATGGATGACAATAAAATTCTTTTGATACCAAATATCGGATCCCAGGATAGGAATACATGGAAATTACATCATTTTATATGAATTTTCAGTTTATTACAAAAAAATGGTTGAGGACCATAATAGTTTACAGCATTAAGATACATGGATATATATTCATCAATCTCTGTGAATGATATTAAAAATATCCCATAAATATGTACACCTTTAGTACTTATACCGAAAACCAATCTTCATAACCTAGGGAAAGGGAAAATAAGAATGTTGTGAGCTCAGATTCTATATAATGGTAAATAAAAGAAAATACATAAGCCTAAAATAAAGAAAATTGTATGGAACATGAGAATAAAGTTTTAGGTTCTTCCATTCATATTAGCGAACATAATAAATAATGGTAGTTCTTAATACATGAATAATAAGGAAATAAATAACATGGTATTAGAAATCATAATAAAGGAAAAGGAAAAAAATTTCTGGTGTGCATGTTGTTTTATATCATTGTGAACATGTAGAGTAGAATCAGGTTCAATCATTAAGTTATGGTCATGAAATCAGGCCCATCGTAAACATTCATACATTAATCCAAGGCCATTAATAATATTTTTAATACATAATTATGTTCATGATTATAAATATGGTTGTGATAACAAGTCCATGAAATACGTTTCAATGGGTTACTATGTTCACGCATCACCATATGGACTTGATAAAAAGTCTATTCATAACGTTGTGAACATGTAATCTGGTTCATGAATCAAATTGGGAACATCTAATCAGGATCATGGATTATCCTATTGACATGAAACCATTTCCATTAATAACATTGAGAACATGTTACAAGGTTCACTCATATCATTGTGAACATGCAATCATGTTCGTATAGAAATTTATGGACATGAAACCAGGTCCACACCTAACATTGAGACCATATAATCTGTTTATAAATTACATTTATACTCATGATCCATCCATCATTGCCTAGTTTATTTTAATGACATATAGGTCCCATGAATATAAAATAAAATCATTCATACATGTGACACATGATTATAAACAATTCATCATATCATGACCCTTAATAATACATATGTTTTATAAAAATAAAATCATAACCCATTAACATAAATGGAAATAATTAACATTGAATAACATAAAAATATATGAAAAATATATACGTTTCATAACCATTTCATAAAATCATAACTTGTGAAATGAATCATGTTTCAAAAACATGTAACCTGTGAAAGGGAAATGGTCTTCATAAAGCCAACAACATTAATCATACCCCATTCATAGATGGAATATGAATGGAACCGTTGGATCATTTCCTAGAAGAGAATGAGTAAAATCATCACATGGCATCTTATATGGAATATAATCTTGAAACACTTCATTATGAGAATATCCTTTCATCTTTGAAAAATACTTTATATGAAATAATCTTTTTGAAACCCATTTTTATTGAAGTTATAAGTGAAAAATTATAAACAAAGATGGGAAAAAAATAAAACATTTTGGAAATATTTATTCCGTTAAAATTAAAATCAATGATATATTGAAATATTTTTTGAAGACATTCGTGAAAGCAAGGTCTTTGATTATAATAGATATCCGACTGGAGAGAGAGAGAGACAATCGGATTTTACATAAAAATATTATATTAAGAACCAATGGGATGAAAAATTGTTCTAATACATGTGTATATCTTGAAAATGAGTGTATAAAGAAACTCCTTATTGTTCTGTATAGATGAATCATAATATTTCATCAATGGAGTCATAAACAAAATCAATCACAAAAATCTATGAGATTTTCTCAATAAAAAGTTATGATTTTGTACCTTGGGATCAAACAATACATGTAATAAAAGGAAATTAAATGAAGAGTATATTATTATGAAAAGATTTATATTCATTATATAACATGTAAAATATAAATATATAAATCTCTAAATAATTTTTAGGTGCTTAACAAACCTTGAGTCTCGAAGAAGGCATGTTGAGAGAAAATTGTTTTACCAATTTGGTATATTTTGGGACATAAACCCCATGAAAGAAAAATAATACAATGGAAATGAGAATACCAATAAATTTAAATACACAATTAATTGAATAAAATATTTTTATGTACATATACCACCAAAATTGAAAGAGTGGTTAACATAACATGAACCCCATGGAAATAAAAGTGAGATGAAATCCCATTACCTTGTGTGCTAACTCATGTTGTACTCATTCAGACCACCTATATAATAAATATAAATTTAATAAATTTTATATTTAATAGTATTATAATATTTAATATAATATAAGGTTTGATTATGACCTTATATTATCCTCTTGCTAACTATCATATTTCAAGGATTCTCTTCGGGTAATATGTTATTCGTTCTTCACATGTGTCTTAATTTGTTATATAATTTGTTATTATACAGATATCATGGTTTCAGAAATTATATAATGACATAAAGAGAATTTATATCTAGAATATTTATATTTTAATAATCTAAATAATAATTAATTATGAAATGAAATACATTGTTCATGAGATGGTAAGGCCTACATACACATGAACGTTGTTCCCATTTTAATTGTCGTATTGAAACAAAGAATGACAATGTCTTATAATTGTATATTTATATAATATCATTAATTTTTAATTTTTATTTTATATATATCATATATTTTCATTAAATACATCTATAATACATTTCATGTGGTTTCTAAATGAATCACATCACTTTAAGGGGTTGGTGTCAACATTTCCTCTAATGAGATTATGGCATTAACACCAAATTTAATGAAAGGAAACGTGTTTTGTAAAAGTAATAATGAATCAAAATTAAATAATAAATTAAATATATTACATATAGAAACATATTTTCCATCATAATGTCTACCATTATAGGAAGTAAATGAAAAATTAACAATCATTGTTTCATGAGGCAGTAGTTTTTCATACCAAGAATCAGTATGGTCGATATCAATTAGATAGAGGTTTGTGTAAGTTTAGGATGAAATATTTACAAATACAACCCATACTATATTTATTATAAAAGTGGTTTTATTGAAAAATTGATTAAATATTTTGGACAGGGTGAAGAAGGAAATTGAAGGAATTTAGCTTGAGAGAAGATGCTACCTCTACATCATGTAAATCGTTTTGGTTTGTCCCAAAAGGTTTCTTTGAGAGGCATTGTACCAAAATGAGGTATTTATTGAAAAAGGGGGTATTTTTGAGAAGTTTTTTGGTTTTTATTGATGATGATATGTGTTTTGATAGGTATGAAAAATGGGTAGAGGTGATGTCCTTTTATAGGGAAGGAAATGGACTCATATGGTATTTTAAACACATGTTAGATGTGCACATGTTATTAACTAAAAAAAATCCTACCAAAAAAACTAAACTCACTAATATATTTCTTATGGCCAAAATATGGGAAGACAATTTATTTTGGATAATTGTATTAGACTTTTGGGATATTAATTTTAAGGTTTAGTCCCTATTTATGCTTAATTCAGGCATAACTACTCTGATTAATTTTTCCACTTTTACTAATAATTTTGGCCAAAATATTAACTAGTATTATTTGACTCTAAATATTATAAATAAAAAAATTGTTTATTTTTTATGTTTTAAAATAAATAAATTGAAGAGACAAAATTAAGATAAGTGTTAATCCTGTAGAGGGGATGAAATAATAGTGTTTTAAAGTAGGCAAATGTTCAAAAGTTTGTTAAGAATTTATATTCAGTTTCGAGGTAATATTAATTCTAATGAATTAACATGTATTAATATATTTAATATTAATATAATGTGACCATAAAACAAATTTATAATATCATTTAGAACTAATAATTAATTGAAAAGGCTATTTTTAATTAAAAGTTGTATTTTTCACTATTTATAAAAAATGACGTTTCTCTAAAAAATAAAAAACATTTACCCAGGGATAATATCGATATTGGAAATTGAAAAATGAATTAATTTTATGAAATTAAATTTCTAAATGTGTATAAAATTTTTATTTTTATTTGAAGTGGATCCTTTATGAAAATGATATTTTTAACAAAAAAGAACTTTACCAAAATTATTTTCTATCATTATCAATATAATTTTTTTATATAATTCGATTATTGAAAATATTGAAATGTTTTTTTTACTATTCATATAACAATGATTAAAAGTTAGGTTATAATTATATAATTTAAATATATATATATATATATATATATAAATGTTCCATTGAAACTTACTCTTGCGTGTATTGTACGCCATGTCCGTGTTACATGTAATGAACACCAAGTCATATGCCAAGCTGGGGTTATGGGTAGCAGATGCCAAGTAATAATTTCATGTAGTGAAATCCTCGTCGTTATTTCCTATATCGCATTCAATGTCGGTATTTTATATAGTGAATTCCTTGTCGGTATTGTGTGTAACACAATCCAAGGGTGAATTGTGTGTGAAAGGAATGTCTGAATTCATGTGTATATATATATATAACTATTTATTGTGTCATGTGAAATAAAAAATAAAAAAATATATATTAATTCAATTTTTTTAACAAAATCTCATGTTTTTACAATGGTTGTGTTTAAAAAAAGGATATTTTATGTATTAATGTATTTTTCCCCACAATATAATCATGGTTATTATGATTTTAGGATATATTTAATTAATTTTCTCAATTTTTATTGACATAATTTTTTTTTAAATTATTGTATATACATTATTTTAGAAAATATAATATTTATTTATTATCAGATTGGTTTTCCATTTATTTTACTGGGAATTGTTTTAATAACTGCAAAATTTTCACATGAAAAGAATTATTTATTTTCTTCCTATTTAATTCAATTATAATATTTTTAATAGAGTCCTTATTTGGAATATTTTTTTATGATGGTTTATGTTATTATTTGGACATGGTGTGTTTTAGGATGTCACTCGTCTCCTATTTATGGGAGAATACGTTTTATTTTTATATGGAACATTGATGTTTTCTATTTGTTATTAATTTTAATATGAACCAATATATTAAATGTTCATTCAATAACGAGATTAAAAATTTATTAATTTGAGCCTCAAATATATTATTAAATTAGAGTCTTCTGGGATGTTCCATTTTTTATATAATGTTTTACTCATAATAAAATTTTGAGGGAATTTCTAGGGGTAGAATTTTACATGGTGTATAAAACATACACACCCATGATATTGCATTCTAGAAAAGAAAAATTTTATTTACAAAAATTTGTCTCGATTTATTAGTCTTATAGTTCATTCAGTGATATGCTAATTTTCTGAGGATATAAGTTTGTTCTACTATAGGATGGTTGCAGTTGGAGGAGGTCATTCCATGGATTGAGTTTTTAGAGTGGGGAGTGGTTGCGGGATTAATCGAGTGATTTTATTCCATTGAGTTAGTGTCACATACCCTAGTTTCTTTGACATGGGGTCGTTGAGTTCATCTTTTTACAGGCATAACATGGTTCATCTTTGGGGGATAATCGTATATTTTTCATAGGAGTCACACCGAGTTGTGACTAATAGGTCTTTTTTTTTGTATGTCAACCCATATCATCATTTTTGTTATTTTAATATTATACACTTTACCCATTTAAAACCATTATGACCTCGTTTTATCCTTCTTTCTAAAAACCCCTTGGACCATTAATTTTACCTCCCCTTACCCCTTCTATATTCAATTAATTTTAGGTAGTATCTGACATAAAATTTCTTATAAATCATCATGTAATTGAGTCGTTTCATATCCCAAACCATGTATCTCATTTATTTATTATTTTTAACTACTCTATGATCATGATGATGATGCCATTGTGCTACATAATTTTTATGGACACACATTTAATATCTATGGATTCATTTTGGAACTCAATGAATTTCTATTTTTCTCTAGTGGAAACAAATCGGTTACAAAATATTCCTTATATTAACTGAATGGGAACTATGTTGTTTCACTGTTAATTCAACATTTTATTGTTATCTATTAAAATATAATTTATAATATGATACAAAACAAGATTTATATTATTTCAAAGGATTTATTTATGTATACTATGAATATCCTAGAACTTCATTAAATTTAAATTATTGATGTGAGTTTTTAAACTTATTTAAAGTGGAATAAAATATAATCATGTATTATTATATGAAATAAATTTGTTGTTTAATCTCAATTTTTGGGGGATAAAAATAAAATTAATGGCTGCTCTATATTATATTTTCTAATTTTATATAATCAATTTATTTGAAATTACCATTTTCTGATAGTTTCTTATGCATTTTAACCACATGAAAACCCATTGGCAATTGGGTAGAGAATTGTAAAGAGGAAAAAGGTCCCACCCCACTACTAATGTGTCACATCTTAACCGGCGAGGCAATTTAAAATCCTTAAAATTGGATGAGGATGCTATTCTATATATTCTTCTAAATAGTTAATGATATTATTTTATTAGGTTGTCCCAAAATAAATATCAATAGGTTTCATTCCAATGTTCTTGATTTTAAAGGAATTTTATTTTTATAGATTAGTCGTTGGTTTCAATTGATGAATGATAGTTAAAATGATCATTGATTTTAATTCTAAATTTTATAAAAAAATATTTATGTGTATTTAATTCTAAGATATAATTCATTTGATTTTCTAAAAAAGAATTTGATATATAAAACATTGTGGGATCATATGGGGGTCAATATGATTCTACACTACATACCATGTATACACCAATAGTGTAATAAAAAATAATAGAACCAGTGAGAGGTTATGGGATCTCATTTTAGTTAATTTATTTTTGGAGGTGACATGGTATGCAGATTCAAACATGTCCCGTAGATATGAGTAGTATTTTTTGTTGTTTTATTTTGGATAGCCCTTATATACTAATAATTTATTATTAATTATGCTCTCATATCCTCAAAATTTTCATTATTGAAATCATGATGTTCATTGGGAATTTTAGAATGATGATAGAATGTTTTAATTTTTTATATTGTCTTATATTATTGTTATTAAATGTGGTTGATATATTTATTAATTAATTCTGACATAGTGCATGAACTACAAATGAATTAGGATCTCAGTTCATGTTCATGGTCAGGACCTGGTGACCATATAATTAAACATGAGAATATTTTCCCAAATGAATATTCCTTTATTCCCCTGAATTGGTTGTCATATCACGGAGATGGTGAATTCCATTAAAGCCATAGAATTAATAGATCTATGTACCTGAGGTAGTGGATTTATAGTTTATATCATGAATCCAATGTCATTTCTACATAATACATTTCTTCTAAAAATATATTGATTCCAATATTCATTATTAATAGGTTATAGTAAAGTGAAATACATTATATCAAGTGATCTACACATGTGTTATGGTTTTTACATTAATAATATAAAAATGGTATCAATGATATTTATTATGATATCTAAAAAACATCATGTCAAGAAGAAATAGATGCAATAAAAAAATATTTCATCAAAATATCTAAATTATATAAACTGATACAATTTAGGAATATTTTTGTTGAATTCCCATATTTTTGTATTTGGATTTTACTATCTATAAAATGTGTTCCTAAATATTTGAATTGAACACTGTAATGAAATGTATCCATGTTTCCTCTTATTACAAATTTCATAATATTTTAATGGACTCTATCATTAATGTTTATACACCTATATGTTAATCATGTATTTTAATAATTATGAAATGAATTTATGGTTTTTCTTAATACAAGGATAAAAAAATCTTAGAGTTTAGGAAAATAGATGAGTTCATGACATTGACTTTGTTATCCTTATGACATTGTTTATAACTAAAATAATGTTTCAAATTCTCTATTATAATATATGTTTTATGAATTTAATTTTGTATCATATAACAACACTACTTATCACAAACATTAATATATTAAATAAATTTTTTGTTGGTAACATATTGTTGTTAAAAATAGTAAAATACATTTCAAACATATTTAACCATATACTATTTTTCCTGATATGAGGTGTTATTTAACATTAAAGTTTTATTTTAATATATTATAAAATATACATTATATCACAACCTTATATTGATAATAAATGATATTTCGGAACCATATTGTATTACAGAGATGTGCATAATGGAATGCCTAAATCAGATCATTTAAAAACAATGAGAGTAGATATATATCTGTGAAACCTCCTTTAATAAAAATAAATATATTTATATACCTCTATCTTCTTAAACAATAAAAAAATGTTTCTATTTTAAATATTATATAAATATTCTTTATATGTTACAATTCCAAAATATAGGGTTCCATCATTATATTTTCACACCATATAATAATGAGTAGTAATTTATATTTATTTTAGATTTAAAAGATAAAAATATCCATAAAGAAAACTATTAAACATCATCTAGTGTAACCAAAGTTCATTCAGAGATTACCAGTAACTCCAAATAAACATAAGTATTTAAAAAAGTGAAAAAAATTAATAATTTCAATTTAAAAATGATCCATTTGAATTTTTATTTAATTTGTAGAAATTTTTTATAAAATAGATAAAAATTTTGAAATCATGAAATATAAATTAGAGAACATTTATTTTTTGTAAATATTCATAAATATTATAATATTTTGGGGAATAATTATTATTGTTATATATAGAATATTTTCTAAAAACTAAAAATTTATTTCTTTGAAGTTAAGAAATATTATATAAACATTTATTTTTAGATATTCTAGTTTAAAATTGGAAAATTTAATATTTATCAAGAAATAAAATAATTTTGTTTATTTTATCCTCCAAATTAATCCCAATATTTCCAAAACGACCTATCTCAATTGTTCTAGTTCAAATATATTTCACTAACATCTCACCTAAAAATAAACACCTCTACACCACATAATTCTCATAAAATAATATAGATATACAATTAATTTATTATTTTATCTATCTCAAAAGCTTCCCTCTTAAATTTATAGATATTCATATGTTATTAATGTGTAATTATGTAGAAATTAAGTTAAGTGAATTCAAGTATAATTTCCCATCTCTCCCTTTATTTTGATTTCAATTTAATTAAATTCTAATTTTTATCAAAATTTGGATTTCTATTAAGTTTTATAAATATTATATTTATATATATTTAATATATATTATTAATTCATATTCCTTTTTTATAATTTTTTTTATGTCAAAGATGATATTAGAGTATTATTTTTCAATTATAATCCAACACCACCACATATTATTAATTTTATTCAATATAATGTCACTAATATTTCATATTGTTTATATAAAATTTATGATAGGGGTAATCTATCATTACAATTCTAAGATATATCATGTTAAAACATTATTGGGATATAAATAGGAATACCACATATATTGACTCTAGTGATTATTTGGTAACTATGTCACTAGAATTGGGTGTTCTTCCTTGATGTGTTTTAGTCCCTAATGGATGTAAAATATATAAGTAAATTACAGTAAATATTTAAGCAATATTTCCCATATCTACCATGATATTTTATATCTATAAATAGTTGTATGAAGATTCCATTCCACTATATTAATAATCTATAATGATAACCATTTTATAAAATCTAAAAAAATTCACTAATTCGTGAAATTATAATTAAAATATTACCAATCCCATGAAAAACATATTATATATTTTATTAGAAATTATTGATGTAGATAAAATCCACCAAATAGGGATTTCATGGTTTTAATAATTTTACCAGTACATGGAATACTATATTAGATTAATTAAATGTCATTCGAGAATAATATAAGTAAATTAAAATAAAAATTTATATTAGAAAATAAAACAAATTTATTTTCATTTTAAAAAATGTGTATAATTTATTTGTCAAGTTAGAATTATCTAAAATAATTATTGATTAAGAATACCTGTAAAAATTTGTTAAAATGAACCTATATTAATGAAATCAAAATAAACCACTCAAATAGGAAATTATTGAAGTAGGGATAAAAAAAATTATCTATACACCCTAATTAAAACTATAGTTCTATTAAAATAAAATATATTTCATACTCCAAAGAAGATGAATGTATAAATTCCTATTTCTTTCATTTTTATATCCCAAGGGGGAACCCATGGAGTATCCCAAATCATTAAAAAAGTTTCAATCTAAAAAACAATCATTGGGGGTGAAATAGTGGGACTCTAAAGATTCATTACATTATTTTGTATCTTATGAAAGTGAATAATGTGAGAATAACAAGGGGGATATTTTAATGAGAATCAATGTGTGTTTGAAATGGTGAAAAAAGTCATACATATCAAATTTCACTTTTTTTTAGAATCCCACTACATCAGAACAAGCCCAAAATACCATTTTGGAATTATTTTTTACTCCTTATTATGTATTAATATTTTAAGAAAAAATATTTATATTTTTTATTACATGTTAATTAGTAATTTTAAATGATTAAAAAAAATATCATTTGGGTTTGTGATAGAGATAATTATTTTTATACATGGGTAGTCAATGTAATGAAAATATTTTTAAGGGTCATCATCTTATGTGTGGAAATAAGATATCTTTGTATTGTCAGAAATGTTTCCTAATCTTAAATAAAATAAGACTCTCTTATTGGTATCTATAAAATCAACATATAGAAATAAATTTTAAATGGTATTTACATGATACAATAAACAACATGTTGAGTACCAATGTTATTTTGTAATTAAAATATATATGAATAACAAGACCTTGAAAATTTCACACCCATATAGTTAATCACATTTTATCAATTGATGATCTATATAAAAAATAAAATATTACACCACATGTAATTATCAGGGAATGACATTGCACTTGTGAATTCATTACTCAATTTAAATCAATGTTGCTATAAACCCAATATATGGGATTAAAAAACAAATATCGATTAATGAAGATCATATTATTAATTAGTACATACATCTTCTACTTTTATTAATAAAAATTTTCATAGAACATTTAAATAAATACAAATAATGAAAATTCTCCTTTAGGGAATCATTTTGCAACCCCAAAAAAAAGGATACATAATGAATTTCCAATAGAGTAACAACAATTGAATATATGATAGTCCATATGGTGTACTCCAAGTGGACCTATTTTTATATATGTTTATAAACAAATCTTATAAGGCCCCAGCCTTAAAACATACATAATCTTGAGTTATCACAAGATGACACGTTCAGGATCTTTTCAGGTTTAGAGTTTTAGATAATTAGATCTTAAAACATGAATTACAACCCACATTTAAACAAAGTGGTTACAATAAAGGATAGTATTCTTTTTCCCATCAACGGAAACATATTGAAAATAAAACTTGGATTATTTCTTGACACTTCCTTGAACCTATCATCTTATCATGTACCTTTCCCGTGACATGTGAAAAACATTTCAAAAACTTGGGATGAGCATAAAAAGCTCAGTATGGGTTATATAAAAAAACAAGGAAAGGAAACATGAGTTCATATATTCATAAGAATGAAATCATACTTTACCCATAAAACATAGGCACTTTAACATTCCTCATAAGATCATGAAAAAATCATATAAATCATAAGTCATAAAGTTAACTTGAGGAATTCATAACATTCTTACGTAGTGAGTAACCCTCTTGGTTACGTTTGGAATACCCATCACAATATATTCCCTAAATCTCTTCAGAGAAATCTTAACGTTTCACTCCTTCGCATTACCCAATGCATTGGAGAGCTATAACGGGCTCACCCACGCTTAGTTTATCACGGAACCACCCATCTTCATAATAATGCCCAAGAACCATAACATAATCATATCACATAAAAAATGCATAAAGGAAACATAACATTTCCACATTTCAATCACAAGATATCAATACAACACATTTATATAATAAAAACATTATTAAAACCATTTTCAATACCAAAGTAAAACATAGTATTTATTTTTCATTTAAAATAAAAGGTTATGGCTTGTAAAGGAAGCCGAAACTCAAATAATGGTCACAGCGGCGGAGAAGTCGTTTTCGCCGCATACGTACAACAAGAAAAACATTCCCTTTTGTCGTTTTGTAAAATGCTTCATATAAAAAAGATTTCTTTTGAATAAGCGTAAAAGTCAAAGGGGTTTATACACCGTATAAAAGAAGGTTGTGTATAAAATAAAATATGCCTCAATGAAAAGAGATTGAGACGAAGTCCCATACCTCGGGTCCGACTTGACTCGATCGTTATTTTATGTCTTGAATAATAAACTTGAGTTAATTTATAATTATTTAAGAACCTTTTTCAAGTTAATTATTCCTTTCATATCACTTATTTCCATGTCATGAACACTATGTAATTATTTAAGTTAATAACGGTCGTTTTAACGATCATTGGTACTTGAGTCAAAAATAAACCCTTTATAATTACATGTTTTTCATGTATCCATTATATCCAGAATTATAATCATTATGTATATATAATATATATCCAGTATATACATGCATTTATAATATTACATAATCATTTAGAGGTAAGAAATGAAATGCACCGTTCATGGAGACGGTAAGCCGTACGTACGCATGAATGCTACTTTCATTTCTATTTCGTATTTTATAGAATGGAATCATAATTATATAAAGTTATATTATAAATCAAGTATAATATCATATATAATATCATAGTTCCATCCTTTATACGTCCCACATATGGTATTTAACGAATCAAATCACATTGAAGTGGCGGTAGTCCGCACTTCCTTAAATGAAGATATCGCGTTTACCCATAATGGAAACCATAACGGTATGACCAAAAAGAAAAAAAACAGAAGCTTAAAGAAAACATAAACATATTATATATCATATATAAATATAGTTACATCTTAATGGCCACCTTTGAAGGTGTTAAAAGAATGTTGAACAATCATCGTTTCGGGAGGCATAAATTCACCATCCGCGGAAACAGTATGTTCGTTAACCATTAGAGGTAGGTGTGTGTAAGTGTAGATCTAATCCATATTATAACAACATCCTAGTATATTGAGGATACTGTAGTTGTTACAAAAGAAAAGAATAAAAAGAATTTAGGGGGTTGGAGAAGCAAAATAAAACAAAAGGACTCAAAAGAAGACATTACCTTAAAATAGGGTAACTCCCTTTGGTTTGAGCTCAAAGGCTTCCTTGGGAAGACTTCTTCCCAATGTGAGGATTCAAGGAGTAAGAGAGGGAAGTGGAGAGACAAAATGGGTAGGATTTGGCCGATACAAAGGCTTTGGGAGTGTGGGTAAGGTGGTAGAGGTGGGGGCCTTTTATAAGAGGAGAGGAGGGGAACTCTTGGAAAGTAAAGATAAGTTACTTTATTTTAAAATGAGTTTCGGATTCAAAAGGTCCCACATTGATATAATTCGAGGATAAGGTGATAAGGGTTATATATACACTCATCCAATTGGTTTTGGCCATGTGTAGGTCTTAGATTTTACATTATCCTTCCATTTTATTTAAACCGTTAAATAATGAGGTCGTCACTGCATCATCATGATGTCATAAATAATTTAATTTATTAAATGTCTAAAAATTATAAACAAAATACTATGATGTAGGAAATCTTTTTATATTTCTAATGAATATTTATAATCAAACATATGATCTTTATAACCCCATGTAAAAATTGTTTTAGTAAAACATCTCATGTTTGTGTCATTTTTACTTTTACATTAAATAAAAAGTTATTTATGTCACTTCCCAACAAAAGTGGCTTCATGGGGTCCCCAAGTTGACCCATGGATTTTATTGGTCGGACATGACACATCAAATGAGGGTAGGACATGTTTCAAGCTCATCTCATACTATTAAAACATTATTTTTACCTTAAACTACACTAATTACCACTATTCGCGATTAAGAACTTAATAAGTTACTATTCACCAAAAAATTACTTTAATCCCATTGAACCACATTTTACTTCTTAATGACAACCATGTATGTCGGATTTTTGAAATTCAAAACACAATGATGAAAAAATTTCATTTAAACGGAAAAATCAGTTTTTATAAGTACCACTTAGTGGTTTCACTATTCATCAAAAATTGAAGTTTTTCAGAAAATTACCACAAATTCACCCTAAGATATATTTCATATTATGAATTCAAAAATGAAGTATATTTTAAAAAATTCAAAACATATAAGTCACATTAATTAATATAATAATTAATTCCCGCTGTCATGACAAATAGCGTGTTTTTATGAAACAATAAGTATCAAAAGATTGACACCAGTTTCTGTCCAATTTCAAAGTGAAATTGATTCCAATGACCACAATTGGATTAAATGGTAAAAATATATTCTAATTCCACTTCAAAACCAATTCAAAATATAATCTAATCATATAAATAAATTAGATTAAAAACTTATTTTGAATTAAAATACAACATTTTTCACTATTCATTAAAAAATGAACTTTATCAGAAAAATACCAAAAATTCACACAAAGTAAATTTTGATGCCCCAATCATAAAGAAGGATTTCATTTGGTCCAAAAGAATGTATAAGAGTGAACAAAACTATATTTAAAGAGGGTTCTCCATCAAAAGGCGATAAATGAACCTTTTAGTGAATATTCATGTATTTATGTATAAAATTGAATTCCTTTCTTATTTTAAGACATTATCTTTTATTGGATAAATGTAAAAACATATATATTCGTATTTTAGTTATTTCTATTCATTCCTGCCAGTACAACGACTATGTGTTAACTACCATTTGAAATTATATTATTAGCGTGTAACGTAAGATTTCAAAGAAACTCATTGTTGCGTATTGGGCACGCTATCGTACATAGAAACCCCTTCAAAAAAAATTAATATTTAATTAAAAAATATTAATAAATATGAATATGTATTATTCTTTATTTACTTGGGATGGTACATCCTTCCCCCCTTTTGGGAATTGCGCCCTCGTAATTTTATTCACTTATCGAATAAGTGGGGGTATTTATCCCTCATAGCATTTTCAGATTTCCGTGTTGCCTCTTCCATCATGTGGTTTTTTCACAAAACCTTTACCGGATTAATCACCTTATTCCGTAACACTTGCTCCCTGTGGTCAAGAATCTGGACCGGTTTTTCCTCATAAGATAGGTAATCTTCCAGCTGAACTACCTCTAGACTCAAAACATGAAATGGATTTGGCATATACTTTCTCAACATCGAAACGTGAAAAACATTGTGTACCTGAGATAAACTCGGAGGTAAAGCCACCCGGTATGCAACTGATCCAACTCTCTCCAGAATTTCATATGGTCCAATAAACCTTGGTCTCAGATTTCCTTTATTACCAAATCTCATCACACTTTTCCAAGGAGAAACCTTGAGAAAAACATGATCACCTACCTCAAAAGAGAGATCCTTCCTCCTGTTGTCCGCAAAACTTTTCTGTCTGCTCTGAGCTGTTCTCATGTGTCTATGAATCAACTGAACGTTTTCTTCCATCTCGTCTACCAACTCTAGTCCCATCATCTTTATTTCCCCTACTTCATCCCAAAAAGCTGGAGTTCGACACCGTTTTCCATATAATGCCTCAAATGGAGCCATATGTATTCTGGAATGAAAACTATTGTTAAAAGAAAATTCAACCAAATAAAGATGTTGGTCCCAACTTCCCTGATAATCCATCGAACAAGCTTGTAGCATATCCCCCAAGGTCTGAATTGTTCATTCGGACTGCCCATCTGATTGAAGATGAAAAGCTGTACTAAAATTTAATTCAGTACCCAACGACTTCTAAAGGCCTTTCCAAAAGTTAGAAGTAAACCTAGGATCACGGTCAGATACAATGGAGAGAGGAACTCCATGTAACCTGACTAACTCTTTATGATACAAACGGGAAAGTTGATATAAGGAAAAAGTATCTCGTATATCAAGGAAATGAGCAGATTTAGTTAAGAGATAAATAATAACCCAAATTGCATTATTACCTCGAGATGTCCTCGGTAATCCCACAACAAAGTCCATGGATATGTTTTCCCATTTCTACTCTGGCACTGGTAAAGGCTGAAGCATCCCTTTAGGTAACTGCCACTCTGCTTTAACCTGCTGACAAGTCAAACACTTCACAATAAAATCAGCAATATCTCTTTTCATTCCATCCCACTAGTAATACTCCCGCAGATCTATGTACATCTTAGTAATGCCAGGATAAACTGAAAACGGAGAACTATGAGCTTCACATAACAACTCTTCCTTCAACTGTGAATCACAAGGTACACACAATCTCTTCCCAAATCTCAAAACTCAATCATTATCTATGTTGAATTTAGGCAACTTACTATTCTGAACCAGCTCTACCTTTTTCTGCAACTCACTGTCTTACTTCTGTGCTTGCATGATATTATCTGATAGAGATGATCTCACTGATACCTGAAACAAAACAGAAGAAATTCCTGCACCCACAACATCTATGCCAAAGTTTGTCAAATCCTTAACCAAAGGATCACATTCCAAAAGCAACATTGCTAATTAATCATTACTTTTTCGACTCAAAGCATCATCCACTTTATTTGCTTTTCCCGGATGGTAATGAATTGTACAATCATAATCCTTGATTAATTCCAGCCATCTCTTCTGTCTCATGTTTAACTCTTTCTGAGTGAATATATACTTTAAACTTTTGTGATCAGTATATATTTCACACTTTACTCCATACAAATGATGCCTCCAAATTTCTAAAGGGAAAACAACAACAGCTAATTCCAAATCATGTGTAGGGTAATTTACCTCATGAGTTTTCAACTGTCGTGAAGCATAAGAAATTACCTGATCATTCTGCATTAGGATGCAACCAAGTCCTTTCAATGAAGCATCACTGTATATAACAAACTCACCATTCCTGGAAGGTAGTGCCAAAACTGGAGCATTCACCAATCTTCTTCTCAGTTCCTGAAAACAATCATCACATTCTTTTGTCCAGATAAGCTTAACACCCTTCCGAGTTAGCTTAGTCATTGGACCAGATAACCATGAAAAATTTCTAACAAACCTTCAGAAATAGCCTGCCAAACCAAGAAAACTACGTATCTTGGTTACATTTGTGGGTCTTGGCCATTCTTCAAAAACTTTTGTTTTAGTAGGATCAACAGTTATCCCATATTTAGAAACAATGTGACCAAGGAAAGAAATTTGTTGCAACCAAAACTCACACTTTCTGTATTTTCCATACAGTTTCTTTTCTTTTAAGGTTTGCAAGATAACCCTTAAATGTATTTCATGCTCCTCTTTACTTTTAGAAAACACCAAAATATCATCAATAAACCCAACCAAAAACTTATCACCTGAGTCAACTGATCCATCACTACAGCAAAATCTTCAATTCTGATTCTGACCATCTCAAGTTGCTGATTTAGAAGGTCATTTCCCTCTATATGCCTTCCCAGAAAATCTGTTCTGTTTCCTCTACGAAAAACCATTCTTAACAAACATGTCTTAGATGAAGCAACATTATAATCTTCAAATACTATATCACTTCAATTTGACCATAAAAAAATATTTCTGGATAACAATTTAATATAATTCTAACTCCTAAAGTTATCTAAATCGACCTTTGATACCAACTATAAGGCCCCAGCCTTAAACCTAACATAATCTTGAGTTATCACAAGATTACACGTTGAGGATCTTTTCAGGTTTAGAGTTTTAGAGAATTAGATCTTAAAACATGCATTACAACCCACATTTAAACAAAGTGGTTACAATAAAAGATAGTATTCTTTTTCCCATCAACGGAAATATATTGAAAATAAAACATGGATTATTTCTTGACACTTCCTTGACACTATCATCTTATCATGTACCTTTCCCGTGACCTGTGAAGAACATTTCAAAAACTTGGGATGAACATAAAAAGCTCAGTATGGGTTATATAAAAAAAACAAGGAAAGGAAACATGAGTTCATATATTCATAAGAATGAAATCATACTTTACCCATAAAACATAGATACTTTAACATACCTCATAAAATCATGAACAAATCATAGAAATCATAAGACATAAAGGTAACTTGAGGCATTCATAACATTCTTTCGTAGGGAGTAACCCTCTTGGTTATGTTTGGAATACCCATCACAGTATATTCCATAAATATCTTCGGAGAAACCTTAACGTTTCACTCCTTCGCGTTACCCAATGCATTGGAGAGCTATAACGGGCTCACCCGCACTTAGTTTATCACGGAACCACCCGTCTTCATAATAATTCCCAAGAACCATGACATAATCATATCACATAAAACATGCATAAAGGAAACATAACATTTCCACATTTCAATCACAAGATATCAATACAACACATTGATATAATTAAAACATTATGAAAACCATTTTCAATACCAAAGTAAAACATGGTATTTATTTTTCATTAATAAAAAGGGTATGGCTTGTAGAGGAAGCCGAAACTCAAATAATGGTCACGGCGGCGGAGAAGCCGTTGTCGCCGCATACGTATAACAAGAAAAACATTCCCCTTTGTCGTTTTGTAAAATGCTTCGTATAAAAAACATTCCTTTTGAATAAGAGTAAAAGTAAAAGGGTTTTATACACCGTATAAAAGAAGGTTGTGTATAAAATAAAATACGCCTCAATGAAAGGAGATTGAGATGAAGTCCCATACCTCGGGTCCGACTTGACTTGATCGTTCTTTAATGTCCTGAATAATAAACTTGAGTTAATTTCTACTTCTTTAAGAACCATTTTCAAGTTCATTATTCCTTTTATATCACTTATTTCCATGTCATGAACACTATGTAATTATTTAAGTTAATAACGGTCGTTTTAACGATCATTGGTACTTGAGTCAAAAATAAACCCTTTATAATTACATGTTTTTCATGTATCCATTATATCCATAATTATAATCATTATTTATATATCATATATATCCATTATATACATGCATTTATAATATTACATAATCATTTAGAGGTAAGAAATGAAATGCACCGTTCATGGAGACGGTAATCCGTACGTACGCATGAACGCTACTTTCATTTCTATTTCGTATTTTATAGAATGGAATCATTATGATATAAAGGTATATTATAATTCCAGTATAATATCATATATAATTTAATAGTTCCATCCTTTATACGTCCCACATATGGTATTTAACGAATCAAATCACTTTGAGGGGGCGGTAGTCCGCACTTCCTTAAATGAAGATATAGCGTTTACCCATAATGGAAACCATAAAGGTATGACCAAAAAGAAAAAAATAGAAGCTTAAAGAAAACATAAACATATTATATATCATATATAAATATAGTTTCATCTTAATGGCCACCTTTTAAGGTTTTAAAAGAATGTTGAACAATCATTGTTTCGGGAGGCATAAATTCACCATCCACGGAAACAGTATGTTCGTTAACCATTAGATGTAGGTGTGTGTAAGTGTAGCTTGAATACATATTATAACAACATCCTAGTATATTTAGGATACTATAGTTGTTAGAAAAGTAAATAATAAAAAGAGTCTAGGTGGTTGGAGAAGCAAAATAAAACAAAAGGACTCAAAAGAAGACATTACCTTAAAATCGGGTAACTCCCTTTGGTTTGAGCTCAAAGGCTTACTTGGGAAGACATCTGCCCAAAGTAAGGCTTCAAGGTGTAATAGAGGGAAGTGTAGAGACAAAATGGGCAGGGTTTGTCCGAGGCAAAGGCTTTGGGAGTGTGGGTAAGGAGGTAGAGGTGGGGGCCTTTTATAAGAGGAGACGAGGGGAACTCTTGGAATGTAAAGATAAGTTACTTTATTTTAAAATGAGTTTCGGATTAAAAAGGTACCAAATTGATATAATTCTAGGATAAGGTGATAAGGGTGCTACATCCACTCATCCAATTGGTTTTTTCCATGTGTAGGTCTTAGATTTTACATTATCCTTCCATTTTATTTAAATCTTTAAATAATGAGGTCATCGCTGTATCATCATGATGTCATAAATAATTTAATTTATTTAATGTCTAAAAATAATAAACAAAGTACTATGATGTAGGAAATCTTTTTAGATTTTTAATGAATATTTATAATCAAAAATATGATCTTTATAACCCCATGTAAAAATTGTTTTAGAAAAACATCTCATGTCTGTGTCATTTTTACTTTTACATTAAATAAAAAGTTATTTATGTCATTTCCCATCCAAAGTGGCTACATGGGGTCCCCAAGTTGACCCATGGATTTTCTTGGTCGGCCATGACACATAAAATGATGGTAGGACATGTTTCAAGATGATATCATACTATTAAAACATTATTTTTACCTTAAACTACACTAATTACAACTAATCGCGATTAAGAACTTAATAAGTTACTATTCACCAAAAAATTATTTTAATCCCATTGAACCACATTTTACTACTTAATTACAACCATGTATGTTGGATGTTTTAAATTAAAAACACAATTATGGCAAAATTTCTTTTAAACGGAAAAATTAGTTTTTATAAGTACCACTTAGTGGTTTCACTATTCATCAAAAATTGAAGTTTTTCAGAAAATTACCAAAAATTCACCCTAAGCTATATTTGATATTCCGAATTCAGAAATGAAGTCTATTTTACAAAATTCAAAACATAAAAGTCACATTAATTAATTTAATAATTAATTCCCGCTGTCATGACAAATAGCGTGTTTTTATGAAACAGTAAGTATCAAAAGATTGACAACAGTTTATGTCCAATTTCAAAGTGAAATTGATTCCAATGGCCACCATTGTATTAAATGGTAAAAATATATTCTAATTCCACTTCAAAACCAATTCAAAATATAATATAATCATATAAATAAATTAGATTAAAAAGTGGTTTTGAATTAAAATACAACATTTTTCACTATTCATTAAAAATGAACTTTATCGGAAAAATACCAAAAATTCACACAAAGTAAATTTTTATGTCCCATTCATAAAGAAGGATATTATTTGGTCCAAAAGAATGTATTAGTGTGACCAAAACTATATTTAAAGAGGGTTTTCCATCAAAAGGCGATAAATGAACCTTTTAGTGACTATTTATGTATTTATGTATAAAAATGAATTCCTTTCTTATTTTAAGCCTTTATCTTTTATTGGATAAAAGTACAAACATATATATTCGTATTTTAGTTATTTCTATTCATTCCTGCCAGTAAAACGGCTACGTGTTAACTACCATTTGAAATTATATTATTAGCATGTAACGTAAGATTTCAAAGAAACTCATTGTTGTGTATCGGGCACGCTATCGTACATAGCAACCCCTTCAAAAAATTTATATTTAATTAAAAAATATTAATAAATATGAATATTTCTTATTCTTTATTTACCTGGGATGTTACATATCTTCTATTTATTATTAGTTTTATTTCTATATATGGGAACATAGTCATATTTATCTTAACATTAAATCAAAATCCAACTTAGTGATCATCAATATAGAAAAAACTAATAATTCATATATTATAGGGGTAATTACAATATTGATTCTCCTATTAGACACAATAATAAATCATTAATGATAATGTATTTTGATTTTTATATATTACTCTATATATAATTACCCTTTTAAAAATTCATTATTTTACTTAGTTAATAAACACTAATAATTTTTTCAAATCATAACATCAGTGTCCCTTTTACATCATCTAACAATTATAATTTAATATATGTTAAAAATGATTTTGAAAATTCTCTCATGTATTTATATGATGAAATTACTTTATTGAACATTATAAATTATAATTCAGGGGTCGGTCTATAATTACATATCACCCAATTCATTGTGTAATGTAACATATAAAAATATAGTATGGTTCATGATTATGACATTGTGTTATTAGTGGTAATCATTATAATAAGACCCCATTATGATACCATGACATGATTGGTACATTTTTAATTTTTCATACCATTCTATCAAGTTAATTATTTTTAGTTTTCATTAATTTATTATGTAAAATTATTATACCCTAGGATTCTAATGATATATATTTATATCTTGTTTAAATTTTGTAATATATATGAAACATATTCAATATGAAACCATGATTGGTTATACCCATTGAAGACATTTACATTACTCCATTATTTTCAAGTAAAATACCAAGTAAATAATGTATAAATTAAAGGGTTCATATTCCAATAATTCATATATATTACTTTGAGATTTTTTAAATTATATTTGATTTTTTATTTTCCATATATTATTATAATGATTCATTAATACTAATAACATTATATTATTGTAATTGTTTTTATTTAATATATTTTATTCATGTTAAATGAGTGTTATAATTTTCAAGAACTATATATAAAATAATGGTTATTTAGTAACATAATTAGTAATATTAGTGAGTTTTGTTATTTTTCAAATTTAGGATTGGTTAACCATAATATAAAATAGTGGTCATATATATTTATAAAATAGATATAAAATGTATTGGAATATAGGGTAATATTTTAAAATATTACTCTACTTGAGATAAGTTGAAATATATATTATATCTAATATGTCCTAATTTTTTTATGTAGGTGGATGGAGGAAAGAGATAAATTATTTGGACTGGTCACATTATAAGTAGTGGTATATATTATAGTAAATGAAATGTTCTATCAATCTTCTTAGAAACTAATGTTGGAAACATAATAAAAATATTATCTCAAATTAATATGTATTTACTGATAATCAAATAATATATAATGTAAAAATTCACCACATTATGTATATTATGTGACCATAACATTAACAAGTCCATTGCATTTATCATTTAGTGTGTTGAAATATTAATTTTTTATTTATTTTTCAAAAGTGATTATAAATAAGATATTTTCTTGGTATGATTCTATAAGAAAAAAATAAAATATTTAGTAATTTGTTAATTAGTTGGAGAATTTGGGTAATAATAAACATTAATTGTGATTTTAAAGAATAAAAATAATATCAAATTCATATCACGAGTGTATCTATAATGTTATTCATTGGGATGAATTTTTATCGTACTATGTGTTTTAGGATAGTATCAAAATTATAATTGATAAAGGAATTTTTTTATAAATCCAGTGCATTTTTTGAAGATAAATTTAGTCACATGAAAATATATGGATTAGGGTATTTCATGGATCATGAATGAAAAAATATAATATAAAAAATAATATTATTGTTTATTATTATAATGGAACTTTGAATTTTAAAATTTTATAGCTAAAAATCATTTGATGTGTTATGAAAACAGGGATTGCCTTTTCAGATAACCAATAGTGTCATAGGGTGCTTGATAGAATGTAAAAGTATGTATAATGTGAATATACTCTAATAAAAAGTGTATGAATGGATTTATTATTAAAATATTATCTGTTAATGATATGGAAGGAGGCACCGAAGTGTTTTTTTATGAGGAACTGTGGAATTTTTCTTTTAAAGGATGAGATAACATAAACCTGAATAATTTCACCATTGAATAAATCATTGTTATCAATTTAACAATATTAGTATTCAAGATTAGTAATAAATATTTTTACTAATTATCTACATTATAATAAGTATATCAATAATAATTATGTTATACATTGAATAAATTATCTCCAAAACAAAACTATGAACTAAATGAATCATCACGCTTATCCAAAAACATCTCATCATATAGATTGATTATATTAATAACTATAACAATGTTATAAAATCTTAATAATATTTTAAATGTGTAAATTTCCATATCATTGATAATCTATTTTTTATTATTAAATTCATTTTCAAATTGATCATTGATATAAATAAATTTCAAGGTATATATGAATTATTATACTCAATAGTTAGTTGTTGATTAATTAGTCATGAAACATAGTACTGTGTAAATTTTGGATAAGGTATTTTTGTACTACCTATGAATATTTTATATCAAAATATTATATATGAATCAATTATTTCATCTCCTATTTGAATTTTTTTCCATTCTAGTCATTGAATTACACTTTTTCAGAGGGTCAATATAAATTATCAAGATATAAAATTCATACTCAATCCATTTTTATGAAGGTCATGAAAATTGTATAAAATATTTATATATAATATATTATTTAATAATATAATTATAAAAAATTATGTTTATTTGAAAATGAGGAATTAACTTCATCATGTGTGTTATTAATGTCATTAATTGTTTTAATTAATCTTATCTTATAATATAAAATAAAATATCAATATATGTTTTTCACATTCAACTTATTTTTTCCTAAGGTCATCTACATTTGGTAAATAAATTTAAATATATATATTAAAATATATTATAACATGAATATATAATTAAAAAATGATGGGTTTTAATTCCTTATGTATATTATAGTCATGAATAATGAATTAAAGATATAGAACTGACATATTATTTAATAATATAATGTATCTTCCTATATTATTTTTGATGAACTCGAAATTTCATTCACTAAACCATGATGGTGGCATTATATTGATCACTTAAATATATTTCAACTGATTTAAAAACCATTATATATAATAATGAAAACTCTAAATGTGGATTTGAAGAAGTGGTCCCTAGATCCTTTTGATATAGGGTTAATTTGTATATCACTATTGGTTGAGCTTATTTTACTATTTAAAAATAATTTTGAATAGAATAAATTATTCATTTTAGTATTAGATTGTAATAATTTCATTAAAATAAAAAACTATTCACTTCTACTATTTTAGTATTTCATAGACAACATAATTTCCAATAACCTTTCTTCTAACAATTTCCTTTGATCTTGATATCATCAGTTTAAAATAAAAAGGAATATATAAAAAAGACGTTCAAATTTTCATGGTATAGAATCTATGAATATATGTTGAAGCAAGTTGGTTTATTTAATGAAACTCTTGTTTTTATTTATATATTAAACAAATTCATTAAATTATGACATGAAAATGTTATAATGATATTATTTGTAAATAAAAAATTCCGGAGAATCATGAATATAATTTACAAATTTTTCTAAAAACATTAATGAAAAATAATTTAATTTTTATATTTTTCATTTGTTCATTTATGTAGTATAATGTAGAATTTTTTTATATGTATTCCCCAATAAATTTATTTATATGGATAATTTAAATTGTACAATTATAGTATGTGGAGTGACATTGTCCATTGTAATATAACACAATTTCCAGTTGTATATGGGTAATTGTTGCATCATACCTTTAGATGTATCCATTTCATCTGTCACTTGCTGACATACTAGAAACAATCATGTATAATTTGTGATATCCTTCTTCATATTGTCCCAAAATTGTTTTTTTCGATGATCTCTAAACATATTGGTGAACCCTAGGTGAATATAGAAGGTTAAGTTCTGTGCATAATTTACTATCTATTCATTAATATCTGGATTGTATGGTTCACATAACCATGCCCCAAGTAATATGACTCCAACCTCATATGTCTTGAATATTGATGATTTATCCGTTATAGTAGCTTCCCCATTTTTTGAATCTACACATCATTTATTTGAAAATCCATTATTTTCTCTGTGAGGGACGGTTGAAACAATACATAAGAAAAGATTTATGATGTTCCTCCCTTAATCCTTAACAACTCCGTCCTTTTTGAATTTATGAATCTTGGATCCATTTCCATTATTGTCATTGATAATGTTGTAGTATTCATTCAACCAAAAAATCTACCACTTCATTTCCCATACCACGATGGTAGTGGATTAAGAAGTCATAATCTAGGATGAGATTTAACCATCATTTATAGAGCATACTATGATATATATATATGTTAATATATATTTGAGGCTCTTATTATGAGTTTATATATCATAATTAGATTGATATAGATAATTACTATAGATATTAAATGTTATGATCATACTCACTAGCACCATATCATGCATGTGACAATTTATATAATACATGTTTGACTACTATGATACATAAGATATCACATTATTATTTTTCATCACTGCATTTCCAAATAAAATATTTGAAGCCTCATTGTATACCTAAAAAAGTTTCCCAATTCTTGGAAGTGTTGGTATTATCATGATGATATGATATTTTTTATGCATCTTAGTTATATCCTCACATCCATGTGTCTTGATAGAATTTTCCCCTTTCCATTTTAACATAGATAGTGCGCTATGAAATCATGATAAATTCATCAAAAATGGATGATAGTATGATGATGGGAAAATTAAAATATGGACTTTCATCATAGATGATTGTATGGGACACTCATAAATTTCATATGTTTTAGAAGGTTCCATAGATTTTAATTTACTAGTGATTATATTCCCCATGAATGATACATCCACCATTTGGAACTCATATTTAATATATTTTTCATACATTTTATTAATTTTTAAATTTATTATAACAATATTCAAATTCTCTTTTTGTTCTTCATTCACATTGGAGTATATCAAAATATTATCAATAAAGACTACCAATTTTTTTAAGTAATAAATAATGGATCTATTTGTAATGTCCCTGAAAATTTATAGACCATTAGTGAGTCCTATGGCCATAACTAAGAACACATAGTGTTAATACCTTATTCTGATTAACGACATGGGAATACCTAACATCATCACCTTGAATTTTTGACATCCGGACTGAAGGCCCAACATAGAGAAATATGTGGCCCCATTCAATTTAGTTGAAAATCCATTTATATTTGGATTTAAATACTTGTTCTATATAATGATTTTATTGAGCTCATAATAATCAATGAATATGTGCATTTATCCATACTTTTTATTGAAAAATAAAACCTGTTCACCCTGTGGTGAAGCACTAAGGCTTATAAATCCCATTTCCAAAATCATCTTTTACTAATTCATTAGATCTACCTGATAAATGGAGTCCATTATATATGGTGTATTTTTTATTTATAGAGATCCATGCATAAGTTCAATTTAAAATTAAACCTCTCTATTAGGTAAAAGAATATGAAATTCTCCCAAGAACAGATCGGTGCGGTCCATTATAATGAGCATCTCATCATGCATGATTCTCTCCATTATATTAACGATTATATATATAATGATTTATCATAAAACATTAATATCCAACCCTGAGTTTATGATTCCGAATGAGATTCATCCTCCTCCTTATAATTTAATAGAATTGTAGGATTCTTTACATTGTGAAGAGTGGTCATTGTTTACCATCAGATAATGTTAGATTTATAGAATTATTTATAATCCATTCCCAATATTTCATCAAAATCCACTAAAGGATGTAAAAATACATATTATGGGAGGGTAAGTGAATAAAAATTAACTAGGGAAGACATATATACATTGGATGCAATAATTTCTCCATTTTGTGTTCTCATAGTAAAATGAATCTCCATATTTTGAGGTTTTGATTGAATAGTTCTACTAAACAGTCATGGGATGAATAAATATGTAGAACCAAAATAAAAATCCAATTTCACTATTCTAAAAATAAAGAACCATCATACCTATCATCACATTATTTTCAAACTCTACCACAATAATATGATATCATTTTCCCTTCCTTTCATCCTTGGATGTTGTTATTTATTACCTTTGAAAACCATTTCATTAGGGTCTTCATTTCCAAAATGCCAATGTTCGAAGTTATTGTAACACTATAATGCATGATAACTATTGATCTATACATTCTATTCTTATTCAAAATTTGAGGTATTATTCATAACCATACCACAATTATTAGCCATATTCCCCTCTCTTCATCATATGAAGCATCTCTCAGTTCACCTTATATAGTTCTAGGATGCTTGTTCTCAACATTTTTATATGGGGGATGTTGGTTTTTCTTTCCATAATTGGATTCATAAGCTGTTCCCACAATATTAAACTCCATTTTTTGATTATTAACTCATTTCCCATGAGACTAATGATAGCCTTAAATATTTATTTCAAACTTAATGAAATAATATACAACCTACTCTTAACTATCAAATTCACAAGTCAAAAATTATTTTCATAGGCTCTATTTTGGAGAGCTAATAAGAATCCCCACTATCTATAGGTGTTTATGAAAAAAATAGACATACCAGGAAATTCATTTTATTTTTCACCAATTTCCCTAATAGGCTCATTTTCATATTTTATAAGACTATGGAACACCATATACGTTTTAAGATGGTGAGTGGAAAAAAAAAATTTGAAAAATATTTTAATTTAATATTCCTATTCAATGTAATAAATTTCTGCCTTTGAATTCATGTTAAAGATAAGTGTCCACCACTGATTAGTATAAACATAAAAACATTAGGCCTCCCATATAGATTTATCTTAGTCAATGAACTATACGATAAAGAATATCATCCAAATAGATTTCTTACTTTCTTCCATGAGAAGAAGATCAGAAGATCGAGAAAAGATGAGAGGTCATTGTTTCATGAAGGGATAGTGAACAACATTAACTTTCATAAGAGAAATAGGGAATTCCACATTATTCATGTTATTATTCTTAACTTGAGAATGTTATGTTATAACAGTCATGATGTTTTTATCCCACATTCCCTTTAGATTTGGCTCATCTTAAGGATATCATTACATTGACTATAACATTGATTATTTGCACAGGTTGTTTTTCTAAACATTAAAAAATAATAATAAAAAAGTAGGTTGGTTTAAAACCGATCAAATATGTATATATAAAGTAAATTTTGAACATATAAGGATAAACTTGTAAATTAAAACTGTAACCTATCTTGATTTTTTCCATTGTTTTTATAAATGTTGTCCCTATTTATATAATTATCCCTAGGGTTATAAAAAATGTTTTACATTACAAATCATAAAAATTTAGTATACCATTATACCTTACCAACTATAATGTCCTTGTCAATTTAAATAAAACTCTTCAATAATTTACGAATGATTAACAATCAATATCAAGCCTTGGATTGTAATGTATAGTGTCTTTGGATGATTAGAAATAGAAATAGATAGTATGAAACCATATTAAAGACAACTATAATTTAAAATATATAATGAGATATTAAATTTAGGTGAGATTATAATTCTACATAGGTAATTATAGGTAATACATGAACAATGGTTTGAGTAAAAAATTCCAGTAAGGGTATTAAAAAAGAAATAAATCATATCACATGTGTTAGAAGGCATAACATGATGACACAAAAAGTCATTGAACATAAATAAACATAAGGAAGAATAAAATGTATAACATGGGATCATGTAATCCTCGATTCATATGAATGTTTAAACATCATACATCATGACATAATAAGGATTAATCATTAACTTCCAAGACCATTTTACATGGTGGAGCACAATTCAAGGCTAACTGCCAATACCATGGGACATAACAGACCATGAACCGTAAAGAAATCTATTTTACTCAACATCGAAAAATAACATTTATTGAGAATAAAAATAACCCAATGCTTTGGATAACCATATATAGGAACCCATCATAACATTTTCACTAATATTATATCTACGGGAATAATCATATATAAATAATAATCACAAGGGTAACCCAGGGAATTAAATGAGTAATGGAAGCAGGTCTTAAAACCTAAAAAATGGATGATTCAAATAATTACCAATATAGAATGTATTTTGATAAATTGTTTACAGTAAAATGGTATAATTTTCCTAGATAATGATAAATAATTTCTTAAGGATTTGAACACATGTAAAAACCGTGTTCAAAAATCATTCGAAAAGAGCTACTATTTTGTATTATAAAGGTAATTTTATAACAATATTTCAAGAGGAAATTGTATTATTTTATTCATCAGTAGAGAAATGATAAATTATTGTTTTTAAAGAAAAAAATTTTTATTATAGAAAATAATACTTTCTTGAAACATATTATGGACGGAACTAGAAATTGGAATGTCTTCTTTGACTGGGCATGATTATCAGAAGAAATTGTGAAGGAAACCATATAAAACTTGTATTTTCCTATAACATAATAAATAATTGATCTAGGAAAATATTTTCAAAAAAATAATTGGTTAATTTATGAAGTGTAAATAATAATAATAATTATCTAAATTTTGGTAAATATTAAGAAATCCTACCCTGAATGAAAAATTAATGTTTAGATATAATCCCTTTTGTTATGTCCAAATGTATTATCCTCTTTTACATAATGTTTATGATAAAAACATTTAATCCCAAAATTAATTAATTCATAACCTATTTTACATATAATTTATTTTTTATAGTTTTTTATGTTCACTTATGCACATTTTGATGAGTTATAATATACAATTTCATCATTTAATAGTGCCCATTTCCTTGATGTTCCTGATCATTTCACATGTATGTGTGTATCCAATATAATATAAAATATAATTGCTAAATAGAATTTATATTTGGTATTATTAATGAAATTATATAATATTAAATGGTCGTATATATCATTTTTATTCCAAAAATTAAGATTCTTCATTAGTTTAAATGTAATGATAATTGTTTTGATTAATTTGGAGGGGTTTGCAATCAGTATGAACTACATTGGATCTAATATTAAATATTAGTTACATATCCTAGTTATGGGTCATAAGATATTTTATAAGATAAATATAAAAATATTTTTCAAACATTAAAATTTTATTTTGGAAATCGTTGAATCTAGAAATTTAAATTGAAATGTCACCATCCTTGAAGGTGATAAATCATCATTGCATGGATAATGTTTTCATTTGTTGAAAAGGGGGAAGATTAATGATTTTATGGTGGATATACTAATAAAATAATATAATTAAAATATATAATTGATAATGGTGTTTTCAGTATAATTTATGATAGGTAGGTTTTTATGGATAAGAAATGGAGATGAGTTGATAAGAAATTAAATGAAAATAAAACAAGACTATACCTCTTGAACATCTTATCCATGAGAAATTCGTTATGGAAATTGGGTTTGGAATTTTATTTAGACAAAATTCTCAGAAACATGTGGGAGGATAGTATTGATGTAATGTAAGGAAATTTTTTTAAAAACATAAAGGCGTTGGATCAGTGTTGGGAAGGGATGGTGAGGGGGGATATTTAAAGTGGGATTTGACGATTGTTTTTGATCATTTTATTTAAATTATTTCTACTTAGGATTAATATTATCAATAATGTGGATTGTTGATACTATGTAAAGTACCTAGTGAATGTGTCTAAGAAAAAATGGTTCTTACATAAACAATACACCATTCGTGACTAAATAATTCACATATTTATCTTATAATGTAAATTTTCACATTTTACTATGCACTGAAAACTTAATGTTTTTAGAGAAATATAAAAAACCGACCCCAACCATTTCAATACGTGTATATGTCAATAGTAGAATCCATTATATTAAAATAAGTTCCTAAATATGATAAATT
The DNA here is from genome assembly GCA_963277665.1 of Viscum album. Classification (NCBI taxonomy): domain Eukaryota; kingdom Viridiplantae; phylum Streptophyta; class Magnoliopsida; order Santalales; family Viscaceae; genus Viscum; species Viscum album. The sequence goes on along the minus strand of OY728126.1, from coordinate 639,866,010 downwards.
GTATTTTAAATTTATATCATTCATTATTTTGAAACTACATATTGTTAAATTATAAATGATTTTATAACACAATGAAAAATTAAACTTGGTCTCTTAAAATTATCATATAATTATATGGAAAAAAATAATAAATTATGTATCTATTTTATGAAAATAAATTTACATTTGAATAATTATATTAAATTTTAAATTTTAAATAAAATTTTATGTTTCACAAAACTAGAAACTCTTAATTTATCATTTTTATCAAATATATTTACTTATTACATGATATACATATATATTATTATCCATTAATGGGTACCCAATTATTTTTTATAATTTCATTGGAGTGTTTATAGATTTCTTTCATAGTTTACTATTCTTAATGGTCATATACTACTCAAGAGGACGTGCAACTTTTTAAATTGGTATATATTCTTTAATATCTTGAAATTCATATTATTTGATTCATTATTCATTTATAATATTTCTATTGTGTTCTAATTGTGATATAATTTTTATAAAACTATAATATATAATTATAAGAAGGTAATTTTCATTGGTAAAATTAATGGTCTTTACAAACCATGCAAGAAGTAGGTGTCTCAGACATTGGGGATTGCATGATCTATGCATAGTATTCTTAATAATGCGGGTTCTCTATAAAATCATTTAACCCATGAAACCCTTAAATATATGAGTCCACATGGTTGGTATGTGGTCTTCCAAAATATTCATCCAAACCATGTGATTCCATAAAACTATTGACTTTATTATTTCCCCTTCTGATATATAAGTTATAATCACCCAATTTCATATCATGTATTCTTCAATTTTGAGTGGTGTGAAACATTAGATACACATATTTTTCAAGAAAAATATTATTTATTTTCATTAGAATGTGAAATGATGTTTACTGTGAATCAAAAATCCATATGAGCTTACAAGTCCATGATTTTCTATTTTAATGAACAATCTTTTTTTTGTTGACCTGCTTCTATTTTAGATGATAAACACTATGTAAGAACTCAGACATTCTTTTCAGGTATGTTTTTTCTTTTCTGGTCATTTTTAGGAAAAATAGGAGAATATGGAAATTTTAAGTGTACGCGCCGTGTACTTTATAAGTAAAAGCCGGGTAATTTGATCCCACAAGAGGCCGTGTGTTGGCCGTGTCCGGGCCACACACACGCTGTGTAGGGGCGATGTAGAGGCCGCCTAATGCGGAGTACGGAAAAGGCGAGTACACACCATGTACTTTTGTTTTTATTTCATTAAACGGACCGAGGTCGCATCTAATCCCTATTTCTATCTTCTTCTCTGCCTAATTACGTCTAGAGCATCTGAGGAGGCTCAATCTTCTTCAATCCATGGATCTGTCATCGTTGATCCAAATCGAATACTTTCGGTTGCAATAGAATCACAGCGGTGAGTTAGTGGTTCTTCTTTGTCCACTATTGCTGATTCTTTCTCCTATAAGATTTATATGAGGTTGAACATTTTAGACATTTTTGCACATCTTCTCCATTATAGGATGATTCAAGGGCCAAGGTTCATGTATATCAATCTCCTTGAATCTAGGTAGGTGGTTTGTTTCCTTACATTGAATGACTTTGATTTTTTGTGGAAAAGTGCCAGATTCCCATGTAACGAGTATCTCGGGATAGGGGTTTTATCCTGTAATATTATCTACCTCAGATTTCATGTATTCTTATGGTTATTAAATGATTAATAATTTCTTTTTATCATGTTTAAGGATCACCCCTCATGTGATTCCCTTGTTTTGGGGGTTTACCGCCATTTGTCTTAGGTTGCCTGTGAGGCATACCTTGTTTCACTGCTCGCTTGCCTTGAGATAATTGTTTGCATGTATTTCCTGCTGTTTATATTCTTTTGATTCATTGTAGTTATTAGAAAAGTAGTTGTTGAACTTACTTAGGCTGCAGACAGTCGATTACGCACGACTTGACTTCTCAGGGCTGTGTGAACCTGGTGTGGTAGACTAAAGTGGGGATTTATGATTAAAGGAATCCCTAGAGAGTCTGTTATAAATTATTATCATTCGAAGGACCTTTTATAATGGAACTTTGTGATTCCTTAGAGTTTCCTTATTTATGTATTGAGACTACATGGGGAATTATATGCATGTGTTTCCTTAGAGAGTCCATAGATATCGTTGCAAGACCGCAGGGGAATCGACGATGAGTGCTTCCCATTGTGTATGTTCCTTTGGATGATTAATTGACTATAGGGACATGACATTAAGATCCACCTAGAGAGTCAGTGTAAATATGTATGGTTGGTTGTGATGAGTCCACCAAGCCAAAGAACAATCTTGGGTTTTCTACTGCTTTTTTTATGTAGTCTGCTGAGATACTTGTTGTGTTACTTTCTATGCCATTGGAATATATATATGTTTTCATGATTCCACGGTTTATAATTAAATTATTAAATTAAATTAATAAATACAATTAAATGGAGTTTTTTATGATTTTTTACTTTAGTGTACTCTTTTTTCTCTACTGCATTTATTTTCTATACTTTTCTATATTGCTCACTGAAAGTAGGCTACAGATCTTGTGGTGGTTTCATATTGGGATTAGTATCACACCCTATTTGTGTCCTGCTTTCTGGCCCAAACAAGTTATATGGTTGCAGGTGTGGATGAGGATTTTGGACTTTCAACTTCAATTACATGATTTCTGGTTAGAGCTGGAGAGAATGGGGCCGAGCTTAGGCTTGCGTTACTGCTAGAGTTACTGTTTAAATTTATCCATTGTTTCTTAGTTGAATTTCAGCACGTTGTTGTGTTTTCTATTTTCCAAAGATACTTGTAACTGCTTCATCATTATCATCATTACTATATATTCATTTCTTCCTCTATTTAGTTGTAGTCGTTGTATGCTATTTACTACTTTAGTTATTTACTGTTATTTCTCTTCCCTTGTATTCTTTACCAAATGAGGGAATAGTTTCCCAAATGACTCACCAAGGCCCTTGCTGCTAGTCGGCAGCCTCTTGCGTTTGGGTAAATGCGCTTGAGTTTATGTGGCAAACCGGGTACGGGGCACCAGTTGCGTGGCTCTGGAATTCAAGTCTTTACAAAGTGGTATTAGAGTATGTTCTTTCCTTTTATATTGACTTACTGTTTAGAGACATTAAACAAGGACGAGACGGAATAGGTAAATGGTAAATAGATGTGCCTGGGATTTCTAGAACCTACGTACAAATATAAATCCAGATTACCTCAAATGTTGCAATTTTCATGTTTTGTAGATGTTATAGTTTACTTGATTTCACCGTTGGGTGGGGCACTTGTTTTTTGTTGTTACTGTCTATATGATTGTGGTTCTACTTTGTTGCAACCGAATGAGATGAGGGTATTACATATCATGCATCATATAGGCACTTGTTTGAAAATCACATGTCATGAATTTTTCCATGCCATCTAGATTGAATTCAAAATTTGCATGTTGTTGTGATAGAACATGTGATAGACGATGCATGATGTTGTGATAGCTACTATGATTTAATAATTTCCATGTTGATAGGGCATCATTTTTTTATAGCTTCTTTGTCATGGACGCTAAAATTTTGAATTAGAGGTGTTATGGGACCTCGAGGATCTGAATTTTGTGGGTCGTGAGTTGTTATATTGTTTACTTGTTATATGATTTGTTATGATTCCAAGATTTGATTCGCGAGGAGTATGGGCCCCCACGGTTTGGGATTTGGCACCTTAACACTTGTTTTTCACTGTTTTCAGGGCTTCAGTGCAGTTCTGAGGCTACTGTCTGGAATATCCCAGAATACATGATGTGTACTTTTTGAACACATGCCATGTAGTATTTATCTGTGTCACTGACTGTGTGGACATGGACACGGGGTTGTGAAATTTCTAGTAGGGACACACTGTGTACTAGTTTACATGCCGTGTAGTATGACTTCAGGATCCGTTCGTGTCACAAACAACATGGTCCGGGGGATTCCTTCATGTACACGCCGTGTGTTGGGAAAACATGTCGTGTGTTTGGGGTGTTACATGACCAGTTTATGTAGGAGTACACTCCCATGTAAATGACTTAAGGTAACACGTCGTGTAGTCTTTATCCACGCCGCGTAGTCATGTTTTGTTTTCTTTTGAATGCTTCCTTCCCATGTTCCCTTCTTATGCTCCTAGTTTTCAGTTCATGGTAATGTGATCTAAAGTGTTCTTTTTACCTTTCAGATCTATGGCACAAAGACATCCTCACATTGCACGTCAGGAACCAGGGAGTGACTGTACGCCTGATACGGCAGATCAGGGGCTACCATTAGTTATGACCATCGTTCCAAAAATGGAACCTGAAGTGATTATATACACTAGTTCCTATTCTTAGTTCAGAGAATGTTTCATGATATTCATGAAGACCATCCAAGGAGCTAAACATCCTGCCCCGTCTATGGCAGAGCTGATGTGGGTTTTTCAGCAGTATAATCCTCCCACGTTCATAGGGGGTGGAGGACCGCAGGCTACAGAGTCAAGGCTAGAAGACATGCTATCCATCTTCAAGCACCTAGATATTCCTCCAGAGTGGATATGGAAGATCGCGACTTATATGATGCGAGATTCCGCCAAGATATGTTGGGATGTGGTTTCGCAGGCAGGGCACCAATAGACTATGGCTTGGGAAAAATTCCATCATACGTTCTATGACTACTTATACCCATAAACGCTGAGGGCTGATAGAGAGAGATAGTTCATGAACCTACAGCAGCGTACCCTCACAATTATGAAGTATTCCTCCAACTTCATAGAGTTACAATGTTTCACTCCCGTTCTGGGGAATGACGAGATGTTATTAGCAAGGAAGGTTGAGGAAGGCCTCAGACCAGACATAATATCACAAGTGAACATATTTCAGTGGACTTCTATTACTCTGATAGTAAACTACTTTCTTATCACCGAGAGAAACATGAGGAAGACTGGATCAATAGACAAGGATGGTTTAGCTTCCGGGGATGATTCTTTTCAGGCAGACAACAGAAAGCCCCACTGAGAGTCTACACGAGGTGACCTGAGAAAGTGAGGTATTCCTTCTAGTAGATGAGATCATCCTTCTGGAAACCAATTGGTGTTCTATTTGTGTGTCATAAACTATTATAAGAAACCTTAGTGCCCGAAAGACCCAGTGGAGTTCTGATCATGTGGCAAGATGGACCATCTGTAGCATTTCTTCAATGTTCATCATCCAGCAGCTAGTGAAAGAAGATCAGTTTCGACTCCGCGCATAGGAGTAGGATTACCAGTTACACAGCAGATTGGGAGCTGGAGTAATTCAGGTCATCCAGGCCAGGGTAAAGGCCGTGGAAACAGTGGTCAGGCTCATAGAGGGTCAGCTCAGGGATCTCGGGCTGCTACACAGGGCCACGTGGTAGGCCAGAATTTTGCGGTAGAGCAGATTCATCAGGAGCAGGATCCTAGACCTTCTACAGTTCGAGGTATGATTTTAGTAGCCTTAGCTTTATCCTCTTCACTTTTCGACACAACAGCTTCTCATAGCTTTATTTCTGTGGATATTGTGGAAATCCTTAGACTTAATGTTTATGCTTCTGAGGATATGATGACACTAGATACTCCCTTGGGAATTAGAACTTCTATTGTGTGTCAGTTCTTAGACATCCCCCTTGAGGTTGGTGGGTGTCGTTTTTTGTGGAATCTCTATGTTTTGGAGATGCCATTATATGATTTCATTCTCGGGGTGGATTGGTTTTTTCCCTTTCAGGAATTTTTCGATTGCTATCACAGTAGGGTGAGTTTCACATCACCGGAGGGAAGATCTTTTCTTCACAAGGTTGAATGGCATGTCCAGGTGAGCAGTGCTGGACCAGAGCATCATGGTTTGGGTGTTGTTACGACCATATTTATAGCTTATTACTTAATGACCAGAGGACTTCTCAGATAGATTTTCCTCCAGTGGTTGATCACTTTCCAGATCTCTTTCTAGAAGACTTTTCAGGTTTTCCTCAGGAGAGAGAGGTATAATTCTCCATTGAGATTATTCCAGGAGCAACACTGATATCCATACCTCTTTATAGGATTTCTACACCTGAGTTACCGGTTCTCAAAAAGTAGTTGGAGGAGTTGGAGGCAAAGGGTTTTATCCGACCTTGTACTACCCATTGGGGTTCGCCTGTTCTGTTTGCAAAGGAGGCGGATGGTACTTTACAGCTTTGTGTGGATTATCAAAAGCTAAACTAGTTGATGGTCACGAAACGATATCCATTTGTATGGATATATGATCTCTTCGATCATCTTCGAGGAACCAAAGTGTTCTCTATGATTGAATTGAGATCCGGCTACCATCAGTTGCGTGTCAGACCATCTGATATACCTCTTACAGCCTTCTGGAGCAGGTATGGTCGGTATGATTATTTGGAAATGCCATTCGGTCTCATGAATGTGCCAGTAGTTTTCATGGCACTGATGAACAAAGGTTTCCATACTTACTTGGATTCTTTCATGGTGGTTTTCGTGGACGAAATCTTTTTGTACTCTCACACTCGACACGACCATGCTGCCCATCTTGAGATCATTTTGAGTACACTAAGGGAGCATCATTTATATGATAATCTCTCAATGTGACACATTTGGATGGATTATATTCACTTCCTGGGTCATGACATCTCTGAGATAAGAGTATCAATAGACCCAGAGAAGGTGAGTTCAGTAGTTACCTGGGAGCATCCAAAGAATGTCTTCGAGGTATGAAGTTTCTTAGGGTTGGCTGGTTATACAGGCAGTTTATATAAGACTTCTCATGATTAGCAGCATCATTGACAGGCTTGACTAAGAAGGGGGTGAAGTATGTTTGGTCAGAATCCTGTGATTTATCCTTTTAGGAGATGAAGGGGAGGTTGACTTTAGCACCAATTCTAGTTTTGCTGGAGCCTGGAAAGAGTTATAAAGTTATCTGTGATGCATCCGACATCGGGCTTGGAGTAGTGCTTATGCGGGAGGATTGTGTTGTTGCATATAGATCTCGGAAGTTGAGGCCACATGATAGTAATTATCTTACACACAACCTGGATTTGGCTGTAGTTGTTCATTCATTTCATTGTTGGAGACATTATCTTCTAAGAGAGCATTTTGAGGTATATACAGACCACAAGATCCTCATGTATATCTTCTTGAAGCGTGAATTGAATCTGAGATAGCGAAGGTGGGTTGAGTACCTACAATCTTTTGATTTCGATCTTTCTTATATGGCTAGGAAAGGTAATGATGTGGAAGACACACTAAGAAGGAGGACAATGATACAGGCAGTTCAGGAGACCAGTAGTGAGTGGAAGCTTATGGCTATGTTCTCTGAAATTCATTTGGAGGTGCATGATAGACGGGGTCATACCTTCATTTCTTCGGTAGCTGGTACCTCTACCCTTCTTGTCAGAGTTCGAATGAGGTAGCTATCAGATTCTGAAGGCCTAGTCCTATGAAAAAGCGTGTCATGAGACGACCCTATTCCTGGATGGACTGTAGGCGAAGATGAGATCTTGTATTTCCAGGGATGCGTATGGGTTCCAGCAGATATACACGGGGAGAGGATGTGAGACTTTCATTCCTACGGCTGGGTAGTTCATCCAGGCGTCACCAAGATATATCGTGATCTACAATGCCAGTATTGGTGGCCAGGTATGAAGAGAGATGTTGTTGGTTTTGTCATGAGATGTTCCACCTATCAACAGGTGAAGGAAGTGAACCAGCGACCATCAAAGATTTTACAACAGCTCCCCATTCCTGAGAAGAAGTGGAATGATGCCGCGATGGACATCGTGAAAGGGTTACCAAGATCGCCTTGAGGGAATGACGTAGAATGAGTTTTCATTGACAGGCTCATGAAGGCTGATCACTTCTTTCCAATTAAAAATACATTCTATTTTGATGATCATGGATGGTTTTACATCCGTGAGATTGTAAGATTTCATAGGGATACGAGTACTACCATATCAGATAGGGACGCCCACTTCACTTCTGGAAAGGGCTATAGAGGGATTTGGGCACATAGGTACTACTAAGTACAGCATAACATCCCCAGACAGATGGCCAGGCAGAGCACATGATTCAGGTGCTAGAGGAAATGCTTCGGGCATGCATCCTTGATTTTGGAGTTTCTTGGGAGAATCATATACCTCTAGTAGAGTTTTCCTACAATAATATTTTTCAAGTAACTATTCAGATGGAATATTACGTGGCTTTGTATGGTAGGTCATGCCGATCACCCTTGTGTTGGTTGGAGGCAAGAGAGGTAGCTATACTGGGACCTCTTCTTGTTCAGGAGACCACATAATAGGTGGAGTTGATTCGAAAAAGGAGGGATACTGCATAGTCTCGTCAGGAATATTATTTCGATCAATGGAGATGACCTTTGGAGCTCATGTTCGAAGATAAGGTTTTCCTACGTGTTACCTCGAGGTTGGGACATAAGAGGATCATAAGACAGGGTAAGCATTCACCAAGATATGTCAGGCCGTTTGAGGTTCTGGAGAAAGTCATGTTGGTTGCTTATAGGTTGTAGTAACCTCTGAGGTACCAGGCTATGCACGACGTCTTCCATGTTTCTCAGCTCCGACACTATTTCGTAGACCCGTGTCATGTTTTTCGACCCAAGGAAGTTGATCTAGAGGAATATGCATCGTTCAAGGAGCATCCAATCAGGATTTTTGATCATAGGGAATAGATACTCCATGGCCGATCTGTTCCTCTGTTATGGGTGCTATGGCAGCACGACCGTGTGCAGGACAAGACATGGGAGAGCGAGGCCGACATGCGATCATAGTGGCCAGAGTTGTTTGAGGTTTCTTCATCTCCACCTTGTTAGGGAAATTTGGGGACGAATTTTATTAAGGGGGGATGTTTGTAAGAACCCATACATTCTTTTTTGTTATTTTTTTCCTTTTTTGTTCGTTTTTGGGAAAAAGTGGAGAATTTGGAAATTTTCTATGTACATGTCGTGTACTTTATAAGCACATTCTGTGTACTTTGATCTCGCATGAGGCCGTATGCTGGCCATATCCGGGCCACACACACAGTGTGTAGGGGCGATGTGGAGGCCGCCTAGAGTAGATCACAGAAAAGGCGAGTACATGCCGTGTACTCAAGAAGTACACACCTATACTTTTGTTTTTAGTTCATTAAAGTTATCGGGGTCACGTCAAATCCCTATATCCATCTTCTTCTTCTCCTAATTACATCCAGAGATTCCATGGAGGCCGAATCATCTCCGAGCCACTGATCCATCACCAGTGATCTGAATCGAATGACATCAGTTGCAATAGAATCGCAGCGGTGAGTTCTGGGTTCCTCATTTGCCACATTTTCTGATTTTTTATCCTATGAGAGTTATCTGCGGCTGAATTTTTTAGACATTTTTGTAGATCTTCTCCTTTTTAGGATGATTCATGGTCTAGGGTTCAAGTATATCGATCTCCTAGGATCAAGGTAGGCAGTTTGTTGACTTATGTTGAATGTATTTGAGTTTTTGTGAAAAAGTGTCAGATTCCCATGTAACGGGTATCTCGAGTTAGGGTTTTGATCCTGTAATATTATCTGACTTAGATTACATATATTCTTAAGGTTATTATATGATTAATAATTTCTTGTTATCATGTTTAAGGATAACCCCATGGATGTTTTCCATGTTTTGGCTGTTTACCACCATTTGGCCTAATTTTCCTATGAGGCATACCTTATTGCACTGATCGCCTGCCTTGAGATATTTTTTTGCATGTATTGCCTACTATTTATATTCTATTGACGCATTGTAGATATTATCCATGTAGTTGTTGAAATTACATAGGGATGCTGATAGTCAATTACACACAACTAGATTTCTCAGGGCTGTGTGAACCTAGTGTGGTAGACTAAAGAGGGGATTCATGATTAAGGGCTTCCCTAGAGAGACTGTTATAAATTTTTATCATTCAAAAGACCTATGTGAATGGTAATGTGTCATTCATTAAGGCGTCCTTAGTTACGTATCGATACTAAAGGGGGAATTAGATGTATGTTCTTACTCAGAGAGTCCATAACTATCGTTGCAAGACCATAGGAGAATCGACGATGAGTGCTTCCCAAAGTGTATGTGCCTTTGTAGGATTACTTGACTAGAGGTGTCTGCCAGTACGATCCACCCAGAGAGTCAGTGTGAATAATTTATGTTTGGTTGTGATGAGTACACAATGCCAAAGAAGAATATTGGGTTTTGTACTACTTGTTTTTTAGGTAGTCTTCTGAGATACCTATTGTGTTACTTGATATGCCATGGGAATATATACCTGTTTTCTGGATTTTGTGGTTGATAAATAATCGATTGAATTAAATTAAAAAAAAAATTTAAATGGAGTTTTTTAGGATTCTTTACTTTATTATTGTCTTTTTTCTATGATGCATTTATTTCCTTTACTTTTTCAATATTGCTCACTCAGAGTAGGGCACTGATCATGTGGTGGTTGCCTAATGGGAATAGTCTCACACCCAGATTGGGTCCTGCTTTTCGGCCCAAATAGTTTATATTCTTGTATGTGTGGATTCAGATTTTGGCCCTTCTACTTAAGGTACATGATTGCTGGTTGGAGCTGGAGAGCATGGGACCGAGCTTAGGCTTTCGATGTTACTGGAGTTGTTGTTTACTTTTAGGCCTTGTTTCTTAGTTTTTTTTCAGCACGTTTTTGTGTTTGTTGATTTCCTTGGATTCATGTACCTACTACATCATTATCATCATTACTATATATTCATTGCTTCCGCTTTTTAGTTGTAGTTGTTGTATGCTATTTAATGCTTCTATTATTGACTAATATTTTTCTTCCCTTGTATACCTTACTAAATGGGGGATTAATTTTCCCCAATGACTCACAAAGGCCCTCACTGCTATTCGGAAGCCTCTGGAATTTGGGGAAATGTGCTTGAGTTCATGTGGTGAACCGGGTACGGTGCACCAGTTGAGTGGCTCTGGAATTTGGGTCGTTACACACTACCTTTTCTAGTGAATTAAATACTTTTATGTCAGTGGTTGTTTTATTTTAAATCAATGGACATAGATGGTATAGAAGTTTTTACAGGATTTTGGTTGTATGTCTATAATATTTCTCCAATTTTTGTGATGTTATTATTCTATATGTTTTTATTCCATTCTTTTTCATTATAGTGTATTTATGTCATTGGTTAGGAAAAGTAATTCAGTCCATTAATTGTTTTGTGAGACCCTATACAGACATCACTAGGTCTACTGATGATGACATGACTATGAATAAGCCCAAAAATAGGATCTAACACTCCAATAATCATGGAGATTGAGTTTTAAATGCTAGAAAATCATCTTCATGAGATTAAAACAACTAATTTTTTTGTTTTTTAGAATATTTTCATGCCCTAAGGGTCTATTTAGATTAATTTGGAAACTAAATATGATATGAAAAAGAATTTTAAATTATACAACTGACATCATAAGGTTTTAAAATTGTTTTCAAGAACATATAATTATATTGTTACATTAATAAATGGTCATGATTATTATGTGTGGAATTGGTTTAAGGTATTTTGATGAATTGGAACATGGAAATGGGGATAAATAGTTTAGGGCCACCAATGATATTTTAATATGATAAATGGTATATCCTACTAAATCAGTTAGGGTTAATATTGATAAATGGTTATGATTGTTGGCCATGTAATTTTACCCCACGTTAACTATGTCAGTCATTATTGTTTAAATTTAGGAATGGGTGTTGGTCAAGGAATTACACACTAATGTAATGATGTTGGTCATGGTGGTCCACATAGATGAATGGGTGTTGGTTATGGCATCCCACTCCATGATAATGATGTTGGACATGATTATCCATTTTTTTATTTTGGGATTGTTTTTTTATGATTAAACATCCCATGTTTGTGTACGTGGACAAATTTCAATTCTGTAAAAATATATTTCCTATATAGTATACGGTACATATGACTGACAGGGGATAAAATATGATTTATTGTGTCATTTTTCACAGGTAAACATAGTGCTTATTTGGTTAAATTAAGAAAATATAAATAAGGAAACCTATTTTATATAATCCTTTTTCTACTTCTTAACATACTACAAAATAAAATATTATTATAATGGAAATTACTAATTTCTTATTGGTGGTGTCCAACAAATTTAAACTAACAACCATATCCCCTAAATTATGTTTCTATAGGAGGAATTATGGTTCTAATTCAATATAAGGAATATTGATCAATGATACATTGTTGAATTGGGATGGATCATTGATATCGAGACCAAACATGATGCGGGAGATGACATGGGATATATTCAGGTTTTCTAGATTTTGATTAATCATTTTGCATTTTATTTTATCATGATATGACATGTATATTATTTTGGGTCATTCTGTATGTCCAATTTTTGGGAATGTTGTCCATGATGTATGTATATAAATTAATATTATATTATATTGTTTCATTTAATTTTATCTATTGGTTGACATTGAAAGTAAGTGTATAATATCCATATGAATCTCATTAATCCCACACTACAATTTGATAGCCTCTATTATACATGGAATAATTTCCTGATTTAATGTAAAAAACATCAATGAGGCTATAGTGGAATCAGATAATTTTTATAGTTCTATATATTTTTTGAAAGGTAGATAATATATTAAAATTTCTTGGTCCATGGTTTCAATCGTTAGCTTGTGAGTAGCTTAGACATGTATGAGGGAGAATCCAATTTACCCGACGTGGAATTGTTGTTCCTGATACTTTTTAATTATGGTTAGATGTTATTTCACCATGGCTGAATCTTTTATTGAATGATTCTATTATTATATAGGATTTTCTATGGTTCAGTAAGACAAGATGTTTTGTATGCTGGCATCATCTATCCAATGATGAATTTATTTGACATGAAAAATCATTAGAAAATGTGGAATGACATGCTGGTTACGAGAAGTAAAATTACTTTCAATTTATTTGTTTGATATTAAATTATGTGGTGTCAAATAAGGAATATAGAATTTATTAAATAGAAAATATGATAAAATAAAATGGTTAAAAAGATACATTATTATTAAGATTCAATTTTTTAGAAATATTAAAATCATGAATTGGTGGTTAATATTAAATTTGAAATTTGGAATCTTGGTTTAACCAATATTAGATAAGTTCCCGGATAATGATTGTTTGGGGTATTCATTGAGATATGTTTTTAATAATTTGGAATTTTTATGTGGAGTACCATGTCAGAGATATTTGCGACCCGTATTTTTGTTAATATTTTAATCCATTATTATGTTCCACGGAATGAGTTTTTGGAATCATATAGATATGGAACCATAAGGACAATTCAAAATTTTGAAAAAAGATGGAATTTTAGTGAATGCATCTGTAGTAGTTGGATAATAAACCATGTTGGTTCTAGGTGTTTGGTTAGGAGTGAAATGTCAAGAGATCATTTCTTGTTTTATTGAGCTTGTTTGGATATTCCTAGGGTGGGTAGCTGCTAATATGTTTGAACTCATTAGAGAGTTCATGTTTCATCACAATACAATATTTTCTAATGTGGGTGTATCAGAGGAATCATAATTTTAGATTGTGTCTATCAAGATAATAAATGATCTTTTAGAGAATCATTAAGAGAAAACAATAAATATGAAAGAATATAAGGTATGGGGGCTAGTGAATCACTAGAAAAGATTTCACTTCCAGATTTAGTTGATAGATGCTATGTCTTGGAATGAATTCCCTGAAAAGTTCATAGATGTGTTTTACCCTAAGACAGTATGGTGTGAGCGATATATTGAGTTTATGTGCATTAAATAGTGGATAATTTCAATTATGGGTTATTAAATACATATTACCGACAATAAATATTTTTTCTAGACATTGATGGAGATGAGGTAGAAGTTGAGATAAATTATAAAGATGGTTATCGATGTGAAATCATGTCCCAACATAATATCATTTGTTTGAAGAGTTATGTTGTAGTCATGAATCATGATCTCATTTCTTAGAGGAATTTGAATGAGGATTATATTATTGGAAAGGTAGAATCAGTTAGTTAGGTTATTTGGTAATATATATTCTGACATTATGTGGAATCATTAGGGGTACTTCAACGAATGAATTGATGTATATATTATCCATGGAAAATGAAGAGTATCTTAGGGAAATGATCATGATGTCTTCAATTCATGTGGTGGAATAGGTCAAATGTATTATCATTTTCCTCAAACACCATTAGAGTTCCTTGATTTTATAGGGATCAGTCACGTAAAAATGTTATGTAGGAACCCTATGCAAATGATTGGTTAAAAGGGAGCCTAGGTTGATAAAGAGATCCATAAGGGGATCTTTTACCCCTTATCATTCTGTCAATTAAAGTTCCCCTATAAATACCCTTCGAGTTGAAAATCATGGTTATTTTTAGAAAATAAATTTTATATCTATAAAAAATAACAATACATTGGACATAGATGATATCCACGGGTAGAAGTACAGGTCGTCTAAATGTAGTTCTACCTATAACCACTAGTAGTGAAGTTGGGTCATCCACTATTATGGGTACAAATCCTGAATCTTTTATGCCAAAATGTTATTTATATGATATTAGAGGCTCAAATTACTTTACGTGTGTTTGATTTTTTACGGATTTTCGTTTTAGGATGGTGTTTATGTTTGGGATTATATCAATAGACATGCTACTAAGGTTGTGATCAATGGTTATTCATCATGCTAAGACGTTTTCCATCATGATTGGTTTGTATAATATCATTTGGTAATTTTTAAACATGAGGGGATATGTTTTGACCATATACATGGAACTGACTAGTGAGTTTTATCTCAATCTCAAATTTATTGTTACATTGTGACAGCCTTGTTAAAATATCCTGAACATTCAATTTATGGTTACTATAGAGAGTGTAATATCTAGTCATTTTGTGTGTGGTTAAATTTTCATTACATAGTTTAGATCACTAAATAGGATGTGAATTTAATCTTAAATGATTTGTTATTGGATCATGATTTCTTTTGTCCTTTAGTTATTCATTTTTTGGTATTTTTTTCCTAGGGAGTATTCAGTATTTCAGCATGAGAGTTTGGTTGAGTTTACAATTGACGTGATGATAGGGGTTGAGCCATATTTTATTCCACATTATAAAAGAAAACAAACATAGCATTAGGATATTAAGACACAGTTAGAGGATTTATATTCTGTAGGATTCGTCTGTATGAGTATATACCATTGGGTATCTCTGGTTCAGTTTTCTAAGAAGGCTGATGGAATGTGGCAGTTGTGTTCCAGTTAAGAGATGTAAAACTATATTCTGATTAAGAACTTGTATCATCTTCCATGAATCGATGTTAGTTTTTAACAACTAATGTACAATGATTTAATATTATAATACATAGATATTATATCATTTTTTATTTAAATTAAATTCTTTACAAAACACACACACATGGGGATGAAAGATACTTTGGAAAATTAAGACCATTAAAAACTAGTTCATATGTAAACTATATCATCTCTCACTATTTCATTCATAACATTCACCCTAAAAACAAATCATATGTAATAGACTTCTCTAGAACATGTGGAAATGAAAAATTATAAAGGGTAGTATTAGATGCCGAGTAAGGGTAAACAATGGAATTACATAAGGATAATGGGGATTTATGTTTGTGAGAACATGACCATTACATTTGAAAACCAAACCATGCATATAAAATATCATAATCATGTCTCATGGAATAAGTATTTTAACATCATAAGTCAGAAGTTATAAGATAATAAAAGAACCTAAACTATGACATCATAAAATTGGCACAAGTACAATATTATTGGTATACATTATATCATATGAAATCAATTCTATAGTATTCTAGGCTCACAACCGATGCTATCATGGTTTAAGGGGTTTGCTCACCAAACTATCATAGTTGTCAAGGATCACTACAATGACCATCAAATTAGAAAACGTCCCTTACAGAACTGAGTTCACTCCCTATTACACACATGTCGATATACTAAGATATGAAGTATTATTCAATGCATTGGAGGGAGATATAGGTGTTACCAATGGAATAATGAAATCATATTTATTGGTTTCACAATATATCAAAGAATTAAACATTTAAAAAACCATTAGATTAAATTGGTTTCCTATATATTTCATCATATCATAACCTAGGGAAAAGAGTTTGGTTTAATATTAATTTCACCATTTCATTATATAATTATTAATGTAAAAATTTGTATGGTTCATATCCATTATATCATTATTCAACCCATGCCATAAAAATCGGTTTCATAAACATAAATTCAAAAAAAACATTCAGATAAACAAATAGAATGATATACATTGTTCATATCAATAGTATAGTATAGGTAACATCAATTGATGTAATATTAGATGCAAATTTTCATAGAATGATTATTTACACATTTAATATAGAAAATACCCAATACTCTTTCAAAACTCCACTTTTTAATACATATAACAATTTTAAAATAAACATACTTGGGAATAATCTTCAATATTTTTAATGTAATGATCAATGAAAATAATGGTTATGATGACATGATTATTTTATCACACTGTAAACATTAAAATAATGTTTCATTTCCTATTACATATAAAATAAAAAATAGGAATTGTTTAGAAAAATGTATGAATATTACATTCAATTATTCTTATAGAATGTCAATTATGGGTGGAAAAGATATTTAAATATCCATGGAGAATTATAATGTTTATTTAAAAACATTCATAGAATGCATATTTCTAAAAGAAAATGGATTGATTCTTCATGAGAAAACTAAAGTCAAATTTTATTAAGGATATTTTCAGGATTATTTTGAGTATAATGAATCAAAAATTTCACTGTTAATATAATGAATAACGAAAGAGTGGAAACTATTGAGCTTCAGTATTGCCAAAAGGGCCATAAAAATGGTATGGAACTTTTTTAATATCCCGAATAACCCTTATTATTTCATATCAAATAGTTTGGGTGACCATATGATGATTATTCATTTCTATAGTCCAATATCAATAGTTTGAATAATCGTTTGGAAAATAATATCTTTACCAATGGTTATAAATCCTCATTTATAGGTAATTTCAATGAAAATACCTACCCCAAAATTTTAGTCAAACTATTTGTAGAGTATGAATATACAAATGGTTTGGTCAAACATTTCTATATGTCATCTATTGAAAGAAATCATGCACTGGGTATAGATCCTAGAACCTCATACTAATATTCCAATGACCTAACAAATATTTAAGTCAAGAAATATGTTTATATATATATATGTATGCATATTTTTTAAATTAATAATTTATTATTATTATTATGAGGCATAAATAATTTAACCACTTATAATAAATGTTTAACAAAAATTCTGGAAAATTATTTGATAATAATAACCTATACCATTGGTTTCTTTCAAACCATTGTTATAGGTCCTCTATTGAAAAAAATATTGCACTGCGTATCAATCCCAACACCACATTCATATATTCCAATGACATTACCACTATCCTATGATATCTTATATACATATGTTTATTATTTAAAATAATTACCTACTATTATTACTATAATAATTCAAAAATAATAGAACTAAATAAAAAAATTATTTGACCAAACTATTATTATAGGCATCTTGAACAATTACATATACCAACAATTTGCTCAAAATTTTTTATAGGTCCACTATTGTAAAAAAAAATGCATTGTGTATTAATCTCAATACCATATTCTTATATTACAATGAATTTAACACAACCAACCAACATATTATATGATCTTATATGTATATATATATAAATTTTTAAAATGAATTATTTATTATTATTATTATTATCATGAAAAAATAATAGCACCATTGATACTAACAGTTTGAGAAAACGGATGGTATAAGTGAACTATAGAAAATGTTTCATGAAATAATTGGTGTGGGGGTCATATTTACCACTAAATTGTTTTTGGATTCATGTAAAATTATCTATACCAACGATTTTACCAAATCATCTGCATATATGTCCAATAATATAACTTATACCAACAGTTCAATCAAACTGTTGGTATAGTTGACCATATACAAACATATAACAATATATTATCCAACTGTTGGAATTAGATCATTGGTGTATATCATATTTGATGGATTTTTTCTTGATATATAGATCATCATATTTTAATGTAAGAAATAAAAAAACAATAATAAAAAAGGACGAGGTTGTAATATAAAATCTTCCACACTTTGGAATCATTGAAATGAATTAACCTTGAAGATAATCATTAAATATTAATTAAAATATCATAATGAAAAATAATTTCATTGTATTAAATGGAAATGGTCTTTATATGAAATTTAATAAGAATTTATATGTGTAACATAACATATATCTCAAAAAAGGAAAATTGGATGTAAAAAATATTACCATAGGTATCGATTTAATTATTATTTTTATGATCCTCATATATGAGATATATAATATTAATACAAATTTATAATATAACCATAATTATAAATATATTTTTTATATTATCTTTTAATTATATATTATTACTTTTTTTCAAACAATTCAATGTTAACATCATGTTTACTGTAATAGTCTCTTTAAATTATTGTATATTTTTTTTATCCATAGATGTTGTTAATGGTTCCATAAAATAAAAAATGATAACCATGATATGAATGTAATATATATTCCATATATAATTATTTTGAAATGTCCATAAAATTTATATATAAAAACTGAAATTCAACATTTATGAAGACAGTAGGTCGTATGTACTCCTGATAATTGTGTCCATTTTCTGGATGGAAAGGAATATAGAGAGTTAAATAATATATTAAAATGTATGAATAATTTTTATTTCATATATATATCCCATTTATTCATTAGAAGCATCCATATCATAATCCATATAAATCATGAATGATTCACGTCGCTTCACGAGAAGGTATTCAACCGTACCCATGTATAATGTTATCATACTCCCGAAGAATGAAAAGTAAAAAATTTAGAAGTAATTTATTTGATTTGAGAATTTTAATAAAACCATAAATAAAATATATAAAAATTACACCGATCATTATAACAATCAATTAGTGGTGGTAATTAAAAAATGAATGACATGAGATTGTGACGTAGTAGTCTGCCGTAGACATGAAAAATGGTTTCATAACTAATTTCATTGAAGTAGACATGGTTGTAGGTAATATTATTAAAATGAAAAATGTAATATATTTATTTTAAGTTTATATTATATCCGAATTATTTAATAAAAAATTAAAGGAGGTGGGGGTATAAAAAAAATAAAAACACATGTTGAAGAATGTTACTACTTCTTTGGGTATCTTCTTTAAGATTCTGCCAAAAACCATTTTAAAATAGATTTATTAAAATAATTAGAATTTAGGATGATATTATGGAATTTGGGACGTTATTTGGACAATTATTGGTATTGTAAAATGGGTTTTAATATGTTAATAAGAGAGGAGAGTGGGTAAACTTTTATATGGAAGGTGAGTCACACATTTGTAATTTTATGAAAAGATAAATGTACATACAAAATTTTATAAATGAAAAAAGCTCCGAAATGGATTATTATAGATTCTAATACAATATAGCATTGAAATATGTCCATAAAATAGATTTTAGACACGTTTTTTCATCATTTTAACTTCTGAATTTCTATTTTAAAAACCTAGTAATTTCATTTCTACCATAGCTATGGTAATTAATTTTTATTTTGTTCAATATTAATTTTGGTCAAATATAATTTTAATAAATAGATGATATAAAGTATTTATATTCCAATTATAGAATCTACATTTCCCATTTATGTTCACATAAGTGGTGAAATGAAATTTAAAATTAATCATGTATTCCAGACTAGAAAGACTATTTTCAAAGAGAAAATGTTTAATAGTTTACGAAGTTATTATATCAAAATTTATAATTAAAATGATTAAAATAAAATCAATTATATTAGTAAAAAAATAGTAAAACTAATTATTAATTAAAACATGGTTTAAATATAATTTATCATCATAAATAATTTAAATGAACATTTGATTTTCAATTAAATATTTTTATATTTGACTATTCATCAAAAAATTAATCCTAAACAATGTTCTAGAAAATTACGCATATGGTAAATTTGACCTGATTATTTCAAAAATGATATCTATTTTATCAAATTATATTTTCTATAATTTAAAAATGTTCAATTAATAAAAAAGGAGATAAAAATATTTATTTTGATAAAATACTATTTTTGAAACACATGAAGATTTTATCAGAAAATAACGAAAATTTTTATCCATGTGTATTATTTTTTAAAAACAATTATAATTAATATGTATAAAATATATATTTCCATTTATATATATGTGTTTAATGGATAAGATATAATGGTTTCATTTAAATAAAAATATTAAAATATTAATTATTTTTTTAAACTCCTTGTCTTGGGTAACACAAATCTAAACTCATTGTTGAATGTAACAAAATATTAACTCACCATCGTATGTAAAAACATATAAACACAATGTTTCATATAACTCATGATATCAAGGAAATGAAATTAATTTAATAAATTAATACATAAAAACTCATGATGTTATATTCTTCCCCCATAAAATAGATTTCAGCCCCAAATTCTACACTATGATAAAAACAAATTATGATACAAATGAATCATAATATCTTAGATTTTCAACATATCATTCTTAAACAAGTTTTTTTTTTCACAAAACATTGACTACTTGAGGGTTATTATTTCATAACAAATTCCATTTAAAATATAGAATCCCCACCCATTGTTTTTATAAAAAAAGATTCTTTAGTAGTATGACCTCTGTGTGTAGTACATGTGAAGGATCAAGTATGAGATCCCTCATGATAAATACATGGATCACATTGTGTACATTGGAGAGGTTTTGTGAGAGAATATAACAATTGGAAACCCTATCAATATGATCAATAATTTTTAAGGGACCAATATACTAATTATTTAGTATCCCTTTAATTTGGAAAATAATATCCTTGTAACATTGAGAGAATTATAGAAACACATGTTAACCAACATAATATTCTATATATCACTATCTTTAGTCATAATAAATATTTTTCTGACTTTGAGATTCATTAATGTATTGGTTAATGAATCTAACCTTCTCTCACAGTTCATCAGATATCTTAAGTCCTAATATCTCTCTTTTCTAACATCACTTAATCACATAAGATCTCTATACATATTTACAAATATACTGTTATAAGGATCCATATGAGATCCAGAGTAAAATATATTATTGTATTAAAACTCCCTAAGAGGAAGCTGGTAATCACTACCACCATTAAAATCCATATTAAAATATGATAACATATCATATAGTGGTTTAATTGTTATCTATGAGTGGTCATCTATCTATCGATTATACAATGTGATGAAACTAAATCCATATCAAGATATTGGTGTAGAATTATCTATTAATTTGTAGTTATCATCAGATCACAATCAAACACTAAGGAATGTAGAACTCCATGAAACCCTACTAATTCCATATTATATATCCAGAAAAAATATTCTATCAAGAACTCTTCTATGATAGTGATGATTTGTGATTCATTTATAATGTGCTGAAAAAAAAACAATTTCAAATTATTTATGTTATACAATTTGGGGACTCCAATTACAATATACATGGGGATATTATTCTATTTTCTTTGTGGTATTTTTAATAGATTAAACATCTCATTTTTCCTCCTTGACCTAATTTTAAAACACACTATGCACTATGATACAAAATTTGGGATATATATCTTTATTCCTTCCAACTATATATAAACTTTGAAATGCCTTTAAGCCTTAAAACATATCGTATGAATAGATATTAATGAACAATGACCTTAAACTAACAACTGCTTCATCAATTACTGTGTGAAATGAATAAATAAATTATTACTGAGCCTTATCATTCCATCAAGATCATGGATAATTTCATTATCCTTTATAACCATATTTTTCATCTCAACAAAATCATTCAGCTCCTCATTATTCTTCACTAGGATAGATAGCTGAACATTCTATTTAGCGTGATAATTTTTATCCCACTCATTTATGATTTCAAAATTCATACTTTTAAAATCCATGAATATTGAATATTTTATGATTCCAAACATGGGAAATGATGGAAGATCCATTAGAATAAATCATCAGTCACCTAGTTTTCTTTCTTAGGGTTGTCATTAGTTTAGTAATAATAATCATTAATCATATCTAACCATCTTATTTGGTACATATTAAACTAATTATATGTTAATATATACTTCAACCTTCTATGATTAATATAGATTTCAAACATTTCTCCACAAAATTAATGCCACCATATGTTTAATAGAAAATATGTCGCACTGAACTCCAAAACATGATTTGTATAGTTGTTCATATTAATATTAATATTTAATGAGGAATAATTTATAACCATGTCATTTTATATAATTACACATCCGAATAAATTATATGATTTTAAAATATATATCACAAAATCATACCAAATATAGGGTAATGGATGTATTGGTTCATTGAAATATCTTCTATTTAGATACTCTTAATTTTCATTACATTCATCATTCTAGAGGAACATGGATCCCACCCATGTTAATATTTTTAGTTGATTTTTTTTTAGGTTTATTTATTGAAAACCAGTCAATACTATAAATTTAAATGATGAAAAATATGGTTCTTAGTAATCATTTGTTGTTTGGAAAATGTTCAACATACTTTTAATTTGTTTTATCTTCTGATATATCCTTTGTTGATATTATATGACAAATAACTAAAATCACATTTTTGGAGAAAAAAAAGCACATTTTTTAAAATTATAAACTAATTAATCTATCCTAGGTGTATTTAGTACAACTATCAGTTGATCTTCATGATCGTTCATGATATTTTAATAAATATTAATACCATCTAAAAAGGCTACCATAAACATATAAATGGAATATTTATAAAATCTATTTGTTAATTCTATAAATTTACAGGGGAATTAATATGAGAAAATTGAATGACTACATATTGATGATGCAATTACCTAAAGAATGTGGTCTTGGGTATATTATCCTTTTCCCTTAGTGGATGATATACTATATGAAGTTATATTATGGAATAGTAATGTACTCCATTTAATTCATCAAACATGTCATCAATGTTTGGAATACGATAGTTTTTTAGTTATGATATTTTTCATATTCCGATAATGAATTTAGTGTTTTATCATGCCATATTTTCTTTTAATAAATGAACGGGTTCTCCACTAGGAGATACACACGGACAAATTCATCCATTATCAATGTTCTCTTGGAGGTTCGTCTTAATTTACTATGACTTAATCATGTATATTCTACAGGGATTCCTATAAATAGGTGTGTAACTAGGCTTGAGTTCTATTGAGAACTCATCCTCACAATGTGGTTTATGGATATAAAAATATTATATAAATTCATAAAATATTCCTTCAAACTAGGAATTTAATATTTGTACATTTTATCCTAAAAAATTTAAGAAAGAAATACCTTATTAATGGGAATTAGTATTCACATAATTGATGTTATTTTCCCAGGAATAGTGTACTTATAGTGACATTAAATTAAGATTATAGGTTGGTTTGGAGTATCAAATTTTTCTTCAGTTAATTGAAATTTGATGTTGGATTTTTTTAGGTAAAAAAATTCATGACTATAATTACATTAAATTCTACCATAAGAACAATGAAATGATTTACTGAAATCCCATTCCCACAAAATCCAATAATAAACGAATTATTCACATGATCTATGATCAACATTCTATTATGGGGTGTTCCCATTTAATTTTAATTCAAATCAAGTGGATAGAAAATTTATGAAACCATAAAATTACTTATATATGAAATATGAGGTAGATTGATAGTCAAATAAGATATTTTTTCTTCTAGAGTGGTAGGTATGTGTATCTTTCACCACATAGTTATAGAGACCCTCTTCCGAAATAGTTACCACATGAAATTTCACTTTGACTCTGGGAATATGAGGTTGATGATGTGAAAAATCATCATTGACCTTCAGATTTTTTCATATGATATAATGGTCCCAATACTCCTTGCTTTGGAAACAATGGTGTGTGGGTGGAACATTATCTACAGATTTCTCTATATTCAAATTGTTAGATATATTTTCCCTATAACATTGTAAATCAATTTCTAAATCTACATCCCTTCAATCATTAAATCATTTACTCCCCCTCGTAATAAAATTCACTACATTATTATCTCTACATATTGAAAATAATAAAAATATAATCATCTTCTCAACATGATTCATAGATTATCATATGAATTCAATTTTTATTTTTATCAACACCATCACATTGGTATATAACTCTAACCTATTTTTACATAGTGACAACACATCGAACAATATCAGCATAACTTATGAAGTATATTTTAGATTACTTAATTTTGATATATAATTTAAACCACTAATGAATACATCAACTATAAATTATTGTTGGATGATAATACCAGAAATGTACATCACAATTCTGAAATATTTTCCTTCAACAATTAATATGTAGAACATACATAATGAAAAATATGACCATTAACAAAAACCAATACATAGAATCTATATCCTATTGTTTTATAATATTATTAATTATAGTCCACCACATATTCATGTCACCATCAAAATGGTATACATGTAAAATAATTTTTTCATGTTTTTAACACTACAGAATGGGAATTGTTTTTAGTGATATTGATCGATTTCCCAATAATTCAGGGAATATAATTTCCATTGAATGATGGTGGACAATTCCACATATAGGACATGATAAAATTTTATTTTTTTCATTTGTTTTGTTGGATTTCCATTATGTTTCATAGCTTGAGAAAGTTATATGATAGTAGAAATGATATTTTTTATTCCAACTCCAATAAAATCTGGATTCTGAAGATGAAAATCAAGAATTGTCTATCACACACATCAGTAACAATAATATATTGGGTTCTAGTGATTTACTAAAACCAAAATGAATAGTGTAATAAATAATAATCATAGTGGGAACCAGATTTTCATGAAAAACCCAATTAAAATTTATTTAAATCATGAAAAATACTTTTAATGAATGATAACTTATGTTTACCATAGGTCAATCATAATGATATAATATTAAAACCATTATGGTTGGTTTATAATGTGTTTTTGAATTACCAATGCACATCCCTTGAGCGTTTTAAATAACCTGTACACCAAGGTCCATTGTACATGTTGACAAATGAGTCCTAATCAACACACCATATCATAGTAATTACCCCTGCATACCTCTATGTTTGATCCACAACCACTTCTAATATACATACAATGATGTAATTTCATGTAAACAACACTCGCAATCATTTAAAAAAATTTCAGGACATTTTATTATAGGTTAACTCAATCTTAGACATATCCATAGACATGTCCTTAGGGAAATCAGTAATATTTTATCATTCTATTTTATATAGGATAACTAAACCAATAAATTTATACCAATAACAGTGACCATGGATTATCATAAATATATATATATTAAATCATTTTTATGAACATTTATTACATTAGAAAAAAAACCTTTCAAAGGATCATAAAGGTATAATGACTTTGAAAACACTGAAACGCGAAAAACTGGTTCATATGTAAAATATAATATATCCCACCATGTTCTATATAGATTGACATATCTTACATAATACATTTTTAATAATGTTTTGAAATTAAGAATTTGAATGGGTGAGATTAGATGCTTAGAAATATAAAATAGAGGAGATACGTTAACATAACGTGAACATAACGATATGAGGACATGAAAAAAACAATTAAAAACCATTCCCTACATTAAATTTAGAAAAATTTTAATTCAATAAATAATGATATTATATTAATAATACATGAATCATATGAAAATCAATGAACATTATCCATGATATAACCCCATTGTAATAGGACATGGGTTTGTGGGATAAATATAAACATCGAATGTCATTTAATTAGTTATAAATGCTCAATTCCATGGATATAATTTTATAATGGATTCATTACCCAAAAAATATTATTAGTAAAGTATAACACCAAATAAAAAATTGGATAAATACCTTTATTAACCATGGTTCACCCTTGTTCTAGTGATTTCTATCTCACGAGGTATAAATCATTACCCAATGCGCTAAAGGATGATGTTGGTACCACACATGCCATAATGAACCCCATATTTAGGGGTTAAATGAGATCATAAAACATTCATCAAACCTTAACCCATGAAATTAAATGGGGTTCAAATTTTTTTATCACATCATAACTTATGAAACAATTATTTCGTCTTATAATAATATTATTACCTATGGAAAATGAAGTGAGTTTAAAAACAATTCCCATGGTATAACCCATTGAAGAGAAGTTGGTTTCATAAAAATCTTTTTATAATATAAGATTAATAATAATAATATTAATGGTATACATACTTCATATCCACAATAAATCATATATATCATAAAGATATGTCATCTTAGTAGGAGAATTATTTTGAAAGATCATTTAAAACATATTTTTAGGAAAATATCATTTCTACATTAATAGACTCTTTTTGATACATAAATAATTTTGAAAATACTATTGTTTGAAAATATTCTTGAAAACATATAATGGATTCTGAAATTAACTTAATGTTCATGATGACGAGATGTTTCATTCATTATATACATGTTAAAAAATAGATTCCATCACATTTTCAATAAAATCCATTAATGTTTTTTTGGTAAACGATATGAAGATTCCATCAAAAATTTATTTTTGTAAAAATTAAATCATTGTTAAAAATTACATTGAAAATCATAAGAGAATGGTAGTGTATTTTTGAACAATTTTATGAATCATGGTTTTGGAAGGAAATGGATCTGAGACTGAAGACATAAATAAATTAAAATTTTCATAAAAACACGGTCTCCATCATTTTACATACCAAATAATGAAAAAATGGAAATAATAATGTCATTAAATGAAATAAAATTAGATAATTCATAATTTTCTTGAGATATTGAACATTTTATTTTATCTTCAGAAACATAATCATAAACAATAATGATAGATGATAAGATTATAATAAAATATCTTAAGCACTTTAAAAACATTGAAATGTAAAAACCATGAGGTAATCCCATTAAATTAATCAAATAATAACATAAATATATTTAAATCGATGTGATTACAAGTCAATGGGGTTTTATATACACCTCGAAAATAAATATTGCTTTGTTAACTTCCATATTTCTCTAAAAAGACATATTGAGACCCAAATCACTTACCATATTTCTAAATTTTTTTTTCCACATATTAAAAAATCCAGTACGATAAATATAGGGATATTATACATCAATTACATAAACATAATTATATATTTTCTACCATATATTATATAATTATGACCTTTTATTACCTCTTTATTTAATATTCCATGTTAATGTTATGTTTCAGGTAATAACTGTTTTTTCATGTATATTTTGATTATATCATTTCCAAATATATTACTTTGATCATGATACCATAATCTAAAATATTTTAAACATTATATTAATTTCATATATTTTTAGCATTTATGTACTTGGAGTGATATGTAAAATATAGATTGAGAGAATTAATTAACATGTTAATAAAAGTGGTATGCTATATAAATAAAGGAATATTGTATCCTTTTTCATGATCAACCAAAATGAAGAGAGTTAAATAGTATATTAAAATTAATTAAACATTTATATGAAATATAAATTTCATATTTTAAAAAACCAACATTATTATATTCGATTTAAATCATGAATGAATAACATCAATCCAAGAGGTAGTAGTTCTCTATACACATGAACACCATTATTATGTTCCCATAGAACTGAATGTAATATATATAAATGTGATATTATGATTTGATAATATTAATAATTTCATAAATATAATATATAAATAACCAATAAACATTATATTAATCCTTGAGATGTGTTAATGGAAGAATGTTACCTCTTATTTTGGTATCCTCCCGATGTTTACAATATAAACCAACTTGGGAAGGATTTTTTTCCACAAGAAGTAATTTTCTATAAGAGGGAATTTTGAATGTTATTTTGGTAAGAAAAAGCTAAACTAATGGGTTTTTATGAATGAATATTAGTATATAGGTGGTACTATTTTATAATTAATGTGATTGGAGAACATGATTTTTTTTTGAAATGTAAATGGTGAATTAATGTTTTTCTCATGAAAAAGGATACGTAATCAAGTATTATCCATAATTAGGCATGGTAAATTCTACATATGTCTACAAAATATATTTTATACAAGTTTGTGGTCATTTTATCCCTTTTTTACTTAGTTTATCCCCTAGTAAATCCATTTTTAGGTTTAGAAAATAATATAATTTTTACTATTTTCCCTAGTAAATTTCATTGCATTGTTTTAAAAAGATTTTATCATAAATAAAATTTTTATTAAAAACAACAACTCCAATATTTCAAATTACATTCCGAAAATTGTAAAGTTTAAATTTTAAGGTAATCTCATTGACGTAATATGAAAGTGGGTTTTCAATGAGAAAATATTCAAAATGTGACCTAGTTTTTAGATAAATATTCAATATGAAATTGATTGAAATGAAATAAATTGATTATATATATACATATTATTAAAATAATTTATATATAATTTTTTTGAATATATAATATAACATTATTGATAGTTTAAATGTTATGATAATTCCCTATTTAAATTCTGTATTTTTCAATATTCATTAAAAAATTATGTTTCATCCCAAATTCCAAAAAATACACCCAAAGATAATTTTGACAAGATGATTTTAAAAATAATTATTATATTATTAATTTTTTTTTATAAAACTATCAATAAATAATTTTATAATTAATAAATAAATTAAATTAAAAAATATTCTTTTGTGAAAATATAATATTCCCAACAAATAATTACTTTTAAAAAAATAATAAATGTTTTAAAAGATATTTTTTCACATTATAAGACCATTATACATGTTATACATAAATTAAATATTATAATATGAATCAATTATTTTAACGAATTTGATATAATGGTCATGTATGTATAATATTAATAATATGTACAGATTTCCGTAAAACACCATATTTTTTTTAACGCATAACCTATTCAATATATCATGTTTGAAATTGTTAACATTTTGTTTCTTGTGACACTTGATAAACATAGTGATGAATATAATACAAGATAAAAATGAAATTTTATTTCTTGATAATAACAATTAAAAAAACATAGCGTGTTATGTTAAGGGTGTCTCTATATTCCCCAAATGTTATATGATATTAAGGAATCATAAAAGGAAGTTGAGGACGTATGATATATTTGATAATAATTATAAAATAATGTATTTCATGAATTAATTCATTGTGATGATGTTCTAGATTAAAAATTTGCTTTTATGTTTGTGGATTTGATGATCTATCTCATTCACTTGTATATGGATTATTTAGTTTTTAGGTTTATTGATGAAATCATAGTGTAATCCCAGACCCACTATGATATAAAAACATATCTTGGAATAACCATGAGTATACTGAGAGAGCATCAAATATTTGGAAATTCATTTTTATGTTATTTTTTTATTTATGATGTACATTTCATAGGTCACATAATCTAATAAAAAGGTGTGTCAGTGGACCCAGAGAAGGTTTTAGTAGTACATTCATATGAGAGGTCAATAATTTTATTTGATATTCATTTTTGTGGGATTGTTGAGTTATTGAAATATTTTCATAAAATAATTTTCTCTTTTTGAAACCCCACATTAATGATTTTTTATGATTGGTATATATTTTTAGATGTTTGTGCCATAGGAAAATGATTTCCATTAGGTAAATAGGTGTCTGGAAAAAACATTGATTATGACGTTTTCCAACTCAGGTAGAGATAATACGTTATTTTGTGATGATTTCAGAGTCTGGATTAAGGTGTTGTTAATGAAGGTAGATTGATTCATGATGTATGGATGAGAACAGTTGAGTCTATAAGTATGAAATCACAATTCTCATAATACTAAGTTATCTTTAATGTTTTTTCCCAGATGTGTTGGTAGTATTAACTTCTTGTGGGAATTTTATTGATTATACATATTATAATATCTGAAAATATATCGTTTAATCCTGTGATATGAGTCTTATACAGAAGAGATATTTTGATTATATTCAATCATATTACTTTGATCTACATACATGTGAGAGAAGGGAAGTACTTCTTTTGATGGATGACATAGAAGACATAGACTCATGAAATTTAATAGCCTAGTTATGAGTGATACATGATCGATTTATCTATATAGATGCAGATCATTGTTCATGTGTAGATGTATCTAATAACTATCATTTCATTTTCCATTTTTTTCTTTATTCTGAGATGAATCTGGGAAAAGTACTAAAAGGATCCGAAATTCTATGAATTTTGGGAAATACTTGAGGGTGGGAAGCTACCTCCCAACTGGACCATTGATGATAATGATATTATACATGTTCATGGACATTTTATTTTTTCTGCAATCATATATGAGGATGTGATGTGTAATATTCATGCTTAAATGTGATAGTTTCACCCTAGAATTACCATTATGTATTTTAATAATTATATATAGTGTTGATGGAAATTAATGAAAACTGAAATTACATGTTTAATTATGTGGTGCTATAATTATCTGTATATGAAGGTTGTGCACTATTTATGTTTTGGTAAGATATATCCATTTCCCATTATCAAAATGATGTCAGATGATGTAATAATAGATTTGATGGTGGGAATACAAAGGAAACCATATAAGAATGATAAGATATTGGTTATTATGGATCAGTTACAAAAATTGTAAATCCATTACCATTCAATGATAAAATCATCATTGATCAGTTGGGAACATGTTTGTTTTTTAGATAGTGCATTTTTAAGGGGTTCCCCACTGTATGATATCAGATTGAGAACCCTTTTTATTCATTATTAGAGTAAGTACTACAAAAGGATCATGTAATTTAGTTATTTTTTTAATATATTTTCATATGTGAATGTATAGAAAATATATGAATACTCTTCAGTTATTAGAGGAGATATTGAGAAATTTTTTCCATGATTAAAGTGGGTCATATGAGAAGTACATCACATCTTTTTATTTTTCATATAATGTTACTTATCTAGAAACGATTAATTTGAAAAAAAATAATCACACTATGGAAGGCCTAGTCGATAACATATGTATTGGATGGATGTAGGAGAATAGAACATGTTGGTCATGAGTCTCATATAAGAGATGTTAAAATATTCTCAGTTGATTCTGAACTATATGGTTATAGAACTGAGTATGATAAATTAAATGTTTAATTATGTCATCAAACTCTTTAATTTATATTGTATTACATGATGTACCTTTATTTTCCCAAAATATTGTGTCACATCCAGATTTAGATATGTGGAATGTTGGAACCCCATTATATGAGTAAATTGTATATTCTTATGTGGATTAATATAATATGATATTAATTTGATATTACATATAGATACGGTGCTATACATTATTTTTAAATGGGATGTAGATTTGAAATTATCCAACCAACACATCTCATGGGATAGATATAAACAATGTTGATATCGAGTATGATGCATCCACTAAGGAGAATCTGATTCATGTTGTGGACTGTGGTTATAAAATTCTTCAGGGGTAAGAATATTCATTAGTTCTATGTTATGTGTAAACATAGTCATGTATATGATGAATCTCAGCATAGGAATGTAGATATTTTCCCCTTGTGGCCCAACTATTTTACATTGGAGGCATAATGATTCATAGGAGAGAAACACGAGGATGGTCTATTTTGTGGTTCAAAGGTTCAAAGACCCTAAAATATTGATGAGGAATTTTATTTAATTAATAATAGTTATTTCCCATTTAAATTTTTTATTTATTGAATATTGGTTGTGTGGAAGGTATCAGATGTTTCATGGGGGTTAGAGATGCAAACAATATTAGAAACTTTCCTTTTTGAACATGGAACATGGTTAAATAATAATTTTTCTATCAATGAACTATTAACATGTGAGTGTATTGAATCATATATTTTAATTTTTTCAAATACTCCATATATCCAATACAATATGTGCACTGATATAATATTGTGAGCCCTGACTAGTTTAGAAAGAGGAGATATCATGGTTGACACAGGGTTTTCCAAAGTGTCTGACCCGACCATGCATCCCATTAATATTCGTGATTCCTAAATTTTCCCTCTTAATATTTTTATGATTTTAAATATATTTTTATCAAATTAATTATCTATTATAAAATAATATTATATAGGAGCTCCCACATCGAAAAGTTTCCCTTTTTGTATTGACTTTTATGTGTCACTTAGTGGTAATCGAAACTCCTAGTGATTCCGTGGTCCTATTTATGATATTGTATATATAAGATTTTATTTGATATTCCTCTTCTTATAAATCTCAATAACCTTAATTTTTATTTAAAATAATTTTTTTTGTGTTATCAGTTTATTTAGTTCAAATTATAAGATAAGGTATGGTGATTAGTTGTCTATGGTGTTTAGGTATGTGGTATACATAATTTTTATCATATTCCTGATGTTATTATTGTATATGTGGTAGTTCCATCATTATTATTTGATATTTCTTTTATTCCATATTAGGAAGAGTAAATCAAGCCTAAATTTGTGTGTGAGTCCCTTGAAGAAACCACAGCAGGCCTGTTGATGATGACATGATTGGTCCAATGGTAACCCACACAGTGTTTCACTTCCTTGATCATGGTAGATAAATTTTTTATAATAGAAAATCAGGATTATTAAATAAAATTTTCTTTTTTTGTTTCTTTTAATATTTTCATGCAATAAGGGGGTATTTTTATTAACCTCTAACATTATCAATGTTATGAAAAGATAAATACAATAAAGGAGAAATGATAAAATTGAAATTTTCATATTATAATATTTTTTTAATGAATGTAAATTTTTTTGTTACATTAATAAATGATCATGTGAAATATGGATTGAATGCTGTTAAGGGTGTGGAATATATTCGACCACACAAAATTATAAATGGGTGGCATTAAATCATGATGTTTTAATGTCAAAATAGGTCAAGGATATTGAATCATAAATGATGAATTTCAATGAAATTCTTATGATTGTTGGTCACTTAAATCACACCACAATAATGACATTGGTCATAGAGGTACAATCGAGGAAAGGGTGTCAGTTATAGTATTATGAACAACAATAATCATTTTTGTCACATTTGTCCACATTGAATAATGAGTGATGTTCATTAAATCGTACACAATGGTGATGATGTTGGTCATGAAGGTCGACGATATTGTATTGGTATGGTTGATAATGTTTCTCCTCATCACCAAACTGGATACATAGACATATACTCCTTTTATAATAACATGGCACCCTTAGGGAAAATAGTTTTGATTACTAGCATGTGACGAATCATGTTTTATGAGCTCATGGTTCACATGGAAATCATGGGACATTGTGGTAAAATTTACTATGGTTAAATAAGGAAACCAATTTTTCTCACTTCTTTGTCTATTTATTGTCACACATATAAATACAATGTATTTAGGATTGGAATTTCTTAAAAACTAGTTGTTGTTTCCTACTATGTTATACTATATACATGCTCAGCCCGTGGATGGTATAGGAGTTGACGTCATATCATTTAGTTCTGATAGGGTAAAGGGTTCTAGGAAGATCAGTTAACGTTGGATGGAGTGTGACTGAGAAAATGATAGACGATATCCGAACATAACATAGGATAATATTATGGTTTTTTATATTGAATATTCCTCTATAGTTTAGTTTATCTAGATATGGTAAATTTAATACATTATTTTGATGGTGCGTCCTCAATTTTGGAATATGGTTATGGATATTTTTCATTTAATTCAATTTTTACATTCATTTCATTAATTCGTTTACAATGGTAATTTTGTTATAGTATCCACATATCATTAAAACCTCATTTCCTAATGAAATTCACCAGTGTATGTGGATACACGACTGCATACATGTAACTATCTAGAGTTGGGAAGTGGTTTAATGGCACCCATGATGAAATTTTATATAGACTCTAGAGTTTGTTCTCTAATGAACATGGAAGGGAACTATTTTATTATAGTTCCTAGTGATATTCCTATGAATTTAAGTTAAAATTAATTATTATTCATGGGATTTCAATTATAAATTTTGTTTATATAGCATAGCATGGCTGGTTTTTGTGGAACCATGGTGTGCTTAAAATGTTTCGTTTCAAATTATTTGAATAATCATGTGGTTATATTATAAAATATTTTCAATTATTTATTTTGGTATTTCTATTAAACCTTTATAAATATTATATTTGAAATGGGTGATTTTAAATATTGAATAAGTTTCACATTATATATGGGTATCAAATGAATATATGAAGAAAGATAATTACATGGATATCATTGATAAAATAATATTCACTTTTAATTTATTTAAAATATCTATTTGTGTCCTCTTAATATACTATTTAATTCTAAAAATTGGTACTGGCTTACGAAAAATAGGGTTATTGAATGTTAATTTGTTTTCCTATTCTTGACTATGTGTATGAAGATTCATATACTTATATCATTATATGATTTTTACTCACATTAATTTTTTTGGATTCAAAATGCACTTTTCATGAAAATTATTATTAATCAAATTATATGAGTTTAGTTTGTAATTATTGTATGAAAATGTTTTGAATTTTATTTTATAAAATGAATTCCATATTTTGAATCATGATATTCAAATTTTAATAATTGGTCCCTTTTATTTATAGGAATCATGAATATTAGTCGTGGTAAAATTTATCACATTGGATAAGGGTAAATAATGTAATGAAGTCTAAAATTAGTGTGATAAGACATGAAAAATATAAGAAAACACATTACTTTAAATAATAATTTTTTTATTAATATTTGATTTCTTCCATTATAATATTTTTATGAATGATAAAGCTAAATGTTTTACAAAATACATTAAATATATATAATATTATTTGAGAATGATAAATAAAAATTTTATTTTCTAATAAAATTTTTTCTTTATGGATGAATGTAAGTTTTTAATTATGGGGAATTATATTCAATTTTCTTTATAGAATTGATACTATAAATGAATGAGAGGTTCAATCACAAAATTATTTCAATTACTAGATAAAATAATAAATAACTTTATAAATTTAAAATGTAATCAAATTTGTATTAATTGTTTGGTTGAATTAATTTATTTGATAAATATAATGTATTATTTATGCTTTAAATGATTATATTTTAATTTCATATTTTTCATTCTTTTTTTAATTTCATACTTAATGAATTGTGAAATAATTATGTAATCGTATTTTATGGAAATATTATTTTATTAAAATATTTTCAAATCATAAAAATCCTGAATTTTTACAAGTTGTTTAATATGTGGTAAAACATTTCTTCCCTTCTCCATTTATTGGTAAATTTTGATTTTTTGTAACTTTTATAGCTTCTTTAGTGTAAAAAACATTGTCACTCTAGTAGTTATTAAATGGGTCAATAAATGGTTAAAATGAGAAAAGGGTAAAAACAATAGCTGAACATGTCTAATTTTTATTTTAAATGTTATTTTATGAACATTGTTATCTCATATTTAAATTTTATCAATTTTATTAAATTTTTATGTGAAAAATATTTTAAATTAACACATTATTAAATTCCAAGAAAGTCCCTCAACTCAATTTTATGTGAAAA
This sequence comes from Viscum album, assembly GCA_963277665.1. Classification (NCBI taxonomy): domain Eukaryota; kingdom Viridiplantae; phylum Streptophyta; class Magnoliopsida; order Santalales; family Viscaceae; genus Viscum; species Viscum album. Next base: position 639,830,075 of record OY728126.1, on the reverse strand, counting down.
ATATTATCTCTTCTATTTTAAAAACATTGATAAACCATAATGAAACATAATTAGATAAATTATATTTAATATATCCTTATCCACATTCTATTGGTTGATGTGTTCCCATTCTACAAACATTAGTGATTCTAAGAAGATATCAAACTGATTTTTCTCTAAGAGAAGTTTATAATCTTAACTGAACTCTTCCTTTTTTACCTATTCTTTCATGACCATAAATGATGAAGAAACAATTACAACACAATAAAACAATTATTTTCAGTATACTGAGATGTTCTTACATTGATTGAATAATATTTATCCATATCCTTCTCTATCAAATGGGAATGCAAACCATCGCATCTGTGTATAGTATAATACAACCTCACGAATTGATGTAATTCGATTTCCATTATTGCATCATAAGTATTTTCATGATGTTATAAATACATAATATATATGATATTTATGAAACAATAAATCTTCTTTAATTATCAAATCATATATTCATTCATACATTCAAACCATTGTATAATGATAATGTCACTCATGCATACATGTAGACTACCACCTCCATGAAGTGATGCCATTATTTTTTCACATCCAATATATATGTCTAGTAATAAAAATTAATTTGGTGACTATTTATGATATATATTTTATAAAATAATTCTTTTTAGGTGAATTATTATTTCCCATTTTCATTCCATTCTTCAAAAAAGTTAAAAGGACATTTATTCATATGTATGATGGATCGTGTCCATGATTTATGTAATTAATATTTGATATATATATATATATATATTGGATGCCTATAATTATCTATACACTAAATATATAGGTTTTTTTATTTTTAATAAAATTATGGAGTTGATTTAAAAGTTATCAAGATGTTTTCATTGTGACTACTAAATCCAAATGTACAAGGAGAACAAACACTAAACACCCAAAATAATGATACGAATTAAATATTGATAAAAGGGGGTATAAAATTTATAATTGGGTCATATATGATATTATATATTTTAATATATTTATTTAATGAATGAATAATGAATTCAAATATATTATATCGGCATTTTGAAAAACTATGAACCATGAAGAACTAAGTGTAAGGAATTTCCTCTCAATTTCCACCCCATTGTGACATATTTTTTATAATGATCATATTTGATTATCCATGGTGTTTATTCTACCCATTGGATTCATTTATCAAGATTATATACTTCTTCTTGATTTATTAACATTTAATTTCTTGTTTACTCATTCAATTGACTACAATTTTGATATTACAAAAGAGGTACATATTTGAATTACAGTATAATTTTTGTCATATTATTCTAATTGCACATAATGAAATTTGAATGAAGAAAATAATTACATAAAAGAAATATTAATTTTCGTTCATTTTTTAGCAGGTATATTTTTCTTACCTGTCTATATTTTTAAAAATTTATTTACAAAACTCTTATTTTTTACTCAAATGATTTATTATGATTAATTTATGTTACATTTTACTTCATAATTTTTTTGGAATGAAATTTTATAATGATTTTTGAAAAGTTAAATCATGGTCTTATTGTCTGCTATCAAATGTTAAATGTTTCTGTTTTCTTCTAATGTATATTGAGGGGATCTCGTCAAATCTTAGTAGATTGTACTATTTTTTATAGTTGATATATACTATTTTATTTTATTTTGTAGTGTGGGGTGGGGGGATCCTTTTCTAGAATAAATAATATTTATTTATGGCTTCATTTGGATTTAATATATATATATATATATATTGGTGAGTTTATTCATTGTAATTATAAGATTATGATATCCTTGAGCATTTCTTTTTATAACATTAATTTAACATCCAATTCAATAGATGATTTTTTATTAGAATTATGAAGTGTTGGTTATTTAATAAAATCCTTAACAAAACTAGGATTCTATTATCAATTAGTAGATCATTATCGTAGATTATATGTGGATACAATATTCTATGGAATCCACAAGTTAAAAAAAGAATTCATTATTATATGAAAATTTCTTTCCAACATCCAAATTGTTAACCTGGTAAATATTCAACAAGAATAATCCCTCAATAACTTCATATATCAAAATATTGACTTTAAAAAATGGTTTATTTAATCATATATTAAGATGGTTATCAATCTAGTTTAATTTTTTCATGGTGATGAGTTAATAATTGAATAAAAATTATGGGATAAGAAAAGAATTCTGCGGAGAATTAACAGAAGAACGATAAAGATAATTAAACCACACATTTGATTGAAATAGAAATAGAAAAAATAGAATGAATTTTAGAAGTATTTAAAAACTTTTTAGAATAGTAATATTACAGAAGACATGATTCATGATTATTAGAGAAAATTAAGACTATTCATTCATTAAAACAAAATTACAATACAAACTGTTATGAGATTACACATAATGAATAATGTAATTGTAAATCTGAAGAATACATGGAAGAAGGGTCTCTCAATTAGAAACATTATTTTTTGAAATCATCTCAGGTCATTGGCTGGGATGAGGTCATTCATATATAACATCCTATTATATGAAATGCAAGCCCATTACAAAGAGAATAGGGGGATGTATTTATATCCCATGTTGATAGAATTCTTTCATTGAAAATATTCCCTTCAACTTGGCTCACTGATTTGATAATTTATATATTTGGATTTGGATAAATATTCCTCTTACAGGTTATATAAATGGATGTACTATGTAAAACCTCTAAATGTGGCGGCCACTATACCCTTTGAAAAAACGTTGTTGATGTTTTACTAAACAATTATGTTATGATCAATTTTTTACATACAATTTCAAAGACCGCATTGTGAATGCATTTTTAGATAGTAATAATCCCTAAAATATGAAAAAATATTATAAAATGGTTTCTAGTAAATAATCTTACTTACTCCCCAAAATTCAAGCATAATTGTTGCAAAAAATTGGATAAAAGTCAATAAATGTGGAACTTTTTTTCATTCAAGGATATAATGGTGGTCGTGACATTCATAGATAAATTGGGCCCCATATTCTTTATATTATTACATGAACGTTTTATCCAAGATGAAATGTGTTATCCCTAGATAATTGGTGGATAATAAATTAATTTTCTTTTCTATATTTAGTCAAAAAAATATAACATTTCATCTCATCTAGTTTATTTGATAAATTTTATGGGCTTCATGTCTTTTCAATAAGACATTTCATATGGCTGAATTGAACCCAATAATTGTTGAATAAATATAGGGAAATTTAATTTTTAATCCTAAAAAATGAATAAAAATATCTTGATAAGTAAGGTGAGTATTATAATTTCAATAGTAAACCTACTAAAATTTTCATTATTAAAAATAATGATAATGATAATAATTTAATTTTAATTCATTAGTATTTAACAACAATTATGAACATTAAATTGAAAAAAGTAAGGGGAGTAAAAAAAGTTTTTTATAAATGAATGACATCACCTACTCCACAAATAGGATTTTACATTTCATTACCAACAAAAAATATATAAACATAACTGATTCATTTCCATACACAAAAAATATTAAAATTTTATTTCAACAATCATGGGGGTCTTGATTAGTTCACTCATCCATAAATATTTCAATAAAAACGTTTATATAAATAATCTTCTAAAATAATTCATTTTCCATTCCAAAAATTAGAAATTGAAAATATACGTAATATAAACTTACTTTTCTAATATTGATGAAAACTATTGATCGAGGTTCAAGTATTCTCTAACCAAAGTGGGAATCATAGAATTTGTAAGAGCTCAAATATTACTTTAATTATTTTATAGTTAATATGAATCATGTGGTCTTTGTAGGGATTTCATATTGGATATGGGATGATAGGAATATAAGGTCCAAAAGGGTGCAAAATTGTTGTCAAACAATAACATGAGAAAAACAATTCATATTTTTTTTTGAAATGACTCATGGAACTGAAAGAAAAAACATATTTACAAGGTCACAACTATGTAACTGAAAACAAAAAATAGTTGAAAATTGCGATTGGTTGAAAATATGATATATTTTCAAAACACAAAACTTCTCCCAATGACACAAGTGTTTTTTGTTCTTTTTGATTTTTTTGAAATTTGAACTTGAAAAAACTGTAATATTAATCTCACAGACCATTTTTTATCTCCTCACCACATTAATTGTAATTTATTTGACAGTTTCAATGGATTGAAAATAATGATTTTTTACCTTCCTAAGACAGAACCCATTCTTTTATTTTATTTTTATTTTTTTCTTTCTATTATTTTAATTCTTTTTGGAACAATTTCCATTTAAATTTATAAATATATGTAAACATATATCAATTATCTAGGCTCTTCGAATGAAAAACTCACCCTTCACCCAAAATTAAATATATTATTTCTCCCAAAAATATGAAAAAACATTGATAATAAAGAAAAGGATAATGATAATAAAATTAATTCCCCCATATATAAATTAAATAAATTTTGAAATAAAATCCATGTGTATTTTTTATGGAAAAGGTATTTAAATTATAATATGGCTAGAAAAAAATGTATTCATAATCGTAATATGCCTTTCAAAAGAACTATTAATGTAAATATAATTGTATTTTATTAGCTATTTGGACTGTCATGTGGTTTATAAAATGCCTCTCTCATATTAGTGTAGGATAAATGTGGAAATTTAAGATCAAAGGACCATAAAATCATCACTCATAATTGGGGGTAAAAAAATAACAAAATGGAATGACGACCATAGTTATCCTTCACATGGAGGATAATGTTGTTCATCTCTATTGGTGATGATTATTTTTCCAAATATAAAATTTATCATTAAAAATTTATTTTTCAGGATAGAAAGATCATTATCAAAATATCGGTTGAAAATTAGAAAATGTGTTGAAAACAAGTCTTTTGACTCGTCAATGTGGTTAGATAAAAACAAATAATAATAATAATAGAGTAATTATTCCTCTTTTTTCCATATTTATTTTAGTTATTTTATTTTTAAAATACAAACCCACAATAAATTAAAACACAATATATGAGATTGATGAAGAAAGTGGTAGAAAAATGAATGACATAGGAAGATGTAAAATATGGATATAGAAAGAATAAGAGTGAAAGAACAAGTTAATGGGTAATTGGTTCCACTAGTTTGTATTTGGTGCTTCATCATCTCCATATAGTGGTGGGTCTACTATAGTAAGTGGGGATCAGGTGGAAGATGATTTGGTTCATGGGATGTGTTTCTATTCATTGTGATTCTTTTAAATATTCCCATTAACCATGAATATCCTTTTTAAATAAGGGTCTTAGGCTTTCACTACACCAAATATGTAAACATTATAAATAATAAATGGACATTACCAACAATAAATAAGCTTACATATGTGAATACGAATCTCTATCTAAAGAGATTTATCTTTTCAACATCATGGAATACCATTTCCAAGATATTTTTTTCATGGAGTTCCATGGCCTATTCATTGAAAAGATTAGAATTCTTATAAGAAGATATATGATTCACCATCAATTCTTTTAGTTATAATAAGTTATATTCAAAAAAATTTATAAAATATAATTAAATTTTTTTGATATCCCAAAATGACATATGATTTAATTCAACTTGTAAATAAATTGATATACCAAAAAATATCCTAATTAGATACATCACAATGGGTATTTTATATTTATAATAATAAGACAAAATTAATCACCAAGAATTTCAGGACAATCATTTCTAGTGGGGATTAAGAATATCACATACACTCATTTAACAAATCTATTATAATTATTATCAATCCCAATTTTTGATGTGATATAGAGTTGTATTTTTAAGTAAAACACCATTATTTTTCAAGAGATAATTCATGGTCGGTTTACAAAAAAACTATTCCAAGGTCAAATATCATGGAACATGGTGTTCCAACTCGATTGAAAATGTGAGATTATAGGAAATTTCTCACATTATGTGAATCATACTTACTTGTGGGTTATGACTATGAGCACCTAGAAGCATATTCAATATTAATAAGAGTATTATAGAAACCATTGGATGTGGGAAATGTTCCCATTAAATAAATTCCACAAACATCAGTGATTTGAAATATGAATAATCTATTTTGGGGAAATTTATTTGGTTTTGAAATTGGGAAAAACGTTTGGCAACTAGGATGTGAATTATAAAACTAATGTGAGTCCTTGAAAAATGATGCTCATAATAATAATGTGTCTCATAAATTTAAATAGTCATTTTGTGGTCCAATGTGTCCACCAGAAGCCAATAAGTTACAAAAATTATAAGATATAATAATTTCCCTCTTCATAAAAACATCTCTGAATTTCCATTTCATCCCCAGTTTTCCAATTTTTATTAACTTTACAAAAATAGAATTTTGAATTACGTTTCAACTTCATTTTTTCTAATTTTGATTTTTTGTGGGGAAAAATTCTTTCAAAAATTCGATTTAATGTTTTTTCATACCATAATAAGTTATGAATGTGATATAATAAAATTATATTATAATTTCAAGACTAATTATTTTATATTACTAATAATTTTAAATTATACTCAGGTGATCTTCCAGAATGTTTTTTTCTAGGCCTGTCATTAATCATAATTTCATACTCTTGGAGAATTATTGATCATTCTTATTAGCCTTAGATTGAAATCACATTTATTAAATAATGACATCAAAGAAAAATGGTCTTTAAAAATAATGATTCTAGTACCTATGTCATAGGGATTAACTTTATCCAAGGAAACGACAACAGTTAAAAGTTCCTTCTCATTTACATAGTAGAGATATTGATTTTCATCCAATGTGTTTAGGGAATAATATATTAAATGAGGTATATTTTATATTCATTGATCAAGAACAACCCCAATGGCCATATAAGAAGAATCACACATCAATTAAAATTGTAAGGACTAATATGGGGGTTGTATTATTATGGAATATATTTGAAAATAATTGAGTAAAATTGAGGTTCTCTTTAAAGACACATCAAAATTGAATGTGACATAATTTTGGAGTATCTGAGTTAGAAGGGGGGATCCAACTGATGTTCTAAATGAAATTCCAATAGAAGATATCATGACCATGAAATAAATAGATGTTTTGAGTTGATGTGTCTTTAGAAAGTGATTGGATCACCTCAATGTTGGGAAGATAATCTTTATCAACTTATTATGAAATTATGTACCCTAGAACAATATCTTTATTAACCATGAAGAGACATTTTTCAAAATAAAACACAAGGGCAGATTTGAATTATTTTTTATAGACATTATATATTGAATGCAAGAAGGATTCGATTTAATCACCATAAATTGTAATTTCATCCAAGAACATCTCCATGAAATAATAAATTAATTCATAAGACATACTCAACATATATATTTGAAATTATTCAGTAGCATTGAAATAGAAAAATTGAATTCTCATGTACACCTATGATCTAAAGGGGTAATTGAATGTAGTAGTTTTTTTAGAATTAAGGATAAAATTTGTTTTGAAAGTAGCTAGTATATCAATCATGAAATATATAGTGTGACTTTATGGATAATTGTTCTATAATTTGATCATTTATAAGAAGTGGGTAGTTATATTTTCATTTTTCATCATTCAATTTCGTGTAATCAATGCACACATGGAATTTTATAACACAGGTTGTGAACACCTCCCCTTGTTCATTTGCGACAACAGATGTCCCACTTTTCTTAGGTACCATTTGATTCAAACTAACCCATTCACTATATGAAATTGGTTAGATAATAAAATCTTGTAGAATCTTGATAATATCTTCCCTAAATAAATCATGTATGAGTGGGTTGAATCTTTTTTGTGTTTTCTTAATTATATTGGAAGATTATCCACGATGTATGTGATGCATGAAATGAGTAGCAAATATTCATAGTATGTCATATAGGTCTGATCCTAAGGTATTTTGTTTTCTAATAACAAATGAACAAGATTTAACTCATCCGTTTCTGAAGGTGTAGTATATATCATGATGGTATAATAGTGATTAATGAAATGGAATTCATGTTTTAGGTTTACATGAATTGTTTTAGATTAGTTTGATCCTTTATTTTTGGGCACAAAAAGTAACATGAAGAGGAAGGGAGTTCTGTTATTTATTATTCAATTTCCTCAATACTCTACATTTTGGAAAAACATATATTTGAGTAGATATGGTATTAAATAGATCTTTTAGGTTTCTCTTTATTGATGGATTCATGTAAATAATGGTCTGAAAAACATTCCCATTAAATTCATAGTTAATTATAGCCAAAATTTCATAGAACACTATCTCATTATAATAATATAAAAATGATGAAATGTGTTGAATCAAATCTCAGAAGAGTGGAATTTTGAATTATATATTTTTAAACATTTCTAGAATTTCTGTATTCTGTTCTTAGGACTTTCATTGCATAGATACATCTTGTGGAAAAGTAATTGGGTTCTTTATAATATTCAAGGGAGACTAGGGGGTGGTTTAATATTATTGTTCTAGATTTGTTTTCTTTTCATTTTTATGATCAACATGAAATGGTTCATTTTATGATCTATTATGTGGGTTGGAAATTTTCTTCCTCGTAGAAATGAAATTTAACATAAAATACCTTTGGGGTTGGTAAATGGTTGAATTTGGACTTAGAAAAGAATTGGACGGTTTCTTCTATCCAAAGAGGGATTCGAGCTAGAAAATTTGGATTTAAATGTTGTTAAGGAGAGATAAGGAAAACTAGGAAAGAACATCAATAACACATTCCATTAGTTTCATATAATTAGATTAATTTTTGGAATTTGGAATACCTTGATTTATGTTTTTCTTAAAGTGGTTATAGTGGGTCAGAAATTGTGAAGGTTCATTTTTTAGTGGAATACAGGAGGATCAAGAGACCAATTTATCCTTTTAGAATGAGGAGAAAAACGATAATAGTTTTGGCAGTTCCAACCACCATTACCATATTGTAATTGGTTTTTATTTTGAGGTTGGAACTTAGAGGGATGATAGATTGAATTTCTATTCATCAATCTAGGGTTACAATTACAATAGAAGGGACCATGGTGAATTTGGTTGAGGTTTATAATGAATAGACCTGATTTTTGAGGGATTTTTATGTGAATAAGATATGCTCTATTAAGATCTATTGGATTGGAATAATAGGATAGATCATCTTGATGCTGTGGAAATGTGACTATTGGGTGAGTTGTGGAGTTTTAGATCTTAAAATATTTAATTGGACTAGGGAATAATGACTGAGGATAAATGAGTTTTGGGATTTTCACGCCACATCTAGTTAACACTCAAGACATATAAGATCATTTTTCAACATAGTATTATGGTTGGAATCTATGGATTTATTCTATTGGAGATTTTTTGATAGGATCATATGATCCTTTATGAAATTATTCCTTTTCTGTAGGAATATTTTTTAAGATATCATATATAGTTGCATGAGTGTTTACAAATAGAGAATAGATACTTGGAACATCCTATGAAGTTACATCTATTAATAATAACCACCCATATGTGTATTGGATCATGATTAGTTATGGAATTTGGTGGTGTGGTAGGGTTTCCATATTCATTTTGAACCACTACTAGTACACATGTAGTGATGCATTTGGTAATTGACCAATACCACATATTATATTTCTGATAGAATGAGTTCAAGGACCAGTAAATAATTTTTCTAAGAAGAGTCGCTTCATACCAATCCTTGCGGTTATGGAACAAGGAGGGTGTTATTAGATCAAATACAGGGATGAGACATCTTTGGGTAAAGTGAATTCATAAATATTTATTTTTTCTACTTAAACCCCATGAGGCCCCATGGTAGAGAACACCACATTGAAATCTTTGATTTCATGATGTGGATCCTCAATGACTAGCTTGTGGAAATGAGGGAGAATACGATTCAAACATGATATGAGCTTGAAATCTTCCTCATATGGATACACAATACTAAGGTGTTGGTAACTCATTTCAAGGGAAGTGAATTATTTATGTTTTTTCCCTGTGTTTGGACATATCATGATCAATTTGATTGATCTTGGATGGGTATTGGGTGATTTCACAACACCTAATATTTCTCATAAGTCAGAAAACAGTTTTTTAAATGTTATGTTCACAAATATTTGATTAATTTTTTTAGAGGACATGAGGTATTAATATGTAATGTGAAAGGATTGGAATGTGGGGTTTTTTAATATTTATTTATATGTGGATGGATGGGTTTTAATTTTCTCTTATACGATTTTTTGGGGTTTAATTTTTTACATTGTTTTTTTACAAAAAATAAAAAAATATAGACTAACAGTTTCAAAATAATAGGTAATGGAACCATTTTGTTTGCGTCTAATTTTAATTGATCAACCTTTATATGTTCTTGTGCACTTATAATTTTCTATCCACACTCTAGTCAAATCCTCGGTGATTATGATTGTTTTTATAGTTTATTTTTTTAATTAATTTTACATTAGATTGGGGGGTTAGATTGTATATATTAATTAAATTGATTTATGTATTAATTTTGATTTAAATAATTGATAATTATTGGGGAGATTTCATTATTTAAGATTTCAACATTATTGTATTGTTGAGCATTATTTTATATTCTAATAAATAAACACAAACATCCCAATATGATTTTTATCTGAATTCTCAAGTGTTATGTGATTAATATAGTATTTAACCTTTTTTATTTTCAAATATCAATCATTTATTTTTTTATATTAATTAGGATTCATGTAATCCATTTAAACCACATGTTAATCAAAACATGTCATTAATCTATGATATTTTTAGTTCAACATACAAAATGTTTTCCTAAAGAATATTCAAGGAGAATAATCTCTCAATCACAAAATACCCACAAATCATGAGTCTATATAATTAACGATTAACCACTCCATTTTTATTTTTATTAATTTATTTTAATATTTTTTTGGCAATGAGTTAATAATACAATAAAATTAATGGGATAAGAAAATAGTAGTATGCCGAAAAACACATGAATGATAAAAGAAATTAAAATGGACTTTTGATTAATGATAAATAGAATGAAGAGAATTTATTTTAAATTTTTTAAAAAATAATTTTAAAACTAATATTAATTAAAATATAGTGTATGGGTTTAGGATAAAATGAATAAGAAACATTAATTAGAATTAAAATACAATACCAATAGTTACGACACTACAAATTAATAACCCAAATGTAAATAAAAATAATTAATTATGGAAAGGTATCTCATTTATACATGTGAGTTTAGAAGATCCTACAATTAATTTGGGAGAGCCATTATCATTTCAATATTTCTTAATATACTTATAAATTCATAAACTTTGCCAGGAAAGGATGGGGTTATGTTAATTGACTATGGTGGAGGACTATTTTCTTTCAAATTTTGTCCTTCCACATGGCTCACCAATTAGGTATTTTTGACTGTTGAATTTGGAAAACTATTTTCTAGAAAGGTTTACATATGTATTTATAATGTAGAAACATCAAATATGGTGTCCATTGAACTTTTTCTGAATACATTGTGGCTATCTTACTAAACAATGACGTGTTGTCCATTTTAGTCAATAAGTATTCTAGTCCATAATGATAATGGTTTTTTGGACATGAATATTTCTTCAAATGAAAACCTGATTTTCTAAATAATTGAGCGATTAAATATTCACATTCCCACTACAAACATACTTCTGAATTGGTTTATTTTATCAGGTAAATGACATGAACAATGGTCTAAATTTAATTACCAGATAAAATTGTGGGATTGAATTTCATGGAACACTTGGGCCCCGTATTTGTTTATTTGGGACTTTAAATTTTTATCCAAGGTGGATTTCATTGTCCATTAATTTTTTTTAGAGAATAATGGAATTCATAGTTTTAGATTGGTCTCCAAAAATATAACATCATTGTCATTATAGTTTCATTGAAAAATAAACTGGGCCTTTTTGTGTAGTCTATATGACGATTCATATTAACAAGTTGGCCCAAATCCAGTTGAATTATCCATAGGAAAAGTGAGTTAGGAACCTTGAAAAACTATAATCACACAATATTGATATGTAGTGTGAGTGTTCTAATTACAATAGTAAACTGAATCAAATATGTATTAATAAAAACACTCGTCAGAAAAAGTATTTAATATTAATCCATGAGTATTTCACAACAATTATGTACATTTAAATTAAAATAAGTTAATGGATTAAATAAAAATCAATGAATAACTGAATAACACCAAAATATAATTTAATAATAAAATTATAAAAACTGAAAAGTTCTATTTTATTGTACATGTAATTAAAATATTTTACCACAACAAATACTATTATACAATATATAGATTATAGTTTGATATTTCACTGGATTTATAAATAAAACAACATAATGAATGTATATAATTATTACTTAAACTCTATGGAATTTCAACATATAGAATTTTTTACATTGGCCTCTTATTGATGGACTAGGGAAATATTGATAATCTTCATTCTTTACATGATATAGAGATTTATTGGTATAAAATATTGTTTCTGAATTAAATTGATCATTTAATATATAAAGAAACCATTTGACATGTAGTGACTAGTTGTACAATTTATAGGTACCCCCTCAATCAATTTATAGGGATTGTGAGATAAATTATATTTCTTGAATTTTTAAATTGATTTTAATTATATTCTTATAGATTTATAAAACTATATTAGAACAAGTCTATGATGATAAGGTTATCAAGGTTTAATTGACTATAAAATTAAATATTAAAAATTTACCTAATTAAATTCAATTATTATTATCCATGATATTACAGAATTGATATTATCCATGGATAATATTGGTGATCATGTTGTTGATTAAGGGAATCATGATTTCATTTTTTTACCATTCTATATTGATTATTCATTATTTTCCCACGATAGGATCCACTATAAAACACTCTTATTGAGGGTTCCATGTAACCTTTTTTTCCTTTTACTATGTGATATGATGAAGGATATGATAATTATGGTTAATGATGTGAGAATTTTTTTCTTTATTAAATTATTTTTATATTTCAAATATAATATGGGAATCGTATATCTATCTGGTTCTTTAGGACTACTAAATTATTCAATCATGCACGAGGAGTTCCCTTGTACCATTTACTAGTGTAATAATGTGAAGATCATATCTGGTATAGTAGAGTTCGGGATTCAATATTTCTGATGATTGATATATTTATAAATGAATGATATTAATACATTGGTAAATAATTCCTATAGTCCAATTAAATTTATTATGAATTTTAAATGATGTATCGTATTTTTTTATGTATTTCTATCATGTTTCATCAAAAAAAATATTGTTCATGACCCCCACATCATATAGGTCATGTAATATCTATTAAATATTACAATATATGAATTTGGACTGACCTCAAAAAGATATTCTTATTATCCCAACATCATTAATGTATACATGAACCCACATAATTTTATGTAAGGATTATTTATCTTGGACAACTTTATAATCAGTTTGGGCTAATAAATTAATTAATTATTATCATTCTTATATCATACAAAAATATAAGGCTCATAGTAGGAATATAAGGTAAGGAACCCCCCACTTTAGGGATTTATATTTTATTAATGTCCCATAATTTAAAAGTATGGGATTGAAGCCTTAATTTATTATTAATGAAAATACCTCCTTAGACTGGGTAGAGGGAGACCGGTTACAGAGCCCAGGGGACCAAGGCCATTTGGCATAAATACAAGGCTTGAAACCGCTTTTATGTCCTAAAGGACCCCTCGGTGAACAGTTCTGCTATAGTAAGCATGTTGTTACAGTTCCTGCAACAGTCCCTTTGCTACTACAGTACCACCACTGCTACAGTGATGCTATAGTACTACTACTATACCCCTGAGATTCACCACCTACACAGATTTTTTCAGGGATCTTTTGGATTCCAAGTAGGACCTATTACCACTGGGGAATAGTCTTGTTGGAAATTAATCTCCCAAAATGTGAATTTATTGTATCCAGATAAACATTTATTTTCTTTTTAATATTATTAAATACACATTAGACTATGAAATGATGTTATAGGTTTGGTGGAAAGCACATAATATTTATATTATATTGAAATTATGAATTATCCTTATCTTTATTTGTGTATATTCTTTGGATTTGGATCTAATCTTGGGTAATGAAATAACTTGTGGGAGAATGTCTACTATGATGTATTGAAGATTTAGGAGAACCTTTTTTATCATTTGGTGTGTGATAGGAAAAATGTTTTAAGGATGGAAACATAGTTATCAAGGAGTCCATATGCACTTGTGAACTCTATATTGGTTCTTAGACACCATTTGGCATACCATACAATAATTTATATGGTTTTTCTTCTTAGGAACATATCATGGAATTTAATTTTAGATGTTTTAAACTATATGGTGAATATTAACTTCTGTATAGAATATTTTTATTCTTCATTCATTGTTTAATATAAATTATCCACACCATCATCCTTATCTTATATCATAAGTAGTTTTTAGAGAGTCTTTACCTTAACAACACTAAAATGGATTGGTTAATCTTGGAAAAATCAATTAAAATGATTGAATCCACAAACCAAATTTATTTTATTATTCCCCAATGGTTTATTTTTTCCTCTAAAAAAGAGAGGTGTTCTTAAGATATTGTGGAGACCTGACCCAATACCATGGTGGTTATCAAGAAATGATTGGAATAATTATATATTAGAGCCCACTTCATGTGTTATTAGGATAGGGCCTGAGAGTTTTAAGATAATAAAACCACGTAAATGTGGGAATTATTCAATATATATTTTCATATATTATAATTAAATTAAAATATCATGTCATAAGTGGTAGTTTTCATGTTTCTATATCTTCTTTATTCTAATTTTTAAAGCATTTGGTCTTATTTATGACACTATACAGTGATTTATTGGAATAAGAATGAAATCATAAAATGTTTTGTGCTTCATGTACTTGTTTATTATATAGTATTTTTAACAAGATGATAACTCATAATAACTGATGGATTATTAAATTATTAATAGCATATTCATGTATACATATTACTAATGTGTAGGTTATTAAGGGTCAAAAACCAATTCATATATTCATTAATTTACATCATTTGTAAATAGTATCATTATTATTTTATTTCATATCCAATACATGAATGTTTATATAAATATATATATAATTTTCTATGATTGTCATGTTGTTGAAAATTAACATACAGTGCCAATATTAGTTAAAAAAATCAAAAAAACATAAATAAGGAGGAGAGGGATGATTTTCACATGACTTATACTGTATAGATAAATACATAGTGGGGGTTCTTATGATAAAAATTTATAGATCATTTTATCTAGTCATCTATTGATGATTACATATAGATGCAAATTTTAAACTAATTAGTATGTATTACATGATCATGTACAATAAGTGAGTGAAAATTCACTTCTAACTCATTCTAATTTAATCCCTATGATATTAGGGATATTTAATAAAATTATATAGGTGACATAGAATTGCTCTCAATGTAATAATACTACGATGTTTAATATCAAGTGGGACTTTTTTCACATTCATTTGATGTATTGTGTTGATGTATCACTGAATGAGGTTGAGGAATGAATCCATCATCTCCATATATTTTTCAAATTATATAAATTCATTAAAATATAACAAAATTTCCTAAAAACAATCCTATTATAATGGAGGAATCATGATATAGGGGGTTGAATCATAATGATAATAAATACCGATGATTTACCTAAGTAAAAATTCATAATATTTAATTGGTGAAATTCAATCTAGATACCTAATAATGACTGAATGAGAATGAGTTCATAGACCATGAGTAGGGTCCATATTCATTTATGGACTTTGTCTCAACCATTTTGGAAATTCTACAACTTTTTATCAAAATTATTGGGGACCTGTATTACTAGTCCTTCCATTTTGAGATGATCATAAAAGATACTTTATAGACACACATGACATTATTTAACCAGAACACATTATATAAAGTCGTAAAAATGTAATTATAATCAAAATATAATATAAGGGATAAGTGAGTGATAGAGGTTTAGTTCCCAGAAATCTTAGAATATATAACACAATAAGTGGATGAAACCAATTATAAGATGTGACATGTTAGTGTATCTATATATAAAAAAGGAAAGTGACTAGTGCCATAACCACCTAATTAAATTAGATTTATATTTTTAGTGTTAATTGGAATGTAAGTAGGTCACATTTATATAAAATATATTTTTATTATGAGTAAATGGAATTATAATGCTACGTATAGTCACCATTATAGTTTTTATCAGTGATGTTCATCATAGAGTGTCAAAAAAACAATCAATTGACCATGGGTTTTCAAGATTGGTTGGATGAGAATTACGATAGGGACAATAAAATTTATCAATGAGGTATTTTTGTAGAGGTCACTATGGTTTTCAGTTCTAGTATGTTGTTACAAAATATTATAATAAAGTATTCCTTACTATGATTATATTCTAGGTTTATTCCAAGAAACTACCAATGGATATGTCTTCTACTAGGGAGAGCATTAAAATTTCTACACAAGAAAATAATTTTTCATCCTCATTTACATTATTTTACTCATTATTTCACATAAATGAATAATGTTATTTTATCTGAAAGAAACAGATACTCTTTTTTAATCAAATCATGGTTGTACCCATATAAAAATGATCCTGGAAACCCTTTTAGATAATGGATTTGAGCATACCATGATTCCTTGATATTCTTCTCAAGTGGAAGAATCTAATGGGGTTTTATGGGATCTCATGGTGAATGATAAAAAAAATATTCAAAATTTTATCAAGGAATAGTTAACCAATTTATAAGCCTCTATTCACTACAATTATAATAGGTTTCATTCTCAGAAGTATTTGGTGCTTCATTTCAATCAACTAGGGAATGACCAGTTGATCGACCCTTCTTTTTCATTCATTTCTATTACATCATCGCTATAAAATCATAAAAAAATTATAAAAATGTTTAGTGTATTGTGGAAACTAGCACCATATGTAATTTTTACAACATAATAAATACATATTTACTTAATTTCTACTTCCCTAGCTTATTATTCTCCCTTGTGTTCTTTTTAATACATGTATTCACTTGAGGATATACATCAAAAGGGGGCGAGCTAAAAATCCATGTATGAGGATTTATAAGAACAAGAAACAATAAAACATGGGGTCATAATAATCAGTATGCTCCTAACATATGAATAATATCACAATAATGAGAAGAATCATTAGGAAAAGACTTATAATGTGGCAATGGATTAAATTGATACATAATTTTTTAGTGGTCAACTACCTCACATACTTGTGAATAAAGATAACATTGTGTAAAAGAATATTTCACAATAATCACGAGGTTCTTCATATTACCAAATTTATTTGATCACTATATAATAATGGATTTACCCATCACATCATAACATTTACATTGTTTTATATAATTATGGGTGCACCCGTTACATCACAACATTTACATTATCATGCCCGCAACATAGAAAATATATAAATATAGTACATATTATAAACCATGGAAAGTTCTGGTTTTTATTTCACAAGAATATCATCACAAACATTGGATTCTCACATTAAGTGTTAATAACATACTTGATATAAAAATCATCAACCATTAGTGAAGGAAACAACCTTGAGAAGTAAAGGGTGTCTACTTTTTTTCATATAGTGTTCTTTGGGAAACATTGTGTTTGTAATGAAATATTGTAGAAAACATGTATATCCCAAAAAATTGAACATATTTATGGAGAAATTATATTTATGGAATAACTATATAGAATATGTAGTGATGGAGGGAAACCTCAATGAAAGAGGGTTGGATTTGAGAAATCTCCTTACATTTTTTCGAAAAGCATCCTTTATGTCAATATCCAACATAATCACATAATATTTATTATTTATAAATTTAAAAAACATATATATATATATATGATTATGATTTATTATGGTTGAATAAATTCTCATATGGTACAATGTATGAGTTATAGAGTTTTATTTTATCTTTTTGGGACACTTTTTTTCATGGTTTCCATGATTTACTCTCTTGTATTCATGAATGGAAATTAATTTAAACTAATGATGGAAATAAAAATTATTTATTATATGATTTTAATGAAACTATATAATCATATGTGATATTTCAATGTATTTGGTTATATACTATGAGTATTATTCATTATGTAGAGGCTAATGATGATCATTTTATGTTAATTTTGGTTGTATTCCAAACACAATGAACTTGATTTGTTTTATCATTTAGTATAATGATAATACGTTCTTTAGAGAACATAAAAAGGTTTATAAAGGAAAAACTAAAATAATATTTATAAAATTTAATTTTATTATTAAAATCCTAGATTTTGTTTTAGGAAATTGAGTGTGCATCAGCCACATTTTCTTTATATTGACACATAACATTAGACGATTCCAATTTTAATATAAAAGTGAAAGAGGGAGGATTTTATTTTTAGATCATCCATTTATAAAATATAATTTCAATATATTTATGTTAATAATGTTATGGGAATTATCATAGTGAAGGTGAGTGGAGTGGAAGTAGTGTAGGTGGATGGACTGGAGAAGGAGGTTTCCTTGGAGGTGGTCATGGTGGAACAATGACCAGACTTGGACAGACCAAATGAAGGTGTAATGAGAATTCTAGTGAGTGATTTAAAAGTCTTTGTGGTCCCCCAATTCCAGATATGGGAGGATTCTATCGTGATACCTCAATATATGGGTCGTGTGTACGAGCAGGCCAGTCTAGCATTATCGGTACCCCCATGAAGTGATGCTTCGTTGGTCAACAAGGTGGCTTAGAAAGTTATAATGTCAATATCAAGGAAGTATTTTATACATGATATAATATAATATCTTTGTGAATAAGGGGGAAATAGGGGGTCAGTGTCTTGGGGCCTTTAGACCCACCCACCCCCCAAAATTAGAATTACTTCATTCCTTCAGAAGATTGGGAGTATGAGGAATAAGACTAGATTTGAGACCAACGATGGCAAGGTGGACACCTTGTGTAGGACGAGGCCCCTCAAATCTGGCTCGAATGATGAATTAAAAGCCACTTTGAAGGCTTGTCGGATCATGTGGAACCATTGAATCAGGATGAGGATGATTCTTGAGGAGATAGTCATATCCAATTCTCTGTCGATGCTTGGACCGTTTTCAAGGAAATGGTCATCACAGCCCACGAGTAATGAAGGGGAAAAAAGGGATGAAATATCCCAGGAAATTCATTGTGGTCTTGGAGAAAATACCCAAGGGATGCAAAGATTATTCCCATTTTCCTAATCCAATGGAAACCAGGTCATCCAAGAAGGGGAGAATCAAGGAATGAAAAGTCCTACAAGATGGGGACATTGGAGATCCAGGTAATAAACTATGAGTAATGGAAGGAGAGGAATGGGAGTGTTTGAAACTCATTCTCTACTCCCAGGAAGAAATGACTAAAAAAGTCCTTAAGATCATCGCATCAAATGAGAATATTTTCAGAATATATGGTAGGAAGTTCCATGTTTCTACCGTTGGGGAGCAATAAGCATGGATAGACAAGCACGACCAAATCATAGCTCGAGGCTTCAACCAAGGAAAAATCACAATGGTGGAATTCATTCATACAATGGAGAGAATAAATACTCACCTCGAAGAACCTATCAACAAGGATATAGACACACAGGTTGGTACTCTACACATGGAATTATATAGAGATGGTGAATCGAATAATCTTAGTCTTCTGCTTAATCTCATTATGGGCTCTTTCAGCACATAGTAGTATTCTACTTTCAAAACTATGGTTTTCCACTTTACTTTAATGTGTTATCATAATTAAATATATATATATATATATATATATATATATATATATATATTGGTGGGTGGGATATGTGCTTTGAAAGAGTATCAGGAAAAATATATGTTATTATAAAATCTTGAAATGTGTGAGGAGTAGTGGGTGTGAGGGGTGGTATTTATTGTGGAGGATAGGGGTGTTTTCTTATTATTTTAATCATTAGTTTATTATTTTTCTCAAAAAAAGTAATAGTTGGGATAAATGTGACTAAAAACTATAATGAGTTAATTTTATTTCTATCCAATGATCACTTTTGTCATCCATGAATCAATATTGACTCATAAATTCAGGCTTTATCATTTATAATAAATTATCATATTTTACAATTTACCAAAAATTCATGTATTTAAAATAAATCAAAAAAATAACCATATTTTTTTAAAAAAATTATAGAATTAAAAAATGAACTATATTTTATGAAATAAATTTTCTATGTATTAATATTTTAATTTTTAATAAAAATAATCATTTACATAGAAAATATATATTTTAAATCTATAACAGATTTTATAACAGATTAGAAAACTACTAAATGTCTCATAAAATTAACATAAAATAATAATAAAAAAGAATAATAATTTATCAATAATTGTTTTGAAAATATATATATTTTTAAATTATTAAATTAATCATAAAATTGTAATAAAGTATTTATGAGTTATAAAAATACACATTTCACAACCTATCTCCCAGCGCCTATTCCATGAGTACCCCAAACCTACCGTCCATAGGCCAGGGGCTGGGATAGTCACGACACGGGCCCTAGGTGGGAAGTTCGTGAAAAATTGGTATCAGAGGAGTCGGTTCTCCCATAGAACATTGGACTCTGATCTTTTTAAAGGAAATATTGTTAAGTGTAGTGAGTGTGGTTATCATTTTAAGGAATCCCATCGTAGTGCAACGGCCGACGTTTCCATACACCCGGACCCTGGCATATGATTTCCGACATAGCGCATAAAAACACTGATTGTGTGTCTGTTTTCAAGATTCTTCTTTGTAAACTATTTGAGTCATCTCACTAGGTATAACATACTGACAATGGCACATCTGTTTTTTTATAATGCCTCCACGATGACAGCCAACTATGGTTTTGGATATAGTACACACTGATAGCCCACCGAGTGATAAGGCCTCAGTGTAGGGAACTCTTCGAGTAGAGGAACCTATAGAGGCACCAACAGTACCATTACCCATTTGGGCCCTGATGCCACCAGCCCCAGCAGTGGATGGTGTATGACACTTGAGCGCGTTGCACGAGTTCCAGCACCAGAGGCCACCCAAATTTAGTGGAGAGATGGACCCACAAGTAGCAGAGGATTGCATGGATGCCATTGTGAGAGTCTTTAGACTTGTATGCACACCAGCTAATCTCATGGTGATCCTTGCCGCCAATATTCAACAGGAATTAACAGGTAGATCAGTACTCAGTGAGGTTCACTGACCTCTCATACTACTCCACTGATATGGTTTGGGTCCTATTATTGAAGACCCATACCATTGAGTAGGGACATTGGTAGGAGATCAGGGCTTCAATGATTCTCTCTACATACCGACGCAGGTGGGGGTGTTAGAGTGAGCCCTCTTAGTAGAGAGTTTTCTTGATGAACAGCCTCCAACACTGAGATCCACCATGGGATGTCACATAGAAGAGTCTTCTGCAGCTGGCAGTAGACAGATGTCATAGTGGTCCAAGAGGACTAGAACTACTGGTGGACGACCACATGAATCAGGATCAGTTGTGTGGGGTACTGGAGATAGATTCACTCATGTGAGGAATAGGCAGTGTTTCACATGTGGCAGGCTACGGTCACATGGCTCATGACTGCCCGACCAGCCATAGGAATGATTAGCAGATGATCGAGGGACTGCCTAGGTAGAGACATAGGTTCTATCGAGGTGGTCTATAGGGAGGAGGCGAACGTGGCATAAGAGGTGGTCGTGCAACTGGATGTGGTTATCGAATTGAGATAATAGCGCCACCACCACTAGGTGGTCTATCCCGACCATAGGGAGTAAGAGAAAATGAGAGCGCTCAGCTCCAGGCAGTAGAGGCCAAGGATCATGGCACTCCGGAGATGATACGATGTGTGATCTATGTTTACTCTACCTTAGCTGCAGTAGTTATAGACACGGGTTCCTATAATTGTTTTATTTCCACTACCCTCGTTAAGAGCTAGGATATTCTGATGGGTCCATTGGATCGTTCCATGTGGCTAGAGACACATACGAGAGAGGTTTCGACAATTAAACACTGATGATAAAAGTGTGAGATTACTCTAGGAGTCGAGCGCTTCAGCTGGAATCTCCTAGTAGTGGCTTCGAGGCCTTACAACATCATCTTGGGTATGGACTGGTTATCTACACACCATGCTCAGATTGACTGTATTAGGAGAAATCTATGGTGCGTCCACATGGATGGGATCAGGTAAACCTTCGTCATTGTGAAGAGAGACTTTTTAGCATAGTATGGAATTACTCGGAGGAGAGTGTAGCCGATCACTCATTAGTTGACTAGCCATACCATTGGATTGAATGATGTGGGGAGTGAGAGCTATCTTACAGTGGTGGACCAGTATGCATATGTCTTCCATGATGATGTTCTGAGTCTACCGCCTCACAGTGAGGTTGATTTATACATTGAAATATTCCCCGGGTCTTCACTGATATATACACCAGCATACTGGATAGCTCCCATGGAGCTTCGTGAGATGTGGGTACAACTGGAGGACTTACATGGGAAGGGATTCACTCGACCCATTTTTTCTCCTTGGGCTTCCCTGATTGTTCTCACCAAGCCGGCAGATGGGAACTTGAGACTTTCTGTTGACTATCGACACCTGGACCAGGTGACTGTGACTAACATGTACCCACTCTGAAGGATTGAAGACCCATTTGATCAATTGAAAAGAGCATGATGGTTCTCGAAGATATACCTCAGATCAGGCTATCACTAGCTAAGAGTGGGATACAAGGATGTGCCGAAGATGTCTTTCAGATGTTGGTATGACCATTATGTCTTATTGACTATTCTAATTGGAGGAACCAATGATCCAACAGTGTTCATGGGACTCATGAACATGATTTTTCATCCATACCTTGATTGATTTGTGGTGGACATCATTGATGACATTTGGATCTACTCAGCTATCAGGGTGAAGCATGCATATCATTTCCAAGTAGTACTGGACACACTCTAAGAGCACTAGTTTTATGGTAAGCTCTCAAAGTGTTACTTCTGGATCCGAGAGGTTCACATTATAGGACATGTCATCTCGGAGGCTGGAGTTGTAGTGGATCCATCAATGATTGAGGTTGTACTTGCTGAGGAGCCACCAAGGAGTGTGATGGAGGTATTATGTTTTGTGGGTTTGGCTGGATACAATTGGAGGATTTTACCAGATTTATCTAGAGTTAGATCATATTTATCAGTATTGACGAAGAAGGGGAAAACCTTAGTGTTGGCAGAAAGATGCCAGCGGAGTTCTCAAGAGATGAAGAAATAGTTGAAAAGTCTCCCATCATGAGGCTTCAGTAGGAGGGCGTTAGGTACGTATCCTATTACGATGTATCAGGGACCAAGCTCAGATGTGTCCTGATGCAGGAGGGAGAATTTATCACATATGGTTCTTGAAATTTGAGACATCTTGGGAAGAACTACGCTACCCATGACCTGAAGTTAGAAGAAGGGGTCTTCTCATTGATGATGTGGTGACATTAATTGATGGGCGAGGATTTTACACTATACTCTGTTAACAAAAGTCTTAGGTATATCTTCTCTCAGAATGACCTGAACCTGAGACAACAATGTTGGATTGAGTTCCTCCAGGACTATGACATATTGATAGTCTATAATCTTGTGAAGGGGAATGTTATAGCAGATTCACTCATCATGATATCTTGTATATAGCTGCTAGGTGAGGCGACAGAGCAGTTGGCCGCTTTGTAGATATGCTTTGTCTATTGGGATAGACCAGATTTTATTCAGTCTCTTACAATCACTCCCCCACTTCTTCAGTTAGTTAGGGAGGCGCATTGTGGGGACATTGACTGCGAGGCTCGACGTGCTCAGATATCCATAGGACATGCACCTGATGGAATTTCTAACGGTGGGGAGAAATTCATCCTTTTTAGAGGTTGTACCGTGGAACCAGTGTTGCTTTGGAAGGATGTGTTGAGGGAGTTCCACACATATCCACTAGAGTTACCTCTAAGAGTGTTGAATATTTACCATGATCTCCAACTATAGCACTAGTGGCTGTGAATGAAGAATACATTAGCATAGATTATCTCTCAGTTCCTCACATGTTAGCAACTGAAGGTGGAGCATCACATACCAGCAGGCTTGGTTCAGCCTTTAGAGGTCCCATATTGGATGTTGGATGGGTTATGCATGGACTTCATGACAGGATATCTACATTCATACAGAGGTCATGATTCTATATGGGTGATCATCGACCGACCCACCACGTCGACCCACTTCCTACCGATCAGAGAGCAGGGTTCAGTAGAGAGCTTGGGATGCCTTTATGTGCAAGAGATTGTGCGGCTACATGGAGTACCCTCGATGATTGTCTCAGATCATGATGGAAATTTTAGTTCCCACCTATGGAAGGGGTTTTTTTGAGGCTTTCGACATGCAACTTCATTTGAGAACCGCCTTCCATCCTCAGACAGATGGCCAGACCGAGAAAACCATTCAGACCCTCGAGGATATGATGCGTGATTATGTCCTCGACTTGGGACACAGTAGGAATAATATCTTTCCCTTTGGTGGAGTTTGCGTACAACAACTGCTATCAACCAACTATTGGGATGGAAACTTTTGAGGTGTTGTTTGGACAAACATGCGGGTCACCTTTGTGTTGGACTGACTCATGGGAGTCAGCACTCGGGGGAGAAGGGATGGTACATGCTACCACAAAAAAAGTGAAGATCATCCAGGAGCAGATGAAGACTCCATGGAGATGGAAGGAGTCTTATGCCGATAAGAGACAAAGACCTCTGGAGTTAGAGGATGGGGATCATGTATTTCTAGAGGTCTCACACCGACATGGTTTAAAGAGATTTGGCTGAGGCGGAAAGTTATCCTTGAGGTTCATTGGACCCTTCCAGGCCCTCAGCAGAGTTGGAGAGGTGGCTTACAGATTAGGGTTTCCCCCTCAATTGCACCGAGTGCACGAATTCTTCGATGTATCCCAGCTGAGGAGAAACGTGAACGACACTTCTCACATCATAGACCACAACGAGTTGGATGTTGAAGATGGGGTGCCTTTTACAGAGGATACATTAGAGATTGAGGGTCGATAAGAGTAGGTACTTTATGGGTAGTAGATACCTATGGTGTACATTTTATGGCAGCATGGGAACCTCCAAGAGAGAAGATTAGAGCGGGAGGCTCAGATTCGTTCTCAGTACCCCCACTTGATTTCATAGTTTTGTGATGTGGATTTCAGGGACACAAATCCTTCGAGTGGGGAGAATGTTAAGACATGGAATTTCAGTGTAATTTTTTAATTATATGGAAATTTTAGGTGTCCGAGAAAATTGGCGGTGCTTGATTATGAGACCAGGAGTTCACGGAAGGAATTTCTGAACTTTTTGTTTCAACTACATTCTGTAAATGGTCTAGTGGGTTTTTTTAACTTTTGAACTGGTACTCGGAATTGAAATCTGAGGGCACCATTGAACTCGCAACACCTATAAACGATCTGTTTGATGAACCTTCTACGACACTGGAAGCCTTGGAGCGAGATGGTCCTTTGGTATACCATACTATTGATTTGGATAAGGTAGGGGAATGATTGGGTTGGAACGAGCCCGAATCCCACCAGGCCCTCAGGAATAAAAAGATAATAACTTACAGACCGAATGTCCTTTTGACACATTATTTAATGCGTTGAGACCCATATGGCATGGAAATCCTTTGGGATACATCTTTGTGGGATTTCATGGCAGATGGAGTATCGAACAGTGGCTTGAAGAGCCCACCCCCCCAGAGACGAGCAAGGTTAGTTCAGGAATCATGTAGCTGGCTGTGACCATGTACTCACAATGTACAAGGATCTTCTAGGTTCAGATGACTTACTAAATATGTACTAGGATCATGTGTGGGTATTATGATGTACTAATGATGTACTAGGATCCTGAGTGGGTCCGAAAATGTACTAACAATGTACTAATATCATATGGGGGTCTGACCACATACTAACGACATACTAGGATCCTATACGGGTCTGACGACGTACTAACAAAGTACTAGGATCCTGTGCGGGTCTGACAACAGACTAAAAATGTACTAGGATCATGTGTGGGTCTGATGACATACTGAAAATGTACTAGGATCTTGTGTGGGTTTAACGATGTATTGACATTGTACTAGGATCCTTTGTGGGTCTCATGACGTATTGACGACTTACTAGGATCTTCTGTGGGTTGGACGATGTACTGACGATGTACTAGGATCCTGTGTGGGTCTGACGATGTGCTTGGATCCTGTGTGGGTCTGACGAAGTACTTGGATCCTGTGTGGGTCTAATGATGTACTATGATCCTATGTGCGTTTGATGATGATTTAGGATCCTTCGTGGGTCTGCGTTATAACAGAGTATGATGATTCAGTAGTTACATCTACTCATATTTACTATTATACCTAAGATATACCAGTTGTGAGGTGAGTCCATACTTGAGTGGTACTGTAAGGACCCGACCCCAGTTGCCCAGAGTTCGTGATTTATTTGATTAAATTGGCATACATACAAGGAATATGAATACCAAAAGACTGAGTAGTTTAGTGTTATTGGAAATAGGTTACATACATAAGTTTATCATTACAACATGAATGGAAACAAAACAGTATTTTATTCCATTAGAAACAACACGTCTTCTAGATTATGCTTGTACATCATTCATAAATTATTTCTTCATGTCCTGATAAAATGAAACATAAGAAAGGGGTGAGCTTAAATGCTCAGTAAGAGTAAGCAATACCGCAGATGTCAATATAAACATTAGACATGTTGAATAATTGAAAACGCATGCCTTTAATAATGAACATGAACACATTATGGAAGAAAAATAAGCTGAATAAATAATGTCACAATAAAACATAATAATGGGTATCCTACTAGTCGAATAAACACCTGATCATCATATTCTAGAATCATAATGATGGAAGTCCATATTTCGGACATCATAACCATACCATCCAATCCTCATGCTAGGACCATAAAATAATCATTATGTCAAGGCCTCGTGGAAAGACCATATTTTGTATCATGAGGTCTACTGATGCATCAAAGGGCTATAGCAGGCCCCACCCTTCACATAATAAGTCCAATTCATTCCTGATATGAGCAGAGATAAACATAAACAACAAATACACTAATTTTGAAACTATCATATGAAATGTAACTATCTTTCCCCAACCATAAAACACTAAACATTCGGAATAACATGGTGAATAGTTTTAGTATAGATAATATATAATAGAGTTAGTAATAAACCAATAAATATAATATGGTAGATGACTTCATAAATGATTAATCCCAATAATACCATGGAATCAACAAGTGTGTAGAATTAGATGAAAACACTCTTATAAAATAATTATGCAATTCTGGAGCTAAATACTCTTTTATTTTGAAAAGAATAGTTCTTTTGGAAAACTATTTGTATAAAACCAGAAGTGAATTAAGATAGTATTTTCATAATAAAATCAGTGATTTTTTAATTATATTGGTTTCCAAATATATATTATAGCTTTCCCTTGAAAATAGATATGAATTTTAGAAATTCCCTTGTATCGGGTTCGTATTTTTTGGAAAAAGTTTTGAGATCTCCTTTTAAAACATGTAACTATCCAGAAATTAGGGAATGATTCTGGTTGATATATATATATAATACTCATATAGAATTTATGATGAGTACATAACAATAAATTAGAATTACATCGACGTAATTAGACAATGAATGTATCTCGAATGAAAATCGAAGTTCGGGTGAAAAAACCCTTAACTTAACTCCAAACGTGTTCTTATCTCAAACATATGCTCATGGAATATGAAATTATACTTATTAATAACTTATTTAAAAACCTATTAGACTTTTATTTAGTTTATAATAATTCTTTTTAGTTATTTTTTACCATTATTTCTACGTTATTATATTGAATTTCGTTGTTCTTAGGTGTTCATTTTCTTTATTTTCATAATCGCTCCACTTGTTTGTAATTAATGGTGTTCATGTGGAATGGTTATAAATATCTAGGATTGGAATTATATATTATTTATGAACATAAATAATTGGTAATGTTCATTTCTATAATTTTATTATATGGAATGAGGACGAATCATTAGATGAGAACCGCTTCGATTATTTGGCGGTATTTCTATTATTATGAACTAGTTTTGTCATATAACATAATTATATGTACATATTCTGGTTCTTGAATATTAATTATGTTATAATACATATATTATTGTCTTTCTCCACCATAAATATGGTTTAATGACATGTAATGAATATGAAATTGAAGAAAAAAACATCATTGTCCATGAAGGCAATAAATTGGAACCTCTTGGACGTTGATTTCGTTTATAAAAATAAAAGAGAGAGAGTATGAATATTTATGATGGGTCTTCCATTAACAGGAAATAAATACAGTATATATATGTTACTAGAGTTATCATGATAATTTGGACAGAGGATGTGAGGATATAAAAATAAAACAAATGAACTTGAAAATAAAAGAAAAGTTAAAAGATCCCTTATGAAAATTCGACAGCCTAACGACATCACTTAAAACTAAATTAACTAAAATGATGAGAAAAAAGGGTATATCATAACATTCAAATAAAAAGGAAATTAAGATGAATGAATAAAATAAAACCTCAATATATGAGAAATTAATTTCAAATAGATAACATAAAATAAGTATGGACTTAAAGAAGAGAATGAAGGATTCCCTTAACATGTAGAATAACTCATAGATCTTGAAGGATGAGACCTTCGGGGCCTAGGGACACCTTGGGAGGACTCCTAGAGAGGTAAAACCACCAGATCATCGAGGATGAGGGATTTGGAATGAAATTAAATGAATGGATGGGTGGGTATTGATAGAAAAAGAGAGGTAATTTTTTAATAATTTTAAAGAGACACCTCATTAGTGGTTTTTGCCAAACCATGTGCTTGTCCATGGTATTTTCCCATCATTTAACCCAATTTGGACACCTCATGT
Organism: Viscum album; assembly: GCA_963277665.1. Classification (NCBI taxonomy): domain Eukaryota; kingdom Viridiplantae; phylum Streptophyta; class Magnoliopsida; order Santalales; family Viscaceae; genus Viscum; species Viscum album. The sequence continues at coordinate 639,800,854 of OY728126.1, read as the reverse complement.
AATAATTTAATATACACAAGTCGACCATACTTTTATATTTAATTATTACATCATTATGATGTCAATAAACTACCGAAAACTCAAAACTGTATTTTAACTATTAATGAAAAATTCATGTATTTTTAAAAAAACCCAAAAATTCCCCCTTCCATTTTTCGACGTGTAGAATTAAAAAGTGAAATCCATTTTTCAAAAATAATTTTCTAAATATTATTAATTTAATTTTTAAATTAGGCCACTGTTAATTCGAAAAATAACAATCATGAAGTGCAATTAGTTTTATGTGATATTGACAAATTAATTAAGATCTTATTATCTTATTTCCTTAAGAAAATAAAATAATATTATTATATACTATTCAAAAATGTCATTTTACTACTCATATTACTATTAATAAGGGTATGTTACTATTCACCAAAAATCATGTTTGCTCTATCAGACTCCAAATGACTTACTGAACACAACTATAAATGACCATTTTTCGAAATTCAAAACATAGAAGAGGCAAAGTGGTGTTTAATGGTTAGATTATAAAATTTCATTATATATTTATTTTAAAAACCTTGGGGTGTTACATTTTCCCCTCCTTATAAAACTTTCATCCCCAAAATTCAAAGAATATTATCTAAAATGATTCGGGTATGTCTTTAACATAAGCTCCTCAGGCTCCCATGTTTCTTCCTCCATCTTATGGTTCCTCCATAGAACCTTCACCAGACGAGTCATCTGATTTCTAAATAATTTTTCTCTAGTATCAATAATCTTGATAGGTTCGTCACAGTATGATAGATTGGGCTCAAGTTCTGCTTTTTCATAAGTGAGTACATGTGTTGGGTCTGGCATGCACTTTCTTAACATTGACACGTGGAACACATTGGGAACGTTGGAGAGACTTAGAGGCATTGCCAAACGGTAAGCTACAGCACCAATTCAGTCCAGAATTTCAAATGGTCTGATGTACTTGGGACATAATTTTCCCTTCTTAATGAATCGTATAATACACTTCCTTGGAGATACCTTTAGGTAAACATGATCACCTTCTTGAAATTATAAATCCTTCTTCCGGTTATCAGTATATCTCTTTTTCATACATTGAGCAATATCGATATGGTTCTGGATAATCTTCACCTTATCCATTGTTTCTTCCACAAGTTCTAGGCCCATGAGCTTTCTTCCATCAACATCATCACAACAAGTTGGTGTACGAAATCTCCTCCAATATAATCCTTCATAGGGTGCCATTTGAATACATGAATGGAAGCTATTGTTGTAGGAAAATTCTACGAGAGGTAAATACGGATCCCATATGCCTTAAAAATCAAGAGAACAAGACCTCAACATGTCTTTCATTGTTTGAATAGTCTGTTCTTATTTTCCATCAGTTTGTGGGTGGTAGGTAGTGCTCAAACGAATATTAGTATCAAGGGCCTTCTGAAGACTTTTCCAGAATCTTGATGTAAAACGTGGATCATGATCAGAAACAATCGATAGGGGTACTCAATGATGTCTCAAAACTTCATTAATATATAGTCTTTCTAGATGTTCAAGTGGTAGATCTTCTTTTATAGCAAGAACATGTGATGACTTGGTAAGACGATCAACAAAGACCCATATTTAATCGTTCCTTCTAGGATACATTGGTAGTCCCATGAAAAAGTCCATCGTGATATTATCCCATTTGCACTCAGGTATGGGAATATATTTCAATACTCCTCCAGGCTTTTTCCGTCCGGCTTTCACTTGTTGAAAACCCATACATCGTGACACAAAATACGCAATATCCTTCTTCATGTTGTCCCACCAAAAATGTTCCTTCAAATCTCTATACATCTTAGTGCTACCAGGGTGTATAGTGAAATTGGAACTATGAGCACCATCTGACAATTCCCTTTTTAGATCAGGTATATCAGGAACACAAAGTCTCACCCAGGTTCATCTTCAAAGTCACTCAATCTCCCATCATTCATTGCTTTAATTGTCTTTTGAAAATCCTCATCATCAACCTGAGAACTTTTTATCCGTTCCCTAAATATGGTCTGACAACCATTTGAAAAATCATTGATGTTTCACTTTCCATTGTTATTCGTGTAACACCCCAGGATTTCAGAGTGTGTTATTTCTTAAAAATAATTCAATAACATGCACTACACGCAACACCGAGTTCAATCACACCATTAAAAGAGGTCATGAATAGTAATAACTACATTTTGAACTTTATATAATCCTTATAATTTTAGAATCCCTATTATGAGTTTCTTAGTCATAATGCAAGAACAGATTCATTTTCAGTATTTCACTTTTATCAACTTCTAATAGTGAAACCTTTTTAAATACAATATTTTAAACTTTTTGAGTAAATGGGGACATCAAAAATTTAAAATGAAACACCCCAAGATTCCACGGTACGTTTCCCTTCGAATAATGCGATAGCGTGTGTTATACACAACCTCGAGTTCTAACACACACCACAACTAATTAAACTAGCCGTTGTGAATAGTAATACCTACTTTTTAAATTATATATATATTTTATATTTCAAAATGGACTTCATTTTTGGATTCGGAATATCTAATTTAGCCTAAGGTGAAATTTTGGTACTTTTCGGATAACTTTCATATTTTGATGAATAGTGAAAATTACTAAATTTTAATTAAAAACAACTTTTTTAATCAGAATAATTAATAGTGATAAATTATGAATTTTAGTAGATTTAAAGTATATTTAGAATATATTTTTACCATTTAATATAATTTTGGTCATTGGACATAATTTTACAATTAAACCGAACATAAACAAGTGTCAATCTTTTGATAGTTATTATCTCTTAAAAACACGCTTTTTGTTTTGACAGCGGGAATTAATTTTAAATTAATTTCTGCCAGTTCTGTGTTTTGAATTTAGGAAAATGGATTCCATATTTGGAATCAGGATGTTCAAATTGTGTAAATAGGTAACTTTTATTTTTAGACATTTTGAATAATTACTGCGGTAAATATTTTATTTACCATGGTTAAGGGTAAATCCGGTAAATAAGGGTTAAAAAAATAATATTATAATAATACTAAATTACCCTAAAACGTGTCTTAACCCTATTGGTTGTTACATGGTCGACCATGGGCATCTTTGGGTCGATTTTGGGACCCCATGGATCCACTTGTAAGTGATAATGACACTTTATTTTAATTAAGTCAAAATAAATACAAAAATGACAAAGCATATATCTTTTAGCAAAACAATTGTTACATAGAGTTATATAAGTTGGATTTTAGATTATAAATATTCATTAGAAAGCTAAAAAGATTTCCTACATAATTATATTTTATTTATAATTTTTAGACATTAAATAATTTATTTTATTTATGACACAATGATGATGCAGTAATTACTATAATAGTGAAAAATTAAAATAATTGATATTATAAATAACCAAATAAATATAATATGAAACTTTTAATGAATTAAACTAATTTTCTAGGATAATATGATATATTAGGATTTATTTAATTGACTTTATTCGAAGTAATCAATCAGTTATGAGTTTCACAAAAATCAACTATTGAATAGTGTCAAAATTGACATAAAAGAGTTCTTAAAACAAATATTATATTATTAATTGATATTAAATTCCTAAAAATCTAAGGTTCGGCCAAGAGACTTATATCATGATAGGTTCATCATTAATGTACCACTTGGGGGTCTCTTGGATGTATATAGTAAGTTTATTAACCATATTATATAAAAATACAAAGAGACATTGTAAAAGTGAAACTAATTAACTTAGAGTTAATACTTAAAGATAAGGTTAATATAAGTACCCAAACCTGTCTAAATTCTATTGGTTGAGTGTTTTTCGACCTATCCCCACCTTAACCTTTTAATAATCAACTTTTGAGCCATTAGAAACCGAATATGAATTTATTATAAATTAATATTTCTAGCTTTTCCAAAGGTGCCCCTCACCCCTCTTATAAAAGGGCACTCCTCCTTCTCATTTCTTCACACCTTAAAAGCCTTTTGGTTCGGCCAAACTCTACCCAAATACTCTCCCAACAGCCCTCACTACAACCTAGAGGCCTTAGTTTGATCAGAAATCCAACCTAAACAGCCCATTTGATCAAATCAAAAGGAAGAACCCGAAGAAGAGGTAATGATTTCACCACCCTTTTCTAAGTTCATTTATTCTTTCACTTCTTCTTCATTTGTTCTTAACATTATAAAATAATAACTCCCGTATCTCACATATACTGTGATGTTATTATAATTATGGTACAACCATATTCAGTATTCTATCCACCCTTTGAATAACATGTCACCATATGTGCGTACGTACGGCTTACCGTCTCCACGTCGTGGTGTAATTGTTATTCAATATAATATTATTTGGATGGGTATAATAATGATGTGTAACTCATGTAAATAATAAACATAACATGTTAATGATTCTGTATATATGATATACCAATCATTTATATATTATTTTAATATCAAAAGAATGATATTGTCGCTCGTGCGTACGTACGGACTACCGTCTCCACGACCGCGATGAGATTCATTCTCCATCGTATCCATTCAAGTATAATTATCATTTGATGATTTAAAAATGATGTTTAAGGACTATATATCATTCTGAATATGAATAAGATGCAACAACCATGGATTATGTAACAAAACATATAAAAGAAAATGAGTAAGTTAACTCCCGAAACGACGATAATTCTAAGATATTATTAACAAATCAATGTTAAAAGATCATATATGATATCATATTATTATATATGATTCTTGTATAATTTAATAACAACTATTTCACCATTATACAGGAGGTTAACCTACCCCAACCAAGGAAAAGTACAAGGTAAGGGTTATTTCACAATCTCTTCATTATCAGAGGTTGTTTATTTGTAATAATCTACTGGGATCTCTTTATCATCCACATCCATGTTTCTTCAAAATGTATTTCAAAACATTATTATTATTTACAAGAATATGGGTTAAAGTCATTTATACCCTTGTTTGACTTTTTATAAGAGGTTTATAAAGGAATCTTTCCGTCATTTTCAAAACAAGGTCATTTTTAACCTTTTCGACAGAATTAAGGTAAGAATTTTTTTTTTTTAAACTTATACGGCGGGTGAGGCTAATTTCCACCGTTATAAAATCTTCAAAACTTCCCTTACAAGCTTATAAGAATATTTTCAAAGAAAATGTGTTATTTTATATGGTTCTTAAATTATTTCAAAATAAAAGGAGATATTTCTTTAAAAAGAATTTTGATTTCATCTATGTCAACATCCTATGATGGATTTTAAGATTATTTGAAGTTGATTTATTATGATACAAAACTTCTATATTGTATTGAAGGTTTTGTGATATGTTTGACTGTGGATGTGCTATTTTTATACCATTCATATATTATGGTGAAAGTATTGACATTTCATATGCTAGTTTTAATATGAATGTTTATGTTATGTTTAAACCTTTTTATATGGGAATGCATTGGACTTAATATGTGATGGGTGGAGCCCGCTATAGCTCCTCGATGCATCGGTAGGTCTCATGAGACAAACTAGTGTCTTGGCACAAGGCCTTGACAAAATCTTATTTGTAGTCTTGGCACGAGAGCTTGACTATGTGGTTATGATAGTCTGGCATTATGCATTCCAACATTATGAAAGTGGTTATTGATTTTTGCATGTGATTATTCGATTCGTAGAATATCCATGTGAATAAGTAAATGCCATTATTTCATTTTATTTATGCCATACCATGTTGAATGTTCATATTTAAAAGGCTTTTGTTTTAGTTATACATTGCCTTAAATGTTTATTCTTATTTATGAAAGTTTCCGCTATATTGTTATCCTTACTGGGCATTTGAGCTCACCCCTTTTCTATGTTTTATTTTTCCCAGGATGTGAAGAAGTAAGTTATGAATGACCTGCAGGGATTTTATGAGGGGTTAATAGTGTGGATTGTGGAAACATTATGTTGTTGTAGTAGTTTTTCATTTTATGATGTAATGTAAAACTTATGAATATATCTAGTGTTTCCAAGGCTACTAAACCAATCGGTCTTTCGAGATTTGATCTTTCATGTGATCATGCCAATGTTGTGTAATAATGCACCGACTCTGGGTAACTGGGGTCGGGGCGTAACAGTTGGTATCAGAGGAAGTTTAGTACAAACCTTGGAAGCTAGATTTAGATAAACTCTGATTAGAGCACGTAGACCTAAGATGAACTTTGAGGATTAGTATAGAAGAACTTCCTAGAATTTTGGTATTGTAGATATTTTGTGAGTTTTCCGAGCAATACATCCCTATCTGGATACGAGCAGGTAGAGGCGGCTCTGGCACAGATGTACCTAGGGGTAAAACCCGAAAACACCGCTTTGAGCTAGACTCGAACGGGAACTGGTGCACGACAACGGGCCTTGCTGCACTCTTGGTTACGACACACCCGGGGGATATGCTTAGGATAACTCTCATTTTCTTTACAAATCATTATGAAGGGTTTATGAGTATATACGTCCTCAAAGGAAACATTCTTATGATTATGGATTATATCCATAAATAGTTCAATTTATGTTAAGTGTTTTATAAGTATGGGATTATGTATTTTGATTCATAAACTGATCTAGTGTATGCCATTGTTTAGAAATGGCGCCCAGTAGAAGGAATGAGAACTCCAGCAATGCACATGATCCAAAGAGAAAGAATGATCATATCATTCATGGTCTTAAGCCAGAATTTATAAGAGAAATAGTCTCCCATGTATTATCATTTTATGAAGAAATAATATCATGTGTTGATAAGATAAGTAAAGATTTTACTGAGTCCTGTGGATTTGAAGGGAAGCAAGAGAAGAAAAGGATGGAAGAGAGAAAGATGGATAAAGGGAAGAGGGAAAAGACGAATTTTCCCATATGTGGTAACTGTGGAAAGAAACACCCTGGAAATTGCCTGAAAGGAATGTGAGTTTGTTATAAGTGTGGGGGGAAAGGGCACAAAGTACATGACTGCAAGGGTAAGAAAATGGTTTCAAACGTACAATGCTTCATTTGCAAGGAGTTTGGACACTACGCGAACCTATGTCCTAGTCATCAGACTATGCCACAAATGATGCTATTAGATAATAATCAAGTTATGATACTACCACAGATGAAGAAGAATGATTTGAGTTCTTATGTTGATTATGTCAATTGAGTGTTGTATCAACAATGTACTTGTTATAATAATTATGGAGTATATAAGGATTGTAATGCAGTAGTATTTCATTAAGGACTTGAGATTGTGTGGAACAAAGAAATGTGACTCAATAGCAGGATAAATTTTTGGAAAATATATGGTTGAGAGAATGATAAATCATAATATAGTTCTGATACTGAGATAGTGATTTTGGAATAATATGTGATTATTTTGGAAAAAATATATTGGATATTCTTGACTACCTTAGAACTGATTAATGATTTGTATATTCCATCATTGTTGGGGTTTAAAACATTTTTGGATTAATGAAGTATATCCAGCATTCTATAGGGAATAAGGGAGCATGAATGTAATCAATAAGGAATATGGTAATACATGATGAAGGTATTCATATTCTATTACGGGGTAAAAAGGATCTATATTATGTTTACCTTCTTTATAAATGTTGGATTGTGAGTTTAGACAGAAGTATTTTGGATAGTTCTAGTTTGGATTATTTTGGATTGCCATAAAAGAACAACCCGGAGGTCGGGCGGCAATCCGTCGCGTCCGACAAGGCTGCGAGACTTGAACCCACAACCGAAGGGCGACAAGGGTGTATCACCTACCACTGGACCATGAGATGTCCTGGATTAAATAATGTTGTTTTTATTAAAAGATCATGTAGATGAATTATAAATTCGTTCATTTTGGAACCCTATACGAATAGTGTAAATAGAATTTTTTTACATTCTATTATCTTTTAGAGTAAAAGATGAGTTTGTGGTAGAAATTTATTAATGGATAAAACTCTAATTATAAAGTAAGTATATCTCCTTATGATCTTATCCAATCTCATAAATAAATTCCTCAATATTAAGAAAAGAAACTTTGAACAAAAATGTTTTCCTAGATGGTACCTTAAATCATCACTAATTTATGGCTTTGGGATTGTTGGTCTTTTTATAGCCATGTTCTCTACCACTCTCCATCAGATAATTGATGGTTATATTTCTCTTCCATATCCATATTTTCCTACATGGAACCCTAGTATGTGTTATTTTCGGTAATCTTCATACTTTCCACTCTTTATTTTAAATAGAGGCCTCATTAATTCATTTTTCGATGTGGGATTTCAACTAAGATATTTTGAAATGTCAAAAATGTGTTGTCCCAATACCCTATATTTTGTTGAACCGATGGTACATCAAATCATCATAGATTGATTAGTTTAAGGACCTCAATTTTATACTTGTTTGTGATTGATGACCTCAATCACTACCTATAAATATTTACGTTTTTCCTCCAATTATATGTCTCTAATTGCCACCAATGTTCTCCTAATCGAGATCATAATTTGGTGGTGACCCTTTCATTTCTCTTTTCCTCATATTAAGACTAAATTTTAGTAACCCAATTTCCGATGTGGGTTTTCCCACAAATATTTTTTCTACTTTCAACCTTTTATTTTCGAAGAACAATTTCAAATTGTGAGGACGCAATTTATTGAAGGAGGGGAGAATGTAACACCCCAGGATTTCAGAGTGTGTTATTTCTTAAAAATAATTCAATAACATGCACTACACGCAACACCGAGTTCAATCACACCATTAAAAGAGGTCATGAATAGTATTAACTACATTTTGAACATTATATAATCCTTATAATTTTAGAATCCCTATTATGAGTTTCTTAGTCATAATGCAAGAACAGATTCATTTTCAGTATTTCACTTTTATCAACTTCTAATAGTGAAACCTTTTTAAATACAATATTTTAAACTTTTTTACTAAATGGGGACATCAAAAATTTAAAATTAAACACCCCAAGATTCCACGGTACGTTTCCCTTCGAATAATGCGATAGCATGTGTTATACGCAACCTCGAGTTCTAACACACACCACAACTAATTAAACTAGCCGTTGTGAATAGTAATACCTACTTTTTAAATTATATATATATTTTATATTTTAAAATGGACTTCATTTTTGGATTCGGAATATCTAATTTAGCCTAAGGTGAAATTTTGGTACTTTTCGGATAACTTTCATATTTTGATGAATAGTGAAAATTACTAAATTTTAATTAAAAACAACTTTTTTAATCAGAATAATTAATAGTGATAAATTATGAAATTTAGTAGATTTAAAGTATATTTAGAATATATTTTTACCATTTAATATAATTTTGGTCATTGGACATAATTTTACAATTAAACCGAACATAAACAAGTGTCAATCTTTTGATAGTTATTATCTCTTAAAAACACGCTTTTTGTTTTGACAGCGGGAATTAATTTTAAATTAATTTCTGCCAGTTCTGTGTTTTGAATTTAGGAAAATGGATTCCATATTTGGAATCAGGATGTCCAAATTGTATAAATAGGTAACTTTTATTTTTAGACATTTTGAATAATTACTGCGGTAAATATTTTATTTACCATGGTTAAGGGTAAATCCGGTAAATAAGGGTTAAAAAAATAATATTATAATAATACTAAATTACCCTAAAACGTGTCTTAACCCTATTGGTTGTTACATGGTAGACCATGGGCATCTTTGGGTCGATTTTGGGACCCCATGGATCCACTTGTAAGTGATAATGACACTTTATTTTAATTGAGTCAAAATAAATACAAAAATGACACAAGCATATATCTTTTAGAAAAACAATTGTTACATAGGGTTATATAAGTTGGATTTTAGATTATAAATATTCATTAGAAATCTAAAAATATTTCCTACATAATGATATTTTATTTATAATTTTTAGACATTAAATAGTGTATTTTATTTATGACACAATGATGATGCAGTAATTACTATAATAGTGAACAATTAAAATAATTGATATTATAAATAACCAAATAAATATAATATGAAAATTTTAATGAATTAAACTAATTTTCTAGGATAATATGATATATTAATATTTATTTAATTGACATTTTTCGAAGTAATCAATCTGTTATGAGTTTCACAAAAATCAACTATTGAATAGTGTCAAAATTGACATAAAAGAGTTCTTAAAACAAATATTATATTATTAATTGATATTAAATTCCTAAAAATCTAAGGTTCGTCCAAGAGACTTATATCATGATAGGTTCATCATTAATGTACCACTTGGGGGTCTCTTGGATGTATATACTAAGTTTATTAACCATATTATATAAAAATACAAAGAGACATTGTAAAAGTGAAACTAATTAACTTAGAGTTAATACTTAAAGATAAGGTTAATATAAGTACCCAAACCTGTCTAAATTCTATTTGTTGAGTGGTTTTCGACCTATCCCCACCTTAACCTTTGAATAATCAACTTTGGAGCCATTAGAAACCGAATATGAATTTATTATAAATTAATATTTCTAGCTTTTCCAAAGGTGCCCCTCACCCCTCTTATAAAAGGGCACTCCTCCTTATCATTTCTTCACACCTTAAAAGCCTTTTGGTTAGGCCAAACTCTGCCCAAATACTCTCCCAACATCCCTCACTACTACCTAGAGGCCTTAGTTTGATCAGAAATCCAACCTAAATATCCCTTTTGATTAAATCAAAAGGAAGAACCCGAAGAAGAGGTAATGATTTCACCACCCTTTTCTAAGTTCATTTATTCTTTCACTTCTTCTTCCTTTGTTATTACCATTCTAAAATAATAAATCCAGTATCTCACATATACTGTGATGTTATTATAAGTATGGTACAACCATATTCAGTATTCTATCCACCCTTTGAATAACATGTCACCATACGTGCGTACGTACGGCTTACCGTCTCCACGTCGTGGTGTAATTGTTATTCAATATACTATTATTTGGATGGATATAATAATGATGTGTAACTCTTGTAAATAATAAATATAACATGTTAATGATTCTGTATATATGATATACCATTCATTTATATTTTATTTTAATATCAAAAGAATGATATTGTCGCTCGTGCGTACGTACGGACTACCGTCTCCACGACCGCGATGAGATTCATTCTCCATCGTATCCATTCAAGTATAATTATCATTTGATGATTTAAAAATGATGTTTAAGGACTATATATCATTCTGAATATGAATAATATGCAACAACCATGGATTATGTAACAAAACATATAAAAGAAAATGAGTAAGTTAACTCCCGAAACGACGATAATTCTAAGATATTATTAACAAATCAATGTTAAAAGATCATATATGATATCATATTATTATATATGATTCTTGTGTAATTTAATAACAACTATTTTACCATTATACAGGAGGTTAACCTACCCCAACCAAGGAAAAGTACAAGGTAAGGGTTATTTCACAATCTCTTCATTATCCGAGGTTGTTTATTTGTAATAATCTACTGGGATCTCTTTATCATCCACATCCATGTTTCTTCAAAATGTATTTCAAAACATTTTTATTATTTACAAGAATATGGGTTAAAGTCATTTATACCCTTGTTTGACTTTTTATAAGAGGTTTATAAAGGAATCTTTCCGTCATTTTCAAAACAAGGTCATTTTTAACCTTTTCGACAGAATTAAGGTAAGAACGTTTTTTTTAAACTTATACGGCGGGTGAGGCTAATTTCCACCATTATAAAATCTTAAAAACTTCCCTTACAAGCTTAAAAGAATATTTTCAAAGAAAATGTGTTATTTTATATGGATCTTAAATTATTTCAAAATAAAAGGAGATATTTCTTTAAAAAGAATTTTGATTTCATCTATGTCAACATCCTATGATGGATTTTAAGATTATTTGAAGTTGATTTATTATGATACAAAACTTCTATATTGTATTGAAGGTTTTGTGATATGTTTGACTGTGGATGTGCTATTTTTATACCATTCATAGTTTATGGTGAAAGTATTGACATTTCATATGCTAGTTTTAATATGAATGTTTATGTTATGTTTAAACCTTTTCATATGGGAATGCATTGGACTTAATATGTGACGGGTGGAGCCCGCTATAGCTCCTCGATGCATCGGTAGGTATCATGAGACAAACTAGTGTCTTGGCACAAGGCCTTGACAAAATCTTATTTGTAGTCTTGGCACGAGGCCTTGACTATGTGGTTATGATAGTCTGGCATTATGCATTCCAACATTATGAAAGTGGTTATTGATTTTTTCATGTGATTATTCGATTCGTAGAATATCCATGTGAATAAGTAAATGGAATTATTTCATTTTATTTATGCCATACCATGTTGAAAGTTCATATTTAAAAGGCTTTTGTTTTAGTTATACATTTCCTTAAATGTTTATTCTTATTTTTGAAAGTTTCCGCTATATTGTTATCCTTACTGGGCATTTGAGCTCACCCCTTTTCTATGTTTTATTTTTCCCAAGATGTGAAGAAGTAAGTTATGAATGACCTGCAGGGATTTTATGAGGGGTTAATAGTGTGTATTGTGGAAACATTATGTTGTTGTAGTAGTTTTTCATTTTATGATGTAATGTAAAACTTATGAATATATCTAGTGTTTCCAAGGCTAATAAACCAATAGGTCTTTCGAGATTTGATCTTTCTTGTGATCATGCCAATGTTATGTAATAATGCACCGACTCTGGGTAACTGGGGTCGGGGCGTTACAATTCCCATATCCATTTTTACTAGATCCATTAAAATATGATCCCTTTCAACACTCATCTTGGTCAAAACTCTGTGATCCTTTCTTCTCAAAGCATCTTCCACTTTATTTTCTTTCCCCATGTGGTAGTGTATCGTGCAATCCTAATCCTTGAGTAGTAGAATCCATCTCCTTCGTCTCATGTTGAGTTCTTTCTGTGAGAAAATATACGTCAAACTCATGTGATCAGTATAAATCTTACATTTTTGACCATAGATATAATCTCTTCATATATTCAAAGAAAATATTACAACAACAAACTGAAGATCATGAGTATGATAGATTTGCTCATTAATTTTTAGCTATCATGATGCAAAAGCAGTAACCCTATCATTTTTCATAAGGACACAACCAAGTCCTTTCATTGAAACATCTTTATAAATGACAAACCTGTCATTACCCGATGGTAGAGTCAATATATGAGCATTGACTAATCTTCTTTTCATTTATTTGAATCATTATTCTCAATCTTTTGTCCAAAAAAATATATCTCCTTTATGTGTGAGCATTGTTAGTGGTTTAGCCAGTTGGGGAAAATTCTGCACGAAACATCGATAATAGCCTGCTATGCTAATAAAACTGCGTACCTCAATTATGTTAGTTGGTGTGGGACAATCTGAGATTTCCTTTGTATTTGTAGGATAAACTAGGATTCCATCCTTAGAGACAATATGGCCAAGAAAAGAAATATCCTGAAGCTAGAATTCACACTTGAAAAACATCCCATATAATTCATGTATTCTATGAGTCATCAGGATAATGCGCAAGTGATTTTTATGATCTTCGTAGGTTTTGGAGTATAACAAGATATCATCAATAAATACCACTAAAAATTCATCAAGTGATTCCTTGAAATCTCTGTTCATTATATCCATGAAGACATAGGGTGTATTAGTAAATCCAAAATGCATTACTGTAAACTTGTAATGCCCATACCTTGTTTGAAATACTGTTTTAGGATTTTATTCCTTCTTCACACTCAACTGATGATATCTAGATCGAAGGTAAATCTTTGGAAATAATTTAGCTCCATGCAGTTGGTCTAATAAATCATCAATGCGAGGTAGGGGATACTTGTTCTTTATTGTTATAGCATTGATCTCCATGTAGTCGATACATAACCTCATAGATACATCTTTCTTCTTAACAAAAAGGACAGGGGTTCCCCATGGTGAAACAATAGGGTGAATAAATCCCTTATTACTCAATGCCTCGAGCTATTCACTACTGGAAATCGGATCTTTCCCAACACTTATATATACCCTTTCCCAACGGTTCTCCCAAACCGTTGGGAAAGGGGGGTCTTTCCCAACGGTTTGGGAGAACCGTTGGGAAAGGGTCCTCAAAACCCACCTTTCCCAACGGTTCTCCCAAACCGTTGGGAAAGACCCCCCCTTTCCCAACGGTTTGAGAGAACCATTGGGAAAGGTGGGTTTTGAGGACCCTTTCCCAACGGTTCTCCCAAACCGTTGGGAAAGACCCCCCCTTTCCCAACGGTTTGGGAGAACCGTTGGGAAAACTCACCCCAAAACCAACATTCACCCTCCCTGCAAATTTCCACCTATCCCAACACATTTGAGAACCGTTGGGATAGGTCTATCCCAACGGTTTTGAGAACCGTTGGGATAGATTCTTTCATTTCTTCCAGGTCTGCTACCCGAGAACATTATATAAATCTAAATTTTAAATAATTATGATAATACATATATATATTTATGAAATTATGTTTACAAAAGTGATGTTAGCTTAGTGGTTAAGTCGTTCGATTATAAACAAGGGGTCGTGGGATCAAATCCCAGCGCATGTATTTTTTTTGAAATACATTTTCCAACGGTTTTATATCCGTTGGAATAGATTTTCATATTACTTATACCAACGGTTTTGTAAACCGTTGGGATAGGTCTATACCAACGGTTTTGGGAAAACCGTTGGTATAGACCTATCCCAACGGCTTACTTCGCAACGGTTCTCCAAACCGTTGGTATAGGCTATACCAACGGTTTGGAGGCCTATACCAACGGTTCCAAACCGTTGGTATAGGTTAGTATTCTACTAGTGATTTCATTAGTTCCACAAATTCCATAATGTACATTCTTTAAGGGGACTTCGATATGGGCCTTGAACCAGGAATTAATTTAATGGAAAACACAATTTCTCGTTCTGGAGGATGTCCACGTAAATATTCTGGAAACACATCAACATATTCTCTCACAATAGGAACATCCTCTATTTTAACATTCTGTTCCTCACCCATAGTTATTTATTTCACTTCCTACCAAATAATTTAATTTAGTTAAGATACTGGGGGGTGGATCTATATCAAAATAATGTGGTGATGATTCTTCTCTAAATATAATGTGTTCTTTATCATCGTCATAAAAACTCATAACCTCCTACTTCTTACACTAATTCTTTTCATCATGGCCTAAAATCCCATCCATAATGAGGATTATATCAAATTCAGTCATGGGTATGACGATGCGATCAACAGATAAAGAACATTTATATGCCCTAATGGGGACTGATTCAAAGAACATTGTACAATGATACTTCCCTTAGGAGTTTTTACAGACAACTCCCTTGTTAAATCAAATTGGAAATATCTAATTTTCTTAGACAACTGGGAAGATATAAAACAATGTGATGATCCAGAATCAAATAAAGCAATGGATAAACTTGAGGAAACAATTAATGTACCTTCCACCATGTCATTAAGAGCTTTAACCTCTATTGTTGTGATTGCATAATCTTTTCCCCGATCCCTTGGACTTCCCTGTTGCATATTTCCTTGATGTTTTGGACAATCATTAGCATTGTGTCCCATCTCCTGATAGCTATAGTATTGAATATCATTAGCTTCCTTCTTCCCTTTTCAGTCAAAAGCAAGAAGGCCTTTTTGACCAAATTTATAGCATACACCTTTTCCTTTTAAGAATGAAACAGGGTGTTTCTTTCCAGAATTGACACATGGTGGAAACTCAACTACTCCATTCTTCTTCGTTTCCTTATTTCCTTTCCCATGGTGTTCAACAACCCTCTTCTTTTCTTGAATTCCCTTAAATTCATTAGACTTAGAGAACTATTTTTCTGTCTTGATGGCACATGAAACTATATCCTCATATGATGAAAAACTTTGAGAGAATAGTTCCCACCAGAGTAATGGCTTTAAGCCATCAGGGAATCGATCAAATTTTCTCCTTGGATTTCATAGGTAGTCTACCTCATGTCTTGATAATCTTGTGAAGTTAGCGTCGTACCTTGCAACATTCTCATCTTCCTTCTGCCTCAGATTCAAGAATTTCCTCTCCATATCTTATCACTAATCATGAGGTAAATATTTTTCTAAGAATATTTCTTTAAAGTCCCTCCATTACATCACATCTATCTCTTCTTCCTCCTTTGTGTTCTGGATTAATGACCACCACTGCTCCGCATCTCCTGATAGACGATATAATTCCATGAAAACTTTCTCTCTTTCATTTCATCCCAAAGAGAGAAATAAATTCTCAAGGAAACATATCCACTGCTCTGCTACAAACGGGTTTGTAGTCCCTTTGAATGATGGAGGTTGTTGTCGCATAATGCGATCTATCATGGCTTCTCCACGTGGTGGATACGGATTCTCCATACGGGTATGTTTATTATTCATAACCTAAGTAGGTTGTCCCACTATAGTTATGAGTTGCTCAGCACCAGTAACAGCACCAGATCCAACATCGTTATATCGCGTTAGAGGAAAATCCCTACAGGGGACACGTTCATTCATGTGATTTCCATTACATCCACTAGGAGCCATATCTAGATAATGGCATACATTAGATTAGGTTATGAATCATAATTTACAGTCTTAACTTAAAAATACTCAGAAATTAGAGATTCTACGCCTGGAGAATCCCATATTTACAAATATGGGTTTTTTGAGGAATATTTTACATTTCAATACTTTATAATGGATTGTAAAGAAAATGTGAATTATCCTAAGAATATCCCACGAGAGTGTCGTAATCAAGAGTGCATCAAATCCTATTGTCATGCAATAGTTCCTATTCATGTCTAGCTCAAAGCGGTGTTTTTAGGTTTTACCCCTAGATACATCTATGCCAGACCCGCCTCTACCTGCTCGTATTCAGTTAGGGGTGTATTGCATGAATGATCCACATAATATATTCCTTACCAAAATTCCAGGATGTTATTGTATGTATTTCCTTAATGACTAACTTAGGGAATCTTCCCTAATTCTATGTTTTCTAAATCTAGATTAAAAATTTTCTACTAAACTTCCTCTGATACCAACTATAAGGACCCGAACTCAATTACCCAGAGCCGGTTCCATATTGGATTACATTGGTATACATACAAGGAATACCATTCCCAAAATACCGAGTAGTTTAGTATTATTAGAAATAGATAACATACATAAGTTTATCATTATAACATGAAGGGAAACAAAACACTATTTTATTCCACTAGAAACATCACGTCTCCAAGATTATGCTTGTACGTCATTCATAAATTACTTATTAATGTCATGATAAAATGAAACTTAAGAAATTGGTGAGATCAAACGATCAGTAAGAGTACGAAATAAAGTGGAAGTCAATATAAACATTATACAATGTGAATAATTGAAAAAACATGTCTTTTATAATGAACTTGAACAGATTATTGCAGAAATATGAGCTGAATAAATAATGCCATAACAAAACATAATCATGGGTACTCTAATAGTAAAATAACCACATGATCTTCAGATACTAGAATCATAATTAGGGATGTTCATATGATGTATATCATAACCATATCGTCCTTGTTTCATGCTAGGATCATAAAATAATCATTTGTTCAAGGCCTCGTGCCAAGACCATAGTTTGTATCATAAGACCTAACGATGCATCAAGAGGCTATAGTGGGCCCCAACCATCACATAATAATTCCAATTCATTGCTCATATGAGCAGGGATAAACCTAAACAACAAATACATTCATATTGAAACTATCATATGAAATGAAACTATCTTTCCCCAACCATAAAACACTAACCATTTGGAATAATCCGGTGAATAGTTTTTGGATAGATAATACACAATAGAGTTAGTAATAAACCATTAAATCAAATATTGTATAATACTTCATAAATGATTAAACCCAATAATACCATGGAATCAACAAGTGTGTTTAATTAGATGAACACACTCTTATAAAATCATTAATCAATTCTGGAGCTAAATAATCTTTTATTTTGAAAAGAATAGTTCTTTTGGAAAAATATTTGTATAAAACCAGAAGTAATGTAAGATAGTATTTTCATAATTAAATGAGTGATTTTATAATGTTATTTATTTAATATAATATATTATAGCTTCCCCTTGAAAATAGATATGAATTTTAGAAATTCCCTTGTATCGGGCTTGTATTTTTGGAAACAGTTTTGAGAACTCCTTTTAAAACATGTAACTATCCAGAAAAAAGGGTATGATTATGGTTTGTGTACATATATATATTACTCACACAGAATTTATAATGAGTACATAAATATAAATAAGAATTACATATAGGTAATTAGACAATGAAATTATCCCGAAAGAAAATGGATTTTCGGGTGAAAAAACCCTTACCTTAACTCCAAACGCGTTCTTCTCTCGATTTTATGCTCCTGGAATATGAAATTATACTTATTAATAACTTATTTGAAAAACTATTAGTCATGTATTTATCTTATTATAATAATATTTAGTTTATTTATACCCTTATTCCTAAGGTATTATATAGAATTTCGTTGTTCTGGGGTGTTCATTTTCATTATATTCATAATCGGTTCACATGTTTTTAAGTAATGGAGTTAATATGGAATTGTTATAAATATCAATGATTGGAATTATATATTATTTATGAACATAAATAATTGGTAATGGTAATTTATATCATTTGGTTATTTGTATTGAGGATGAATCATTAGATGAGAACCACTTCGATTATTTGGCGGTATTTGGATTATTATGAACTAGTTTTGTCATATAACTTAATTATATGTACATATTATGGTTCATGAATATTTATTTTGTTATAATACATATATTATAGTCTAGTTAAACCATAAATATGGTTTCATGCCCAGTAATGAAGAATAAATTTATGAACGAAACATCGTGGTCGAAGAAGGCTATAAACTGGAAACTCATGGACGTTGATTTTGTTTATAAAAATAAAAGGGAGGGAGTAAGAATACTTATGATGGGTATTCCATTTACATGGCATAAATCTAGTATATATATGATAATAGAGTTATCATTATCATTTGGATAGATGAGGAGAAGAGATAAAAATAAAAGAGATGAACTTGAAAATAAAAGAAAAGTTAAAAGATCCCTTATGACAATTCGACAGCCTAACGGTGTCACTTAAAATTTAATAAAATCAAATGATAAGATCAAAAGGGTATCTCATCATATTGAAATAAAATTTAAAGTAAGAATAATGAATAAAATCAAAACCCAATATATGATAAAGGAATTTCAAATAGATAACATAAAAGAAGTATCGACTTAAAGATGAGAATGAAGGATTCCCTTACCTTGTAGAATAAATCCTAAATCATAAAAGATGGGACCATAAGGGCATATGAACACCATGGGAAGACTCCTAGAGAGTTAAAAACACTATATATTCTAGGATTAGGGATTTGGAATTAAATAATACGAATGGATGAATAGGTATTTATTGAAAAAGAGAGGTAATTTTTTAATAATATCAAAGGGTCACCTCATTAGTGGTTTATGCCAAACCATGGTCTTTCCTAGGGTATTTTCCCATGTTTTAAGCCACTTGGGACACCTCATATCACAAGTTACTATTACAAATTCGACCATACATTTATATTTTATTATTACATCATTATGATATCATTAAACTACCAAAAACTCAAAACTGTATTTTTAATAATCATGAAAAATCCATGTATTTTAGAAAACTCCAAAAAATTCACCCCAAACATTTTTCTACATGTAGAATTATAAAGTGAAATCCATTTTTCAAAAATAAGTTTTTAAATATTATTAATTTAATTTTTAAATAAGGTCATAGTTAATTCGAAAAATAACAATCTTGAAGTGCAATTAGTTTTATGTGACATTGAAAAATTAATTAAGATCTCATTATCTTATTTCCTTAAGAAAATAAAATATTATTGTTATTTACTATTCATAAGGGTCATATTACTATTCATAAGGGTATGTTACTATTCACCAAAAATCATGTTTTTTCTTGCAGACTTCAAATGACATACTGAACACAACTCTAGATGACCATTTTTAGAAATTCAAAACATAGAAGATGAAAAGTTGTGTTTAATGGTTATATTATAAAATTGCATTCGATATTTATTTTCAAAACCTTGGGGTGTCACAGGTACTTTACATAGTTGTAATACAGTGGTGGTGTGCTTCTGTGTGGCATACCTGTGTGGTACTAACCTTCATGGTACTCCTTCCATTGTGGAACAGTTGAACATGGGATTTTGAGTTGGTCACTTTATTTCCTAATGATTGAGATGGTAATACATGATAAGATAGGTATATGTATGGTCATATACCTAATAATGGTTGTAAGTTTATTTCATTCTATGTGGTTTATCCTTGGTGTATATTTTGAGACCTTGAGGATCCCGGGGTCCCTTCTGAGTATCATTATACTATCCCCTACATGGGATATGCCCGCACCTTGTTGTGTTTGGTGCAGACGATAGATATCACTGACTGAGGACGTGGGTACCAGGACAGGACGGTGCCCGTAGGTGGACCATACAGTGTGTCAATATGTAGATGGGATAGGTAGATGTGGAGTGTTGAGGAGGCGATCAGTATCTACCATTTAGGTAGGAACCTTGGAGGATGACCCTATAGTTAACTTTATCTTTCTGCAGTTGTATTTTATTTCAGCTGTACTTATACATTTACCTGTGGGCTTGTATTCCATCCCCTCTAACGTTTAACACTAATTTTTCTATACAGTTTACTTGTGTACGTATCTTGTTGCATGTTTGGTTGAGTGTGTTTACAGGTTATAAAGGATATGTCTTCCAAGTTTTAGGTAATACGCCTTTCGGTGCGAGTCTCCAGTCCCTGGGCTACAGAAGGCGGGCTTTGAGTAATCCTGGAACGGTCCTATAGGGAGGGGTCATGACAACACACATGATTAACAATTTTTAAAATATTTATTTACATATAATGTGATAAAATTTTATTATATTGTCACTTATAAGATGGATATTTTTTTTAATTTCATTGATAAAGATACTATTTACATCGATGATTTTTTTTCATAATGGTCATATTACTATTCATAAGGGTATGTTTCTATTCAACAAAAATTATTTTTTTCTGGCTTACATTTCATACCTTAGTAATCACAATCATGTATGTAATTATTTATATATTCAAATCATAGAATTAGAAAAATTATGTTTAATGGCTAGGCTATAACTGTCACATTAAGTTTATTAGTTCATTTAATCATGTTGTGGCATTGTGTTTCCTAATGTTATTTTATGTGACAAAATTATATGAAGATAATTTCCATTGAAATAACATTGGTTTGTTGCATTTCTTCCTTTTTTGAAATTTCTACATCAAAATTTAGTTTTACTAAAACATGTGAGTGTACTTCTCCTTCATCGTCTCATCTGATTCCCATGTTACTATTTCATACATATGGTTCCTCCAAAACACATTAAAATGGTTGTATGTATTGTCTCATAGATCCTTTTCTTTCTTGTGTAGAAACATTATTGGATTCTTCTCATAAGAGATATCATTTTACTACATTACCATTTGAATGTTCTATACATGCGGGGGATCTGGAATGTACATCCTCAGGAGTGATACATGGAACATATCATGAACATGATCCATATTCAGTGGAAGGGCAGGATTATAGTAGACAACCCTTATGGGTTCAATGATGTCAATGATGCAAATGTACATTAGGATTAGCTTCCCTTTCCTTCAAAACCAGATTACTATCATTCAAGGAGATATTGAAAGAATACATTATAACCAACATCAAACTCCAAGGAACTTCGACAGTTTCCAACATAGCTCTATTCCCAACTCTGAGTAGCTATGATAAGATTTTATGTCTTAAGCATTCTTAATCATATCATACACATGATAATTTTCATGTTTCATTCATTTAACAAATTTATCACAATTGGTTGGAATTATACATCTCATTCCCTGAAGAGCATCACACATATCCTTCTGAATACTCATTTGGGAGAAATGGTTGTATAAGAAAAAAACCAATGGGAGATGCAGATTCAATCCTCCCTGGAATTTTAAAGATAATTCTCTAAGAATAACTTCGAGCATCTAAATATTCCTCTCAGATTGGACATCAATTTGATGTTTATAGGCCATGTTAAAATTAAAATATATACTGAAGGCATGTTGAGGACTCCACCCGAATTTTGATGTGATCCTTGGATCAAGATCATGGACAATTAAGAGTAGAACCCCATGCAATCTCAACACTTTATTCATATATTTCTTTTCGAGTTATTAATAATTGGGTTCTTCTAGAATGGGTTTAAAGTGGGTACTCTGGGTGAGTCGGTCAACTATTACCCATATCTCATTAATTTATTTGGATGACTTCGAATTATGTGTGACCAAGTCCATGGTGGCATTCTCCCCTTTAATATGGTTATTATAAATGGTTGTGTCATCCTTTTGGACATTTTCTCACTTCATTAACATGCTGGCATATCATGAAACTTGAGATATATTCAACAATCTTCTTTTTCATGTTATCCTAATAGATGTGTACGTAAAAAACATGGTACATCTTGGTTCTCCCATGATGGATAGATAAATTTGAGCTATGTGCATTTTCCAATTTCTCCTTTTCTATCCCATGATTTGATGTCACGCATAGTATTATTCCAAACCCAATGAAACTATAATTATCAATATTGTAATCCTGAAAATTCCCTCCCATTATTTCATTCTCTATATTTTGAAATCCATATCATCCCTATGTGCCTCCTTAATATTTTATAGGATATATTGATGAGAAATCATATGGGAAAGGTATGATTCTTTCCTTTCCATTACGATTTCAAATTTATCCTTTAATTATACATGAATGTAGGTTCTTTCTAAAAATACAACACAGATAGCGTAACATGTTCTTTTATTCTTAGAGAATTAGATACAATGTTTTTCGTTCGAGGATGATAGTGGACAAAGCATTCATATTCATTGATCATATTTAACCACATTATTTGATGCATCTTGATCTACATTTATGTGAAGATATATACTTGGATCTAATAATTGGTATATATGAAAACCTTCTCACCATAGAGGTAGTGCTGCCATATTTTCATAGAAAAAATGATAGTTGTTATTTCCAAATCATGCACACGGGACATAAAATTCCCTAAAGCATAGGCTATCAGATTAATATTTTTCATGAGTACACAACCCATTCCATTCATATAAGGATAAATTTATATCACAATAACAATCTCCATTTTTTGATAATATTAGAACCGGTGTAGTTATCATAATTCTCATTATCTTTTATAATATTTCATCACATTATTTTGTATACACATACTTTACTGATTTCCTTTTTATCTTAGTTAATGGGAAAGACAATAATGTGAAATTTCTTACAAAATGTTGACAGTACTCTATTAAGACAAGAAAAATATGGTTTTATGTAATGGTATAGGGTCTTGTCCAATCCTCATGTGCCTTTTTAAGGGTTCCATAGTATTGACAACACTTGTGATCACATGTTCAAAAAATGTGACTGGGTATATCCCAAATTTGCAATTCCTGTACATGTCATACCACATCTACTTACTTAATGTCTCTAACAGAAGCCTTTTATGTTCTTCATGTTCCTCATTTCTCTTCCATTAGAGGATAAAATCTTCGATAAATGCTTCCAAAAAATATTTGAGATAATTTCACCAGACTCTATTCATAAGACCCATGAATATTTTAGCACAATCAGTATGTCTGAATGGCATAACCAGAAACTCATAGATCCCATACATTGTACAGAAGGCAGTCTTATGAATATATTCCTTCATTACCTTTATCCATTGATATCCATAACATATATTAAAGTTTGAGAAGTACCGAGCTCCTCTAAAAAAAAATCATGTTCTCAATCCTCATAAGATGATTTTGTTTCTCTATAGTGATCTTTTTTAGTTATTGATAATCTATACAAATTAGAATTGTTCCATCATTCATCATTAAAAAGAGCCATAGATCAATCTAAGGTGATGAACTAGGGAATATTATCCCTTTCTCTGAATACTCTTTCATCATTATATTAACCCCTCCAGTTCAATTAGAGACATCCTATAGGGAAAAATTGAGATAAGAGTAGCTACGAGAATTGTTTCTATTGAGAGCACTGCCTCATGATATGGGGGATATTTGTGTAACTCTTTGAAAAATACATCACTCTATTCCCTTATAATAATAATTTCATATAGGTTGACACTTTTCTTCTACTCAACCATTTTAGCAATGAATTATTCCAAATAGGGAATCTACACCACACCATTAATGTATTTTTCAATGGATATTATCATGAGCTAACCCAGGTCAACCTTGAATCGGTCACCTAAGTCGATACATGCCATGGCTCGATAGACGTTCCTAATCCCAATGGGATGGAACATGTGCACGGGTAAAAAATAAATACATGGGAATGATTTCCTAGAATAATAATGATTTCTGATTTTTATAAGAAGATTTTAATTATTTATTAGAGGATCTAAATTTGTATTATGATTTCTGTTTTTTATTTTATTATTGAACATTTTTTTATTGATGATTAACAAGACAATGATATTGGATGCATAAATATGATTTGATCAAGGAAGGATAACCATAAAGTATTTCATATAGTAATATGTGATTTATGTGAAGTGTTTTATAGAGCCATCAATATAATTTTAAGGAGGCTCAAGTAGAAATAAAAAGGGTTTACAAATATAAAATATGATAGGTAGATCATATTTTTTATAAAATAGGCAACCTTCATGTGAGAGTTTGATTTTATAGAAACCTGGTGATTTTGTTTCTAGATGAACCTTATGATATTTTTGTAATATTTACATTTAATATTCATCCATGTAGGAGATTAATTATTATGTTCTATATATTCATTGTTTTATTAATGTTTTAGGGTTTTATGAAATAATACAATGAAATTGTTGGTTTGATGTTATGTTTTCCGTGCTAATTCTTATTATTGATAAGTTATATATAGAAATTGGTTTAATATGAGAGGTGATTTATGATCACGGATTCAGAGAGATTGTAATAAACTTTATGACCCCTTTTGGGATCATGGTGTGTATTATATAAAATTAAAAATAGAGGATTGACTACACAAACAATGGTTATATTTAGGGTGTAATATATAAAAATTCTTGAGATGATCCATATGTTATATAAAATAATCATATTTGCAGTTAAATGAAAGGAAAGTGAATATGGTTGTTCTTATGATATTGTATGAGATGGTATCATGTGTATATTTTGATTAGATGATTGTTATGTGTGAGTGTTATTGATCTTAATAATATGTAAATTATTATTTATAGAAATATATAAATAATTTCAACTATAAAATAATAAATTATTTTGTGGAGTTATGTCTAGAATAGTTGAATTATGATTATAAATCATTGGGAATTGGTATAGATGATATTTTATTTTTTAGCAAACAGATAAGATTAGTATATTGTGATATGATACACATGAGATGATCTAGTTTTTTGGAAAAAAATATCGGGATTTTAAGTAGATGAAATAATGTTATTATTTATTTCTTATCCTAATTTTAATGTGATATGTTATGATAATATAATCATTTATTATTTACCGAACATTATATACCAGTCCCTTATAAAAATTAAATTTCTATACCAATGGGTTTTTGAAAATTTTATACATATATTATGATACAGATACTATGAGGTTGATGTGTATCTCTTCACACCCAATGGAATGGATTATTCTTAAGATGATTGACAACATACACCCTAATGATGATTAAAAAACTCTTGTTGATTGGTTTTTTGATTTTATAATACTCATATGTTTTTTATTTCAGGAGTTTGGGATATGTTTAATAACACCCCACACTATGGAAAAATACTTAATTATGTGTTTATTTTTTTCCAATTCTTAAGGGTGTTGTTAATTATCATGATCTAAAAGTTTTATAATTTGTAATATTCATATAAAAAATTAATTTTATATTATAAATTTATTTATAATAGTATAGTATTTAATAAAAATAACTTATTAGTGACTCCGAAGATAATTCATGTTTTATGCATACTATTCCATCAATTACTATATCATCAATGAGTTTATGAACCAGTAGATTTTTAATAATAAATATTTAATTGAATACCAATTATAAAAAAATTATATATAAAAAATCTCTGAAAATTATAAAAATATTTTGGAAAAATTATTTGAATTAAAAAATAATTATATAAAATATGAACCCCATATTTAAAAAAAATTAAACATATGAAGGAAAAATTCATATATTGATCTTTAGGTCATGGTTTCATTCCATTATTTATTAATTTAAATCCTATGTTGTAATAACAATATCTATGAATTATAGCCACCTTGGGGGTTTTATGTGGTAAGACCCAAAAATTAAAAAGTATGAAAATTTCATTCAATAGCATAAGAGACACACAAAAATAAGTATTAATAACTAAAAAATATATATTTTCTTAAATTTAATGTCATTTATATGTTGTAGAATTTGAAACTCATAGTCTAAATGAAATATAACATAATACACCATAATATCCAAGTAATTAAATTGGTGGGTTTGAATATTAACAGATAAATTATGAAAATATAATGGTTTTCACTTGTATTAAGTAAATAACATATATATATATATATATATTTTTATTGGGGATAAAATTATACAATTTGAATGAAAAAGAAGTGTTTTATTAAAAATGATATTTTTATAAAAGGCAGTTAGTCACTCATTGAAAACATAACATATAATGAATATTTAAAAATTGGATAAAAAATATTAGAAAACCACTTATTTATTTTAAAATCAGTACATAAATATTATCTTATATTGTCTATTTGGTATTTTTAATACATGTATCTTATTTGATGTATTGGGAAAAATATTGAATTTTTATGGAATAATTTATTTTAGATTAGATTATCTATAATGTAAAATAATTTATTGTATGGTCTTTAATGTAAAATTAGGATTAGAATATATCAATTAATCCAATTTTGTATATTATAATCATATTAATAATGAATTTTTATGTTAAAATTTGAACACTTGTGAACATTTTTCTTAAAAACCCTTGTTTATCTTCGCATTTGTGAGAGTGATTTTAAATTAAATTTTCACACATATGGGAATAATTTTTATAAAATATGGATTACATAATTGGAATTTGAATTATTTACACTATATATAAATTAAAATATAATTTTTTTAAAATAAATTGTAGTAAAATTTTTAAAATGTGGTTACCATAGATAAGATAAAAATTTGTTGAATGGGGGGTTATCCTAAAATGATAAGTGTTAATATGAGGTAAAAAATTAATACAAAATCTTTAATTAAAATATTTAGGTGGTATAATGTATTATTAATGAATGACACCTATTTTATACTCTATTGGAAATTTAATTGTATGGGTACACCTTTTTCGGTTCAATAATTACAATTGTGTCACTGACCCCACCTATAAAAGGCCACTTCCATTGACCTATTATTCACAACATAAAACCCTATTAGTTATCAATTATCTTCCAAATACACATACAAAACATCCTTCCCCTTATCCTATAAAATTATTTTGGGTTGTAAAATCATTCTAGTAATATGATTGGTATACTCTAAATGCGGTTTTCCGAGAGGAGGTAAAATTCATAACTATGTGTTTGTGATTTATTTCATCATCCAAATAAATCAATTATTTTTAATCAATAATGATATTATACAATATTTATTCCACATTCAATAATTTTTTATATGTTAATTACTTGAAACCATCCTCACATCCATAAAAGTTTTAATGAAATCATTATTCTTTTGTATGGAAAACTACATCCTCATGAACTAATGTCATTTATTTTTTTATTAATGCATCAAACAATTGATTAATATGATGGATATAATGTATACATATTATATTTATATATTTATTATACCAATGGTTTCACTATGTCGTATATAATTTTTTACATTCCATCTATAAGTGATATGATAACATCACTTATGTGTATGGTGGACCGCCTCCTCATATAGTAATGTGATTAGAATTTCAATAACACTTTACATGGAATGTAATGAGTATATAATTAATGAATATATGATATAGTAATTAAAAAAATTGCATTCATAAATTATTTAAAATTTTAAAATATAATATACCATTTTCATTGTTACCTCTTTACTCCCTGAAAGAAAATCCCATCATTAGTGTACATGTAGACAACTGCCTTCCCAAAATGATCAAACTCTATTTTTTTCCCCAAACCCCAAGAATGATATATAAATATATATATATATATATATATATATATATGTCTCTGTGTGTGTGTTCAGTTATATTAAATAAATAATATTTTATTTATGGAATTCTAATTATTCTTGAAATATAAAATATTACTAACATCATTTTAATAATTATCATTGAGAAGTGGAAATATTACTAATGTGTACGTATGGAAAACCCTTATCATGATCGTAAATACATCATTTCTAAAAATATTTCATTACTATTATTAATAGTATAACCTATGATTAAATATCTTAATTATAACATAATTTTTAGTTATATATAAAAATAATGACCTATTTGACAACAATGAAACAACCAAATTCATTTTTGAAACATACGACAAATATCCCCAAAAAATATGACATAAAATTAATTAATTATGTAATCACATATGGAATAATAGGAAGTGAAATAAAAAAAATAAACATGAAAATTTTTCTTAAGAATTTAGTTTTTTTTAAAGGATAATTATTTTGGATGATTATTAATGTACGAGGTGATACTGACTTAAGTTAATTGTTTCTTATCTCACTTTTAAATCCACGATACATGCACCATATTCCCCACTCATTTATTTTATGAAGTGTGTATAAATACCTTATAGAATGTTGAATTAAGAATTTATTTTTTTCCTAGAAGTTAATGTCATATTTGAATTTATTTCTTTCATGGGATGTATGATACCAATGTTACCAAAGTAGTGAGGTTTTAATTCACAATCTCATCATTGTTTGAGATTAATTTTTATTTCACAGATGATTAATTATTTTATATTTATATATTAAAATCAATAATTTTTCTTATCCTTTATTTTTCATGATCATCTCCAAGAAATGGTTACATTTTTCATTTATTAGGTAATTAAAATTATTAAAAAATGTTGTTATGAAAATCCATTTTTATTTAAATATTTAGATGAAAATACTTTTAATTACAGAACCACGATGTTTAAAAATGATTTTGAAGATAACATAGAATTATAAAAATTATATGTTAAAAAAATTGGTACCCATAAATTAATTTGTAAAATTTAATTTGAAATTAATCATCTCGTCATTTTATGAAATGGGAACTTTTTTATCCTTTCACTATGAAAAAGGAATGATATTTTTAACAGAAAGAGCATATATTAAATTACCCACTGTCATGAATGAAATATATATTTATATTCCTTTTATCATTTTAAAGGGTTGTTCAAAAATGTTTATTTTTCCTAACCTTATTGAAATTCATATTTTTTAAAATTGATTCATGACGATATGGATTTTATAAAAAATCTATGAATTTTAGTGTTATTAAATGAAAAGGGAACTTTAGAAAATAAAATCATCCATAAGGAATGCCTTTAGATATATTTCAAAATTCATTTTATATCTATGAATACATCCTTTAATATCACAATTTATTTATTAGAGACATACTCCAATGATTCCATCATTAGTTTTTTTGGATGATTTATGATGATGTTGACTGTATATGCAATATGATGATACCACTCACATTCCTCTAGATTTTTTATGATTATTATTGAATATTGGGGAATATATTTATATTTTGTATTATATATTAAATATTAATTTGTATGTCTGTTATGTTTCAACCATTTCATTTGAAGAATGAATTGAGATTTATATGTGATAGTAAAAGCCTACTATTGGCCATAGATGCATTGGTAGGTCTCCTGAGTCAAAGTTGATTGTTTTTTCAAACACATAACACATTTATAAAGATGTATTTTCAAAAGGTGTCGAAATTATTAAATGTATCAGCCCAAGGCCTATATGGTATTAGAGGTATTGCAACAATGCCTCAATAATATTTTTTTATGTCTAGCATTATTCATTCAATAATAATGAATTTTTTTATTGAAAACCATTTGATTAGTAACTTAGTTACATTACACCAAGACATGTTTTAAATATAATGTACTTATTTATATTGAATTATTGGACCATCATTTAATATTTCTATATTATTCTCACATTATTGATTTAATGGAATGAGATTCAATTATTTATCGTTCCATATTGATTATTCCTTATTTCTTCATTGATCCAACTACACACATACCATTAATGAGCATTTGAGCTAACCCATTTCATATATTATATATTCTTCAGGATACGATGAGGTTTTCTATGATTGATATTTTAGGATACATTAATGGGAATAAATGATTTTAACGGATTATTTTATTGATTTTAAATTATATGTGAATTTATATTGTGTAACAAGTTTACAAAGAATAATTACAATTTAGTCCTTCATAATCTATTTCCATATATATTATTTGGATTAAATAAATTATACATCATCAATAGGTTATTAGGGTTTGGGTCACTACATATACTATCAGCTGATATTTAGTAGTTTCCTTGGGAACAATATTTAGGAAGACATAGACTAGAGAACATAACCAAAATATAGAATTTGAGGATATGTATATATGAACATAAAATGGATTTTTCATGGAAGATATTTCTTCCTTCAAAAATGTATCACCTTCTGGATACAAAATGTTTAGGTCGTTCTGGCAGAAACATAAATAGGGGTAATAAAAAATAAAAGGGTGTATTGGTCTTGACACGATCATCAAAATGTGTATAACAATAGGCCATACTATACACCGATATTGAAACTCTTAGGGGATATTGATACAATTATTCACATTTTCATAAAAAATAATTTTGATGTTTTATAAAATAATGATATCACTAAAGAAACCATCTGAATGAATATTTTTTTAGCTATGCATATTTTTTTTAATTTTTTTTATTTATTTCACTTATTTTGAGATTTTGAATCATGTTTCATAATGATATGATCTATTTTATTATATATCATAATTTATATGTGTATCCCAGATGAAGGCATGTGAACCACATCAATGCACATAATCCCAGGATTAAGAATAATAATTTATTATATTGTCTGAAGGCAAACATTAGAAAGGAAATAGTCCCCCAAGCATTAAAATCATATGAGAGAGTAATACAATGTTATAACAATAAATAGAAAAAAACTATCTTAAAAATATCTCTACAATGGGAATAATGATATGAAGTGGTCAACATAGAAATATATGTATAAAATAAATAGATTATTTATATGAATAATCTAATTTGGATATTAAATACTTTGTTTGAAATGATTAATGAATTTTTTAAAACTTGTATAATGTTATCATTAATTGGTTTAATTTTTTTGATTTATGTAATATGGCCAATAATCTATTTATGATTCAATGAATAATGAAGCATGAATTTTTTTAATATTTTTTATTTTAATAAAGGATGTTACCATGTTTCGTGAGAATTAAGGATGATTTTATACACATATTTGTTTTTTGAAAAT
Source organism: Viscum album (assembly GCA_963277665.1). Taxonomy (NCBI): domain Eukaryota; kingdom Viridiplantae; phylum Streptophyta; class Magnoliopsida; order Santalales; family Viscaceae; genus Viscum; species Viscum album. Next base: position 639,769,078 of record OY728126.1, on the reverse strand, counting down.
TAATACCTAGTTCATGTCTGTTTAATTATTAATGAAATGTTTAGTTTATAAATTCATTAACATTTATTCAAAAGATTCTAATAATTTTTCATTGGATGGGTCATAATCATAACCCTTTAGGAAATCACTTAAGATGAACATTATATTATGATTTTTAGAATAATTTAGTAGTTTATCATTTGAATATATTTGTATTTTGGATATCTTGTAAAAACAATTACATTAAAATAATTACACGATATCATACGGATGAATTATCATTATGTTATATTTCATATGTTCTATTAATATTTTATTTTAGTGCCTTAATAATTAATAAAGATTCATATATATTCTCTTATTAGATTAATAAATGGAGTAGGGAATTATAATAAAAATTCCATGTCACGACCCGTCCTCGGGGCCCGTTCCGTGACTACCCCAAGCCCGCCTTCCATAGGCCAGGGGCTGGCGACTAGAACCAAGGCATAAATACCGGTAAAAAGGGAAGGCATTTCCATTGTAAAGTAAATAAACACCAGAGAGCAAGAAAGTAGTAGAAGTAAAAAACTAAGTAAAAGCTGATAAAAAGTAAGTGCGGAAAATTAAGTGGGACAGAATACAAACCCGAACTGAAAGTAAAGTACAACTAAAAAGGGAAAAAAGCAACTGAATGTAAAGCCGCTGCGTCGAGCCGTCCACTGGATGTCCCACCTGAAGGGTGAGTAAAGATAGCCTCCACAACTCATCGGGTCCAGCCGTCCGCTCCGAGTTTGTTCCGCCCAGTGGTCCACCTCCGGGTACCGACGTGCTCCGCCAGCCTCAATCGCGATCAGCGATGTCCATCGTCTGCAACCAACACAACGTAGTGCGGGCATAGCCCATGCAGGGGTGAGTGTAATCTACTCAGTAGGGATCCCGCGACCCTCAAGGTCTCACGAAAACCAACAAGGATAACCACAAAGAAGATCTCTACAGATAACCTCTACTTAGGTATATACCCATACATATACCTATGTGATCATGTAACCCATCTCAATCATGAGGAAACACAAGATTATGAAATCAATGGATAACTACTACCCAGGTATATTCCCATACATATACCCAAGTTATCAAGTGAACCATCTCAATCATGAGGTAAACACAAAAGTCATAGACTCATCTCAAACCAGGATTTTCATTATCGAAACTGTAACTACTGAAGAGCCCTATCTCTGGAGTGTACAGTGGTCTTATCACAACTCTGAGGTACTGCTCACTAACCTAAGACTGCTAAGGTACTCATCCTATTGAGTAATGTTGTCCTGCTGCTACAACCAAGCGCTTCCGACCATGGGTCTGCCGCTACAACCAAGCACTCCCCCTCATAGACTTCAGAGGTACTCCTTCTATTGAGTACCACAGGTCTTCCTTTACAACCAAGCGCTCCCCCTCATAGCCTCCAAAATTACTCCTTCTGTTGAGTATCGCGGGTCTGCCGCTACAACCAAGCGCTCCACCGCCGTGGGTCTGCCACTACAACAAAGCGCTCCCCACTGGGCTATCCGAAACACACCGATTCAATCGGTCAAGCAGTCGTCAGGTCTCAGCCGGCGACACGGTCTCCGTACTCCGCATGCCTGTCTTCAGGAGGGTCCGCTCCACAAGCTACTGGTCGATAAAACAAGTATCACAAAGTTCCATGAATAAGTATCTCAAAGTACCGCGTCGTCACAGGGGTCTCAACACAATAGACGACGCGTCAATAGGACGCCCGATCTGTGAGTTACTAGCCTTTTCGTCCACAGGCCCCGGTTGGTTTCATGTGCGAACCAACCTGACCGTATCTCAACTGTACCCTGAACTCTCATAGGGTATACTCATAGGGACCGTTTCTCCACGTGATTACCAACGCCGCTGACGGTTCGTCAAACGGACGTCTGGTCTGAAGTTTACCAGTTTTTCCGTTCCAGGGGCCCGGTTGGATTCATGCGCAATCCAACCCAGCCACTGTCCAAATGCATCCAAACCTCAGTCGAAGTATGCCAAAAGTTCCGTCTCATCATGAGGAATTCAACGAGACAGATGGCGCGTCAATCGCACGCCCGATCTGTGAGTTATTGGCTTTTTTCGTTCCAGGGGCCCGGTTAGTTTCGTGAGCGAACCAACCTGACCGCACTCCGACAGTATCCAAACATCGAGCAGATTAAGTAAAATGATATATCTGACTTAGAGTAATTCAACGAGACAGACAGCACGTCAATCGGATGTCTGGAGTTCAAGTTACAAGCGTTTCCGCTCCGAGGGCCCGGTTGGTTCCGTGTACGAACCAACCCGGCTGAACCCAAAGTATTCTAAAACCCTAAGTGCGATATGTCAAAACGACCATCTCGGTTCCAAGATTGTATCGTCGCTGACGGTAAGTCGATCGGAGGCACGTAGCCCAAGATACGGGCAAAAGACCGAAAAGGTCCGAAAACGGGGGGTCTGGGCCCAGACCGACCCGGCCCCACCCCCCCTGGGTCAGCCCGAACCGGGTCGACCCGAACTGGGTCAGGGTCCGACCCTGCTGACGCGGACCGGCCCGGCCTGGGCACGACACGGCCCGGTCGGGGCGGGCGCGGACCAGCCGCCAAGCGGTTCGGCTCGGCCGGTTGCGGCCGAGCGGTGTGGGGTGCGCGCTGCCCCCGCGTGAAGGAATCGTGGCCCATGTGGGGCCACCCATGCCAGCGGATGCGGCAGCCAGAAGCGTTCCGTCCCTCACCGGACCCGCGAGGTCGCGAGTCAGCTGGCCTGCCGCCGCCTCCATCCACCTGCACCGTCGTGTCGGCGTGGCGCACCGGCGGGTGGCTCCGCGGACCACCGGACGAGTTCCTTTGTTCAGAAATTCACATCGTCTTTGCCAATGGCCCTCCTGGGGACCGTCCTTCACTGCGTGGACCTCGCTTCACCCGTACGTCATGGTTTGCTGTCGTCCGCCATTTCACACAACAAGAATGAAAGGGGAGGTGGGTTCGGACTTGTTCATTGGTCCTCACCCACCGCGTTAGCGATTTTAAATATCTCACAAGAAAATTTTAATCAAAATCTGTGGGTATAAATCACAATGATTTAGATGAATCAAAGCACTACCTCATCGTATTCATTGGACGTGAGTTCGTCGTGGAGATGACTGTCGCGGAAAAAGAGGATCGTCGCGTCGCGGAAAGGTGTCACTATCGTCGTGGTACATGGCGTCGCGCCGTCAAACTCCGGATTAAAATCACATAGATTTAATTTCATCAATTAAATCCATGTTGAGGATATAATTCAAAAAGAATTAAATAACTTTAATCCCCTACCTCATGCAGTTGATGATCGAAGATTGTTGCGGGGAATAAATGTCACGGAAGAACGTTGCGGAAGGAGAATCGTTGGCGTCGAGGTACATGGTGTCACGTCGTCAATCTCCGAGGGTTCGTCGTTCTTCGTCGCCTTTAATCGATGTCCAGCGTTCTTCGTGTTCTTCGCGTTCTTCTCGTTCTTCTCATTCTTCTCAAAGGAGGATGAAGATAGAGTTTCTCCAAATCCTATCAACAAGCCACCCCCAACAAAGACATGTTTTGGTCTTATTTTATTCCCATGCCAACGATTGAAAAACAATGTTAAGAAACGAACCATTAATTCGATGAATTAATGGTAACCACATAACTTCCCAATTAATAGGGGCGTTAAGAAATTAAGAAATGCACCGGTTGACTTTCATTTAAAAAGGTTTTCACGGGTGCGTTACTTAGAGGAAAAGAAACGGTGGGTCTCGTGCGGGCCCCACCTCACAAATATCCTACCAAGAGGGTAGGATATTTTGGGTTCCACCCTATCCGCTTCAACTTAGCTTAAGTTGCTTTAAGTGGCTTTAAGTGGTTTCAAGTAAAATAAAAATAAATTTGTCACACCACCTTATTTTATTTCTTAACTTAACCCCAAAAATAAAAAACCACACCTGAGTAAATGCAACTCCGAAAAAGGCGTTTCTACGCAAATACCGGCACTGTGATTCATTCGGTGCCCTCAGAATTTGATTTCGAGCACCAGTTCAAAATTTAGAAAAACCCGCTCATTCGTTCACTAAATGTACCCGAGACAAACTTCGGAAAATGATTCTGGGTACACCGGGCCTTGGAATCAGGTGTCGTCAGAAACTGCGTTCTTGTAAAATTCCAAAGAAAATTAAGAAATAGAAAATTTTCATTGAAATTTATGGGTCTTTACATTACTCCCACCTCATGGGTTTATGTCCCCGTAAAGCATTAACACAAACTAGGGATACAACACGTTACTGAGCATGCATCTGAGCCTTCCGCTCCCATGTACTCTCCTGGAGGTTCCCGTTCTTCCAGAGAAAGCGCACCCGAGGAATCGACCATCCTCGTAGATTCTGCTCCTGTCGATCCTCGAATCCCACTAGAACCTCTGTGAATGTCATCCCATCGCCATAGTCCAGCTCTCCATGGTCGATGATACGTGAAGGATCACACGCGTATCTCCTCAGTTGAGATACGTGGAAGTCGTCGTGCATGTGATGCAACTGAGGTGGATGGGTCAAGTGGTAAACTATCTCTCCTACCCAGCTGAGGACCTAGAAAGTTCTGTCGAACTTCGGAGATAACTTGTCTCCTCGACCACACCTCCATAAACCTCGTCAAGGTGAGAACCGTATAAGGATGTGATCGTCATCCTCGAACTCTAGAGGTCTCAAATTCTTGTTAGAACTGAAACTCAAAATGACTGTTGCCACGAAGGTAAGGTTGACCAACTCAAGAGTGATTAGTCACACCCTCCTGTGCACAAGTTTATCATGTGCTGCCTGGGGTTTCCTTTTCGCTGAACAAGGAAAACTCATCCCGACATCGTAGTTTAACCACAACCTTTTTGCCTAATACAGTAAATCTGTGTATGAACTGTGATTGCCCAGTCTATACTCAAACCAATGTCGTAAGGCCTCGACACTGCCACCAAGAGATTTCAACCAAAAATCTCGCCTCGAGGGTCTAACCTCACTGTCGGCATACATGTGATTATCTAGTATTCTCCCAATGTATCTCCTGACACGAGGGTCAAGTCTATAGCTTACCGGAAACTCTAGGTCTGGGAAAAGATTCGTGGAAGGAAGGAATGATTCATATCAATGTTTGTTACTACGACAGCCAGTGGTGAACACAGACTGTCCCTCGAATCATTCTTAGAGCCATTGGGTCACTCTCCCTGACTGCATGCAGCTACCCTCTTCCCCCGCCCTCCAACTCCCTGAGCCTGGTGGGGAAAACTAAGGCGGGTGGTTGTAGCATGTAAAAATGTACACCACCTCATTCTACTCTCCTAGATCTGCCTCCACGTCTGTTGTTTCTCAGACTCATCTCCCTTTTAAGTTTCCTCTTATTGAAACATTTAACACGCCCGAGTCTCTAAGACTAGCGCCGGTTTCCCTTTTCTTACTGCACGGTGGAGTCTTCATCCGCCCTTGGATGATTTGCACCTTCCTTGCCTACGATCTGAAAGAGCTGTTAAAATTTCTCCTTTTCTGAAAAGAGAAACTCGGTCTCATCCCCTAGATGAACCACACCAATTGCTTAATACATTCAATCCTGACATGAATGATGCATTCATTCCATGGATGACGTCGTAAGTCCTTGACGTAACTACCAAAAGATCCAACTGTCACTCTCGCCTCCAAGGGTCGTGTCGCACTGTTGGCATCAGTGTGAGGTCACTAGGTCTCCTCCAATAGAAATCTCGAAATTGAGGGTCAAGTCAATAGTCTTAACCAGGACCACTCAGTATCAACCAAACAAAAGGACAGGAAGGAAAACAAAGATAAGTGTCTTTTTTATTATTGCAGCTCATAGTACAAAGACACGAAAACAATAGAAACATGGAAATAGAAGTACAAGGGACTTATCCACTAGTTCTGCTCCTGTCCACCTGCTCCCAGATCTCTACTGCCTTGTCCACTGCTCGGTTGTTGCTCAAGCACCTGCCGCTGCTTCCACCTTGGTGGCTCCTCTAAAGCCTGTGGATCGACTATGCGGGGGGTCGGACAGTCATGTGCCAGGTGACCCTTCCCGCCGCATTCATAACACTTCATGTTCCTCGTACGGCTGGCTCTGGTCCTCTTGGACCTCTGAATCATCTGTCTACTACCCACAGATGACACAACCACTGATCGAAAATCATGCGGCAAAGGAAGCAGCTCCTGTACACTCTAGGGGTGTAGAGATACTAGCACAAACTCCACCCTGAAGAAGGTCTCGAAGTCTTCCCATGTGAAGGTCATCTTATCGCAAAACTGGAACAAGTGGATCCACCACCCGCCTGATGCTACCTGAAGAATGCTGGTAGTAAAGATCACCATGAAGTCTGATGGCATCCCCACTAGTCTGAAGACTCTCACCACAGCCTCCAGCCAATCCTTAGTCTCCTGCGGGTCCGTCTCTCCCCGGAACCTGGGTGGCCTCTGGCGCTGGATCTCGTGCAGTACGCACAAGTGGCGTGCATCGCCAACTGCTGGGGCTGGTGGGATCGGTGGTCCAACGTATGGTAGTACCGTTGGTGCCTCCACTAGTGCCTCAACTGCAAGAGGGCCCTTTACCGAAGCCTTGTCGTTGGACAGGCTGTCAGTATGCACATCCCTCTGGGCTCTAGCTGGTCGTCCGTGAAAAGGAATCCTGAAAGAACAAACGTGACATGGTCAAATGATTATACCTGGTGAGGTGACCTGGTTTGAGCTATTTTCAGGGAAAACCTTTGAAAACACACACGCAATCAGTGTTTTTGTGTATTAAGTCGAAAATCAGAAGTCAGGGTCCTGGTGTACGGATACGTCGGCCGCTGCACCAACACTAGACTCCATGGACCGATAACCGCACTCAATAATCTCAACACTATTTCTTCACGTAGAAAAAGATCAGAGTCCTGAGTTCTGTGGTAGAAATGAACTCCTCTGATACCAATTTTTCACGAGCCGTCCTCGGGGCCCGTTCCGTGACTACCCCAAGCCCGCCTTCCACCGGCCAGGGGCTGGTGACTAGCACCAAGGCATAAATCCCAGTAAAAAGGGAAGGCATTGCCTTTGTAAAGTAAACAAACACCAAAGAGAAAGAAACCAGTAGAAGTAAACACTATGTAAAATCTGATACAAAGTATGTGAGGAAAATTATGTGGGCCAGAATACAAACCCAAACTGAATGTAAAGTACAACTAGAAAGGGAAAACATCAACTGAATTTAAAGAAGCTATGTCGAGCTGTCCACAGGAAGTCCCACCTGAAGGGTGAGTACAGATAGCCTCCACAGTTACTCATGTCCAGCCGTCCGCTCCGAGTATGTTCTGCCCAGTGGTCCACCTCCGGGTACCGACCTGCTCCGCCAGCCTCAACCACGATCTGCGCTGTCCGTCGTCTGCAACCAACACAACGTAGTGCGGGCATAGCCCGTGCAGGGGTGAATATAAGCTACTCAGTAGGGACCCCTAGACCCTCAAGGTCTCACTAAAACCAACAAGGATAACCACAAAGAAGATCTCAACAGATAACCTATACTTAGGTATATGCCCATACATATACCTAAGTAATCAAGTAACCCATCTCAATCATGAGGAAACATAAGATTATGAAATCAACAGATAACTACTAACCAGGTATATGCCCATATATATACCCAATTTATCATGTGACCCATCTCAATCATGTGGTAAACACAAAGGTCATAGACTCAGCTCAAACCAGGATTTTCATTATCAAAACCGTAACTGCTGAAGAGCCCCATCTTTGGAGTGTACAGTGGTCATGTCACGACTCTGAGGTACTGCTCACTAACCTAAGACTGCTGAGGTACTCATCCTTTCGAGTACTGTGGGCCTACTTCTACAACCATGCGCTTCCCACCATGGGTCTGCCGCTAAAACCAAGTGCTCCCCCTCATAGCCTCCAGAGATACTCCTTTTGTTGAGTACCGCAGGTCTGCCAGTACAACCAAGCGCTCCCCCTCATAGTCTCCAGAGGTACTCCTTCTGTTGAGTACCGTGGGTCTACCTATACAACCAAGCACTCCTCCACCGTGGGTTTGCCACTACAACCAAGTGCTTCCCAGTGGGCTATCCTAAACGCACCGAGTTGATCGGTCAAGCAGTTGTCTGGTCTCAGCCGGCTACACGGTCTCTGTACTCCGCATGCTCATCACCGGTAGGGTCTGCTCCACGAGCTGTTGGTCGATACTACATTTATCACAAAGTTCCATGAAGAAGTATCTCAAAGTACCACCTCGTCACAGGGGTCTCAACGCAACTGACGGCGCGTCAATCGGACACCCGGTCTGTGAGTTACTAGCCTTTTTGTCCCTGGGGCCCGGTTGGTTTCGTGTGCGAACCAACCCGGCCATATCTCAACTATACCCCGAACTCTCATAGGGTATACTCATATGGACCGTTTCTCCACGTGATCTCCAACGCCACTGACGGTTCGTCAAACGGACGTCCGGTCTGAAAGTTATCAGCTTCTCCGTTCCAGGGGCCCGGTTGGATTTGTGCGCAATCCAAACCATCCACTATCCAACTGCATCCAAACCTCAGGCTAAGTATGCCAAACGTTCTGTCTCATGAAGAGGAATTCAATGAGACAGAAGGCACGTCAATCAGACGCCCGATCTGTGAGTTATTGGCATTTTCTTTCCAGGGGCCCGGTTGGTTTCGTGAGCGAACCAACCCGACCGCACTACGACGACATCCAAACATCGAGCGGAGTATGTCAAAAGATCTGTCTCACTTATAGTAGTTCAACAAGACAGACGACACTTCAATCGGACGCCTGGAGTTCACGTTACGAGCATTTCCGCTCCGAGGGCCCCGTTGGTTCTGCGTACGAACCAACCCGGCCGAACCCAAAGTATTCCGAAACCTTGAGTGCAATATGTCAATATGACAGTCTCGGTTCAGGGATCTCATCGCCGCTGACGGTACGTCGATCAGAGGCCTGTAGCCCAAGATACGGGAAAAATGCCAAAAAGGTCCAAAAACGGGTGGTCTGGGCCCGGACTGACCCGACCCAACCCCCCCTGGGTCAGCTCGAACCGGGTCGACCCAACCCAGGTCCGGGTCCGACCCGGCCGCCAGTCGGTTCGGCTCAGCCGGTCGCGGCCGAGCGGTGCGGGGGGCACGCTGCCCCCGCGTGAAGGAACTACGGCCCGCGTGTAGCTGCCCTTGCCAGTGGACGCGGCAGCCGACCGCGTCCCGTCCCTCGCCGAACCCGCGCGGTCGGGGGTCGGTAGGCCTACCGCCGCGGCTTCAGCTGTGCTGGTTCTCCTCGGTGGCACGCCGGGCGCCGCCGCCTCCCGCTGGCGGGTGGCTCCGCGGACCACCAGACGAGTTTCGGTGGACGGAAATTCACGCCGACTTCACCAAAGGCCCTCCTGGGGTCCGTCCTTCACTGCGAGGACCTCGCTTCGCCCGTGCAGCCTGGTTTTCCATCTTCCGCCGTTTCACACACCAAGAACAAAATGGGCGGTGGGTTCGGACTTGTTCGTTGGTCCGAACCTACCGTGTTAGTGGTTTTAAATATCTCACAACAAAAGTTTAATCAAACGCCGTGGGTATAAATCACAATGTTTTAGAAGAATAAAACCCCTACCTCATCGTAGTTGTCGGACATGAGTTCGTCACAGAGATGACCGTCACGGAAAAAGAGGATCATCGCGTCCCGGAAGGGCATCGTTGTCGTCATGGTACACGGCATCGTGCCGTCAAACTCCGGTTTAAAATCACACAGATTTAATTGCATAAATTAAATCCATGTTGAGGATATAATTCACAAAGAATTAATAACCTTAATCCCCTACCTCAAGCAGTTGATGATCGAAGATTGTTGCGGGGAAGAAACATCACGGAAGAACGTTGCGGAAGAAGAATCGTCGGTGTCGCGGTACACGGCGTCGCGTCGTCGATCTCCGAGGGTTCGGTGTTCTTCGTCGCCTTTCATCGAAGGCCAGCGTTCTTCGCGTTCTTCACGTTCTTCGTGTTCTTCACGAAGGAGGATAAAGATAGATTTTTTCCAAATCCTCAAAACAAGCCACCCCCAAGAAAGACATGTGTTGGTCTTATTTTATTCCCATGCCAACGTTTAAAAAACAATGTTAAGAAATGAACCATTAGTTCGATGAATTAATGGTAATGACTTAACTGCCCAATTAATAGGGGCATTAAGAATTTATGAAATGCACCTGTTGACTTTCATTTAAAAGGGATTTCGCGGGTGTGTTACTTAAAGGAAAAGAAACGGTTGGGCTCGTGCGGGCCCCACCTCACAAATATCCTACCAAGATGGTAGGATATATTGGGTTCCACCCTATCCGCTTCAACTTAGCTTAATTGGATTTAAGTGGATTTAAGTGGCTTTAAGTGAAATAAATATAATGTTGTCGCACCACTTTATTTAATTTCTTAACTTATCCCCAAAAATAAAAAACCACACCCTAGAAAACACAACTCCGGAAATTGCGTTTCTAATCAAAAACCAGCGCTGCGATTCCATCGGTGCCCTTAGAATTCGATTTCGAGCACCAGTTCAAAAGTTAGAAAAACCGGCTCGTTCGTTCACTGAACGTACCCGAGCCAATCTTCGGAAAATGATTCCGGGCACACCGGGTCTCGGAATCAGGGGCTGTCAGAAACTGTGTTCTTGTAAAATTCAAAAGAAAAGTAATAAATAGCAAATTTTCCGTGAAATTTCTGGGCCTTTACAGTCTAAATGATTAAATTCTTCTTATAAAATTGAAATTTATCACATAAATATATTTTCATATATTCCGAGTCTAGATGGTAAAAGAATTCCCCAACTCTTAAAAAAATAATGACAGAAAATTTTATCAAAGTACATTAATTTATGTTGAAAAGATATCATATTAAATAATTAGTGATTTATTTTATTTAAGACATTAACATTTCATTTATTATCTTTTATTTTTGTGTTCAATTCCCATTATACCTCCACATAAATATTTATGTCTTTCTTCTATGATGATAACATCAAAATCCACTAATTTTAACCTATATAGTGAATTTATTCTGAACTATTGCATATGATCATTATAATATAAATTATTTCTTAATAAAATGAAGTTTTATTAACACTTTTTATGTTGTGGGATTCCAAAAAAAATAAATTTCAATTGTTAAAGCCATGATTACTGAGATCGAATTTCAATTGTGAGGAAATAATTTATTTTACACAAGGATATTGTAATCCCACAAAAAAATAAAATTTTAAAACAAAATTACAACATAAGAACTATAAAACATTGAGAGAAAATAACCAAAAAAATATTTCATTAAATATAATCTCATTTATAGTTTGATGAACATTAAATCCTATGTATAAATGAACTTTTATCTAGTATACCATTATAACTTCGCTGAAAATTGGTGGTTATTAATAGATATAACTAAAATATATATTCTATTTTGTTTATACATGCATAAAATGAAAATAAATATATATATTTTAATTACAGATAAAATTATAACCATTTAAAATACATAGATTTTTTTTGATAGAATGATATTTTTCAAAAAGGTGATTTAGTTTCAAATTTTGCAAATAACTGGTAACAATTATTACCATATAAATATAAATTATTAGTAAAAGTGAATATATTTTTTTAAATAATAATATTAAAAATACCACTTGGTGACTTTTTTTGTTTTTAGATAGAGCTTAGTTTTCGAGGAATTGTGAAAAAACTAAATTTTAATTGAAAAACATATTTTTTGATACATTATTTGTAACACAATGTTATATACTGAAGTGTTTAAAATGTAAAATTATTTAAATTATATAAAAATTAACCCATTTTATTTCATTTTGAATTTTGATATAAAAAATTTATAATATTTTGAACATTTTCTCTTTGAAAACCTCTTTTATTAGTGCATATATAAGATTAATTATAAAATATAATTTTTCAATTTAATGAATTGAATTTTTTAAAATGTATTTAATTTTTTGAATATACATAATATATTTTATCTAAATGGAAATGGTTTCTTTTTCCATAATTTATAGTAAATATTGTAAAACATCTTCACCAAAGTAAAGGTAAAAATGAGTTTACCATGGATTAAACTAAAATTAAAAGTAATAAAATGAAAAATGAAATATTAAAAATACTATTAAAAGACCATAATTATACCTGATCATGTATAGGTATCAATAATAATAAAATTTGTACAGTTTTGGAATTTTTAAAATATGGGTACATCTTTTTCATAAAACAATTACAATTGTGCCACTCAACTCACCAATAAAAGTCCACCACTCTGATTTCTTCTTCTCAATGTCAATCCAATTTTATTAATTAAATACTAGTACAAATCACTTCCACGATTCATTACCTCATAATAAATTTCATCCTTTGTTTCCAGTTGTTTATAGGAATACATTTGGTGTAATCCTAAAGTGGTGGTCGAAGAAGGGGTAAAATTCCAAACAATTTGATTTTTTTCATCCTCCACCTCCCTAAATTTTTATTAAAACATCATTAAATAATTATATAATTATATTAAATATTATGAATTTTTTTTGTTATGTATAAGACATAAAACTATACCCAAATTCATCAATTGGGTTATAAAATCGTCATTCGTTTGTATAGGGGACTACAACCTCACGAAACGATGTATTTCATTTTTCAATTACCACCTACCAATATCTGATAAAATGATTGATATAATGTTTTTATATGATATTTTTAACTTTATAACACCATTGTTTTCATTATATCATTTATAAATTTTTAATTTCTATTGTGTAGCTGATAAGACATTGTTTCTCATTTGTACAACATAATACATCTTCGTGAAATGATGTAATTATTATTTCACCATAGCATTAAATGAATGGTAATATTGACAATTTTAAAGAATATATGTTATATTAATTAAATATTTAAGATATTAATTAAACATTTAATATTCTGAAAATATAATATATTTTTTGCTTTCTTGCCTTTTCACACATTGAAAGATTACAGTGTTCTTTGTTTGCATGTGGACTACTTCCTTTACTAATTGGCGTGACTCTTTTTTCATCACCACACCACAAGGATTATATATATAATTACATTTATGAAATAATATTTTATTTATGATATTAGGATCATTTTGTAAAATTAAAATATTAGTTACATTTTTTCAAAAAGAGTATTGAAAATTGAAAATGCTACTCACGCATACGTATGATGTGCCTTCTCTATTATGGTAACATTCATTATTTCTAAAAACCATCTTTCATGATTGGACATGAGTATATAATTTTTCTAAAAATATTATCATTATATCATGATAATGTTTCAGGATATGATTAAATCAGGACCACTTTTACCATAATCAACCCACCAAATCCATTTTTGAAATATAATTCAAATGTCATTGAAATATCTGATGTAAACATAATTGACTGTGTAATAATATATAACATAGTCATATGTTATAATATAATGGGTTTTCCTATATGTGAAGGATTTTTTTTATTTATTTTGACTCCTTGTTGTTGGAATAATGTGTGTACCATATGAGATCACATGTGTATCAAATGTGTCTATGGCTTGATCGATGATCGGTGCCCTTAGTTTTAGAAATATATATAGAGACACACTATTTATTGGAAAATGTGTTGAATATTCCATATAGATACTACCATAAATGTGAGGATGAATAGAGGGGAGAATGAGGTGTGAATTTTGGAAAAGAAAATGCAACCTCAGGCGCACTCCCATGAAAAATTATGCATACCTTAATGATAGGGGTTAAGACCATTTTGTGCACGGTTAGTCAATCCCTGCGGATGAAACTATATACGGTCTCTCTTGAGATAGTGAATGCTAAAAATTTGGTGAACAGTTATGAAAAACTTATGGCCAAACCATGTGACCCTTTAAAGTAAGAAAAAATTACCAAAATGTCTATAAAAATACAAATAAATAAAAATCTAATTTTTGTCATCCTCTTGTGGACAAACCCACATACCAATGATCTCCCTCTAAATCCAATTCATAGGATTTTATCTAGATTAGTCATCCAAATATAGAATTTTACTTCTTCAATCACATTAGGTCAATTATGTTCATTAATCAATTACCCTTATGCCATTATTTCGTTGACATTATTTCTATGGAATAAAATAGGATAAAGCTTATGTGACATAATTTCATGATTTTCATCCCTGCTACATTTTCCATCCTATATAGACCAAATTAAAACTTGAAACTAGATGTGTGATATACTTCAAAACTATAATATGTGTTCTATAACTTTTCCCATAGTTTTCTTGTTTTATAGAGATATTTTACTTTATATCGTGAAATATAATTTCAGGAATCATTGCTAAAATGAATTTATATATTTTATTGAATTAAATGGAACCATTTGGATTTCCCTTCAATTACATTTGATATTTTTGGATGTTATTTCTCCATCCTAAGACACTCAATATAGTTCCCTTGTATTTATCCCCGCATTGTACCACCATAGTGGCCATGATTGAGATTACCTTGCTAGAGAAATCGTTTTGAATCTAAATGGGAATTGAATTGAGATGTCAGGATATTATTATTCCTTCATTCCATGTTATTACGTTACACAAATATTTTATATAGTAAATATTGTTTTGAGTTGGATAAAATCAAGGTTTGTAATTTTTTATGAATGGATTATTGAAATGATGTTGTATTGAAATAGTAGTTGATTCCATGGATGAGATACATGGATCATGAATACCTATATTCCTTTTTCGTTTCTACCATGGATATTTCTTATGGTAGTGGATTCCATGGAATTGTTTAATCCATGTATTTTAATTCTATAGGATATAAACGGCCTTTATAAATCATCTATACAACTTGCTTGGACTCACTTTATACATGATTTTTTTATATGATCATATCTCTCCAACCCAGACAATAATGAGTTTCTATTGAGATTCTACTATGACATGACATGGATTTGTTGGTCTTCTATATAGTATATTTGACCCATCATGGTCTTACACTTTTTATTACACATAATGTAATTTTTGGATCATTTTGGTTATACATTATGTTCGAGGTGGAGGTTATACACATGATTATACAATAAAGATGTTGTGGATTTTTTTCATATTTAACAAATATCCCTGGTAGGTATATTAGAACAAATTTGTTACATTATATTATATCCTAGGTGTTATATCTATTTTCATCTTCCCTTCTTTATGATTACTTATGGGGGAGACATTTTTTAGGGATAATATCATATATTCATTGAGAACACAATTTTCATTACTATTAATCTCGTTGTATATAATTCAAATAACATTTCATTCTATTTAAATATTTGATTTCATATAGAAATTGTTGGTCATAGCCTACTCATTGTTGTCCCACACCTTGTCTGGACCACCTTTTGTACCCAAATAGAATATATGGATGAATTTAGGGACTAGGAAATCAATTGATATATCAATCTTGACATGTTTACTACATTGGAGCAGGGAAGAACATGATTGAGCGATGATCATGATTCTAGTTAGATATAGTTCCTTTTTTATTTTCAGTATTTTCATACATTCATTGTACTAAATAATTGTAAAGGAATTCTCAATTTTAATAGATGCATGAAATAAAACAAAGTGTGACCGATCGACCCAAGGAACCATTTATTATCACCCGAGTTCATATGATACAAAGTGGTATTAAAGGTATTTTTTTGGATTCCATAATATTTAAAGACAATAGACTTAAATTGTGAAGGATTGGAATTTGTAAATAGTTTATTCCAAGGAGTAGCTAACCCATGAAAATGAAAAAGACAAATTTTCTATAATGAAAATTGATTTTTTTTTCTTTATTTTTCATATTACAGTTGAATTGATACCTTGGATTAGGTGGTGCACATGAATTTTATTTTTTTTATTAATCTGACTGAGGTGGTGTTTTATCATTTCCTAATGATATGAGGGAATTAATATCATTCATCATTTTAGGAAGCTGTAAGGATTCTCATTCCATACAATATGAAATTCCATATATGATGCATTACTTGAATACATGACATTGTTGAATGTACCATAATGAATTTGAATGTGTTTTCCTAGATTTTATGTACGGGATTGAGAAAAACAGTTGAATCATATAGTTCTCATCATAACCTAAATAAGGTTTTACTGTTTAGGCTACAAAATGACTCATAATCAGAAAACTATATCATTATGACATATGGACCATTGGTCTCATGGGGTGAAACATGTTCTATTTTATATTAAGTGGATTCCATATTTTGATTGATGGGGTGTATGGTCACTTATAGGTCGAAAGTGGTGTCCCATTTTAATGAACCATTGAAAAATAATTGTCTATTAAAATGGAAATTAAAATCCAAAATCAAATCACTTATCATAGTATAATATTTTTATTTTTAAATAGATATTGTCTCTAGTGATGTATATGACTAATTATTTTTACTCCGTGTTGGATTTAGGTGAAGGGTGAAGGGTGTGAATTTTTTATAGAATTGTTTTGACATATATTGGGATATAAACCATGATTGTACTCTCATTTCTCTTCTCTGATACATTTGTTTTTTGTTTTTCTACATGTCACCATAATGACCTCTAGTTGTAAAATAGGTGGGTGGCGAAAGCCAAGGGAAAGAGGTAGCAGTTCATGGGATACTAGTAGATCAGCAAATAGTGATCACTGAGTCCCCATTACTTGTACCATATATATGTTTGTGAGGGCCAATTTTGGAGGGTTTCATATTCTATATGAAAAGAATTCAAGGAACCCTATAACATACCACATCGAAGGATGATATGACATATTTATTTCAATAGGAACATCCCCCAACACATTCAGGGGTCCATAGGTATTTGATTTGTGTCTTTAGATGAATTTTTCTATCTTTGAGAATGTTGAGATTGACCATTATTGGAGATTTATGATCAGGATGTAGGTTTTCTAAGGAGCAGTTATGATCTATTTGGTAGTTTAGAACCGCGACGATACGCTCAAATATAAGAAATTAAGAGATTTAAAGTCTTGGATTTATGAATAATTTTTCTATGAAACTATGAAATATGTGTGGGAAAATTACATTATGAATTTAGAGTAGGTAATTATGGAAAATCTAGATCACATTAATGAACTTCAATGTTTTTCTCCAATTTACCATACTAAGGATACTGTGATGGTCAAAAGGTTTGAGTATGGTCTCAAGATTACAATTCTCTCATATCTAAACATGGTATTCTATAATATAATTACATATATTTTTAATTAGGTTCTTATTATAGAGTGGAACCTGATGGATGCTAAGGGAACTAAGATAGGGGTTTTATCCTCTCAACCTAGTGTTTTTTACCTTTTTGGTAGGAAGCATTGTTTTTAGGATTCTTATGAAGGGAATAACAATAAGGTTATGAGTTTAGGTAGTGTTTTATCTGTTCACATGTGTGGTAGATGGGTATATACAATGAATCTATTTCATTGATACTCATTGAAGTGTTGATCTTGCGGTATGAAAGGTCATTCACAGTGTTTTTGCAAGACATTGCCTGCCACAGTCAGTGGATTGTGGTTAACTCCTAATCCAAGTTCATGAGAGGGATCAATAACTCCAGATAAAGAAGATAAAAAGTGAAGTAAATTTTTTTCGCGATGATGTGTTGGTCATGGCTAATGTATCCAAATAATATTTTTAACTAGACATAAGAGTTTGCCAACATTGGTTAGTGCGGTTTTTTCATTTGGTGATGGTTCAGGCCAGATATATTCTATATTGACTATAAATGAGGTGTATAGTGTCATGCCTTGTAAGGTGAGTGATAAGATCACATTAACCTCTATTATAGTATCCTCTCATTTTGATATAGGTAATTTTCATTGTTTTATATGTATACCTATTTTGGAGAGACATCAGATATGTTTTCAGTTTTCGGATTGTGTTATTACTCTTGATACTCTATTGGGGATTAAAACATTGGATGTGAGGAAGTAAAGTTGTTTCCACTTAGGATTGGTGGGTGTTACATTGTAAGGGAAATTGGTTTCATTATAATGACATGGTTTGGCATTATATTCTTGATGGACTAACTCGTTTATAATTAATCCCATGTTGATTGTTATCCCTGAAGGGTGTCCTATGAATCACCAAATAGAAAAGTGTTTATTTAAAAGGGTGAATGGAATATCTGTGATGGATGATCTATACTACAGAATCAAGGGATTGGTTGGACGATAGTTTATATATTAATGATCAAGGATCATGTTAGGAATATTTTCATCATGTGGTTGATCATTTCAATGATCCATTCCGAGAATAATTTTATAGTTTACCTCCTGATACATAGATGTAAAAATGTATCGAGATAGTTCTAGAAGATTCACTAATTCCCATACCACCATATAGGATGGAGCATATGGATTTGGAGGCTCCCAAGAGATATCTAGAGGAGTTGGGGGAAAGTGTCTTTATTCCCCACAGTACTTATCCATAAGATTCACCAATAGTTTTTTGCGAATAAATATTGATTGTACCCTATAGTTATGTGTCGATTATCAAAAACTGGACATATTTTGATTAAGAAATGGTATCCTTTTACATGGATAGAAGAAATTTTTTTTAATTTTAACGAATATTGGGTTCTTTAAAAAATTTATTTGACATCCGAATATCATTAGATTTGTGTTCGACCTGAAGACGTAACTCATGATAATTTATATAGAACATGTGTTCTATATGAGAATATAGTTTTGTTATTCGTTCTCACAAAGAAATCATCTATATTTAATTGTGTTATGAAACCAAATATTCCATCCTTATATGTATTCATTTGTTGTGATATTTTGGGATGAAACCTCAGTGTATTCTCACAATCAAAACAACCATAGAAAACATCTTTAGATCATTTTTCATTCAAAGATAGAGAATGATATTAGTTCAAAGCTTAAAATATTTCACATATAGAAAGATATTATTTACTTCCTAAGACATAGAATCTTAGAGACACGAGTATAAGTTGACATAGATTATTTGAGATCAGTAGTTTTTTGGGAGCACCAAATGAAATACATTTTTATAATGAATTTAGTTTGGCAATATGGATGTTATATGTGTTTCATACTATAATATCCATTCTTATATGTTCAATTTATGGTATTCAATAATAATGGTGTGATTTTATAGATACTTATAATAGATCCTTTATAGGGATTAATAAGATACTAACTTTAGTTTCGGTCATAATTCTTCTATAGACGACATGTTTGTGCACTGTGTGTTTTGTTTAATTATGTATCTGGCTAGGAGTAGTTCTGATATTTGGAGATAGAATTTGGGCCAATGGGTCATTTCATTTGAGTCCAAATGAGAGGAATTTTCCAACACATAATATTGAAATTTCCACTATTGTAAATGACTTGCGATGTTGGTGGCACTTTTCAATGGGTGAGAATTTTTTGGGTTACACATATCGAAAAATTATAATATATATATTTACAAAATGTTATCTGAATATGAGGTAATGAAGGTGGGTTATGTACCAGTAGTATATTTATTTTCAACTACTCTATAATCCAATAAATGAAAATGATGTGGCAGATTCATTTGGCATGTGGGCTCAGATACGTTCTTTTTAGATTGAGATAAACCCATGGTGTCTTAAGGAAATATCCCCTGAGATACATGTGGAGGTGGAAGATAATATTGGGAGGAATTTTATTCAATCCATAACTACAACCTATAATCATCAGGAAAATTTGAGGACATGAAAATTATCTATTTGAAAAGGACAAGTCCTAGTGGGAGTGAATTAGGTAAGGACCCACCCTATAGTTGGACTGTGGGTGAGGATAAAAATCCATGTATTCATCGGTATGTTAGGGTTCTAGAAAAATACATGATGATATGTTGTAGGAGTTTCATGCCTCAATTTGGGTATTTAATCCCATATTTACCATGATGTATCAGGATTTAAATCACCAATACTAGTGGATGATGGAGAAAAATGAGATATATGTTTTTATGAGGTGTTCCACCAGTCAGAAAGGGAAGGAGAAAGATTAGTGAACAATTGAGATTTTTTATAATTTACCTATTCGTAAGTGTAAATTAGATGATTACATTATGTAATTCATGAACTAATTTCCATGATCGCCTTGAGGTATAGATTTTGTGTGGGTTATTATGGATATAATCATATAGGTTTCAAATTTTCATTTGATCATGGAGACCATCTAAGTAGATGATCCTAGGAGGTTGTATATAATTGAGATGGTAGAACAACATGAGTTCATTAAAATCACTATATTAGAAATGTATTATCGGTTTATGTATTTCTTCTAAAAAAATTCATTGGGAGTTGGGTACACATGTCCTTATGAACACATTATACCACACTCATGTTAATGTCTAGTCTGAGTGTTTGATCGATGATCTAGAGGACATGGTATGGGCAAGTGTCCTAGATTTTAAGGGTTCTTCTGGGAGGAAAATTACCATTTTTGAATTATCACAGAATAATATATATTCAGATAATATAAATATGGAACCTTAGGAGGCCATGTATGGTAGGCCATTTTTTATTACCTCACTACTAGTTAGAGGTAGGTGATACAACATTACCGTGACAAAAAGATCATTCAAGAGACTTCTAGGAAGGTATAGTAGATTAAAAATGGATGGATATCCCATAGTGAATATATAAAGGTATTAGTGATCACTATCAATGAACATTGGAGATCATGTTTTAGGGTTAGATATTTTACTTATATCGCAATGAATGGGACACATACGTATCAGGAGACATGGTAAGCTTTCACTGTGATATATTGAACCATTTTAAATTCTATAGAGATTTATGAAGGTATGTTATTAGTTGTATTTATCGTAGAGGTATCGATGCATGCATGACATATTACATGTATATCAACTAATTTTTTGTCACTAAGACCTGTCATACACTCTCTATCTGAATAAGGTGGATTTATAGGATGATATGTCCACTAATGACTAGCATATACGTATTATGGATATTATCAAAAAGGTAATCCAATGATTGTCAGATCATTTAGTATGACTACTAGGGTTGTACCATCGTTTACATGATGATAAATGGGAGAGAGATAGGTATATTTATGTGCTCAATGGTTGTTTTTATTCTCATAATACTGATAACCACCCTTAAAAGGGAAATCTAGGGATGAGTTTCATTAATGGTGTGGGAAGATTTTATGATCACATATTTTCTCATCCCAAACCATGTGTTTCATTATCCCATTGATTATATGTATTGATGAAAATTTAAATCAAATAATGATGAATAAAATTTTTTTTGGAGGCATTGAATGAAATCTTTGTATCCTAATTCCATGGATTCCATGGATATTTTTCCCATGGATCTAGGTACATAATTACATGGATACTTTTTTATCATTGGATCATGATTCATTAATTATCTAATGGTCTTTTAACCCCTTGGAAAAAACTTACATAAAATTTCTTTATATATTGTTTTTCTACATGTTTACTGGAGACCAACAATTTCATAACTGATTTTCTTTTAGGATGATCATGGGTCTATATGTGGATTCGTTTGTATTCTATAGAATTGAATCAACCCTTCATGGTTTCTCTCTTTTAATTAAGTGGAATTTCCATTGAGTATCATTTTGGTTTTTTGTTATGGACTTGGTAGAGGTTATACACTTGATTATATGGGAAGGTCAGTGAGGATATTTTGATATGTTTTACCAATAGAATTGGTATGTGAATCAAAATATATTTCTTAGACTGGACTCTATCACATATTATATTTATATTTAATGCTTCCCTTATGTATGGTATCCGGACTATAATTTGCAGGGAACCTTGTATTGTTAAATAGTATCACATATTCCATAGACACTTTAATTTCATTATTGTTAAACACGATGTATATATTACACAATGCATTGGATTTTATAAAAATAATGTATTTTTTTATATAGACAATTGCTGGTGGACCAAAGAATTTTTTATGATCCCTTTTTTTGGATGTCATTGGTTAACCGTATAGTTATATTGGATTCATGTGCAGAATGAGGAAAAACCCCAAGGAACTATGCATGACTTTTTTTAATTATGACAAATATAGCATAAGATAGAGCTATTATTACAATTTTAGTCAGATATAAATAATATTTGGAATCGTTGGTTTATTGATAATTGTAATATACCTTATGGTTGTGTAACTATTTTCTTAATGTATAGACACATAACAAGACACGTCATATATTATTGGATATTACTTGAAGAATTTTTTATTTATTCCTATCAATGTTTTTATCATATTTTTGGATGATTTACAACTTATGTTGGTGATTTGTATGTTCATTACCATTGTAAAACAACCTTAAATGATTCTATATTCTCCCCACTTAATCGCCAGAGGCCTTTAGTTGTATTCATAAGCATCTATCATACTGATAGGTTCACTTGAGAACATTTGACACTTATATTTGGTGCACCGTTTTGTGGAATTTGGATAAGGATGTTACATATGTGAAATAAAAGGAATAATAAAATTGTAAATTATTATTAGGAATATAATTAATATTTTATGTTTATTATTAAGGAGGATTATTAATTAATTCTATGATGCACACTCAATGTATGGGTTTCATTTCAAACATTTACATCCATGATACATATGCTATATTAGCCACATATTTCCTTATTATGGTATATATATTACACTTTTTATACTTTATCATGAATTAATTTTTATTCAGCATTTTTATTATTTACTTTTATGTTATTTATTTCATGGTTTTTAATTATGATTAAATAACTACCAAAATATCAGGTGTTTCTTTCAAAATTATATCACCGTTATTGATAGTTTTAATTTATATCTCCCTTGGGAAAATATGTTCTATTTAAATCTTAAAATAAATATGTTTTATTCTACTATTATTATTCATGATTGTTTTCAAATATTAGTAAAAATATTTCTCACAGGTACATAAAACTATTAGGATTATATTTTTAGTAAAATAATTATTTATTTCTCTATTCGAACAAAATAATCAATCATCTAAAACAATGTTTCCTAAAAAAGTATTCAATGATATTTTTTCATTATATAAATTAATTTTCAAATTTCTGTAAATTTTTACCAAATTTTTTAATTGAATATTCTCATCATATTTTTAATGAGGTAATTTTTTAATATTTTCACCTTACAAAGGGAGTGTTCTTTTATAGCTTATGAAACACTTCTGAAATTTCTTTTTATCATGACTCAAATTTCATTTTATCTTTCTTTATATGTTTAAAAAAATTAAATAGAATTTTTTAGCAATATTTTGAAAAATCATAGTTTTTAATATTTATTCAAAATGAAAAATTTGTTGATACTATTTTTTCATTTTGAAGTCTTAATATAAAATGGGCGATTTTAAATAAAATGTTATTAGACATCATATTATTTCAATTATGTTTTATTGGTGATATAATCCAATGATTAAATCCTTATTATTTCTACATATTTTTTTATGATAAATTTAATTGGGGAAATAATATTTGGATACCATTCACTTTACTTAGGATAATATTTGATTATGCTTATTGAATATTGAAATTATTTATATTTCATATTCTAGTTTAAATATGAATGTTTATGTTCATTATTTTCCCCCTTTTCATATGATTAATTCCCTGGTCTTTCTAATTGATGGGCACGACCTACTATAGCCCCTCAATTCATAAGTATGTCTGATGAGACAAACGTGAATAGGTTTTGGATAAGCCCTTACGCAATTATATTGATGTATTGGCACAAGTATGTGATGGTATTATCTGTCTTGGAATAAGGGATCGATGCTATTAGGTGTCTTATCATAAGGCCTCAATTGTATCTTTTAGGTGTCAATCATTATTCATTACATTAAAAAATCTACTTATTGATATTCTATCTTATTATTTGACTAGTTAACATATCCATCCATATTTTTTCAAGCTTATGTGATTATTTATATTTCAATATTTTATCATCATTTATTACAACCATATTATGCTAATTTCATTTATTAAATTGGATGTGTTTCCATCATTTACCTATAGATATTGAATATTATATATTTATTAAAAGATAACACGTTATGCTTACCCTTACCAATCATCATAGTTGAACCCTTATTTATGCTTTGTTTTCCCCATGATATGAGGTAGTAATTTATAATAGATATTTAGTGATAGAGTAAGTTGAATAATGGAATTTACAATTAAATTATTTTAGAAAATATGTTTTAAAATGTAATATAAAATTATTGCATGTATCTATTTTACCAGATCTAATAAGCTATATATTTTTTGAGTTGTTCTTCCATTTACCTATTTAAAAATTAATTATGTATACACCGTTTTCTGAATACTGGTGTTGGGGGAAATACGTATGATTTCTCTATATAGCATACACATCAATTTAAAATGATAAATATATTTAGTGTATATAAATATACCCCTCTATAAAATCATCATTTATTATCATCCCATTCCCACTAAATATATTTCAAGAAATATAATTAGGATCCACCATATATAATATGAAAATTATAAAAGTAATTTCATTTTATTTTGTGCATATAAAGCCTAAAAATATATATTTTAGTAGTGTCATGTTTAAATGGTCATGGTTAAGCCAGGATTCATTGAGAGTGGTGACACAAAAAACTACCACATATGTTCACTGCATTATGGAACAGAAAATATTAAAATTGAATTATAATAATTTCCATAACATATTGAAAAAAAACATGAAATGAACTATAAATTAAAAAAAAAACCCTAATAAAAAAACAAATTATTTAATAACTTCTATAAAACAAGAAATTTTTTCATCATAAAATTTATTTATTTTTCATATTTTCTATATTTTCATCCCCACTATAAATTCACGATGCTCTATAGTAATAAATAATAAAAATATATTACATTATTGAGGAATATTACATCTATAAAACGATATATTTTCTGTATACATCAATCATTTTTTGGGAAATTGATAGTGTGGAGTTATATAGTGAATATATTCTTTAACCAAAATATAAAACTCCTAATAATATGATACAACAATAAGATATTTTTGTTAGATTTATATCCAAATGTAAAATTATAAAAATTGTTTCACCATAAATTGTTAATATAAAATAGAAATTTAAATCAACAAAAAAATGTCTTTCCGTTCATCCAATATTAAAATGTAAAACTACACCTTCATTTTAGAATTTATAGATCCAAAAATTTATCAATTTTTTATACATACATGCATTCCATGATTGAATGATATTCATTAATGTAAATGGATTTATTATATAGTTCATTCACAATATGACATAAATGCCTAAAATGTATCAGTAATTTTGTTTTTATTATAGAAATTCCACTAGGAAATTAATGTTAATTCCACTAAAAATAACCACACAAATAAATCATGTATTATGACATGTTTTTTCATTTATTATTCAAAATATTAAAAATGCCTATACCATTATCCTCAACCTTCATCATAGAATAATCCCCAAAAATAGAATATTATGCGTTTTTATGTACATTTATAAATGATATTTTTGAAAAAATTATAAATATATAAAGTAGGTTATACAGTTCTACAATAAAAATCTAGTTTCTATTTCCTAAAATAATTCCAACACTAAAAAAAAATAATCCACACTCTATCAAATTAATCATTAAATTCATAATATTCATGAATTCAAATTTATACATATAATTATAAAAGCACTCAACTTATCCAATAATAAGTTTCAATATTATTCCAAATATATGAGTATAATAAAAAAATTCATCACCTTTTTCGCACATTATTTAAAATTATAAATATACATGAAAATTATGATCTAGATCATTAAAAATTAATTTCACTCATTATTCAATATCATTTGATTGGATTTATGTTTAATATGAGGTATATGAATCTTAATCTTAAGCTTTAAATTCAAATAAATATAAATTTTTAAATCAAACTAAACTAATTAAGATAATATTTTTATGGTTTCCTTTAATGATTAAGGTAGGTTTTTTAGGGTGTAATCAAAAAAAAAATTAATCCTAAAATGTGATTTAATTCCACAAATTTGACTCATATACTTAAATACAACACAATGAAAAAAATGTTCACCCTTCTTCCATTAATAAATGGAAACATATTTGATACCAATTCATCTTATTTGATAGAAATCCCTTAATTTCTACTAAAATATGACATTATTCTTAATTATATTCAGTTTTATTGTATTATTTATTCTATTTTTTTAACATTGATTGAAGATCAATTAAATAAAAAAATTTGATCCTTTATTTTTTATAATAACATAAAATTCCTCATAATTTGGTACTTTTCTAACCATAACAACCAACCTAATAAATTAATCTACCTGAACAACTTTTTTATGTTTAATTACAATTATTATATAATAAAAAAGACTTAGGTTTGGAAGGAAAAATTATCCTATATTGTGTCTTACAATAAGAAAATTCGTTTTCTATATGATTTTATAAAAATAGCCAACACAAGGTAGGTCTAAAATGTCAAAATATATATAAATAACCCTATAAGATCAAAATCGCTTTATTTTTATTCAATGACATTATAATTAGAAATATATTAACCTAAATTTCTAATTAGTGATGTATAACCCAAAAATATAATAACAATAATTGTACTATAAATATTATGACCATGGATTTTAGAGTACATTTCTGAAATAGGAAAACAATTAATGGAAAATAACATCACAACAAGAAAAAAAATAACCAATCATGGTAATGAGTTTTTCTAATTGATAGAGTAAAAAAATATAATGTTATTAAAATAACCAACAATTAGAATGAGCATGTAATATACAATTAATTTCTCACGTGACAATAATATTTTTATATATAGTCCAACAAATCATTTTTACATAGTAAAATATATATCCTAATTGATTACATTTCCTTGATCAACATGGGCGAAAAATGTAAATGGGTAAATTTATCTCTCCTTCACTATGAAGTTGATCATTTCCCCAAATTGCATAATAATGTCAGAGAGTTTATAATTAAATAATCATATTAATTAGTTAAATTAATTACATAAGAAAATTAAACAAACTATTTTTATTACCAATAAAATGTTATTCAGTTCCTTGATAATCATATCTAAACTGGTTTCATTGGGGACCCTTAATGATCGTTTTTTGATTAATATTTTTTGATATTTACTTAAATGATCCACCATATATTGAACATATGAAACATATAAACCATTAAAGATTATATTATATTATTATATATATTAAAAATGTCAAGGGAGTGGATATTGGCATTTCATATAATTGATAATAGAAATCCAAAAATTATTTCCTATAAAACAAATAAAAAATTTAGGCTTCATACAAATGGGATGTATGTTTAATTGTATTGATAATCCTTATCTAATTTCATGACATGAAATAGAATAATTTAATTATTTTATTTGGTCTGTATTTTTCCGTGACATTATATTGTCACATATGGAAAAATTATTATTCTTTATCTTCTTTTTGTAATTTTGAAACTTTTTTTGTAAAAAAAATGTTATAAATCCTTAATGAATATATAAATAACAGATAGACTTAATAAAAATGATATTACTCTTTTTTCACAAAATATTATTATTTCAATTATCCAAATATATTGAAGTATCTATTTTATTCAGAATATTTATCATCATTATATGCCTTTACATATGTTGTTTCATACATAAAAATATCATCTTTGTAACTTTTATCAAGGACACAAGTTACTTTCTAGCTAGATTAGATCTTATATTCAAAATTATTAGTTGAAACCCAATTGATTGAACATTAATATTAACATCACCATTTGATATATCCTTTAGTTGTACCGGTAGATTATATACATATAAGAGGTATTCTGTTGAATTATATGGCACTTTTGATATTTCATCCATGATTTCAATCACATCATTACACAATTATATTAATTCAATAGATTCCTCATCATGATCGTGGAAGTATTCCAATATTTTTCGAATGGTATGACTATATAATCCATCATTTATATTGAAATATCTCATTGAGTATATTAATTAATTAATTTTGTAGGTATTACTATATATTAATATTAACATGGATTATCTTCATTTAAATCAACTAATAAAATCTGAAATACCCTAACTTTATAAAATGAAAAAACCTCATTCCCACAGTCAAAAATATAGGGATATAAATAATTATTTGATAAAATCAACCAGTCACTGCATGCTTCTAGATTATGCAACTCATTATTAATAATAAAAATTACACGACCACAAAAGATATTCATTTCATATAACAGTTTAAAATGAATGAATTTAAAACAATCACAAATAATAGAACTATTAAGTAATAATATATTGATAATACATTAAAAATCATGTATAGAAAAATAAATCCTAGTTATAACATTATAAATATTTTTAAGCGTTAATTTTTTTTTAATATTGTGAATAATATTTTAAATTAATCATAACAAATATAAATTAATTTCTTAAATAACAATAATTAAAATGAAGAGTGGGGAATCCAAATACAAGTACGATTATTCATTAAAAATATATATTTAGATTCACTTATGAAATCAATTAAACTAGTATATTTCTTTTTAAAATTGAATTGGAAATCAATTTGGTCACATTTATTCAATACAATTTTATAATTTCAACTATTTACCATAATATATAAAATAATAAATTAAAATCAAATCAATTTGAAAATCCCAAATAATTATCTATTTACCTTGTTAGGTTTTTTCTCATTACTAAATATATCTAAAAATAATTTTATAATGAATAACATATAATATGTTTCATCACCTAATTATACGATTTTATAACAATGAATCTAAACTGAATATAAATTTAAAATATTGCATACAAACTATTTTCCATAAATTACTCTCCCTTATATGAGTTTATCCATTCTTGTTCGATTGTGGACATTCCGAGGACAACCGATGTGTATGATGGTTCATTCTAAACATTTTTTTGTCATGATTGATGATTAATATGATAATTTCATGATGATTAATGTTTTTATTAAATAAAATAAACTAGATAAATGAAAAAATGGACAATATGTCGGGAAAAACTATAAGATCATCACTGGTTATTTATAATTAATTTAAAAAATTAAATAATTTCCTTGAGTGAAATTATATGTTTGAGTATGGATCTGAAAAGAGAATGACATTTTCCCCTCATTTCACAGTATGAATCAAGAGTATATTACATCTATAGGTTATGTACAAATGTTCCACAAAATTCATTACATCATCATTGGAATCTCTAAATTTTAGCATAGTAGATCTTATCGCTTATTTCATTCTCCTATGATCACCTTGAGAGTCACTTCCAATGGATTTAATTGATTATCTCTTGACTCACGTGTGGTATGCGGAGAAATATCACTCTTTTTTGGTAGAGGTGATCTTTCACAAGGGATCTATAAACAACTTTGATAGGATTCTATGGATTCATTATGACCAAAAAAATGAATTAAATCTCTTTATAAATAATATAATTGTGTTAATATATAGATATAGTTAAAAATAAAAAATTTCACCAGATTCCTTTGTTAATTATTTATTCCTATTGATCCCAGTTTCAAAATAAATTTATTAATATTAATAATATTATTTATTGACATTTTATAATCTCACAAATTAATATTTAACACTATTTAATAAAAATAATATTAAATATATATTATTTTTCTCCGAACAAAAAAACTCACAAAACTATTCATCCCCAATATTTATCAGGCCTAGAATAATGACTATTTATTTAAAAAATATATATCACTAGATTCTTATTCAATAAAAGGTTAAATATTATTGTCACTAGATAGAAAACATTTATTTATTAAATATTTTAGTAACATAATATTCTCTAAAATAATGGGTGATGGAATACATGTTATTTAGAAAAGATGAATAATAAAATAAAAAATGTAAAGGAATAATATAAATTCAACTTTTTATACAATAAATAATTATATATTAATAAACTAATATTCTAGATACACTAATTGTGTGACCCTCTAGGAATCTTCCTAGTGGAATTAGTATATAGAGCCTAATGTCCTAGGATAGAGTCTACAAACAAACCAAGGAACCCATAGAAACATAATTTAATGATGAAACAAAATAGAACCTCACAAATATAATTAAATTGAAATATAAACCCTTTATCATAAATAATTTATTCATTCATGTTTAATGCCGATTTTATAAACCTTTTTCCTCAATTTTTATTTTATCAATTTTTTGGAAATTGAAAATTATTATAGAACACCGGGATCAATAATTTATTTAGTCTGTATCATTTAGTATAGTTTACCAAAGTTATAAAATTTTATTAAATAAGGGGACAGATAAATCAATTCTCATAATATTCATTAATGATGTATTACTCCTGGGACACTGAACGAATCCTACCATTCAACAAGTACATGGAAACATAATTTTCATAAATATATTATCATAAGAGACATGTAATACAAATTAATAATATTATTAAATTAAATAGATCAATACTCCCATCTACATATTGGATATACAATGGGACATATAAATTTGAATTTACAATGGGCTTCTATTATTCAAAATATATCATATAGTCGGCATTACCAAGGGTGTACATCATGAAACATTGCCTCAATGTCCTTTGAGTCTCTGCCTTTGATATTCAGTATCATTTTCCCCTAAAATGTTTAAATCACACTATTATTAATATAATAAAGAATATTTTCATAACACGTGCAGGTTCTCATTATAGTGGGGAACTTTATTGACCATACAATGTGAAAGCTATACAAAGAACATTCTGAAAAACTAAATACATAGAAGAAAAATAATTTTTGGATAAGAAGAGTACTAATATTCAAAAGTATGCATATGGGTTATTATATAGTGAATATATTTTGGTTCTAAGGAACTAACATCAATATTAATCCACATTCACTAGAGAGAACTGCTAACAACCTTCAGTCTGATATATTTCACATGATACTCATGAGTGTACTACTATATTTCATTATAAATGTGGTCCACAACGTTTTCTTCTATTAGAGCGGAAATTACTACAACTTCACCCCTCTTAGGAAAATAACTCCATATGAGATACTTTATGAGTATCTTCATTATTAGTTTGGGTGATAGTATCAATTTTAAATGAGTGACTGCTAAATTATTATCACAAATCAATGTGATATGGTTTATAATTCTTGGTACCACAAAAATATCTTCGAAAAAGTTTCCTATCCAAGTGGATCTTTATCTTTTCATGATGCCTCTATATACTAGGACTCCATTTTAGAGTCTATGATGATTTGATCTATTTTATCTCAATCCTCTACCGTTGAAACAAAAAACATATCCTGAATATGATTTGAGATTATTCTAATAAATTTGAAAAATTGCATTTTTATAACCCCTGATGATTACATCTTCACATGTTCCATACACCAGGAACATATCCATAGTTTTTCATATGTACATGATGATATCCATAATTACTAACCAATGATGCTCTCCTAGATAATCATGATATATTCCTACCACTCTCAATGCACAAGACACATCAAATCTAGTACAAAACCTTTCATTCAATATTGTTATTATCGATGAAATGTATGGGTTCTTACTCATTCACAATTTATATTATTTTTTGAGAGGACACATTTTGATGCATAGATGAATACCATATGATATCAGAACCAATCTATTCATGGAATGTTTCATATTAAATCTCTAAGGAATATTTTCAATTTATGTTCTATAGCACAGTCTTTGAAGCCTCCTGGATCCACCATTGATGAACCATATCCATAGAATATATGATTCGTTACCAATGTCCAATATGAATAAAAACATGTTTATCCATTCCTAAATAAAATTTAGGATTGGAATTTTGTAAAATATATGTAATATTTAATCAAAATATATATTAAGATAAGGACTATATTTATAATAAACCTAATTCAAACACATGGATATTTTTTTCTTAAATAACCCAATTGATTTTATATCATTATCAAATTTAATGTTCAACAGGCTAGAAAAATGATTCAATGCATAAATAAATATAAGAAAATTCATAATATTTTGTTCATCAGTGAGATTCAAGAACTATTTTTCATGTTTCATATAGACTCATTCTTTAAGGCTTCCATTAATGAAAATATATTTTGGTATCCATATTTGAATTTTTATAGTCATGGTAAGTTGTAAAAAATGTATAAATCTGATGTATTTTCATATCGAAACTTGTGAACATTTTATATCGTTGTAAATTTCATGATGTTGTAAAAACCCTTTATGCACTAACCTTTCTTTATAGGTACTTAATTTAATATCCATTTATATTTCCCTCTTGAATATATATTTTCACACTATTGTATTTACATCAACTAGTGCGTTAATAAGATCCCGCACACTAGTTTGATTAATTGAATCCATTTCTTAATTCATGGACTCATACCATATTCCATACTCTAATCCCTCTACAACATATTTGAAGAATATTTGATTATTGTTGTCAAATAATTACAATTCACCTTATCTAGTGACAAGAAAATAATATCTCTCATGTTATCTAACATCACTTGTGCTCTGACATTGTACTTGTGTTCCATGAACTTGTTATTCCATGATAAACTATAGATTTTATTCCTATTCCGAATCTTTTTAATCTTGAGCATCAACATCCGCAAAGTAAATCATGCATCCATATTCTGTTGTTAGGATGTTTTTCCTATGAAGAAATATGGATTGTTTGGATAAAATCAATTACTCTTCTCAGTGATTGAATATATAGTATCACTTTCTTTACTTCCAACAGATTAGAAGGATATACTTTATACCCCATTGATATAATTTGTCACTTAAAAATTCCAAAAAAACATCTCTCCTAACACCATGCATATGTGTATGAAAACACATTTTTCTTTCAAAACCATAACATGAAAGGAATTATATTTTATTCTTCACTTGGAACTCGTTTTAATGAATATGCCACATTTTCTACTGAATACCACTAAAGGAGAATGAAATATCTTTATTACTAATCGTCAACCATAAATAGTTTAATTAGGTTATTTTCCACCTTTCACTAACAATATTACTCTATGGGGGTTATGTTGGAGTGTTTTTTAATATAATCCCCACCAGCCATATAATTTCTATGAACTATTTTATAAGATATTAACCAGCTTGATCTGATCAAATAATATTTATCTTCTTTACAAGATGATTCTATATGTCACTAATCAATGTTTTGAATGTACCAATTGATTCTAACATATACCTAATCGGTAATACATAGCAATATCTAAGAAAGTAAGAAATAAATGATATTATGTAATAATATCCACCACAAGATTCTACAAGAAATTGTCTGCATGCATCAGTGTGTACCAATCAAATAATCTCTATGGTCCTTTGACCTTATCCAAACGAATTCTGATTGGTGATTTTAAATTTTAAACAAGAATGAAATAATGAAAGTGTTTTCATCTCAAAATACCCTAAATTACAATAATTATATAGAATTTTGAAATGCATCTCATTTATATGAACAAAAAAGTGATTCCATAGTTGGGTGTTATATGAATCTTGTAAACAAGATTTATTATATATTTCCAATAAATGGTATTTATAATTTAATACATACAGATCATTATTTAAAATTTTTCATAATATAACATATGTTCTATTCATAAAATAAGAAAATTTATTTCCTAATATGAAAATAAAAACATATCTAACAAGGAATTAAACATAATGTATTTTTTAACCATTGGGAGATGGTAATTATTTTTTAAATGCAATACAATTAGTTTGGGTAATTATTGTTGGTAGTCCCCAATCACTAGAATATCCAACCAATCACAATTGAAAACGTTAAAATTCAGCTATATTATAATAAAAATTTAGATTATACTCGGTTCTTATATTTGGTTATAGATATGAGAACCACAAACTATAACTAATATCCAATGTGTATATATTAATAGATTACACTCAGTAATGAAGACACGATTAGATTCCTCTTTATTCTTGGTTTAATTCTTATTTCAATGACCCTACTTGCCCCATGAAAAACATACATCCTAATTTTCTTCACTCTACCTCTTGTTATCCTTCCCTTTTGATGGAAGGTTCTTATGAGAATTAGAATTATTAGGATTCTTCGCCCCCTTCTCATTGTTCTTCATTTTTCTTATTCACCAGACAGACCATGGTTTTTTCACTATCAATTTCCTTATCAAAATGGAAAATCAATGTAAGTTGTTTTTAATGACTCATCACATTATTTTTAGAAATATAATTTTTAATAAATTTAGATGAGGACTTCTATGGAGAGAAAATTATGTGATTGATTAACAAATAATCATATAATTTAATCCATAAGATGTCTAAGTGTTAAATGTATCTAATAAGATTGACTACATGAGGCCCAGATAGTGGCTAACATATATGATTATTTTCCACTAAAGATGATAATATCTCATATCTATCTGGAAAGGACTTCTATTGATAGATATCTTATATGTGAAGCATCATTGAATATGAATTTGTGTCCTCATGTTTCTCTAAAATCTCATTTGTTATGGATGATGACAAGATACAATGACCTCTATAGCATCAATAAAATTTCCCTCGTAGAGAGTAAAATATCTCTCAGTATCCTATTTAATAAGAGAATTAATAGTAGGTACTTCTAGAACATATAATTTCCCTCCATGGAAAATTATATTGCACAATCAACTTTACCACACTCAGAAATTTGTTTCGGTGAGAAGGTTATCCTTATCAAGTATGGATCATTGTGAAATGCCTAATTCCATTTTATTATTATTTATACATTTAATATGAGAATTGTTTTAGAACATAATATGATTAATCATAAAAAATAAATAACTATTATATTTATTAAAATATCATTATTTTATCAAAACCCTATATCCCTAACCATTGGATTCAAAATATCATTTTACATGGACATCCAAGTTGTAAGGTTGGACATTCCTCTAATAATCACCACATCATTGGATGGTCAATTAATTATTAGGATATAAGGTACTCAATACAAATTCTAACTACATTATCTCACATATACTCTTACATGGTCTATTGAGTGGAATCCCCAATCATGAAATCCAAAAATTAGATCTCTCCATGTATTGCCTCACAGTTACACCATGTCATTATTTGGAATTTAACACTTTTTGTGAACTATGTTAAGTCAACCGAAAACATCATGATATAATTCCCCAATAATTGAAATCGGAAAAAGTTTAGCATGTCAGGAACATTGAAATATGGTTCAATTTAAACTAATGTAGTGGAAGTATATACTAACTTATTATCTATTACATGTATATTTTTTCAATTCTACATAAATATATAATTATTATCTTTTTTAAATGATTTTTAATATTATGTGTATTTAATTAGGTGATTAACCATATATTAGATAATATTTCTGAAAAAAAACTATATATTTTAATTATATCTTGAATTCATATATATTTACTATTTCTTATTTTCTTGAAAATCATCCATTATAAAATAACAAAGTTACTAGATAGAAATAGAATAATATAGTGGTATGATCCTTATATTTTACTATTATACAGTTCATTAAGATAATGATAAAATTAATGTTATTCCAGTCGAAAAATACATTGAACCATTTATGGTTCATGTTAAATTTCCCTCATATCCATCTATGTATCTCTCTTGGAATACATTATCCATTTCACCAAACATTAAACACATCCACTAGCTTTTGAGTTCTATCCAAAAAAAATTATTTTTCTAACACGTAGGTTAGTGGATGGGGATAACCGAAATAAAACCATGGTAAAACATGCCCTTAAATAATTATAAAGTTATTCTTGGTGAATTTAACAATAGCGTATCAAGTGTACCTTAAGGATACATGTCATGCACTCTTCTATTAACCGTCCAAATTCATCAACACCTCCTAATGAGATCATATATGTTATTATTTTCATAAAATTAATAAATTCATTTATAATTATGAAAGAAGAAGAAGAAGATGATGAAGATCACACATTTTAGATGCAAGTATTGTAAAATTAGAATAGGAAAATAATTACTTATATGTAAATAAATCAATGATATTTCAAGATATTTAAATAATTTCTTGTCCAATATAGTACCACATGAAGGATCCACGCGCAACCCATGTGTGAGACAACTTGTGGACCAATTTACTTTGTATGTATTTGTTTTTAATCTGAGATTTCAACAGAGATGAACTCTATGATCAAGGTAATTGAATCACGGATAAATGGGATGTAATAAAACACCATTAGTAAGGTAATGATCATAACATATTATTTATAATTAATTTTAGATATAAATTAATTACAATGTATGAAATTTATTCTTTCGTGATCCACATGAGTGTCAAAAATCTCATAATTTTTTTTTGGAATCTCCATGTGATATAATGGAAGAACTTATCACTTGCATTGTTTGCCTTGGATCACCTCAAGATTAAAATAAAAATGATTCTCTATGAACTCACTTAAATCAATAGTGAGATGAGGAAGAAGATCTCACATTGTTTTTGGGAGAATTTAGGGAGAAGGGAGATATCTATGGCTTTATCATGATTCTAAAAAATTTATTGTGCACAACAACATAAATGAATTGGATCTATAGAAAAATAATATAATATTTTAATATACTGATAGGTTTAGAAGTTAATAATTACACTTGTGATAGTGTAACTTTATTTAATCACTATAGAACCCCATTTCAATAATAATATTAATTACATTCTAATTTTTTCACATGCATTAATGCATGAATTATAATTAAATATTATTTAATAAAATAATTTTTATATATATTATTTCTCACCAGACCAATAACCTTATCCAATTATTCCTCAACAATATTTATTATGAAGTCAATAATAACTTACTATTTAACAATTAAATTTAAATGTATTATTGTCTAGTAAATAAATAAATATTAATTTAACAATATAAAAAATAAGTATTTGTTAAATATTCCACTCACAACATATTCCCTCACATCACTGGTGGAAGAACATATGTGATTAATAATGAACTTATAATTATTAAACAATCTGAGGGAATAATATTTAGCCATATTGTTAGTACGCATGTAATAATATATTATTTAACTGATATTCTTGATACAATTATTGTGATACCCTTATCAATGGAATTAGGTGACGTAGCACAGAGTCCAAGAACACCCTCTAGAAACATCCTAAAGAAATCATATCGAAGCAATTTAATACCATAATGACATAATATATCATACATAAACATATTGGGTATTATAATTTAATTATCATGATATCTATAACTATTATGGTTGCATTCTACTTCATTCAAACTATATGCTCAATGTATTTATCATTGAATTTCTAAAAATAAAACATTCATATAGGAAACCATGTCTATTGACTTATTTATGCTATATCATTTCCATAAAACGGAATGAGATATAAATACACACTAAATAACAGAAGGGACAAATAATTTAATTAATTATTCATGAAGGAAATATTAATCATGACGCACCAAACTTATATTACCTAACAGATAATTTATGTCATAATAGTTTCCATCAATACATCAATGTATGTGATTTGTAATAATTATTATTAATAATATAATCATATAATGATCAATACACACTTTCTAATAT
This sequence comes from Viscum album, assembly GCA_963277665.1. Taxonomy (NCBI): domain Eukaryota; kingdom Viridiplantae; phylum Streptophyta; class Magnoliopsida; order Santalales; family Viscaceae; genus Viscum; species Viscum album. The sequence continues at coordinate 639,731,260 of OY728126.1, read as the reverse complement.
TGTATCATCCAGTGACACCTATAACTATGAATGTCCTACAATTGGGTATTTTTCTCATTACATCCTACACTAGATATTTCCAAGCGTGTAGACCATGAGAGTATCACTCAATGCCATGAGACACCCACCCCATGATAGCTAGTATCATTTGGGTCCGTATAATGATTTCCTCAAGCTATATATTATATAAATAGGAATAATTTAATCATACATCAATGTTCTCATCATAGAATGAAAACCTATTACCTATCATTATGACCACTACTCTTAACAAATTAACAAATACTATGTTATGCCATAGAAAAATCATGATGTTATAATAATTTTATTATTATTCAATAAATTTAGTATGTGTTATCAATAAATACAAAAAATATTGTTTTAGGGAACCAATACCACCATTTTATTCATCACTAACAAATGACCTACCCCCCCCCCCATAAAAGAGATTTTAGACGAAAAAAATATCTTAGAAAATATCAAATAATATTAATAAAAATTTCTTTACATATGATGTATTATAAAAATAATTTGTCCCACAATTACACAATGAAAAAATATATATATATATATAATAAGAAAAGAAATCATATATTTATATATTAATCATTTTATCCTTCTATAATTTATAATGGAAAATTATTTGTTTCATGAATAATATCCATGATATATAATATATTGTTGATCAATTATTTATATATATATATATAAAATAATATATATATATATATAATAAATCATCCCATATCTCATGTCCCTTTAATTTTGGCTAATTCCTACTCAAAATAGTACTTAAATTTCATCTTAGATCTACCACATTTCATCATAATAATATATGAAGGGATCCCAAATACATTTTATAATTTAAAACATTATATATATATATATATATATATATCACACTATAATTATTATTATTATGGTATTATTTATTAATATTTCTAAGATAAAAAATTTCCATAGGAATTCACACAATCACAATATACGACTTTGTTTAGTTTTATCATTAAAAATTTCATAATATTATCATTCATTCTCCGAAAGGCCAAAAATTATAACCAAAAACTATTAATTTAATATAAAATATCCTTAAATTATAAAATATGAAATTCAGTCCAAATTAAAATTCATTTTCTTTTTATTTTATTTCTGATGTTTTATAATAAAACATGTCATCATAGACTAAATTTTTTAATACAAGTATCTCATATCATCCCTGATGTTTTCGTAAACTGAGAACATAATTTATATATTTATTTATAATTATTAATATTTATTATCATGGTGTTATCCATAATATGAAAATATATTTTTTTTAAATATAAAATTCACAATTACTTCATTATCGCATGTAATATTTTCGTACATGGTTATACATAAGTCCAATATAATATGTCCCATTGCACTGTGGTGGAGAAATGTTTTGTAGCATGACAAATTATTTCACCAATATCTTCTTATTTTACCAATTTTGTGACATAAAAAAAATTCTTAAACTCATGACTCATACATTATTGAGATCATCCACTTTTGAAACATACATGAGTTTTATAAAATAATGGCATTTTCATGGTTCATGGTTTTCATGTCATATAAATCCTAGATTTTACTCATAAATGAAAATAGAAAATTATTAATTCATTTATTATACAAATAATTTCAGTCTTTAGCTTAAAATAAATATCAAAATAACCATTTAACAATATTTTTTATTATGAAATATTTTTCGAATTTTACAAAAAATCATCTAAAAATGATAAAATAATTATTCAATATTCATCCTTCATTGTCAAGAAAACATCAAATAGTGTTTTATTAACACTAAATATTAATTTATTTTTTAAAGAACAATATATAAATTAGTTTACAAACATAAAAATCCCATTATCTTAAAAAATGTTACTATGTGTATCAGTGGCTCATGTCCCATGCAATCCCAGAGTATGAACTATTACTAAGTTATCTATCTTTCATAAGCCACTCTCATTATTCCAATTCACATTAACATGTTTGAGATAAAAATAATTATTTTCTGGAACCCAAAAATGTAGAATATAATGGGTCTAATTTACTATCACTGATTAATATTTTGTGGTAGATCATAAATTCTTTTGAGATACCCCATGATGAATGAACATGATTGATTTCATGTTTAATCTTGAAAAATTATATTTGATATTTTGCATTTGTTATATCTCTCTCTACCAACCTCCCACTCACATTCACACAGCCATATATATATATATATATATGGACCATCATAGAGGATTTTCGTGATTTCATAATGAGTTTTATACTCAAACAATGTATTTATACCTCCATAGATTTCAATGCATATGTCACAGCTTTTAAATTTCTGATATTAGGTTTACACAAGTTTGAGATGTAGTAATGTAATATGAATATAAATATATTAATAATGTTAGTTGAAGAACATTTATAGATGAAACTCAAATTTTTTTAATTTATTTCATTATTTTATATTCTATATATAAGATGAGATCATAAATCCATCATTATTTTAATTGATAGTTGTATGATATGTAATGGGTCACATATGAAATTCAATGATGATATTTTTTATTTCCTAATGTTTGTTATAGTTTTGTGGTTATTTAAATGATGAATTTCATTGATTTTATTTAGTGTTGTTTTTGAAGTCTAATTAACAGTCTCTATAATGTATTTGTTAGAACTTCATAGTTAATAAAAAAAATATTTAAATACAGAGAGTCAAGGCTAAATTCCTATATCATTTTTTATTAGACATGATAACATTTAGTATTTCATTGTAAAAAGTTACATGTTCCTTATTTTGGGTTTTATGGTCATGGTATGTTGAGAATGGTTAGTCAAAACATGGAATAGATGATGTAATTTCCACTAATATGGATAATTTATATTGAATGATTGAGTAACCATGTTGTGGGATTGATATTATTGGGATTTTGTATTGTTATTTTTGTATTACAATGTAGTGCAGTGTTCATAAATCATGATTGTATAGGATACTATTTTACTTAGAATTACAATAGGGAATTAATATATTGATTACAAGAGGGGAAAAAATTTAAATAGTATGCACAAGAGATAATTGAACATAAGAAGTAATTTTTCATGGTTTTTCTCACATTGGTAACAATAGTACTACTGAAACATATAGTTTTTTTTTTGAAATCATAAAACATGGTAACATAATATTTAGATGAATTTAGTATTTATTTTGAATCATGAGTGTGAATAATTGGGATATAGATTACTATAACATTTATATATATAACGACATATATTAATAACGAATTATTTTGATTCTAGGAATTGAAGGGTTCATATGATTCTTAACATAATAAATCTTGTATCAGCCCACCCCAATAATCTCTGAGATGGTGATTTACTTTATTAATGTGGAATGATTTTAGGTAATCAAATCCCAATATATTGAATAGTTTATTTTACATAGTAAACTAGATACATACATGAAATCATAATTTTATTTGAAACCATAAAAAAAACAATTTCACTGAGTCATCCATTATTCACCCATTGTGTAACACTTCATATCACTCATAATATAATTCTATTAAAAATGAGGAAAAATTTATTAATATGAAAGGTTTGGTATCAAATTATTATTTATGGAAGTCATAAAAAATTATATATGAGTGAATATGGAATAAACTGTATGAAATGGTAAACAAATTAAACATTTTACATTTAAATAATCGCATAATCTATGAAGAATAAACATTTATATTATAATATATTAATAATAATATAGAATATCAATAAATAATTTCACAATGATTGAATACATAATGTTGTACAGAAGAAACATACTGTCGAGGCCTCGATCATGGCATATGAAAATAGAATTCAGATGAATCATCCAAATACATATTTCAAAATAAATGGGAAAGGCCTCAACCATGTGAATATATGATTTATATCATGAGAAATACTTATGCATTAAAATAATATATTGGGCCCATCACATCACTTCAAAAGTTCAATACATCCATTATATTAAATGGGTGAAACATCAAATACATAATTATTCATGATAAAAAACATGCACCCAAAATGGGCATACTATATTCATATAACATGAATGGTTTCAAAATAGTAAATCCACTATCAAACATATCATCAATCCTTAAATAATATGTTATAATAAGATAAAACCCCTAATAATGTAAAATATTAATCAAATGATGTTGACATTGATGGATACACATCTAAATTACACCATTGAAAAAATGTTGTGGAAGAAAATCATAGACATTAAAAAGTGTCACATTGCACATTGAAACATTTAAATAATAATTCAAAATAAAGAATAACATAAAGTGAAATGTATTACATTATGAAAATAACAAGAATAATTATATGATATAACATTGGTATGTAAATACCCCACCCATGAGGAAGATGTGGTGAACATGGCATATATCTCACAGTTGTAAAAGTGAGATGAGAAAACCAATATCATATGATCTCATAAGTAGAATTTGATTTAAAATAATTTCTACTGGTTTATAAATGTTATTATCATTTTCCAAAACTATATAATTATTTTATATCATATAGGACCCACTAATATTATTTTATCACATATTTGCTGATAGTATTTCATTATTACCCATGTTTTGGGGGTTAACTACTTGATTTTCTAATCCATGTTTTGTTTGTAAGACATGATTCAAAGGAATATGGTATAATAAATTCATATATATAATTATATTATGTACACATATATCATATTTATTCATATTATAAATTTTTAAAATTATTATTTAATGGTTAACATGGAATTTGAATCCCATCGTGTTGTAGAGATGGTAGACGATACATATTCACGAGAGAGGATATCATTCCCTTAAAGGTGAAAGGGTAAGTAATTTGATTGTATGACAACCATGATAATTATTACACACTTAATCATGATTTAATACATATACATGAACTTAAGAACACTCTGATGATTGATAAGATTAGTTTTATGGAAAATTAAAAACATTACATGACAACATAAGACCTAAAATAAAATATCTTTATTGTAAAATTCATTTACATGACTACAACTTTCCCTCATTCTTAGTATTTCAGGGGATTACCTGGGGACATGCATAACAAAAAGGGTGACCTATAAATCCCAATAACGGAGTTTACAATGCATAACAGAAGGAATAAAATAACTTTTCAGAAATAGGAATTTCAGTTCACCATAAGAGAAAGATGAACATGATGTAATGATATATCCTAATTATCATAACATGGATATGTGGAAACCACATTTAACATTATATTAGCCGAAGCCAAGGCTCATTTCACATAGTGAATGAGTAGACCCTCGTTGCACATGAATTATCATTAGTAAACCCCCATTTTACTTGAATTGGCATGAGTATACCCACATTTCACATGGATTATCATGATATTATTCATTACCCAATGAATTGATGCACTGTCAAGGTTCCCCCTTTATTAAAAATTCATGTCATGCATAACTGTGCCACTTGGATCATACAACATGGAATCATTCCACATAATCAGCTATTCCTTGATAAAGTAATATAGAATACATACATGAAACATTATAATAAAAAACTAAATTTGTATATAGGTGATTATCCTTGATAGGGAAATGGTCAGTTTAATCAATAATGAATGACTCTGGATTGGAAAAATGCAATGCAATTTTGGTAGCATAATGAATTGACATAAGAATTCATAAAAATGGATTATGAGACAGAAAGGGTTATCTCATCATATTTACATTAAATGGACTGTATGGGGGTCATATATATACATGTCACAACATATGTACTGGAACATAGATGAATAATATAAAAACATTTCATAAATTTAAATAAGGAGAGAGAAATCCCATAGTGAATGTCGGCATGGTCATGGGTGAACATGAGAGGAATTAATGAGAGATAAAGGATACTATCATCATTAAAACATAATAATATCAGTATAGGAGATGTTATAAATCGTACCCCAACATTATTAAGTGAAGACAAAAGGGCATAACAATATAAGGAAACTTATACATAAATAAAGAAGGAAGGAAAGAGGGGATCCCATATATGGATGTGTGAACCCAATGATTTTGGAGAGGCTTCATGCATTTTGTGGTTCCATGGAAAGATTATAAAGAGTGGAGGGAAGTGGATGGTCGACCACTATAGGTTTTGAGTGAATATAAATGGGATATTTATGGGGTTTATATAGGAAAAGAGAGGGAATTGTTTATAATTCTGGTTTTGGAGATGATATAATAAACTAATCAAAACTACAAACCATCCCAAGCATTTTCCCATGTTTTTTCCAAAAGGGGTGTGGAAACCAATATTCTAAATGGATAATGGCCTAACGCATTAAAATATTAGGCTCTTTTAGGTGTTGGTGAGTCACGATTTTAAGAAAATCATTTTAAAAATTCAAAATACATTATATGTAATAGATGGTACACTATGGAACCATAATATTAATAAATAAAATCTAAAATCATATTATTTTAAAAATAAACCACATATTGTATGAATATCGATTTTATAGTATTTTATTACATTACTATTAGGTCATTATGATGTCATAAAACACATTATATATTTAAACGGTATTTAGTTTTTATCCAAAAATCCTACTATCTCAGAAAAGGATTAAAAATAACTTTTAGATAACTTATACATCCTTAATATAAAAATTATATTCATTTTTACTAATACTTTTCTAAATATTTTCATTTTCTGTTTTAAAATAAAAACTGATATTTATTGTAAAGCATTGGTTTTAAAAAATCAGTTTTCAATCAATAATAAAAATTACAATTATACTCATAAATATTATAGGATAATTTATATTTAATTAAATTAATTTCTTTATAGTATTTTATTAAAATAATATTTAATTTGTAAATCCTATAATTCTTTAAAATATATTAATTAATTGGGTATTAACTAAAAATAATACTTTTTTTAAAAAACTATTTACAATGTAACAATAATATAATGAATTTATGTTGTTCATAAAAAATATTACATATAATCATAGTGATACAGTCTTGTTACATAACCTCGTATAACCCACCCACATAATACCAATGTGTACGGTGTGCGATGGTGATAGCCTCTTAGGGTAGCTCGGATAACAATGCTCATGTGGAAATCTCTATTGACATCCACTTCGCCCATATCCTATTCCGGTTAATATTAATGTGTTGAAGCATGGATTAGGCTTTGTAAAAAGTGAAGCACAATGACTCTAACTCCTTTCCAAGCTCCGACATAAGGGTTTCTTATGGTGATATTCTACTGGATGAGGCCATCGATTTATTTGTCTGAGTGAATTGGATTTTTTAAATATCTATATTTATACTAATTATGTGATCACTATTCAATGACTATATTATAAATGGCAACATTTCTTAATGTCATAAAACCAAGGAAGTACATATTCATTATGTAACAATTTTACATAATAAAACATTTAATTAGATAAGGAAAAATATTCATTACCAAAAGATTCAATCATTACAATCATCCCCATTTAATAATTTTTAGCTCAAAATTTCATTTTCCCACAGTAAAAAAATGAAGGTATGTCGGATGCATCACTTCATTAGATTTCCACACTGTTTCATCAAACTTCTAGTTTCACCATAACAACTTGATGAGGGGCATTGTCATATTCTGTAGAAATTTTTCCCTATGATCTAAGATCTTCACCAGCTTCTCTTACTATGAGAGGTCATTCTCCAATGGTACAACCATTGGATTGAGTACATTAAATGGCTAATGTATCTATTCATCCATAGTGATACATGTAATACATTGTGTACCTGATACAGGTTCAGTTGGAGTGCTAGTCGATAGGCAAGGACTCCAATGTGATCAAGGATATCAAAAGGGACAATGTACCCTGGACTAAGATTTCCCATATTCCCAAATGTCATAACTCTATTCCATGATGATATGTGGAGAAATAAAATGTATCTAACATCAAAATCTAGTACCCATCGATGATTATCAGCCTAGATCTTTTTTGACTCTGAGAAGCTGTAATCTACCACTAGATGGTCTTTACTTTCTCCACCATTTCGTTGACCATTTATGGACCTATGAGTTTTTAAACCCCAATATCATCCCAACATGACGGTGTTCTACACCTCTTCTCATAAAGGGCATCATATGTATCCATTTGTATTCCTTAATGGAAATAGTTATTATAAGAGAACTCAACCAGAAAAATAAGTTTATCCCATCTTCATTTAAATTACATTGAAAATTCTCACAACATGTCCTCAAGGGTTTGGAATGTCCACTCATATTGGATATTATTTGGAGGAAAAGAAGTCATACTAATGTTCATCTCAGCATTCAGAGTGTGTATGAGACTCTTCGATAACATATATAAGAATATTTGATCTCAATCAGATAGAATCAATAGCATTACTCATTTTAGCATTACCACTTCTCTGATGTATATCCATGCTAGTTGATCCAATGAAAAATACTCTCAAATTTAAATAATGTCTCCAGTCATTATAAGAAGTTCCACAACAACATATATAGAATTGTTTTTTTGGATGCCTTTGAAAGTCCAGTGAATAAGCCCATGGTAATGTTTTCCCATTTCCATGTTGGAATGGGTAGTGGTATCATCATCCACATAGATATCCTCCTCCCAACCTTTAATTGATTAAGTATCAGGCATATTGATGTATAGTTAGTGATCACCTTCTCCATGTTATCCCACAAAAAAAGCTCTCATATATCTTGATACATCATTGTGTTTCATGGGTGAATATAGAAAATTGAATTATGTGCATCATAAAAATGTTCTAACATTAAATATGTATTTTATGGAACACATAGTCTTGACCAAAATATCTCAACTCTTTCTTCATTAACATTTATCTCTAAGGATTTCCCTTTTCATATATTTCCCACTATCTACTAAATTATCACATCATCATTTTGAGAATCCTTTAACCTCTCCAGAAGATATGTATGAGAAATCATTTGTGAAAGGATTGATTATGTTTTGTACTTTAGAATTCCCATATACATCTTCATCAAATATAAGAATATTGGATCCTTTTCAGTTTGTATCAATGATAGAATTTGTTGGATCATTTCTGCATAGTGAAGCTAAAACCTTGTTTTCCTTCCATGGAAGTTAATGGATTGAGTTGTCATAGTATTTGATCATCAATAACCATATTTATTGTTTCATGTTCATGTTTTTCTATGTTTATATAGACATGTGTATTTTGTGATTCGTATATATTTCACACTTATCCCCAAAGAGTTATTATTGCCATATTTTTTAAGTTAGGATTACTACATCAACTCCAGATCATGGATTGGATAGCTTTTCAAATGAACCTTCAATTTCCTTGAATCAGAGGAAATGACTATCATTTTTCCTCAACACATAGCCCATGACTTTCTTCAAAACATAATTGAATACCACAAAGGGTTCTCCAATTATGGGAAATGTGAGCAATGGCGTAGTGATAATCCCCATTTAGTACTCCATGAATCTATATTTGAATTCATCACTCTATGAAAAGAACGCACACTTCAGAGTTATATTGGAAAGAGGGTTTGAAAATCTTTAGAAATTTCTCAAAGAATTAACGATAATATCCTACTAAATCTAGGATGCTACGTATATTTGTCAATGATGTTGGCCTTGTGCTTCCCTTAACTTCATTTTTCATGGAGGGATCCACCAATATCCCATTTCTTGTGATGATATTTTCCCATAATAATACCTCATTCAACCAGAACTCACTAATGTTGTACTTTTCATAGAGATTCTCCTTTAAAAAGGTATCGAGTACATTGCTTATATTATCTTCATGCTACTTGTTGATTTTGAAGTATATTATAATATCACCTATAAAGATGACACAAAATGTGCTGAGTTAATCTCTATGGACAGTATTATTCAACTCCATGAAGATTGAAGATCATTAGTGAGTCTGAAATGAATTACTATGAATTCATAGGTCAAGTACCTTGTTTGAAAAAAAGTCTTGGGGATATCATACTTCTTCACCCATAATAGTAATACCCCGAATGTATATCCTCCTTGGAGATGTATTGTGCTCCACGTAGCTGATTGAACAAGTCATCAATTTGAAGAAGAGGATGCTTGTTCTTTATCTTGATTTTATTGATCGCACGATATTCATTGCAAAGGTGCATTAACACATCCTTCTTCTTAACGGAGAGGACAGGTGAACCACATGGTGAAGCACTTGGGAATATAAACCATTTATCAAGATTTTTCTATGGATGTTTCTTTAGCTTCTCAAACATCACAATAACCAATGTATACAGTGTCTTGGATATTGGAAAAATAGATTTATAAAATCATTATAGAACTCAACATCTATTTTAAGAGGAAGGCCAGACAATTTCTCATTAAACACTTTAGTGAATTCTTCCAAAAGAATAATGTCTTAATGGATGGATGATTCCATATACTCAATCATCATAGAGAGATATTCATTCTCAGAGGGATGTAATATACATGATCGAGATGATGTTTCTAAATAATATTCATCCTCCTCCTTGCATAGGTTCAAAATTTGGGGGTCAATTTCCCATATTGAGAGTGAGTTCCCCCACATAAATTTATGTTGGCTCTATATAGGGAAATATAATCCATGCAATGAATTGAATAAAATTTCAATAGAGGGTGTTTGAAGATGTTCCCCAGTAAGGTCAATCCAAATATTGTGATAGGGATGAGTTTTTTTCATGGGATGAAATGATTTCCCCATGTTCTGGTCTCACCAACATCTCTACTTCAATGATTTATGGTGATGATGGGATTGTTCTACTAAAAATTCGAGATATAAAAGCATTCATAGACCCAAAATTAAGATTTATGTTATCTATTATGTAATTAATAACTAGTGTACTGGGAATGACATCATTGTTGGGGTTTTCCTTGGAATTAGTGATGGATAAAGATCTCCTTGAAGCCTTGGAGGTTTTTGGTTGCCCTCGAAAACCCTTGAGAATGGGAATTGGATTGCAAAGTTCCTTGGTTTTTGTAGATGATGAAATGAACAATGCATTGTTGGTCAAACGGAGTGTTCCCTACATTTTTCATAGCTGAAGCTTCTTCTTGTCGATAGTTAATACAAGATACCCTTTTCATCCACACCTAATGCATTTACTTGTCCCCTTTAAGAAATTTCTAGTGTTATTCATTCCACACCATTTGAAAGTTAGTGGTTGCAACTTTTTAGAACCATTAGATTTAACAATCTGACCGCCATGATTAACATCTACTTTCATCTTCATGTCCCCATAATACCCCTTGAGATTATCTGATCTCTATTTTGACTTTGAGGTAACATTAGGAAATACCCTCATAGCTATCTGAGTCAAGAAACGCTACGGATATATGTAGGATAGGTTTTAGCCCACCAAAGAGGAGGCCAACCTTGCATTCGGGTTTAATAACAAATCTGGTGGTGTATCGTACAAGCCTTGTGATGTTTTCCTCATAAACTCTGATAGATTCAACATCTTTTTTTCTTTAGGGAAGGGAATCCCCTTTCCATTTTATGTTGCAGGGTGGGTGGTAAATATTTATCAAAAAATATTTTCCAGAAATCCTTATTTTCCAATCCCTCAATATCTTCCTTAGGCTTCATATTTTCGATCAATGTCCACCATTGATCATCTAACCCTCCATATTATAATCATCTAGAAAAAAATTCTCTTGTACGGAACATTGAATGATGGAGAATATCCTTTTAATGGTGTTTATCCATTTTTCAGCAATCGAGGGATCATATGATCAATTAAATGTAAGAGGAATGTCTCTAATGAAGCTCTCGATTTCATCTTGTTAATTATTTGGTGGGGATGAACATTCCACTTGTCCCATGATTCAATTCAGTACCCGAGTTAAATGAGAGAGTATCATGGTGATCTTTTGGATTTCAACATCCATCATAATGGGCATCTCATTTGAACAATCTTCAGATTGATCTTTGAATTTCTTGTAAGCCTAAGTCCTCCTATTACCGGCCATTTTTTTGAATAATAGGAATGTTCATGGTGACACATAATGGGGAATCCAATAAAAAAGGATAACTTATAAATTACATTTATTTCCTTAACTTATGAATTTATAGGCTTCACGCTATGTTACCCATGATCTATATCCTAATTTATATTATTATGGGATTTTTTTCTCCCATTATAAATTTTTATACAAATCATATGAATTTACCAAGAATATCCCCTAGGAGTGTTGTAACTAATAGTGATTCAAGTCCTGTTGTTGTGCACCAGTTCCCATTCGAGTCTAGATCAATGCGGTGTTTTTCTGTTTTACCCCTAGATACATATGTGCCAAAGCCACCCTTACTTGTTAGTATCATGATAGGGATATATTTTCAGGATAAACCACATACTCTCTACTCACCAATGCTTAGGGATGTTTTTATTATACATATTCTTATCCCTAAGGATTTTACTAGGGATTTATAATCCGAATCCAAAATATAATTAAATCTGTCATTTAATACAAACTGTAACAATTCTACTATTTATAACACACATAAATATGATTTATTACAAAACCATTAACATAATACAACTCTGAGGATCGAGAGGTATAGTTTCATCAGAAATTATGAACATTGCATGACTACTTAATAATAATAACACACCATATTTATTGAAAACCATATTTACATGACCACAACATTCTTTCATACTTATTATTTCATGTAATAACATTACGACATGCATACAAAATGGTAAGCTATAAATCCAAGTGAAGTGGTAAACATGGAATAACATGAAGAATAAAATACATGTTTTTGAATTTTAATTTAAATGGAGAATAAGTGAAACATGAACATAAAGGAATGATATATTATGATTATCATAACAAGGAAATGTGGAAGCAATATTTAACATGATATTAGCATGAGTGTTCTGCCTCCGAGGGGGAACATTTATGGGGGATGTTGAAATGGAACGATGGGAATCATTACCCATACCAATTTCTATAGAGGCATTCTCTCGTCGAATTTACCATTCATTTTTTACCCATTTAATGTCACTATCATTTAAAAAATCTTGAATTAACAATACTGAAAATGTTGGCCCAAATGGTTGATTGTGTGGGTTTAAAACACTAATGAAATTGGTTTTTCTTAGATATAACATCCACATATGGTCTCCAACAGGTTTGTTCGTTGATACAAGAACTCTAAACGGCCCTTGTATCCCTGATTCATGGACCTTCATTCTGAAGGCAGTCTCTCATTGATGGACGATTTGGGCAATGACACATAAGGACTCCATTGGTCGAGAGGATGAGAGGTTAGGCTCATCGCAAAAACCTGGGGGAGGATTTTTTCCTATTCCCAGACATTCTTATACATTTAATTCATGTTGATATGTTTTTCATTATCGAAGAGTGTTTCCATGAGCTACCCCTAGCTTTCAAAGATTTCATGTTTATGCTGGTGTTTGGTTCCACAAAGGTGATACGGAATTTGCAATTTTATAAGGCACTATAGATTTTATCTTCATCCATGGGGGATGGAAGGTCACATGATGTTGGGATCAGGCCTATAGGGAGGGATTCCTACATATCCCCAGGAGTTGAATTAGAACATATGGTGTTCATATTGTATGGGGATTACGCATTTGAGATTCCCTTTCGATAAACATGATTGGGTGAAACCTTTTGGATGGGAACCTTTTTGAGCTTTGGATTTCCGGTTGGCGTCTTTTATATTCTGTTTTGATCATGAATCAACATTCTCATAGTTCAAAATGTATGGGGCATACGCGCCGAAGCTACCCCATTGAAGAAACATGATTGGATGAACCCTTTTGGATGGAACACCCTTTTGTGCTCGGGCCTTCTGGTAGGCCTCGTACATACACAGTTTTCATTTTGAATTAGAGTTCTCTTAGTTTAGAGTGTGTGGGAATATTCTTGTGAGATTTCCACTTGAGGAAACATGATTGGTTGAACCCTTTTGGATGGGTACTTTGTTCTCGGACCTTCTAGTAGGATTCATATGTATCTTGTTTTGATCAGGAATCAGAGTTGTCATATTTTATAATGTGTGATGATTTTATGATCCTTAATGACCTTTAATCCCACGTGGGTCATTCTCATTGTGAGAAACAAAAGACATTGTGGTGACAATGTGAGAGGGCACAGAGTGATGAAACATTCCATGTAAAATTTTATTAATGTTAATGAATCCTTGTTTTAGATGATTAGGGACTAAACTCAGTGGGAGGGCCCCAGATAATGTTCTGGGGAGGGGAGGAATTTGGTCCTTTCCAATGGGGGTGTGAATATAACCCCATTGAATGATCGTACTCCCTCGTTGAATGGAAAAGCTGGTGATCACCCTTAATCAGAAGAACAAGTAGGTCCACGTCTGTATACGAGTATTGGGATCTGGGTTAACATAAAATGTATCCTCACAGTCATTCTGGAAGCTCTCTCCATTGTTGGGGGGCCTTTGGGACTCTACTTACCGTTGGTATGTAGACTCAATTAGGTGTGTCGATGGACTATATGGTCTGATAATATAGTGTCTTTGGAAGAGGATTTGGAATAGTGTCGTAGGACTAGATGGAAAAGGGATCATAGAGGATTAGATGGAACGTAGGAGTGAGGTTTGAACAGAAAGGAACAATGCCTGAAAACACCCCACTCTGCCTACTGGTATCTCATTCGGGATGGGGAATGCTCCGTGTATCATAGTGGTATGCATGCATAAGGGACATCAACATACAGGTGTGGTACGCGATAATGGGTATCCCCAACTGTGTACCTATGTGGTAAGCGACTCACTATGTCGCATTGGGATACATCCGCGTACCGAAGGGGTATGCGGTGCCAGGTTCAGTCCATGTTGCGGTATGCTACGTGGAGTGCCATACTGAAGGAGTGTTAGGTGGATTAACATTCATCATAAATTCATATATGTGAAGTCTTTGGTTCATCATTTACTATATTGGTTTTCAGTTCTATTATTATTATACAAGTCCCCCCGTTTTATGGTTCGCAGCTGGCTGTACCTACAGAGGAAGTAGTTTACTATTCATGCTTCATTGATGAAACCATATGGAAGCTAGAGTGCAGCCTTTATGTATCCCTCAAGTATTCATAGTCTACCCATATCTCTATCAGTCTCCCTTTATTTTCATCTAAGTCTATTGTGATACTTTTATAGAGTATCAGTGCGATCATATCTACTAGGAACATTGCTCCATTTGTGAAGGCCCATTGAAGCAATATTCTTACCCACGAGAGACTTGATCAACCGGGGATTGTAGAGGCTTCGATTCGCAACAATAGTTCATGAAACCCTACCAATTCACTAATTCTATGAATTGGTTGTTTCGTATTATGGTACGCAGACATTATTCTGTGCACAACTCCTTTGGATGACATGGTTCATTATTTTCCTTGATTTTTGGCCATCACTTCGCAGGCCAGTACCTCGCAGACTATCCTACGTCTCTGCGTACCTTTCCCAGTGATGTTACACAGTCTACATAAAAATATTGAAAACATGAATCCCTTCAAGTTCATCTAATTAAATGAAACTCAATTGGAGTCCCTTCAACATGATAGTCATGTAGAAGTTCTTGATTCCTTTCGTAAAACGGTTGTATGTGTATTTAGAGCATTGGTGGAATTTTTAGGACCCCACGAATTCCCACCCATTAAATGGTGTTCATTTCGATCAAAAGGGGACTATCCCGATGTAGAAGTGGTCTTCTATTGAAAATGGTTCATGGTAGAACTAGTATATCTGGTAGGAGTGGACTACAACTATTTATAGGGGCCCATGCCATTTTTCTTCTAAAATTTCTCACGGTGAGAAGTGATCCCAATTTTCCTCGCCTCCCTCAACTTCACTTACCATGAACCTTGAGAAACCCCCATTTAAAAAATTCTCTTTACATTATGTGAACTGGTTTATTTTCCATTTCCCTATCTCTGTTTCACATTTTGGATTCCACGAATGGGAATAGAGAATTTTAAAACATAAAATCCAGATTCCGCATTGAATAATGCTACGTGGTTGACATGTTTGCACACCGAACATCCAAAACTATTAATACGACCATAAATGTTAATCCAAAACTTTTGAATGTGATCTTAACTAAGGCTGAGGTACAATGATTCTTCATTCTATGGAACAATTTTTTTTCTAGCCAACGGTTCGTAGGCCTGCGCCTAGCGGTAATTTCACATACCATAGTTGTATGCAGTGAATTGCATCCACTTACCCTAGTAGGTGGAGTAGCTTCCATGTGTCATTTTGTACATGGAATGCTCTTTCTACATACCATTTCTAGGAACTATACGTGGATCCCTCTTCAGTCATGTTTTATGTCTTTTATCCATTTTTTCCATATCATATTCCCAACAATTTTTTTTCATGAATACATCTCATCGGCTTATGGATCTTATTATTCGTGCTATAATGGATGATTCACAGGCAGCTGATAACGTTGTGTCTACTTTTGAGGATGCTATTGATTCTCCTCTTTCGACTGCTGACGAAAGATCGATGGATATGGTTTCTTTTGTAGATGACAAGACTTTGGTCTATCTATTTCACCAATTCCTTGTGAATTTGATTGTAGTGGATCAACACGAGTACCCAATATTATATATGCTTCCTTCTTACGGGATTGGCCTTTTGGATGAAACATTGATTCCGATGTCAAACCAGACCGATCATCCTCTATGTGGATAATTAATACTTCTTTTACAAAGGCATTTATTTATTATAAGTGGAGGTACATTTAGAGAGAGACTACTTATGGTCCCTTGCTACATTATGCGCCTTAAACCATAGAAGGGTTGCAGCTAAAAGCTGTCTAGATTGCCCGGTTTTATCATAGCATCATGAGGAAGGCTATTGAAAATGAGTAGCATGGTTGGTTATCTCGACAGAATCTTCTCCATAGAGGCTCATTTGGCCCGGATTGGGGGTGGACCTTTTGGTATTGCTAGATTTGTGAAGAATTATGAGTTGAGATACAACTTTTGGGATTGTATGAGGCCGCATAAGATTCTCAGACATACACCCACCAAACTGCTGCCCTTATTCCACAACACTTAAATAGGTGGAGTCTAGATACTAACACATTCCATTTGACCCACAGAGAGGTTTGCATCATCCATTTGGAAAATAGGATTATATCGATTTTCACAATCATTGGGGACATGTGTGATGAATTTCTTCTCCCTCCACTTTTTGGAATGATTATGAAAGAACCCCCCCCCCCCCCCGCTTTGGCCAGGAAACACATCATATTAGAGAAGATGATTTCGAAGGAATGTGATCCCTGTCTGAAGTATGGCGTTCCATTTTATGACTAATTTGGTGCTTTTTCTATGCATACTGCCCTCAAGACCTATTCGTGGAGACCAAGGTCTTTTCCTACCAAAGCCTCCTGATGACGAGATGGTACTTACTAAACCTCCAATGAAGAGTGGGATTTTTAAAAATGGGGATGTGGGATCATCCCCGACTTTGATCGGTTATTTCATCTGGTGGCTTTCATGGAAATTTTCATTAGAGGGTGGCTTTAACCAGAGCTAGAATCTAGTGGTGTATGAGCGTCAACCATTATCATGTCTGCTCAGTTGGCCACTAGAAAATGCATCAATAATTCCACCCCCAATTCTTCCATGATATAACTCATTTTTGGTCGAATAAGCAAAGGCTGGTTACCCTATCAGATGGTTGGTCATGTTCAAATTCGTTGCGCATTGATGGGAGCCTACATAATGGGTTATTCGTTCTTCAATTCCTTACCAATCATGATTTTGACCTTTTGATCGTATCTTTAGAGCACCATCGAGGTTATGCCAGTGGCTTGGGCCTCATAGTGTATAAATGTGGAGCATACCGAAAGGAATGAGAAAGACATAATGTCTTTCCAAAATGTTTATGAACCTTTCTCTAACCACCATTATGATTCCCCGACTTGTAAAATAACAAAAAATGCATTTTAAGACTTCGTTAATTGATGTTACATCTTTTCTATGCTAGAAGGCATCCTGGTTGCTCGTTTCGGGGGGGGGGGGACTTATCTGAGAGGGCTATACACCCTATAGGTTTAGCCAACATTTCAATTGCGTGAACAAGTTATAACCTTCTACAATTAAATATTCTCTCCAAGATAAACATCATAGGATTGATCTCCAATTATGGCTGATGTTCACCCGAGAGGACACCCAGAGCCACACCAGACAACCGGTTTCTACAGATTCAATGTCGTTCCTTACCATTAGTTGTGTGTAGGCATGGGTTAAGTAATATCCGAATGTCCAATTAGCTGACATGGTTCCCATTGTGGTGACTTCTATGGAATCAAATAAGATCATAAAGGGGAAGAAAATGGAAGATGATGAACACTCTTATCCTAGAAAATTTATTAGAATGTGTCTTCTCTCCCTCCCCGGGAAACATTAGAAAGATGGGGTTACGACCTCACGGGCTACCAAAATAAGCAGTTTGAGCTATTGCCAGGAGTTCATCATCCATTTCTTTGGAAGAAAATTTTCTAGTAGCCAATAGGCAATGAGACCTTAGGAAAGGTCATAAATTTCCCATGGATAATCCTCTTGTTATTTATGGAAACTCATACAGACTTGTGAAGTTTCCATTAATGGTATTGGTTTAGTGTCAGCACCGACTAATATTTCATTCGATTAGGATCTCAACAAGGTGGGGTGCTATCTTAAGGACCTCAAGACCCTTATCCACTCTCAAACTGGTTTCCACAGGTACCCGTATTGGTTAAATTATATGTTGTGACCATGAATCAATGATGTGGATGATGGCGTTGTTGGATTACCTACTATGGCCTCAACATGAACACTACACTTCTCAATGTTCTGATATTTTAGGGACTCTTGGGAAACATATTTGGTTGTAGAATCCTACAGTTCTTCCTCATGTTAACCCCTAGTATTGTCCATCCCAATTAAGCCTACATTTCCAACTTCTAGGAGTGTCTTAGAGGATTTGAGGGAGAGTTCCTCAGATGAAGATATAACATGACTTATTCGGTGGGAATGCTTTGATCTTCTAGGTTTGGGGAGGAGCCATCACTTCTGACATGTATTTCAACCGATGATGATCCTAATGAGGTGGCATCTCACTTGACTGAAATTGGCAGGTTCCTTCATTCTCTTAGTGATAGGAGATACTAGTCAGACCACGTGGAATTGATTGCACAATTTTCACAGCTGATAGGATAGGTCTTATCTAAAAACTTTTTCCATAAATTCATTTATTTCAAATATGATGAAAGATTATGCATTTTTTTTTATTTTTCAGGGGCCTGATGGGTTTCAAGAGATATATTATTCCTCGATTTATTCTTCTTGAGGTACTGTATCTATGGAGTACGCCCTTCACATTTATGGGTGATGCTGAAGGATCATCCAGAGCCGGAGAGAATATAGAGGTGTTGATTTAAGACCCTTCTCGTGTGTTTCATCATCCAACTCCTCTTGGTGTTCTCATTCCAGAGCCATCTCCACAACATTCAATGAAATGTAAGAAATCACTCAATCAATAAAAGCACATTCAAAGGGGGATCATAATTAAGTGTCTTCTCTCTTTGTTATTAAACCAAATATATTTACATTATGGACTCATTGGTACGTATATGTGCTTTGATGTAAGACCCATTGGTGATCAGTCAATGATCGCACATGCATCTATAGAAATTTTAACTTTTTTGGTAGAGGAAGGATCTCCATCTATTATAAATAATCAGAACAGGGATGTAGGGACTTTTGAAGAGACCGAGGGTGCTTCTGGCCCCTCAGATGTGTCTGCCCCTACTCAAACAATATCATCCCCAATAGTGGAAGGTCATCCAAAAGGAGAATGTTCTTTTGATCATGTTGAACCAATTATCATGGAGAGGGATGGGGTGGTATTTGTGGTGGGGGATATATTCTGTGAAGAGCACATGGTTTTGTGGGATTTTGGAGGGGCCTCGAATATCGTTGAGATAGTAAATCTCGACCTGGAGTATTTGGTCTTTATAGCGGGGATTGCTTCAAAATCCAATACTCTACCTGATAATGGTGGCTCAGAGAATATAACAATTATGTAGGATGATATTCCATCCCTTGGAAATCTAGATCATGCTATCTTTCCTTTTTTCCCAGTTCTAAGAGGTATTATGTTTTCTGCCCCTAATATTTTGTGGCCAATATCCTTATAGGGAATGACTATCCCCACAAGTCTAATACTAACCAGCGACCTTTTAAGGGTCATCTTGAAAACTACATTACCGACTGATCATGGTTCTGGGTCCTCATTACTCTCACATATCAATGGATCAAGGATGATGATTGAAGATATAGTGCCACCTATTTTGGAAAGAGATACTGCTTTTGGGTGGGAGGTATTGTTGTCTCCTCACCATCCTCAGAATCTCAACCACATGATTTGGAGATGAAAGATGTCCCCTCCTATCCATATATTATAATTAACAGAAACGAGGTTGTTCCAGTTCAAGACATGTTGTAGATGCTGAACCATGGCCTTCACTGGTTACATTCATTCTGGACTTCATTTCACCATTAGTGAGTGATTGAGAGACTGACCAAGAGAGCCTAGATGAATTTTTTCTGACTCGGAAAAAAGCCTGGAGGATCATCTAGGGATTAATCTCCCACACTCAATTGGGAGATATTCCAGTAAAATTACAATGTATACATCGTAAATTTTTAGTCCTGGGTTTTGGTGGATTTAACTATCATGATATTTATGATATAATAAGGAATGTTATTGCTTCTCAGGAAGCAACAAGTGCACTAGAGTATCGACTTTCTATGGAAGAGTCAATATCTTATCTAGCTACTACAGGAAAAATCCTTTTAGAAGAATCTCTCACTCATTTTGGGATGGTTGCGAAGTTGTAGAATGAACTCATGACGTAAGAGTCTCCGGTAGAGAAGCTTGACCATGAAGTGGAGAAACAAAGACAAAAACAAGAACGGAACAAACTATAGTGGATTCGGCCCATAGATTCCACTGAATAAGGGTGATGGAAAATTTAGGATGGAGAGAGAACCAGCCTATAAGCCAATAGAGAAGCGGAGGTGCTATGAGTTAGTGTCGAATCTGAGATGGCAAACTTATTGAAACTTATCCAAGACATTGAGGAATCTCAGAAATTATTGATGTTGCTACACGACTTCATCATGTTTCCCCTGTAAAGGACATGTATTGTTCTAATGGAGATGCTCTATATCGTGGATGCCCACCATATATTTTCCTTGAATATGATGTAACATATTTACCACTAAATTCCCATTATTTTCATTTTCTTTTCTACATCATGTAAATCATGTATTATTATTAAACCATGACATACAATTAGTATACTGAGATAACCTAATCAAGCTCTAATTCTTTCCTGAGCCAAAGGACTTAGCGAGCATAGTTCAACTATTGATAAGGTTGAATGGAATTACTTATTACATTTTATGTCCTTTCCATTATTACACTAATTTTTTCCTAAGACTTCATGACATGGGATTCTAGGGAATCACATGGCTTTTTTTAGTCCACTGTTTGGGGGTTTTTGACCAAACAAATATTCAACTTTTATGATGGCTTAATGTGTTTTTTAGAGAACAGATACTCAACTTTTTCATAGAGGTGCCTTCAATGGATTTCTCATATGGAGAGTATAGCATCATTTTTCCACGAATATTACAGTCCTACCAATATAACTTAATACTAATGATTTAGGTGGAACAATGTTTAAAAAATTTTAAGGGGTAGGACCCTGACTCCGGATCGTTAGCGATGAATGTTCAAGTATCTTTTAACCATAGAATAAGGATTTTTCATGACCCTTGACTTGTGGACTCTGGTAAGGCATGAGGATTTTTAGACTCTTTAGGCGTAAAAAGGTAGGAAACGACTCTCTTGAGGATGAATTTTCATTTGATTGATGGCCATTTTTGTGGGAAACATATACAGAGCCACCAGGGCATGATGTTCACAGTCAATCGACGGTGCCCACATGACACTTGCCTTCCATTTACAATGGCATGGTGGGATTTGCAACATATTGGATTTATCATGATTGGGGTATCCATAATAGGTGGATGGCTTGAGTAGTGTTGGCATATAACATTATGAACATTCATATCGGCATTGAGTGAGAAATTATTCCCGGACATTTCATTACTCCATGAGGGAGATCTGGTAAGAGGTCGTTTCAGTTTTGAGTCTTTTATATGTTAGGGGAAATTAGGATGAGGATGTACTTAAGACATAATCCATGATTTTTCCAAATCAGGGGGTTTTGATAAGACAGTAATGCCATTGGGACATAGAGAGGCTGGAAAGGAAAATCGTATTGATGAATTTTCCATTGATTGATGATCATTTTTTTGGGCGACATATGTAGATCCACTGGGTCATGAAGTGAATATTCAAAAAAGGTGGACACATGACTCTGAACTTACATTTTTTATGGTTATGTATGATTATATAGATTGGAAAATTTCTTAATAAAATATGTGACCTTCGGCCAGGGGTGCCCCTGATCACAAAAAGCATCTTTTTTATGCAGAACTTATTGATGGAAACCTAGAATTGAGTGGGGAACTCTTCCTTTTCATGCAGATCAACTTTCTGCATACAAATGGGATATCATTTAGAAACCTCAAAAGATTCAATAGATTCAATAGATCTGTATGCTTATATATATCCAGGATGTGTGATTAGAGGAGAATGTAAACAAGGACATTGAGGGCCCATTAATCCAGAGGGATGTAATGAGTCTTGGAAGATGATGGTCATTATGATGTAAGAGAGGAATCTTCTTGGGATGAATATTCCTTAGTTTGATGGCCATTTTATTGGGTGACATATGATGATCCACCAGGGCTTGATGTTCATAGTTAAGAAAAGGTTTCTACAAACACTGGCCTTCCATCCCAGATGTCCTTGTAGGGCATTGGGGATTCAAGATAACTCAACGAATGGATTTTCGGAATAATAAGGGTTGTATCTTTACATATTGGGTACATTTTTGCAGATATGTACTCATGTAATAGTTTCCCTTACATTGATATGACTCATATGTTAGGTGAGTTATTCGTTCTATCTTGGGGATACCTGTTCATTTAACATCACATATCCCGGACGGGGGAGGGGGGGTTCTCTCAGATGACATAACTATGACAGTCATTTTAGGGACATGTTTTTAGGAAAAAATTCTTAGGAATTTTTTCAATAATTTTTTAGTGGATATCTCTCTAAGATCCCTATGCTCACGTGAGAAATTCTTGGTGTGAGAAGCAAGGCATTACAAGTGTTCCACGTCTCTGTCTAATAATAGTGAATTCAAAATTTGGGGTAATTTTAGGATAAATACATTCATTGAATTTTTGTGATTTGTGGTGTGGACAATTTTTTCCTAGGAGTTTAACGTTGGGAATTGAGGATGATTCTAGATGTGCAGGTTAACGTCATGCGGTGAGGATGATTCTGGCCTTATAGTTTAATGTCGTGCGGTGAGGAAAATGTTGGACATGAAGATCTACATCATATGGTGAGGATGATTTTGGCCTTGTAAAAGACTTCAAATGTTTTAGGTTAATCATATTCAGGGTGTTCTAGCATTCCATAGAAGTGAGTGATTATAGAAGGTGTAAACTATAGTCTCAGGGGAGACTTGATTCTGGAGGGATGACATGAGGCTTGAAATCCATTGGCTGTACTGAGGCAAGAGAGGAATCTTATGAGGATGAATTTTCCATTGATTGATGGCCATTTTTGTTGGTGACATATGCAGAGTCACCAGGGCATGACATGAATTGTCAATCCAAGGTGTCCATAAGACATTGGACTTCCATATTTGATGTCTTGGGATGATTATGAGGATCCATGTTTTCTCAAGGGATGGAGTGTGACAATTCTTAAAGGTATGCCTTGGAATTTGAGAATACCCATACCATGATTAATTGGGACCTTCTTAGAGCTTCAACATATGTCTGACCCATGAATTGGAGAAAGGGGTAATTTTTGATGGTGGATGGGCCAGGATGTCGAATTTGAGCGTCACTACGTATTTTGAATGGGTAAGAATCATGCCACATGTTGTTCTAGATGTTCCGTACAAAATATTTCTTGTTGTGTTAGGGACACTGGGGGCATTTTGGTATTACATGATATGGGTTCTTGGCCTACCATATTCCCATACTATTTATTTAGACAAGATACTCCATGTAACTGATCCTATGATCACATGAGTTATACTTAATATGAGAAATAGTGAGGGGATACAGAGTCTCAATCTCAAGTAAATGGAAATAGAAAATATTATGGGTCCATTTTAATTTTATTTCTTGATGGGGAAGAGAATAATCAATGATTCTGGCATCACTACATATCTGAAAAGGGTGGGAATCAAGACGTATGTAGTTCTATATGTACACCATATAGGTATGGCTCAGTCCAAAGGGTAGGGGCACGTTCACTCTACCCATCCTGGTTGTCATGTCTTCCATGTTACCCCAAGTTTACCTTCATAATAGAATCTCAATCACCATTCCTAACCTCACGGGATTTGTAATGAATGTGAGAATAAAGTAGTGATAAGGGTTTTATTTATGAATATGGGTAGATAAGGGGAATCATGGAGTAATTTTTTAATGTGTTTCTTCCAGGATTGAAGATCAGGGAGTCACTACGTATCCTGCGAGGGCAGAAATCCGTCCATAAGTAGTTCTGTGAATGATCATGCAGTTTATTGTCATAAAATTTGGATTTTGTATGCTACGTGGTTTAATGTCTTATGGCGAGGACATGATTCATAGTTTTATTTTTTTGTTCCATAAGTGAGTTCCTTATAGTTTAGTGTCATGTGGAAGGGACAATGACTCCTTGTTTCAGGTCATTAGAGTTTGAATCATAACTTTGTAGGGTATTTTTACTCATATTTTAGGGTCGTAGAGCGTGGACCTTAACATGGGGGTTTTTTTCATTACACATAGTTTATGATCATATAGTTTGGACAATAACATGGGGGAATTTTTTATAACTCATAGTTTCGGGTTGTAGAGCATGGTCCTCAAAATTGTTGGAATTTTAGTTTAATGTCTTTTTGTGTGGACTAATACCATACAGTTTTGCATCATATGGCCATAATGTTGATTCATAGTTTATGGTCTTAGAGTTAGGACCATGGCATCAGAGGCATCCTTTATAACTCATAGTTTATGGTCGTGGAGCTTGTACGTATGGACATGGGTGATATTACTCATAGTATATGGTCATTGAGTTCAGACTAGTACATAGGGGCATTTTAATGAGAAGTATATTATCAAGAACATCACATTTGTGGGAGCTGTGATGAGCTCTTCGTCCATTGATATTAGAACATTTTCTCCATTGGAATAAACACAATAAACGACATATGGTCCATCCCACATTGGTTCATGCTTTAGGGGATTCTTTTTTTGTACCATAATTGTATTAATGACTAAAAACATTTCCCTTTTGAAGAAATATCAAAGTTGAACCTTTTTTTAAGGATCATGCAATCTGGTTTTCGTAGATTTCCAAATGGTGCAGAGTGTGCATCCTTTTCTTGAATAACTACTCCAATAAATCAAATTGTCTTTGGGAATGATCATCCATTGATAGTTGATCACAAATTTCCTCAAAAAGGGATGAATCATGAATTTTGATAGGTATCAACACCTCTTCCCATATGATAGTGAGTACGGGGTTGCAAGATTGGCAGTGCAGGATGGGGTCTGGTAAGCCCACAAAGCATGAATGGGCTTATCTGGCCACAATATCTTATCCTCATCGACCATATTTTTATGTATGATGGATAGAGTCCTGTTGAAATCATTTATCATCCCGTTGGATCTTGTGGGGTAGTGAGATGACTGGTTGGAATTGATTTCATATTCTTGGTATTTCTTATCTTGCTCAATAGATAAGAATTTTTGTCGTTGTCCATCGATATTGTATGACGGACCCCAAATCAAGTGATGTTTTTGGCCTTTACAAAGCTAACGATGTTTTTCTCTCTCACTTCCTTAAGGGATTTGACTTCAGCCCATTTAAAAAAGTAGTCGGTTACTATGAGTATGCACTTTAATTGTTTGGTTGTGGCGGGGGATATGGTCCCACAACATCCATTTCCCATGCAATGACTGGCCAATATTACATAGCTGTGTGAAGTAACTATGAGGGGGAATGTATGAAATTAGCATGAACATGGTAGAAATGGAACATCATAGTGAAAATGGCACAATAATATATTATTATAGGACAGTAATTTCAATGCCTCCATATTTAGTGAGAGAGAGCGTGGTTGCTGATTGTTGTGCTCCACAAGCCTCACCATGTACTTCTTCCATGATCGCTTCAGTCACTTCTCCATCAATTCCCCTAATAAGGACTCTATCAAGGCCTCATTTGTAGAGATCCTTCTTTTAGTTTATCGCATCATACAAGGTAAAATTGACTTCTCGTCTTCATACCTGCTTTCATTCATCCCAAACTAGTGGGAGTTATAAATTCAGAATGTATCTTCTAATGGGTGTTATCTAACTGGTGGTATGATAGTAATGCTCAAAAATAGCTCTAATTTCATTAATTTCATCCGTATTTCTCTGGATGAATTGCAAGACGATCTGACGGTGGGCAACACTAATGACAGTTTCATCCCAATATGGATCAGCCAAGGTTTTGGATTTATTTTCTAAGGCATCGACATTAGGATTCTCTGAACAGGGGAATGATTCAATGTTTGTTGTGATTGGAATTCTTCCATTAGTGATTGGACATGGTTCATTAAGAGAACCAACACTTCATTCTTGATAGAAAAGTTACTATTGACCTATTAATGACTATCTTAGAATCCCAATTTAATTTTAGGTGTTTGGCATGAACTTGTAGTGCCAATTCCAAGAATTCAATGAGGTCCTGATACTCCACTTCATTATTCTTACACACCTCCGAATGTAAGTTATAGTAAGTCAAGATGGATATTTCGGGAGATACGAGTATAACACCCAACCCTGCTTTTTTGAACTTGGGATCCTCCATCCTTTTCTTTTTTGGGATTCGGGAAGCACCATCGATGTACATTTCCCACATATGTGGGTTATCCTGGATGGAATACACTTATTCATCTGGAAAGTCAGCATCCAATGGGGTTGTTTCTTCTGAGGGGTGCTCATCTAGGAAGCCTGAAAATTTCAGTCCATTGATGGCATTTTTTGGAACATACCATATGTCAAACTATTGTAGGATGACCACCCATCGTGATATTTTCCCCATTAACATGCGATGATTGGGGATATAGTTGAGCAGGATGCAATGGGAGACCATGTGGACCTCATGGTGTTGCATGTAATTCATGTGATTCTGAACTGGGATGATTTGGGCTTGGTATTTTCATTCAATCTCCGAATACCTAGTTTCAGAATCTTTCATTGTCAACTGAGGTGGAAGAGGTTTTTCTCGCTGTTGACATCATTTTCTGCATGTGGAAGGTGCCTAATGAGAATTCTAGGGATTTTGTGCAAAACATTAGCGGTCTCCACTCGACTGGAAGCATGAGCACCAGCGGTCATTGGAGATATCTTTTAAAGATGTTAGATGCATCATTATAATCACTATTCCATTCTTACATTACTCATTTCATCATGAGATTTGTGAAAGGTAAACATTAACCTGATGGGTTGGAAATGAATTGTCGAATGAAGGTGAGGTACCCCTATATACCTCTCAACTCAATGACGTTTGGAGTTTGGAACATGAAATGAATGGGTTTCGTCTTCTCAGGGATGAATTTTATGCCATAATGGCGTACAACGAAGCTGAAGAATCTTCCAGTGGTAATGCCAATGGCACATTTTAGGGGATTCATATTTAAACTGTGTTGTCGCAATTTTTGGAAGATGATTTCAAGTCATCTAGGTGGTTTGAATGGTGTCGTGACATAACCACCAGGTCATCAACATATCAACCAATGAATTTTCCCAAATGGGCTTGAGGGTGAGATGCATGGCATGCTGATATGTGGTACTGACATTATTTAGTTGAAAGGGAATCACATTATAACATAACACCCCCATAGGGGCCCTAAAATCGGTAGCTTCTTCATTCCCTTGGTCCATACGAATTTGATTATATCTGGATGAGCCTTCCCCGAAGGATAGATCTTAGTACCCGGCTATGGCATCGATCAACAATTCTATGATCGGGATAGGGAAGTTTTCCTTTGGGAAATGCTGATTAAATTCTATAATATCAATGAAGATTCTAATATATCCATTATTCTTTTTGATATGGACTATGATTTCCATCTAGATCAGATATTGGACATCTCGTATGAAGTTGGATTTGATTAGTTTGTCAACTTCAGCCTCTGTTTTAGCAGCATGCGTCAGGTGGGTCCTTCTGGATGCCTTTTTAAAGCCTCAATTATCTTTTGGTAAGCCTAGATGATGGGTGGTGACTTCAGGATCATGGCATGGAATCTTTGTATAATTATATGGAAACTCATCTTGATTCTTCTTTTTTAAGGAGGTATACGGCTCTTGTTCATCAACAAACATGCCCACACTGATTATATATGGTTGCAGGTCATTTTTAGTTCCCATACTTATTTTTATAAGTTCATCTGTGGTGGTATAATCACCTTATTCATATGCAGGTGGGAAATCATTGAGGTCTTCTTCTTCTTCTTCTTCTTTATCTTCATCATTTTTGATTTCCTCTTTTGATGGAGAAAGAATTTTTGAGATAATTTCTCCAATATTTGGAAATAAATCATTTTTTCTTAGTGTGGGTGGCAATGGAAATTTAATGTCCCAAGGATGGGCTGAGAGAATCGTTGACATGTCTTTTCTTGACAACATGGGAGTTTTCCCTCTCTTTCGTGTCTTTGGAATTGGTGTCCATAACAATGACCATTAAGACAACAGATTCTGTATCCAGACATGTACATAGGCATTCCACATGGTTGATGGATAGTACATACTTCTCCCCTAGCTACAGGATGGGGTTAGTGGGAACCATATCCAATCCATTCAAGGCATTGATCCAATCAATTTTTTTGGCCCAAATATTTTTTTCATCTGACTCATAGAACCATGCATTGACGTAATGCGACTTACAAAACCCAAATGAGTATTTATCGTTTTGAAACATCCTACTCCTCCCATTTGTGAAATATTTAATGTACAAATGGTATGGGGATAGAATTACAGCATGTTGATGCCTCCACGGCCCCCGAAACAAAACATTAAAGGTCATACATTGTCGCACCACCAATAACATAGAATCTGATATGAGATATCTAAGACATGATTTATTCATGAATCATCCCAATGGTTTCTGCTCACTTTTTTCATATCCTAGAGAAGTTGTAGTGCATGGTGTCAAGTTGTCTTCATAATATCCCTATCGACGATGCATTCTCAGCGGGATGAGGTTAACTCCAAAGACGTTTTTGATGAAGATCCTCCCATCACCAATTCCATTTATCCTGACAGAAACATATATGGGTTTGATATACCCCTTCAGGATAGCATCTTTATCTCTATTTTTTGAGGAGATGACGATGTGATATTATTTGATATTGGTCTCCATGTGGTAGAATTTAGTGACTGATAGATCAGCCTCATACTCTTGGGGACTTAGTACGACTTTAATGAGTGACTCTCTAATATCTGAGGACAAACTCAATTCTCCTAATATTGACAACATTTCCGGTACTGAGTACATGTATTCTAAAATGTCATAATTCTTCTCTAATGGTTGGGGCTTCCCAGCTCGGGGTTGCTCTTGGACAAAAATGTTAGCATTTGAGCATTGGACGTAGATGGTTCGGCCCCTGTAACAGGGGTCGGTGGTGCTACAGTCCTTTCCATGTTTTGTCAAACTATTATACATTTATACATTGGGAGTTACGACACTTTTTCTCCCCTGATGAATACTCAATGATAATTGGTCTTTGGTTTCCCCAGCGGGGGTGAATGATAATTCTAGTTATTTTGGTTTCTATCAGAATGTCCTTCCACGGTTTTCTGTGATGTTAACGGTTTGACATGAAGTGTGGCTTGTAATTTGACTCTATCCAAGATCATGACTACCGGTAAACCTCCGACCTTTGTGTCCACTTCCTATGACTCTCCAATTGGGAATATGGAATTTGGAATCATGTCCATTGTCAGTATTAAAGGATATGTCAAATAGGTGAATGAAATTATTAGGGATGAAGATTAGTTTTTTATCAGATACTGTTCATGTTGTATTGTCTCCTTTTGATGGTGTCATTTGGTGGGGCGTTTCCCATTGTACCATTTGGCTGGGCGGTTACCGTTGAACCAAGAGAGTTGGCATGAAGTCCAAAAGATTCAACATTATCTTTAGCTTTGGTACCAGTTCTACTTCTTACTCTTTCTTTCTTCCCTTATGGACTTTAGAGGACTGTGGATCTAAGAAGTATGGTTGTTCTATATTATGAGCATTTGGGGGAATAGTAGTTTGTTTCAACTGCGTGTGGATGATGCCAAGTAATCGGTTTACAGTCTTCCCAAACATCCAGTTGTCAAACTTTTTCTCCTCCGTAGAGGTGAAAATATACACTCTTCTTCCTCTTATGATTCTGAGGTGAAAAAATACTCCACTTGTGCTGGCAACGTGTCCAGAAGTACTTGCTCGAAAGTCGCCATCATTTGTTGGGGATCCATGAAAACAAAGAATTATAGGATGTTGGGTCCTAGTATCTAGTGATACATTAAATAATTTGGATGTCTTTCAAGACCCACATCATGGGCTCACATTTTCTCTGGTAGCTAGAGAATATTTCAATTCACAGTAGATATGAAATAGTCGAAGACCTGGTCATCTCGGAACGAATAAACATTATGTCTTCATTATTCGAACATATTTATTTTATATCCACATCACACATTCTTTCATGGTGTGCGTGGTTGTTCATGTATTGGGGGTCCCACATAGTTAGGTGGGGGCCTAGTAACTTGAGAAGTTGTCAAGGGTGGCTTAAGTGTGATAGAAACTGCTTCACCTTTTCCTGTTCTTGTCCAAGGGGCCAATAGTGCCACCAAAGACATTATATTTATCCTTTTCAAGGAGTATTCTATCATTTTGTCACTACAATATATGTTTTTGAACCCACTGGTGTACTTAACTGAGATGAGCAGTGTTCGTAATTCTCCCCAAAGTTTATTGATATGGATGGTGATCATCTCATCATGGGGGAGTGGTTGGTTCAGATAATATGCCGGACGTTTACATTTGGAATTAATGCCTGATACAATATCATTATCTCCCTTCTTAAAGTTCATGAAATCAGTAACCGTCATCTTGGGTAGCGTCAACTGAATTGGAAGGGAAACTGTTGACGGAGGTCCTCCAAGACTGAAATTGAATTATCTGGGAGGTTAGTATACCATACTAAAGTCAATCCCTATAGGTTATCATGAAACACTTGAGTTTTAAGGCTTCCTAAAGCTCTGGAGTGCCCATTATAGGGTCAAAATAATAGGCATAGTGCATCAAAGGCTGTTCTAGGTCCCCCGATCCATTGAATAATAGGAATATGGGGTTTCCAAAGTTTGGTAGTGGGAGAACATTGCTCACCCACTCAGTTTAGGGTTTCTGATCTGGTAGTATCAGTGTTTTCCACCACTCCATGGATTCTAGTCAAGATTTTTGCATCTCAATGATGTTTAAGAGCACATTCTGCACATCTTCTCAGTATTGAGCATGAGTTGGTGCAGGGTGGTGGGGGGGGGGGGGGCGTGATTGGGCATTCCAGCACTACTTGATTTTGGGGTGGATGCAAAACTGGGGGCATCATTTCTGGGTTTACCTGGTTATATTCCAGGTCCCTTCCCAATAGGGGGAAATGTTAATTTCCTTCCATGGATTGGTTGATCAGTGTACTATGCTTGGATTTATTAACCGGGATAAGTGTCTATGGTTTGGTAACCTCTTTAGGGAGAACCCACTGATGTTCCGCAGAGGGAACACATCTGGAAATATAACTCCCCCAACATATCTATTTATTAATTATTCTAAGCTCTTTCATTTTATCATATTTCTTAGTGTACCATTCCTCGAGGGTGAGGGACACACTCTCATGTGGAGAATTAGGCGGGTCATATATGGCCTTGAATTTATTGTTCATCATGATGGAGTTTCATGAGGGAGGAAATTTCGTATTGATTGAAGGGGATCCCAGATTTAGAACCACCCTCTTATTCCAGGTATGCACACCATCAGGCTCGGTGTGTGTCGCCACAAGGAGGGAACCATCTTCCTTTTCATCTTATCCCCCCATTTCATTTCCTATGAGATCTGTGGGGTTTGCGTTCACCATTATAACTGAGGCATACCATATTGGGGGTGGTGTACCAGGTGCCGAATGATAGGAAGGATTCTTGTGACCATTATTAGACAGTGTCCTTCAATTATGCCAAATTCATTGGGCTTCTTAACGAATATTGACATGAAGGGAGCTCTGGTATAACCTCAAAACATGACTTCGTCTCAGAGGGTGTGAACCATGAGAAGGTGTTGAATGGGTAACTCCTCTATCCATTGTTCTTCCTAGAGGGTGTAAGACAAACGTCTGAAGTGTTGGGATTTGAGGTAAAAATGCCCTATCCGTGTTGGTTGGTGATGTTCACATTCTCTTGTTGATGTGTTACGCCTTCGATTTTATGGTCTTATGAGGAAATTTTGATTTAAAAATTCCACAACCATATGTGATAGGGTTTTTTCTTGTTTCGCATCGGTAGCCACCACTATTTCCTCCCTTTCAATTTCACGTACTCCCGCACGGGTGTTATCCTAGTGTGGCACATGGATTGAACGGAGTCTATGGCCATTTAATGACATGATCACTAAATGCTGGTTGACTTCCCATAGGCGGGAAACATGGGGGATGCTACTCGTCACATGAATTAGATGTTTTTGAGGGATTGAACTCTTCGGCCCATATTCATTTGAGACATACTCTTTTCTGGATTTTGTTGTGTATCCCATATTTCGTGATAAGGGGTTCTGTTTGATTGTTTCCTTTGGGTGATGACATTGTTGGATGTCATTTCCACTGGGGCCTGTGGGACATGATGTGGGTTGAAGTGTAATGATCCATCTTCTCCCCTCCCCTGAATGTGAACTCCAGCTGGGGAATTTCTAATGTGGCGACATAATTTATTCCATTCATAGAGGAAAGCCAGTTTAAGGTTTTTCATTATTCTTTGAGATTATGGATTCTTTGAGGATGAAAGGGAAACCGTATAGATTAGACAGTGATGCTCCCATATCGTGTTGACATGGTTTGCATACCCATGTTATGGTAGGAATTTTCCATTCAGCATTCGAAGAGTTTTCTATATATTGAGGCAAATGTCATGCATATATTCTATAGAAAATTCTCAGGGTATGTTGAAGTGAGAAGTGTTCATGGGCCAATTCATCACCGCTATATTATCCTTTCCTAGTTGTATTCTCACAATCAGTATATCATGATGTTGTTATTTCAGAGGATCCTTTACTGGATATTCATATCTTGACTACTTTTTAATAATTTAGTTCCACGAAACTGAGATGGTGGGTGCCTTATTGATTTTTGGATGCCACGGGGTTGGCTCAAAATATGAGAATGGATTTGGGCCATCCTCTAGTGGAGAAGTAATATCACTCGTTATAGACAAAGTTGCTGATGTTTCTGACTCCATTCTGAGTACCTCGATATAGAAGGGATTTCATATAATCATTCCCAAAAGGGGTGGACCTTCTTTCCCATATGAATTTTTATTGGAGGGAGGACCTCAACAGTTGGTGTTATAATTTCATGAGATGATATAGAAATTTTATGTCTGACTGTGGGAATTTTTCGGTCGGCATATACCCTGTGGTGGACCTTCAATGTGGTATATAGCAAGGGGAGTACCTTGGTACTGCTTGATGTCACTGTGGGGAGGGCCATCACATCATCTTTCATTATGGGGGGGGGGGACCTTCACAACGAATTTAATCATGGAATGGACTACCAACATGACTTGATATCTTGCTATAGGGAGATTTTCTCTAGTTTACATCCCGGGGTGGACCTTCAAGATGTACTGCACTGAGGAGAGGACCTTCTTGTTTCTTGGTGTTAATGTTGGGAGGACATTCAGAGTATCTTTTAGTACAGAAAGTGACATCATAATGATTGTCATCATGCTGAGTACTACCGTCATGAATTTTTTTATGACTATAGAGTGAAGCATATCTACAACGTATACCCTAGGGAGGATCATTAGGGAGGATGAAAGTAAGAGGAGGACCTTCTTTTTTTCATATCTTTAGGTTGAGAGGAGGCATACCCTGACGTGAATCATGAGATAGGATCTTGTGATCGGTCATTAATACCCATATAGTAATCCCCCGTGGGTTCACTCTAGAGGACCTTCAGAGCTGCTGGTAGCGACATTGTGTGTAGGACCATCGCAAATGCTAATTGTAGGATCGAAATAGTGATGTAGATGCTCAATATACAAGAGGGGGGGGGGGTGAATTGTATACTTTAAAAATTCCTTTGGAACCTTTACTGTTAGTTACAAATAACTATGTTTTCCTCGAGTAAAGGAAATGGCTAAGTTTAACAAAGATAAACTTAAGAAAATTCACAACACCTCTAATACCAAATGAAAACTTGGAAAGAGATTCCGAACGAGGGTTCCGGAAATATGGTTCCGGAAATTGAAACTTAACAAAAGATTACAATATGAGATTCTACCTTAATGCGTATAGAATCTAAATGGAATAGAGTACAAATAAGGAAGTTTAAGAATGTTATAATTTCCTTATAATACAAAATACAGAGGAAATAAACAAGTAATAGAACTACAAGTAACAAGATAATAGTCTTTTAACCCAAATAGAAGGGTATCCAACAACCTTGGATAAAGGTCCCTTGATTTATACTTTCAAGCAAGTCTGTCTTACCCACACCAGGGTAAGCCCTCGATACAAAGATCGGAGTGTCTCTGTCTTGCTATCCCCGCAAGCCCTCAATTTCAAGGTAGTTGGCATCCTCTGTCTTCCTCAGCAATGAATCCCTTGAACATCAAGGTAGTCATCACCTCTGTCTTCCTATCCCCGGAATTCCTCGAATATAATCACCAACATTCGGAGTCGCACGAAGCTTTGAGAGTTAATAAGAGCCTCTCTCTCTCTAGAAATCACTTCAAGCATGTAATCACATGAGTCAAAGATCAGTCAGCCTTTCATCACCGATCTCTTTCAAATGAGCTCCTATTTATAGGTAAGGTTGGCCTCTTTCCCAACGGTCATATTTCCCTTAAAAATCGGAGGGACCTGTACACGTGTCACTTAGCCAACGGTTAGTTTAAAACAGAATGGACGACATCGTTTTATAACAAAACAAGTGTAACAAAATGTACAACATTATTTTAATTCTAACTCAAAAGTCCGGAATGAATGCTTCGGAGTGAAGGTTCGGAGTGTAAAAAAAAAATAAAGAGTAGGTATATTATGACAACGTAAGCAAGATGAAAGTTTAGAGTCTAACCAAAGATAATTTTCGGAGTCTAAATAAATTTGGAGTTCATAAAATAAAGATGATTAGATTCTGTCTAATAGGTGAATTCGGAATTAGAATTCGGAAAGAGAATCTGTCGTCAGAATTCGTTATGAGACTTCATCATCAGAATTTGTAATTAGAATTTGTCATCAGAATTCGTAATGAGAATTTATTATCAGAATTCATAATGTGAATTCATTATCAGAATTCGTAATGAGAATTCATTATCAGAATTTGTAATGAGAATTCATTATCAGAATTCGTAATGAGAATTCATTATCAGAATTTGATGTCAAACTTCATAAGGATTCACATCCTGATTCTGATGTAGAACTTGATTAGAGTTCGTATCCGGAGTTCGGAATGAAACTCTATTACAGTTCTCATCTAGATTTCAGATTGATACTTTATAACAGTTCTGGTCCAGAATTCGGATCATAAAAACAGAATACCTCATATCAAAGTTTCAAACAATTATGAGAATATAGGAATGAATCCGAATCTTATACTTAAGAAAAATTTGGATGAAAATATGATAAGGATAATTTTTCTTATAAAAGAGATTTTCCTTATAAAATCAATTTTCCTTATAAAATCAATTTTCTTTATAAAAGAAATTTTCCTTATAAAATCAATTTTCCTTAAAGATAAGGAGTTTGTGATTTTCAAAACAAGAAAGAATGGAAAATTCATAAGGAAAACCTTATTGACTCAAAAATCTCCCCCTTTTTGGAAAGCACAAAAATCCTTACGAAAAAGAAATTCTATGAAGAAAGAAAAAACATTAAGGCTTATCTCCCTTTGCATTAAGAATATTGATGAATACGACTAACTTCCCCTTAGGCTTTGAAACTCTAAGGATCGTATTCTAGATTTCCGGAGTTACATTTTATTATGAATAAGAAGGTCTTCTTTAATGAGAAACTGCCCCTTAGATAAACTCTTATTAGAGTTATTTTTCTTAAGTATCTTTTCCTTCTCCCCCTTTGTGATTTTCAAAAAGAATTCGAGGGAATGGAAAAAAATAACAAAGTACCTGAAACATTAGTTAAAACAACAAAAGAAACGACAAGCACAAATTTCATTACGTTTGAAATCTCGGCAACAAAGAAAATTAGATACAATAAAAAGATCGTATTTAGCTATTTCGGATCTTTTTCCTTCGAAATAAGCCCCTTAAGAATAGTCTTGATCTTCTTCAGGTCTTTATGATCTTCTTCATCTTACTTCTCTAAGAACACTATTCTTTCATATTGAGCTTCAATCTTTTCTTCCTGGGATTTCAGCTTTTCTTCCTGATCCTTGAACTTTTCTTCCTGAGCCTTCATCTTTTCTTGAAACTCAATCCGATGATCCCTTTCAAACTTCCAGTTTTGAGAGACAGAATAAAGCTTCCCATTCAGATCACTGACTTCTTGAATCTGAAATTTCTTTTCATCTGTCAGCTTCTCTTCAATGGAAGAAGTCAGCTTATTTATCTTCTTGTCCTCAGTCACAAAAGCATCTTTAACATTTTCTTGAAATTCATCGAATATCCTCATCTCTTATAAATTCTTCTTCGACCAATTTGTCATCTTCTTGCAAGATTTTCTATGATCTTCGTAGCCAACAAAGAAGGTTTTGAACTGAGCCTTAATCTCAAAGAACTTGTCCATAACCATAGATACAGAGTCTGATTTCTGATTTAAAGCATGTTGGAGCATCTGGCATCTTGAGTCAATACTTGAGAAGGTCGGAATGGTTCCCACCAACTTCTTCAAAGACTGGACAACAAATTCATGCCCCACCGAAGATGACTCCGAATCCGAAACTTTGCTTGGAGAATTTTCTTCCTCAATAAGGTCAAGCTTTCTCTTTGAAGAACTACAAACTTCCTTTCTCTTCACCACCACTGAACTCAGAGTATCAGCAAGAATTTGCATTCCCTTATCTGTATTCGGAATCGATTCTTGATCTGGAGTTTTCTGCTCGCTAGTAGATACTTGAATAAAATAATGAAAAACTTTTTGAACAACATTTTCCTCATTATTATCCTTCTCTAGGGTTACTAACATAGAGGATTCATCCTCTGAAGTTCGGAGTGACAGGTGTTCCGAAGGCGACCCCTTATAATCATCTACTTCTTTCAATAAATCTCTTGTTTCACCACTTCCTTCAGCAACCACTTCTTCCTCTTCCACTTGTTGAATCTGCTCGAGTTGCTCATCATTTTCAGCTGTAATCTCTTTCGGAAGATCAAGGTTTCTTCCTAGAGTCTCAGGTAGAGATTCCAAGGAGAAAGATCTCGGAACTGGAATGCTTCCGGATACTATTTCATTAAATTTTATCAAAGCTTGGGCTGCCTCAGCTTCTGACATCTTTTTCTTGAGCTTCTTTTCGTTTACTTGTTTTTAAAGCTCATCAACAGTTCACTCCTTCAAGGCCTTAGCCTCCGCAGGGTCCAATCCGAACTGCGGATCCCCTTCTTTCCTTTTCACTTTATCTTCTCTTCATTTCGCAAAAACCTCATCAGGATAGGCCTTCTTCTTCTTTGGTTTGGGAGGTGCGGTTTGAACTTCCTTAGACTTAGGATCCTGTACTTCAGTTGCAACTTCTTTCAACTTTCTTTTCATTACTGGCTTAGATGATTCTGGTTCAGCATCCTTCGGAGCCGCTTATTCTTGATTAGGTAAATCGAAGAACTCACCAGTCTCCCTGTTGAAATCCACATCCATCCTCTTAAGGGTATCATCACTGAACAACAAAATTTTGCAAACCCTTGGCTAATATCTACATGCTTCCTTGAAAGACTCAAGGCATTTAACTATCAATTTTGATAAAATTACTGGGTACATTACGATCTAGGCTCTGAGATTTACTTTCTTATGATTCTCAATGGTTATAAGAATGTGCCTCATGAAGTTAAACTTCCTTATATTTATCAGGAAATCTAAGATATATATCTCACTCTTCTTCAGGCTGTCTTTATCACCTTTCCTCGGTACGATAAGACCTTGTACCCACAACATTAGAATCCGGAAATTTGTAGGAAAACTAGCAATCTTCGGAGCTTTGTCATCTGAGAGTCCGAGAGTTTTCAAGGCTTTTTCCTTGTCGAAGCTACCCTTAGAATCTGGCAACACATGAGATATGAACTCTACTTCTCCTTCATAGGTCAGCCTTACCAAGCTTGCTTCCTTGGTATAAGAAAGCCTATAAGTCATTCCATAAGACTTAAAATAAAATTTCTCCCTATTATCTTCCTCAAAGAAGGAAACTGTTTCATAGAACTCAATAAGTAACTCCGAAAAAACATCATCTTGATTCCCCAGTTTGGACACAGCAATATCTTCCCACCCATTCAAATTAATGTTCTTCGAAATAAGAGAATTATAGTTGTTGAAGAAATATGGATCGACTAACCTTCCTCTGTAAACTATCCATTGTGAAATAGGCTTAGAGGATGAAATTTCTTGAGAATCTAACTCCACAGACATTCGGATCTGATGACCTCTAAGAAGTTCGGAACAGAGAAATCTGAAGTTCGGAGCGACCTTAAAACAGAGTGACAGATCTTCGGGATGCTGGAGCTTGAAATCGATGTGGGACAAGTATTTGGTTCCCCTTAATATAGGTAATGAAACGATGGTTCAACTTCCACAGTTGATCGAACGATTGTGATATACTGAGATCAGATCTGATGGTTGAAAACAAATTCTCAAGAAAACTTGAATCCGATCTTTTTTAGGTTTTCATTAAAACAAAGAATTAAGAAAAACTATAATCCGAAAACAAAATACAAGAAAATGCCAGCAAGTAAAATATGACTACGAAAACTTGAGTAAGGTAATCATACCTTTCGGATTGGCTTAGGAGGATTATTCGTAATGGGTAATATAAAAATGACTACGAAAAAATCTTTATTATGAAAAGAAAAAGTTCGCAAAAACTTTACTACAGAAAACAAACTCAGTACGGAAAAACTCATTACGGAAAACTCAGTACAAAAAAAAATTCCAAGAATTGAAGGGGAAAAAATTATGAGAGATTCAGTACGAATGTTCTGTTATGAAAATAACAGTATGAAATATTCCAATCCGGATGTTTTCAATACGAACACTTCCATTCCAGAAGTATTCTGTAAGAAAATGTCCATTCTGGAAAATTGTAGTTCCGGAAATTCCATTCTGGAAATCTTCGTTCCGGAAAGTTTGAAAACAAACTTTGAAAAAACTTTGTTATTCTATCAAACTTATGTACTCCCCCTATGAAAAGGAGTTTATTACTGTAAGGATAATTTTTTAACAGAAAGTTAATTAAGAAGGATTACCTTATGGTTATCATTCCTAAATTCTGTTTAATATATTCAAATCTATCAGAAGGAAATGGTTTTGTGAAAATAACATCAAGTTGATCTTGTGTTGTGATAAATTTAAGAATAATATCTCCTTTAAGTGTGTGATCCCTAAGAAAGTGATTTCTAATATCTATGTGTTTTGCACGGGAGTGATGTGCATGGTTCTTATTGAGGGAAATGGCACTCGTGTTATCACACAAAATTTGAGTTTTAGTAAAACTGAATCCATAGTCAGTGAGTGTGTGTTGCATCCACAACACTTGAGAAAAACAACTTCCAGCTGCTACATATTCAGCTTCAGCAGTGGAGAGTGCTACAGAATGTTTCTTCTTGCAGGACCAAGAAACTAATGAAGCTCCTAAGAAATGAAAAGTTCCGGATGTACTTTTTCTATCCATTCTACATCCACCAAAGTCAGAATCAGAAAATCTTTTTAGGATAAAATCATTTCCAGAAGTATAAAATAATCCTAGATTCATGGTTCCCTTATGGTAGCGAAAAATTCTTTTTTCTGCCTTTAAGTGAGATTCCTTAGGATTGGATTGATATCTTGCATATAAGCATACTGAGAACATTAATTCTGATCGACTAGCTGTTAAGTAAATTAAACTTCATATCATACCTCTAAAATATGTTTGATCTACTGGTTTCCCAGCTTCATCAAGATTTAAAGAGTTTGAGGTACCAATAGGAGTACTTAAACTCTTAGTATTATCATAACCATACTTTTTAAGAAGATCTGTAATATATGTATGTTTAGATATGTAGGTTCTTAATGGTTTTTGAGAAATTTGAAAACCAAGGAAAATTGTTAACTCACCCGTCATACTCATTTCAAACTCAGATTTCATTAGACTACCAAAAGAGTCGGTCAAAGACTGCTGAGTTGAACCAAATATGATGCCATGACCATAAATTTGAACAATCAAAACATTTTTATTATATTTCTTTATAAAAAGGGTTGGATCTGCATTTCCATTAACATAGTTATTTTGAAGAAAAAATCCAGTGATTCTATCATACCATGCTCGTGGGGCTTGTTTAAGACCATACAAATCTTTGGTATGTCTAAATACATAATCAGGATGTCTTGTATCTTCAAATCCAGGAAGTTGTTCGACAAAAACTTCCTCTTGAACATAACCGTTAAGAAAAGCATATTTCACATCCATTTGGAAAAGTTTGAAATTAAATAATGCTGCAAAGGCAAGTAGAATATGGATAGATTCAAGTCTAGCTAATGGAGCATAGGTTTTTTTCATAGTCTATTCCCTCTTGTTGATTATAGCCTTTAGCAACAAGTCTAGCTTTATTTCTTACTATGACTCCATTTTCAAAACATTTATTTCTAAAAACCCATTTGACTCCAATAACAGAAGTTTCCTTAGGTCTTTCAACCAAGGTCTAGACTTTATTCCTTTCGAATTCATTTTGTTCATCTTTCATGGCTTTAATCCAATCATCATCACCTAAAGCTTCATCAGTGCTTTTCGGTTCTAATTGGGAAAGAAATGCTAGATTTTCTACTTCATTTTATAAGGAACTTATAGTCCTTACAGGTTGATTTACATCACCAATGATACTATCACTAGGATGATTCTTAAGAAACACCATATTTGGGTTTTGAAAAGCCTGTTCATCAACATAGGGTAGAAAGTCTTCTGGGGTAAATGTTTCAGGAATATCTTCTTGAACATTATCCTTATCAGAAGGTTCTTCTATCAATGGTTGATAATCACTTTTTGAAAACACATATGAGGATGTAGGCTGAGGTTTTTTAAAAACAAAAGGATCTGACTCATCAAATTTTACATGTACTTTTCTTCAACAGTACAAGTGTTTTTATTAAAAACTCTATAAGCCTTTGATGTTGTGGAATAACCTATGAAAATTCCTTCATCAGATTTTGGTGCAAATATATGTAAGTTATCTTTAGTATTCAAAATAAATACTTTTCAACCAAAAACCTTGAAGTAGGATAGACTTGGTTTTCTACCATTCCATAACTCATAAAGAGTTTTATTAAGAAAGGGTCTAATCAAAACTTGATTTATAGTATAACAAGCAGTACATACAGCTTCATCCCATAAATGTCTAGCAATAGAATATTCACTCAACATGGTTCTAGTTATCTCTTGAAGAATTCTATTTCTTCTTTCAACTACACCATTCTGTTGAGGAGTTCTAGGTGCTGAGAAATTGTGAGTAATACCTTTTTTACTACAAAAAGTTTTAAAATCAGAATTTTGAAATTCTCCTCCATGATAACTATGAATAGTTTTCAATGGAAGGTTTTTCTCATTTTTAACTTGAGCTCTAAAACTTTTGAAATAAGAAAAACCTTCATATTTCTTTGCTATAAAATAAACCCAAGTAAATCTAGGGTAATCATCAACTAGAACAAACACATAGTATTTTCCTCCAATACATCCCGTTTGTGTTGGACAAAAAAGTTCCAAGTGCACTAACTGTAATGCATCGGTTGTTGAGACTTCACCGATTGATTTAAAACTAGATTTATATTCCTTTCCATATTGACAAGGATCACAAACTTTAGAAGAATCAAATCTAAGCTCTGGTAGATCCTTAACTAGTTTCTTCTTAGAGAGTTTACATAGGTTCCTAAGATTACAATGACCTAGTCTTCTATACCATAACCAGGAATGATCTTCCATTGCACTAAGGCAAGGTAAATCTTGATTCCTGAGGTCTTCTAGGTTCAAAGTGTAGAAATTATCTTGCCTATTGGCTGAGAGAATAAATTCTTCCTTGGAATTGTGAACTAAACACTTATCATTCCTAAAATTCACAAGGTAACCTTCATCACATAACTGACTTATGCTAATGAGGTTGTTCTTAAGACCCTTAACAAAAAGAACATTTGAAATCAATGTTTTAACAAGAAAAACAATATTACCAATACCAACAGTCTCACCCTTAGCATTATCTCCGAATGTTACTTTTCCTCCTTTAGTTTTGATAATCTTTTCAAAATAGCTTTTGTTACCAGTCATATGCCGGGAACATCCACTATCCATGTACCATGTATTGTTGCTGGTACTCTCATTATTTTCCTAAAATCAAAAAGAAAATTAGACATTCGGAATCCAAATTTGTTTGGATCCGAGATTTCTAGATAACAAAATTTTAGGTACCCACATTTTCTTAGAAAAGTATGATTTGTGAAATCCTAAAGATTGGGTTTTGTTTAAGGAACAATCCATTGCCCAGTGACCACCACATTGACACTTGGTACAAAATGGGGCACTTTGAGGAACAAAATAATTGTTACTGAAAATTGGTTTTGCATGGGTATAACCAAATCCGGATTTATTTCTTAAAGGTCTTATTTGGGAATACATTTTATCAAAATTTTCCATACCATGGGTAAAGTTAGATAAACACTTCTTTAAGGAAAAAATTTCAGACTTCAGTTTTACAACCAAGTTTTTATCCTCAAAATCATTAGTTTTAGAACTAGAGCTAGGCTCGAAAATATTTTTATTAGAAATTACTTTTTCTAATTCTTTAGAAAGTTTGTTCTTCTCAGAACTTAATTCCTCAAGATTTTTTGAAATACTTTCAAAATCAGCATTTTTCTTATCAAGATCTTTAGAAAGATCTGATATATCTTTTGTAAGAATAGAATTCCTAGAGTTTTCCTTATCAAGT
This sequence comes from Viscum album, assembly GCA_963277665.1. Taxonomy (NCBI): domain Eukaryota; kingdom Viridiplantae; phylum Streptophyta; class Magnoliopsida; order Santalales; family Viscaceae; genus Viscum; species Viscum album. The sequence goes on along the minus strand of OY728126.1, from coordinate 639,687,556 downwards.
TTCTTATTAATTTTGGAATTCTCAATCTCAAAAAGTTCATAAAACCTAGATACTTCTTCATATGTAGGTAAAGTATTTTCCTCATCAGAAGATGTTTCTTCATCAGAAGAGTTATAATACTTGATGTTATTAGAATTTAGAGAAACATTGGTCAATGATTCAGCATTTCGTACCTTAGCCATAAAACAATGATTATCAATAGGTAATCTGTCTATAAGACCAAGATTCTTCTATCCTGATGATTCATAATCAGAAGATTCATCTGAAGAGTCACCACCACTGGCACTCCAAGTGTCATTAGCTTTCAAAACTTTCTTTTCTTTTGCTTTATAATACTTCTTTTTGTTCCTGTCTGAATGTCTTTATTTCCTTTCTTTCTTTCTGAGAATAGGGAAATCTGGTCTTATATGTCCAGCTCTCTTGCATTCATAACAAGTAACTTCTCTATCTTTCTTATCTTTCCTTTCCTTTTTCTTATTCTTAGATTGGAAATTTCTCTGGACAGCTATCTTGTTCATCCTTTGAGCATGATTTTCTAATTCATTTTTAGAGATTTCACTCTCACTAGAATCTGACTGAACTGTTATCTTATTAGACTTATATCTGGTTACTCTCTCAGGAGTCTTGGCTTTCATATGATTTGATGTAGTTGTAAAAGCAACAGTACCATTTCCATTCTTCTTTTTGATATTGTTAGAATCTCTCTTCATTCTGGTTTCATGCTGGAGAAGAGCTCCAAAAAGCACATCAAGAGAAATCTGGGTCACTTTCCTGTTCTCATCTATAGCTGTTCTTTTGGATTACCACTCATTAGGCATGAAATCAATTATCTTATCCACAAGAGATTCATCATATAATCCATTCTCTCCAATAGACTGTAGGCTGTTGACAATAGTCATAAATCTCTGTTGCACTTTACATATTGGTTCACCATAAGGAAAATTGAAGTCATGGTATTCAGCTCTAAGCATAGCTCTTCTAGTCTCAATCACTTTAGAGGTCCCAAAGTGTGTAACCTTTAACTTCTTCCAGATACAGTTAGCTGCTTCACAAGAAGAAATTTGGCTATATACATTTCTAGTCATTGAACAATGTAAAGTATTGTGTACCTTATAATTGAGTTGATATTCTTGCTTTTCCTGATAAGTAAAAGTTCTAACTTCCTTGTCAGGAATTTTATAATCTCCAATAATCATAACAAAATTTTCTACTCCAGTATTGATAACAGAAGTTTTCATTCGATCTCTCCAGTACTCATAGTCATTACCATCAATGATTGGTAGTCTTGTAGGATTTAGATTATCAATTGAACCAACATTGACTCCTGCCATACAAAAAATAACCTTCGGCACACAAACATGTTAGTAGAAAAAGTTTGTAATAAAAAAGTTCGGAATGGAAACGTTCGGAATGGAAAAGTGAGCAAGAAAAACTTATACGTGAGTATAAGTATTTCAGAGACCTGCTATGATACCAATTGTAGGATCAAAATAGTGATGTAGATGCTCAATATACAAGAGGGGGGGGGGGTGAATTGTATACTTTAAAAATTCCTTTAGAACCTTTAACGTTAGTTACAAATAACTATGTTTTCCTCGAGTAAAAGAAATGGCTAAGTTTAATAAAGATAAACTTAAGCAAATTCACAACACCTCTAATACCAAATTAAAACGTGGAAAGAGATTCCGAATGTGGGTTCTGAAAATATGGTTCCGGAAATTGAAACTTAACAAAAGATTACAATATGAGATTCTACCTTAAAGCGTATAGAATCAAAATGGAGCAGAGTACAAATAAGGAATTATAATAAAGTTATACTTTCCTTATAATAAAAAATGCAGCGGAAATAAACAAGTAGTAGAACTACAAGTAACAAGATAATAGTCTTTTAACCCAAAGAGAAGGGTATCCAACAACCTTGGATAAAGGTCCCTTGATTTATACTTTCAACCAAGTCTGTCTTACCCACACCAGGGTAAGATCTCGATACAAAGATCAGAGTGTCTCTGTCTTGCTATCCCCGCAAGCCCTCAACATCAAGGTAGTTGGCAACCTCTGTCTTCCTCAACAAGGAAGCCCTCGAACTTCAAGGTAGTTGACACCTCTGTCTTCCTATCCCCGGAAGTCCTCGAATGTAATCACCAACATTCGGAGTCGCACGAAGCTTTGAGAGTTAATAAGATCCTCTCTCTCTAGAAATCACTTCAAGCATGTAATCACATGAGTCAATGATCATTCAGCCTTTCAGCACCGAGCTCTTTCAAATGATCTCCTATTTATATGTAAGGTCGGCCTCCTTCCCAATGGTCATATTTTCCTTAAAAATCGGAGGGACCTGTACACGTGTCACTTAGCCAACGGTTAGTTTAAAATAGAATGGACGATAATGTTTTATAACAAAACAAGTGTAACAGAATGTACAACATTGTTTTAATTCTAACTCAAAAGTCCGGAATGAAAGCATCGGAGTAAAGGTTCGGAGTGTAAGAAAAAAAATAAAGATTAGACAGATTATAACAACGTAAGAAAGATGAATGTTCGGAGTCTAACCAAAGCTAATTTTCGGAGTCTAAATAAATTTGGAGTGCATAAAACAATGATGATCAGATTTTTTCTAATAGGTGAATTTAGAATTAGAATTTGGAATGAGAATTCGTCATCAGAATTCGTTATGAGAATTCATCATCAAAATTCGTAATGAGAATTCGTCATCAAAATTCGTAATGAAAATTTATTATCAGAATTCGTAATGAGAATTCATTATCAGAATTCGTAATGAGAATTCATTATCAGAATTCGTAATGAGAATTCATTATCAGAATTCGTAATGAGAATTCATTATTAGAATTCGTTGTCAAACTTCATAAGGATTTGCATCCTGAATCTGATGTATAACTTATTTAGAGTTTTTATCCGGAGATCGGAATGAAACTTTATTACAGTTCTCATCTGGATTTCGGAGTGAAACTTTATTACAGTTCTGGTCCAGAATTCGGATCCTAAAAACAGAATACCTCATATCAAAGTTTCAAACAATTCTGAGAATATAGGAATGAATCTGAATCTTATACTTAAGAAAAATATGGATGAAAATATGATAAGTATAATTTTTCTTATAAAATTGAATTTCCTTATAAAAGCAATTCTCCTTATAAAAGCAATTTGCCTTATAAAAGCAATTTTCCTTATAAAATCAATTTTCCTTAAAGATAAGGTGTTTGTGATTTTCAAAACAAGAAGGAATGGAAAAGTCATAAGGAAAACCTTATTGACTCAACACTAATTCCATTTCCATAATTTGATAATGTAATGACAAGTTTTTTATCCTTAATTGATTTGTGTTTGAATGCATCAACAACCCATGATTCCAGTAGAGCAGGATCGTGTATGTTCTCTTCAATTTCTGGTTGCCTTTGATGCTTTTTTTGGCACTCTCTTGTGGGTAACTGGGGCCATCTGCTTTTGGTAATGGCCTTCATATATGGGTTCCAATATTTTTGGGTCCCATGATGTTGTTGGAATACACTGACGGTCATCTATGGTTTTGATAGGTATATATGTTATCCATCAAGGGGCCACCACTGGACCGACATCCACCTGTTTAAACGAGTATTTGTCCTCGATCCTTTATTCTGTGTATCGTGGGATATTGTTGTCGAACCTCCTGGACTAGAGTAGGGATGAATAAATTCTCTGTAATGACTAACTGATTTTGCATGTGAGTCATTACGTTCTAGGAAATTTGCTTGTGAGCCCGATTTGTCACCTTTTCCACTGATGCAATTATCTCTTCTCATGATTGGATCATATGGTCTTGGATCGAAATCAGATCATTCATCATTTATAGGATGTGTTGGGATACATCTTTGAAAAGAATATGTATAGAGGCCCACTATGATGTTGGATTATGATTTTGTTCCTACTCTAATCCCCCATGAGTTTCTAGTAAATACTGGCAGTTCCCTTGTGTTGGGATAGAAGAATGAGTCTACTGTTAGTTGTCTTCTCCGATTTCCACTGTATTTGACTAGTGAATATCAAATTCAAAAGAGGGGATTTTAACCCACTCACATTCTATTGTATTTTTCTCACTTTCTTTGTATAAATCCATTGAAATTTTACTCTTACCATGTTTGGTTTTCACCCTATTTGGATGGTGGGATCCATATGCATCTGTAGTTATTTGTGCATGCATATAACCTGTTGCTTCCTAATTTAGATGGAGGTCTTAAGATGCATCGATAGTTTTTTGTGCCTGCATGTATCTGAGTGTCATCCTATTTTGATGGTGGACTTGGTGTGGCTTTTTAGATATTCCATCTACATGTACTTTTCCTCTATGTCAGTATGGAAGGACCATCAAATATTTTCAAGAATGTTCATGTTCTCGTATTGTGCCACCCAATTAATGTGGTGGGATTGAGTGGAGAGGGGTGAGTAATATGTCTCCCAATTGAATATCTTCACATTAGTATGGCAGAGCTACCCCTCATGAAATAGAATGATAACAACGTATGGATTATATATTTCCCTCCCTGGGCGGGCAGCCCAAGGGCCTCAGGTCTCATGGATATTGGAATGTTCCCTCGACATAAGGTTATCCTTAGTAGGATGATATCTGGTTATCCAGTGTTGGTAGAGACGCTATGTAGAGGGAGCCCGTGGTTAGGGCCCCTGTGAAGCTGAGATGAAGTCATCAGGATTGAGTTCATCTACTAATCTAAGATAATGGAGGTACTCATTGTGACATTTTGGGAACAAGATCATGAAATGGTTTGAGACAACCACTATGGCCGCCGTGTTCTGAGCTACCGACTATGATAGAATAGGCAGTTGGTGGAATTTTTTAGACTGGAGGGCTTGTCTTGCAGCCTCTAGTGTGGTGAGAGTAACATTTTGGTGGTACTCCCAGATCATCTTATTGGACATCTATCATTGAAGAAACTGGGTAGGAAACGGGGTCCTTCTATTCGTTGAGGCCCCTATTTCCTATAGGATCGCTAATGTGATTGTCTTCATGGGTCGTTGGGATGTCATTTGGATCAAAGTTCACTATGTGAGAACCTGCAATACACGTATATGACACAAAAACCACAAAACCTTTTCAAAGTATCATTCATTTAAATATATTCATATTTGGTGATTCATCTTGTCCCCCTCCCCTTTTCTTTTACTGCGGGGTGAAGGGGCCTGGGTGGGGTGAAATCGCCACCTTGATCAAAGATTAATATTAAGTTCACCATTTTTTCTGCCTCTAGGGTGGTGTGTTTTTTGCATACCAAGCTGAAAAAAATGGTCCAACTTGCAATATCATTTATTATTTTATCATTGTGGGTAGAACCACCACCTTGGTTAAGGAATCATATCAAGTTCACTATTTCTGTTCCATCTCTATGATGGAAGATTTACGGGGGACACTGAAACGGGGTAATGAGGATCATCACTTATCCCTTTTTCTATAGATATGGGATATTGTCTAATTTACTATTCATTTGTTTCTACCCATTACACATCATTATACTTAAATGAATTTTGAATTAACCCAGTGGGAACTATTGGTCCTAGCGGGAGATTGCATAGGGGTCAATCACCCATGCAATCAGTCCTTCTTCGATATACCTTCCTCATATGGTCCTCAATGGGTTTATTCATGTTTCTAAGAATGCACAATGGACCTGGTATTCATGATTCATGGACCTTCTTTCCAAATGCTGGTGCTCTTTGACTGCATATTTTTCCAACAACACTTTAGAACTCCATTGGTCAAGATGATGGGTGGTCTGGCTCACCGCACCCTTTCGAGGGAGGATTTTTTCATGTTTTGGGACTCCCATGTAGATTTAATTCTTGTTTATATGTTCATGAATCCTTGGTTAATTCATTATTAGTGTGTTAATGGGAAACCCATGGATATCAAGGTCATCATGAGCATTCATTTGTTTGTCACCATGAAGGTGATGCTGACATAGGTGGTTTATAAGGTGATCTAGATTTTATCGTCATCCAAGGGATAAAAGGTGACTAGATGATGGGATCGAGCCTAAATGGAGGGATTCTTACGTATCATTTGGAGAGAAATTAGAAACTACATAGTTCAGATTGTATGGGGCTTATGTGTGTGAGATTTCCATTCAATAAAATTGATTGGGTGGAACCTTTTGGATCGGAACCCTGTTGGTCCTGGGCCTTCTGGTAGGTGTCATACATATCCTATTTTGATCTGTAATCAGTGGTCACATAGTTCAGAATGTGTGGGGCTTAGAATTGGATGATATCCATTTGACAAAACATTATTTGGTGGGCCCTTTTGGATGGGCACCCTTTTGAGCTTGGGCCTTCGATTAGGCATCCTAAGTATCATTTTTTGATCAGAAATCAGATCTTCATAGTTCATAATGTGTCGGGATTACTCATGGTATATTTCCATTTATGGAAACAGTTTTTTTGTGAACCCTTTTAGACGAGCATGCTTTTGAGATTCGACCTTCTAGTAGGTGTCATATGTATCCTATTTTGAACAAATATCATAGTTCTTATAGGTCAGAATGTGTACAAATGTATGATACTCACAAATCACTAAGCCCACATGAATCATGATCTCTATGAGAAATAAGAGGATTTGAATGATATAATAATGGACAAGCCTCCTCCCATGTTGCTGGGGGATGGAGATCCCATGATGGAAGGGTCCGAGGCGATGGTGTGTGATCGTGCAGAGCGATAAAACATTCCATGTGAAATTGTAATATAGTACATGCAGCCTTGCCTTAGAATATTGGGGACATACCTCTATGGGAGGTCCCTATAGCACGTTTTGGGATGGGGATAAATTTCATCCTCGCTAAATTGTGTGAGAATATATCCCCTTCAACTAATCATTTTCTTTTATTGAATGAAAAAAAGAGATGACCCTTAATCCTGGAATAGGGAGTCCCATATATGCATCCCAAGGTTAGGATCCATGTTACCGAGGTAATGTAGGCTCACATAAATTTTCTTGTACCAAATCATTATTGGCAGGGATTTCGTGACTTGGCATTGTATGGGTTTGTAGAATCAATGGGGTGTCTTGATGCACATGATGGTCTGATCATATGGTTGAAATGGAGGATTCTTTTGGCCTAGTTATGGAGGACTGGTTAGTGGAGGAATCATGTGGGACTGGATGTTAAAGGAGGGGTGAGGATGGAACTAGAAGGACCAATACCACAAAACACTCCATTTCACGTACTGTTTTCTCATGTGGGATGGGGAAGGATCTGCGTACCGTAGTGTTATGCAAGTAGAAGGGCCATCCATGTACTGGTGTGGTACACATTCATGTGTATCGCAAAACATGTACCAAATTGGTATGCAACTCACCATTCCACTTTGGTTTACATCTGCGTACCGATTGGGTATACAGTGTCAGGTTTAGTCTATGTAGAGGTATGCTACGTGAAGAACCATACTGATGGAGGGTCAGGGGGATTACCATTCGCAGAAAATTAATATGCGTGATGTCATTGGTTTGAGTTTTACATGTAGGATTTTCGGTTCTTTTATTATTATTCTATTCCCCCCATTTTATGGTTCACTACCGTCTATACCTACGGAGGATGTGGTCTGCGGTTCATGATTCGCCGATGAAACAAGACGCAAGCCAGAGTGCAACCTTTATATCTCTCTCAATATTTAATCATCCATCCATATCTCTTTATTTATCCCTATTTTTTCTTCTACATATACTATGCTTATTTATAAATAATTAGAGTGATCATATCTACTGGGCACACGACACCATTTGTAGAGGCCCATGAAAGCCATAATCTGACCCGCGAGAGACTGGTTCAATCGGGGTTTGCAGAGGCTTCAGTTTGTGATAATGGTTCCCAAAACCCTACCTGTTCACATATTCCACAAACTGTTGGGTCTGCAGTATGGTACATGGACATTCTCCGAATCACAATGGCTTTGGTTGACGTGGTTCATGGTTTTCCTTGCTTCCTGGAAATCGCTTCACGGGCCTATAGTTCATGGGCTGTCCAACGTACCCGGCGGTTCGTGATCAGTCTTCTCTGCGTACCTTTCCCATTGATGGTTTATGGGGTACTTTAAAAACATGAAAATGTGAATCCTTTCAAGTTTCATCGATGAAATTCAACTAAATTTGATTCACATCACCTTGGTAGACTTGTAGATGTGCTTGATTCCTTCTCCAAAGTGATTATTGGGGTATTTCTTTCCTTGGAGGAATTTTCAGGACACTATAATGAGACAAGGAAAATTTCACATGGAGCATGATTAAACCCTCATTGCACATTAATTATCATAAGAAAATCCTCAGTGCACTTGAATTATCATGATTAAAACCTCATTGCACTTGGCATATCATAATACTATTTATTACCCAAGGCATTGAAGAACTATAAGGGACCACCATTTATATATATTTCATTTCAAGCATAAGTGTTCCACATGTATCTTACAACATTGAATCATTCAACATCACAATATATTGCACGATAAAAAAATGTGGAATACATACATGAAACTCTATAATAAATATGTTAATTTTTGTAATGTTGAATACCCATGATAGAGAAGTGGGAATGGTATTCACTATACAATGAATTTGGATTTGAAAAATATTGTGCAATTTCGGCTGCATAATGTCGTGGCATGAAAATTCATAAAAATGGTTGATGATGGAAAAATGGGTATCTCATAATGTGTCAATGAAATTGAAATTATGGGGCTTATATAGATACATTTCCCAATATATTTAAAGGAATATTGATGCATAATATAAAAAAATTTCTTGAATATAAATGAGGAGAGGGAGGTTACTTACAATATTTTGTCATGGTAATGGGTCTCCATGGTAATGGGTGTATAGGGAAGAAATTAATTAGAGAAAAATGGGTATGTCATCATTCAAATACAATGAGGGATTTATATGGGATGGGTGAAATGATACCTAAAAATTTTTAATTGAAAATAAAACTTATTAACATTAGAAGGAAACTTGGACATAAATAAAGATGAAAGGATCGTGATAATCCTCTACTTGGAAGTGTGATCCCAAAGGCTTCAGAGAGTCTTGATGGAGGATTATTGGGATCTTGGGACTGGTTTGGAGGATTATAGGGAGGAGGAAGTTTTTGGTCGACCTCCAAATATTTATAGTGAAATGGAATGGTAGATTTAGAGGTTTTATATAGGATAAGAATGGGAATTCTTTTTTATTCTGGTTTATGACACTACACATTAAACTAATCAAAACCCCAAACCATCCTATTGTGTTTCTAAAACGTTTTTTTTTCTAAATAATAGTGGAAAATTTATTTTATATGGACAAACTAGGAACAGAGTAAAATATTAGGCTTCCTTATGTAGAGGTGAGTCACTCTATCAAGGAAATCATTATAAAAAGATAAAATATTATATATGTCTTGGAGGGTCCACCAAGGCACCATAAAATTAATCAAACAAATATAAAATCACATTTTTAAAGGTAAAAAATATATTGGCCTAATAGCTCATTTATAGTATTTTATTATATCACTATTGGGCCATTATGTTGTTATAAAAGACATTAGATATTTAAATGGTATTTTTTTCCAAAAATTTCGGCAGACTCATGGGGAGTCTTGGATAACATCACTCGTGTGGTGATCTCTCTTAACTTCTACATCGCCCATAGGAATTTCTATTCATACATAATGTTTTGAATCTCGTCTTGGGATTTTTAAAGAGAGAATTCCAATTATTCTACCTTTTTTATGATCTTTTACAACTGGGGTTTTTATGGAACAATTCTACTAGATAAGGTTATCACTTCCTTTGACTGAGTAAATTGGAATTGTTAAATCCCTATATTTATACAAATAGTGTGATCATTGTACAATGATTACATTAGAAATGGTAACATTTATTAATTGTATAAAACCAAGGAAGTGTATATGTATTATATAATAATTTTACATAATAATACAGTTCATTGGATTGAGAGGAATTTTCATTAATAAATGTTTGGGTTATTAGTTATGGTATTGTAATTGAACAAAATAAATATCAGTTAATATTAATGATATATATCCATTATATTTATCATTATACCAGTCCAAAAATTTTGGGGATGAAAAATAGATTAAACCACGATGTGGAGTTGGAAAACCAGAAATACATACCCGAAGTGTATTCACTTTTCATAGGGTGGATAAAAAGTGGAATATGGTTTAACCATAGTCATAATGAAATTTAAATATATATATATATATATGGTACTAGATTTATTACATTATCATGTAGACAATTTATGAAGAAGGTGCAGTTGAAGAAACAATCATGAAAGCGTCGATAAATACTATTACATATTCCTCAAAACATATCCTTTAATCTATTATCAATTGATCTAGGGTATGTCATTTGGAAGTAAAAGAACCTCTAGAAACCAATTTTTTATGTTGAAAAGTGAAGTGTAAATGTTTTTATTGAGTAATATTTTTCCTATTGGTGTGAGGAATTAAGGGACGATGTGCCCTTTTATAGTGGAGTTGAGTGTTACTTTTGAAAAATATCAAAATATTAAAATGTTATAAGTCTTTTAAGGATACAATTTGGTTAAAGTGGCCTAAAAATTCACTGGGTAATAAATTTTAAAAAATATCTTCTCCCCTTTGTAATATTTCATATATTTATGATTTTTAAATAATGAAATAAAATATTCTTTCATTTCAATATTATTATTGTCATAATTTATACTATTCATTTATCATGATTTCAAATACATAAAAAAATAGTGTGTATTAGAATAAAATACATTTAAATTCCAATAATATATCGTATAGTTTAATTAAACTATTTATACACATTAAATAATACCAGATATAATAGTAGTTATACATAGAAAAAAATTATTTTATTTTTATATTTTTAAATAAATGTCGTATTTGAATAAGAGATTAATTTATGGTAATTATATAATTTAAAAAAAATTAAAATATATTTATAAAATATAAATAATTTCATCATTATCAAAATATATATTTAGGTTCCTTCATATAATTATTTTTTTACTATTTGGACATATAAATTATATTAAATGCAAAGAGATTTATGTTTCGTAACTATCATTGATTTAAATAATAGATAATTAATTATATTATTGATGTACAAATAACATAACTAAAATTATATCATAAGGTTGTAACGTATTGATCTTATTAATAAAATAATTTTTTTATAGTTCTTTCTCACATTATTACCCTTATCATTTGGTTTTAACAGTTGTTTAAAATGGTAAACACTTATTTTGTCAATATGCCTATCTACACTCTGATGGTTAATATAGTTAAAATATATATAAAAAAGTACATTGTATGATACATCGATGAAAAATTAAAAATCATATTAATAACATGGATTATTGTAATATCTTTGTGCAATTTTTCTATTAATATTAAATCAGCTATTTTAACATATCATTAATGTAAATTTTGAAAATATTCATTACTTGACATATTGAAAAAAAATACACAATATAACATTGAAACAAAAAATTTAGTAAATAAATAATATTTATATTTAATCTAGAAATTATGGGAGGACATTAATTATATAATATTTTTTATTGTAATATGTTTTAACAATATTTATTTGATATGTTTGTTAATTGAACCATTATTGCATCATCATTGCATCACAATTAAAATTAATTATTTTATAACTAAAAACTACAAATAAATTACCCTGATGTAGATAAAAATATTATCAATTTAAATACTATATATAGTTTAACATATACCATATATAATATCATATTATAAATATTTATCTTGTTAAAATCAAAAGTATGAAAAAAATTACATTCTTTTGAATATAATATTATATTGGTTATATTCACATCCAAAAGTCCATAAATGGCCTCATTATATGGACTTTAATTATTAGGGACAAAATATACCAATCCAATAACATTAGGACTATTTTAGGGCAAATTTATAATATTAATAATATTATTTTACACTTAATTACACGATTTACACCAAATCATGTCAATATTTAAATTTTCTTAGTTGTACTATTGATGTCATACCTTAATAAAATGACATTATTTAATAAATTTAGACCTTATGAATCAAAATATGGAATCCATTTTTTAAATTTAACAAAAAATCAAGAAAATGAAAAAAATTTACCCATTAAAGGGTCGAGAAAATTGGGTTTTAAAGTAAAAATTACCAAAAGAATGAAATTTTTTATATCATTAATTAATGTGAAATTAATTTTATTTACATTAATTCAATTAAATGGTAAAAAATTATCTAGTTACACTTTAAAATGAATTAGAGATATAATTTAACAATATACACTATTTTGAGAAGGATATTGTTTTCAAGTAAAATGAAATATTATTTCACTATTCATAGAAACATGAATATTATCCAAGAAATAAAACAAATTTAACTAATTTAACTTTTGATAAACTAATTTCCAAGAATAATATCCATATATTTTATAAAATAGTAACAATTTTGTTGTCAAGAATCGGCCTGGGTACCCTGGTAACCTCATAACCCATCTAGCCCTAACATATCACAAATGGTGTTCCAGATCCCAATGGGTCAATGACTAACACTTGAAAACATACAAAATACAAGTGGATATGGTTTATACCACAATAATATGGAAGAAAAAAATAAACAATAATAGTATAAATATCAAATGACAAATATAATGGGAGTTAAGTATTAGAATACTATGTGACACAAAAGCACAATGTACAAAAACCCAAGTGCTAAAATAAGAAGAGACAATCCCAATGTCTCTAAAGACACAACTCACCAAGACCACAGTTCAATAGTTGTATCCACCTACCAGAGATCGTTCCCCTTTACTTGAACCTAGGATAATAAAATCTATAATCACCTAAAGGAAAAAATATTGGTGTGATCCTAGGCCCATTTGAATAATAGAAAAGAATTAATAACATATTCTTAATAAATATTTTCCAAAGGAAATATTTCAATTTTCATGGTAAATTAGTTTGGAATGTGAACATAATTTTTTAAAAATACATTTTATACATTTTCAAAGTGATGGAAAAATACATTTAATGTACATTTTTATCCTTAGAAAATATTTAATACTTCTTAAATAATAGTTAGATAATGTATTTATATAAATAATTTTATCTACATTTAGTAGGCATGTACATAATTTCAAAAAACATTGACATATATTTATATCTCAAATATAAATAAACAAGTTAGAAACATGTCTATCATCCAAAAAAATGATAATAATACCCAGCTATAGGATTCTGGACTGTCTATGTGGAGACTGAAAATTGAGTATACTCACGTCCCCCTGACATTGGCTAGAGAAATCTCATTAGCCCATCAGGGATATGACCCTCCACAAGATTGTTTTAGAATGTTTTCATATAATATAGTGTATCTAAAAAACTCACCAACTACTGAAAGCTTCCATGATCACATAGATTATGGGAAATTTATATTAATGCATCTAAAAATAAAATAAATCACACTCTTCCATTAAAAACTGATAATTTCTTTACTATTAAAATAGAAACCGTTTTATTAAAAAACATTCCTTTTTCAAAAGATAAAACCAATGGGTTTTTATAAAATAAATTTTGTCCATTTTAATGATTTCAAAATTCATTAAAAAATAATTCCATCATTTTTATAATATAAATTCACATTAAAATTCATCAAATTTATCGAACAATTTTCCATGAAATTCAAAATTTATATTTAGAAATTTATATTAACCTATTTTCACAAGGCCACACCAAATCAAAAGAACTGGGGGTTTTCAAATTCCCATGAAAATACAATTTCAAATGACCGAAATCAAAAAATTTGTGTATTATCAAATAAATTTAATGAATTTTTAGGCAACTGAATTTAAATCAAAAGTTGAAATATATCAAGTAGTATAATGGTAATCAATATGGAAATATTAATACATAACCACCTACCTCTTTCTTGAAGAACTACACTCGCAACAATAACTATCAACGAGACCAATGGTAAAGAAAATTCTGATACCAAACATAGATGAATGATCCAACACCAATGGGTATGGATATATCAATCCCATGAGGATCCATTGAAAACTCAAGAGGAGAAAAAGATATAAACATGAAGAACTAGGTTGATTTCTTACCTGGGAATCAAACCATAATGGAAATTATGATCCCAAAATGATTAGATAAATTCTAAATGAGGGGGTACTCAGAAAATTTCTAAAGGAAGGGTTTTGGGGTCATGAAAAGTGTTTTATAAAGAATATATCATGAAAAACATCCAAATGTTTTACTTAATGTTGTGCATACACACTGAGTCATGATGTGTACCATTGGTACACAGTCTTTAGTCCATGCTAAATATGTTATAACACAAACTTGTTAGGTTGGGTTAAAAATATGATATTTATACCCTACACTACGTTTACCCACTTTTGACAATATTTACATGCTCAAATCATGACCTCCCACTTCACAAAATGATTCTAGCAACCAATACAAAATGTGTACCCCCATTACATGATGTATACATACACTACAACTTCCATTGAACCTAGAATAAAACATCGAAAAACATTGAACCATTGGAAAAAACAAAATAAAAGGAAAAACTTACCCGATCAAGGTAATGGGATGTTATAACCTCCCCACCAATAAATCTTTCTTCCCCTAGAGAGCATATAAATAATCTTACATGCAAAAGAGATGAAACCACTTCACTATCATCAGTGCCTCATGTTCCCACATCTCGTGACTATCAAATCCATCGTTCCATTTTACAAACACCAATTGGATCGTCCTCCAACGATGTACCATTGCCTCATAATCAACTACCCCAACTGGTCACTCACTCAATGATAAATCCGGTTCGACCCCAAGATCACTCCATCTCAAAACATGAGTTAGATCAAGTATATATTTTCTTGTCTATGATTCATGGATCATGTTATGTATCACCATCAACTTTTATGGATGTTCCAAATGATATGAAACCTTTCCAATGTTCTCAAAAAATTAAAAAATTCTAACAAACAAAGGACCATTCTTCCCCTGTATCCCAATCCATCGATGAGCCAGTCGGGGAGAAACCATCAAGAACATATGATCACCAACTGAAAACTCAATACTTCTATACAATTTATTATAATAAGACATGTATCATCTTTGGGATGTCAACATCCTATGGAAAATTAGCTAAATATTAGTTATTTTTTCTTTAACCAAGCTTAGTACATCCATGGAACTTTATCCAACCTCTGACCAACAAAAAAATCACATATAAGGATGAAGATAGAAGGCCACTAATGATGTCATTGTAATTGGAGACTGGTAATAGTTTTTTAAGAAAAATGAACCGGCCCTAAGGGGTCATCCAAAGTCCCACTAAAGTCAAGAACACATTCATGAAGCATAAACTAAATAATATTTATAGAATTTTTTGTCTAGAGATATGTCTGCAGATGGTAGGACGTGCTCAAAAAGATTTGTGATCCATATTTTACTTGAATACCTCTCTAAATTCATTGAGTAAACTGATGATCCCAATCAGATAATAGACTAGATGGGACTCACGTGTAATTGAATAGTCTATTTCACTTAGATATTTCCAAACTACTCAACATTGGTTGTATCTCGAACAAGAATAATGTAAGCTGACATGATCAACCTATCGATCACAACACATATTACATTATTCTTTCATAGGGTATACAAAAACCCAAAAAAGATCCATAGATATATAATACCACTTCCCAGAATTACTATATTCCGATGAAATAAACTCAAAGGTTTCTGAATTTCAACATTAACTTTATTGAATGTATAATAATGATGGAAAAATTAAGTAATGTCCCACGTCATTCCTAGCCACGTGAACTACCACTTAATTTCATAGAACATCTTCATGGTTCGTGGGTGCACATACAACTAGGAGATAGGACAATATCATATCATTTCCTTCATTTCTGCTAATGGAAAAACGAACAAATCTTGATAGCATTAAACACCCTCTTTAGGGAACAACCACTTCACTGCTGTCTCCCCACCATAAAGAGAGTCTATAGATGTATAGAACACTTCATCATGACATCGATACTGAATAATCATCATTAGAAGAGTAAATGACAAAATAATACTAGCCAAAGAAAACCACATCCCCTTCCCCCTGAACTCCAATACAAAATCATGCCATGGGAGACACCAAATTCCACTCTTCTAAGGATTCTTTCATAGTATTGGCTCAATTATTCCTTCTCAACACAACTACACCGACATTCCCATTACTGGGTTTTTAGAAAATTTCATGGACTAATTACTAAGATATTCCACTCAACTCGTCCACTGAGGATTTAAATCCTTTTGAGAGAAGATATAACTTTGGATTTTGTGGTCTTAATACACCGTAAAAAATTGACCAAAAAGGTAGTTCCACCAATATATAAGGGTGTGCATCACTGTGGTTAGGTCCTCGTCATGGGTAGGATATTTTATCTCATGCATCCTAAGCTGAGAAGATCTATAATCTATTACATGACAACCCATTATAAAAACTGAGCCCACTCTTGAACCTGATACATCACAAAGACTTGTCCGACATCTGGAAGAGTCTCCATTGATGCATTAGTCAACATATGTTTCTTCTCTATATAAAAACTCAGACATTTATTATCCCTTGAAAGATTATCCCCCTTCCGAGTTAGATAAGTCATTAGAGAAGCTATAATTGAGAAGCCATTCATGAACCTTTGGTATTATCTAGCTAGGCCAAAGATACTCCAGATCTTGAAGAAATTTTGTGGTTTCCCCCAAGTCCTAAATACCTTCACCTTCTCATTATTTACTAAAACAACATTTTTAGACACTATTTACAATAGAATATCATTTCCTGAATATAGAAATCTCACTTAAGAAGCTTGTAATAATGTTGGTGATTTATCAAATGACTTAAAACTTATCTCTAATGTTACACATGGTCCTCATCAAACTTGGTGTAGACATGAATTCCATACACAAATATTTCTAAAAATGTATCTAGATACTCATGGAATGTATTTTTCAATAAGGATATTTCAACTCCAAGTGAATTGGTCATACCAAAGTGCATTACTAGATACTCTTAGTGGCCATACCTACACTGAAGGGCTCACACTGTTAGATTATTTTTTCCTCAAATGATGGTAACTAGATCGAAGTTCAATCATTGAAATCCACATCACCCCTTTCAGCTGTCCAAGATGATCATTAATCCTTGTAAATAGTTATTTTTTCATTATCCTAACTAGATTTAGATTTTTATAATTGAAAAATAGGTAAAGTTATCGATCAACCATATTAGCGAAGAGAACAAGAGAAATCCAATGTGACACCCTCAATTGGATAAAGCCTTTATCAAGATGATTATCCATATGTGACTTCATCACTTTGAGTTCATCTAGAGACACTCAATAAGGCAGAATAATGACTTGTTGAGTTCTAGGCATTAATTCAATAGAAAATACAACATCTTGTACCTATGGAATACCATATAAATCTACATGAAAAAGTTAGAAATTTATTCGACGACTAGAGTAATATAACCAACCATTTAATCTCACTCCAGATCAAAAGGAAAAACAAATATCACAATCCCCAACATTGGATAAGAATTTCCTTCTATGCTTGACCATAGATCCCATTCATCTTGAAAGACTTGTGTCACACCATTGGGTGTAGTATTGTAGACTTGTTGAAGATAACAATATATTCCATCTTTGCTGGAATGAGCTAGTGAAACGAAAAAAATTATATCACGACATTTCATATCCAGGACCCAGAAAATCCAATCTGAGACTTCATATGATAGAGGGAATACACAACAAGGACTCTGGACACCATTCTTTCTTTTGATACTAAAGGGCGTTGAAATATCCCCTCTAAAATAAAATTTCTCTATAAAATTAATAAGAAGATTTACAATACTGGTTGAAATAAAAGTGTGAGATGCACCGCTATCAAATCGACCAGTCACTAATGATGAATCTATGGCAATGGTAACTCTCAAAGTTGTGGGGCCCATGCCTTCCTCCTCTAGAAAATCATCCACAATATTAGGAAGCTTCATTCTAGATGCCTATGGTGGGATCCCTTTTGAGAGATATGAATTTTATTTCCCAGCAATTTTAGGTGTAGATGTTGATCCATTCCCACTACGCAGAGTAGAGAAGTGATGGAAGAACCATTATAAGTGTTCTGAACATCCACATGAACTACAGTTCTTGGGTTCCTCAATGAAAATCATCCTAGAATTTCCAAGAACGAAACACTTATAGAAAACCAAAGAACCTCTACCTAGATCTCTATGAGGTCTAGAAAGACGTTCCTGTAGAGAACTGATTCAAGAATCATCACCCTTCCATTTTATTTTGAAGGAACCAATTGTACCACTAGGGGAAAAAGGAACTACCTTCAACCCTAAAATCCTAGCCAAGTCTATCTCAACCATCATCTCCCTATCCATCACAACATCAAAAGTGACAAGATTCATCTAAAATTAAAAACAATATATATCTAATTGAATTACTCACATGATCCTTCGAGCGTTCACCTTATCATTAGATACATTATTAGGATAAAACTACACCTAATAAATAAACTGATTTGAATACAAAGTTAAGGTTATTTCATCATGTTCAATCTTTAAGAATTCTGTATACATATCCAACACCATTGACTATCGATTAAAATGTGTTGATGAGAATAACTTTGAAGACATTCCACTCTAAGCCCTCATGTTTCCCTGCCTGGCCATCATTTACCAACATCCGTTTCGCAGTCCTTCCAGAATGATAATTTTACACTTCCCACTAATCATGTTTCGTGTCTCAATGAATTGAAACATATGTTCTATCATGACCAAACATTCATCACTATGTACAGGGTTAGAGGACCCCTTAAATACTATTGTCTTATGGTGAAGGAACTATTCTGAATGATTGTGACGAACATACCCTTGAAGATCCATAAATGGATCCTGAGTGGGAAATGCCAGTGGTTTATATCCCAGAGCATGGATAGTGTGGACGATCACCTCAACTAGTTTCAGATCAACGGCAAGATTTTCTTACTGACTTTCAGCAGTAACCTTTCCCTATATCTAATTCACATGTATTATCGGAATATTGATGATAGAAAACATTAGTTGATAAAAGGAGACATTAAATTAACACTCAAACTTAGAATCAGGAATTACTATTCTTTACATAAGGAACAATAATATTTTTATTTGTCTCTATTAAATTATCTATATGAAAGACACTAGAAATAATGCACAATACATATTCCCCTAATCACCCCTAGTGTCATAATGTTAATTCCAGTGAGATAGAGCAAATAAATCAATCTAAAATACCCACAATGTCTTGACAAGACATCAAAAATGCATTCTATAATGAAGGAATGATGCTAAAGAGCCTTCTATGATACTAATTTTTCACGAACTAGCCCATATACCCTAGTAAACCGATAACTAGGATGGACTTGACATAGCTGGAGGGTATTCCCAATCTTCATGGGTTGGGTACTCAGAACTCACATCATACAAAATACATGTGGGAACGATTTCATCCAAAATAATGTGTATGAAAAATAAAAGAACTATAACACACATATCAAATGAAAAATCAATTAGGAGTAAAGTACCAAAATACATTGATGAACAGATTCCCAATGTACTAAATCCCATGTACCAAAATGAGAAGTGACAACTACAAGGTCCTTGAGGACACAACTCACCGGGATAACAATTCATTATTTGGATCAAATTCAATGAGAAACATTCCCTTTTCATGATCCTATAAGAAAAAAGTACTAAAAAACCCAAAGGAAAAAAGTTGTGTTTGAGCGAATGATATGTATTATATCGACAAACATTCCATTATAGTTACCAAATATAGCTTCTCCAAAGGAAAGGCTTCAATTTTCATGGTAAATAGGTTAAGAAAATAAAAAAAATATTTAAAAAATATGATATAATTTTTCAAAATGATTGAATGATACATTTAAAGAACATTATTTTTATACAAAAGATATAATATTTCTAAAATATTGCCTTATGTAATACATTAATATTAAAAAAATTATATAAATTTAGTTGGAATGTAAAGCAGTTCATTCCCCATTGGCATAATTTTATATCTCAAATATAAATAATCTAGTGAAAAACATGGCCATCATTCAAAAGGAATGATCTTATTAACCAGTTATAGGAATCCACACTCTCTATGTGAAAAAATGTGTATACTCATGTAAACCTGACATTGGCTAGATGCGACTCATCCCCTCCCATCAGAGATGTGACCCACCACTGGTTTATTTTAGAATGTTTCTATACTGTAGAGTGTATCCAAATAACTCACAAACAAGAAATGGGTTGAATGTTCTCTTACAAGATGAGCTATTTTTTTAAGTCATATGAAAATACAATAAATATCAGTCTTCCTTTTTGAAAATTTCAATGTCATTTCATTTATAACAAACACACAATTTATTAAAAAATATTTTTCTTTCACTAGATTAAACCAACAGGTATATATCAAATCATTTTAATCTATTTTCAATAGTTTTTTATCCATTCAAATCAAATTCAATATTTAAAAAATTCACATTCACAATTAAATAAAACTATTTAATAAAAAAACATCAATTGAATAAAAAATTTAAATTCATCAATTTAAATTAACGAATTTCCACAATTCCTCCCCAATTCAATGGAATTTAAACTTTTCCAAATTTCCATGCCAAAAAATTTCTAATCTCTAAATTAACAGGTATACGGTTTTAGTAAAGAAATTTAAAACTAGTTTATGAAACTAAATTTTAATTAATAGTTTAAATAAATCAAGAATTATAATGGTAAACAATTTGGCCAAATTATGATGAATCCACAAACATATTCCCTAAACAAAAACATGCACAATGACACCCATCAATGAGACTGTAGGTTAAAGAGATATTCAAACCCATACTATAATAATGATTTGACACCAAAATTCATTTATCTATCTATCCAATGAAGATCCATCTAAAATCCAAGAGGAGAGAAAGAGATAAACTTGAAGAACAAAGGAGTGAAATTACCTAGTAATCATAGAAAAAGTGAAATGAAGACCCAATACCGATCAGATCGGTTAGAAAGGTGGGGTGCGTATAGAAATATCCTATGAAGGGTTTTGGGTTTGGAGAAAGAGGTATGTAATGAATATATAGGAAAAAATACGAAACATGTGACATTAAGTTGAGCACAGGACGTGTCACGACAGGTTCTTCATGTACATGACATGTAGTCCATGCTGGATATGTTATACTGAAAAAATTGTCAACTCTGGTTAAAAATATAATATTTAAATCCTGGACAACATGTACCCACCATTCATGAATTGTAAATGGTCACAACATGACCACCTCTTTCACAGCTACAATTTTGCACTAGTAAATGATGGGTACCTCAAGTACATAATGTGTACCTATTCTAAAGCTTGTAGTAAACCCATAAAAATCATTCTAAAGGCATTTAACATAAGGGTGAAATGGAAAACAACATACCCGATCAATCTAACATGCTGCTACATTCGATAAAAAATATGTTCTCTATTAAAATGCTATAAATTTATATTTTTATAAAACACATCTTGTATATTCAAAATTATATTTATTAATATATTATGTCTATAAAAAATTATGATTAATATTGATCATTATATTGAATATATTTTATTAATATAATCCATATCGTTTTTATTGATATAAACTCGTTTTTTCGCATTTAAATAGTTTTTAAATAATTATATCTTTTTAATTAATTGGTTTTTTTAATTAAATAGTTACCAATTAGTTTATTAATATATTTTTATAAGATATTTACACTTATTCATAACCACCATCTTAACATCTTTTAGATTGTATCGTTTTAAATAAAAATATAAATTATATAAAATGGTTCATTTAATCTTTTTGTTTTGTGTAATATCAGTTCTGGCGTATATTAAATTTTAAATGATACATAAAATAAAATATTACGGTGTTACATTCTACCCAAATTAAAAATATTCTATCTTTGAAATTTTAAATTTAACATAAAAAAATTAGACACTCATTTTTTGTAATCCCGCATTGGTAATTGGTATAATAAAACATCATCTTTATAAGTGGTAAAGGGAAATGTGATGGTCGCCACGATATCAGGAATTCGAATAGGACATCATTAGTGGAATGAAAAAAAGGAAAGGTAAATCTAACTATGAAGTTATCATGAAGAGTAATGCAGAACATTTTCATGTGAATTTTAACTATGACAGAACCACAATTTGTTTAATCGGTTAATAGATAATTGATTTTGTAGTATAAGATATAAAATAGTGATGTTTTTATTTCAAAATAATTTTTCTAATGTTGAGGGTTTTTTTAATATCTAGAAAAATAACAGAATAAAACCAACCTGATTTCATTGATTTTCATAATGTCTTCATTTTGTTGTTTTTATTCTATTTTCAGTACATTTAAAGCACATGGAGAGGAGTATTCATGGTGAATTTTTATGATTATGTAACATTTGATGGATCATATGTTTTTTAAGAATTTACCTCATCCTAAATATGTTTATTTATACTAATAAATTATCAAAATATAGCCAATAAATCATATTGAAAACTCAAACGATAATATCAACTTCTTAACATAATACATTCCCACATTATGACACATCCAAAATAATTATGTCCAAATTCAATGTCGAAAAAGGTATATAAAATTTTAAGAATTGATCTTGCGATCAGACTACAAAAAAATGCAATGTACCTTTTATTGTCACATACCAAATATAAGACCACCTTAGAAAACCTTGATGAATATTCATTCTCTTAAAAATACGTAAATAATCTGTACTGCATTACAATATGTATATATATTACTGTTCTTATAATCATAGCACCACTGATGAAATAAATAAGAAATCTCAATACACTAGAACATTAATCATTGTACTTCATTCTTAATGCATGAAATACGATTTGTATTATTATTTCATAATACCACATTTCTTTCAGATTCCTTTTGTATTCTCTTTATCATCAGCAGTACAACCATTACAAGTTTAATCATGCGGATTCTAACTATTTACCAAAACCCCAAAAACAATCTGGGAAACACTAATTAGAGTGATATAGTCAAGAGTAATAATTTATATGATGTATAAATCTAGAAAACATCTCTATTTATGAATCCATAGTATTATCAAAGGTTGTAAATTTTTATTACAAAATCAATAAGTGGATATCATATACTATTTTTTACCTAAAAATTCATTCATTGGGTTATATTACGGAATATATGTTTCCTAAATATAGTATCCATATTTTCTATTAATCATCATCTAATACCAACTATAATGAACCCGAGTATAAAATAAAAGAGCTAAGGAATTATGTTGATATTTTAGAATGATTACCTATAAAGAAATCCTGATGGATAAAATATTTTATTAGACTAGATAAATTAGTTGAATACTTTAAATCCACTAAATATTTTAAATCATAAATTACAAAGAGAGTTTCATTGAGTCATACAATATCCCCACTTTGGGTTACCCAACATATCAATAAAAATATAACTCATGGAATCTTATTGTAAAATTGAATCATATAAATGTTTTGAGATAAAATTCCCAAATAGGTTTAGTAAATAGTGGAAGATATGATTAAATATGAAATAATCAATATGGGAAAGAATATAACTAAACCACATTCCATTTTAATAATCAGATGAGCTTGGAAGCATTAACATTAATGTTATAATAGCTAAATAATCACATGGAACGTAAATAAATTGTCTCATAATGATTGAATTAATAATTTTTCACATCTAAAACATTGGATAGAGGCATTAGAGAAGGCACTGGAAAATTAATTATTAAGGACCCATCCAAATTCATGTATGAAAATAAATGGTCGAAGCCTCCATCATGACCCTATCATAGATGTCTCATGAGACCTAACAATTCATCAGGGGCGTATAGAATACATCAAATGTAACTTTATAATAACAATACATTCATAATATGAATGATATGAATCATAAGAATCGTAAACATTCATATTGAAAATCTAGCATACGAAATATTAATACTTTAACTATAAACATTGAATGGTATCAAAATAGAACATCCTTAGTGAAACTAATAATATACACTTAAAGAACACATAGTATATTATATCAAATTTGACAAACATAAAAAAATTAATAGATTCAACCAATTTTTTTGACATATATTAGAATTCCTTTAAATTCGAACATTGAAAAATTCTAGAGCAAAATATTATTAAAACATTAAAAAATTTCACATTCCACTTTGAAAAATTTAAATCATAATCCCTATAAAAGAACAATAATAAATGAAACTTTTCATATCAAGATAATAATGAGAATCTTTATATGATATATCAAATGGAAATAAATACACCACAAATAAAAAATAAGTGACAAATATGATATATATCTTACATAAGTAAAAGTGAGATAAGAAAACCCTAACATTATGATTTTTCAGTTGAACGTGCTTTAAACTGTTGAATAATATTTTTATAAATGTTGTTAAATTATAAAATAACTTTTTTAAAATTTACTACATCATATATTATCCTCTTGTTTTATTTTATCATCCATCAATTGATAATATTTAGTTATTACCCTTGTTTCAGGTGTTAACTACTTAATTTTCGTGCTCACATTTTGTCCTCTAAGTCTTGTTCATTATGAATATGATATAATTATTTCGTATATAGAATGATATTAAGTTAGCATGAATCATATTTATTTAGTATATTCAATTTCATAATCATTCATGAATGGTCAACATGGAAAATTAATCACATTGTGTTGTGGAGATGTTTGGTTGTTTGTACACAAGAGCGGCGATATCATTCCAAAAATACTGAAAGGGTAAGAAATTGTATGGAATAAAAATATGAAAAAAATATAATTTTATACATACTCTATATATCTAATATATTAATCATTATACCCACCCATTTAATATCATGATGAAAAATAGATTACACTACTGTGTGGAGACGATAATACCTACGTACTAAGACACGATGCATACATTTTCCATGGGACATATAAAAGGTGGAATATGGTTTTTCCCAGAACCACAATAAAATATCATCATATATATATGATAATTTATTAATCAATTTTTCTAATAGTCTATATATAAAGAGGATTTTGAAGATGAATCAAACATGAAATAGTCGATAAAGACGATTACCTTATCTTCATTGGACTTCCTTTAATATATATTTGGTAATATAGGGTTTTCGTTTTGAAGGGAAGTAATATATAGATCATAATTAATGATTTTTATTATGGAAAGAATAAGGGTTTGGTTGAGATTTATTGCTCATATTGGAGTGATGTAGTGAGAGAGAATGTTCTCTTTATAAATTAGGGGATGGGTACTTTCAGAAAACATCAAAATTATCAAATATAGTAATGTTATTATGAGTCTAAACACATTAAAATTAACCATTAATTAATAGGATAATCCATTTCATACCATATATTATCTACTATGTAATTAATAAATATTTTTTTAATAATTTAATAAAATATTAATTCATTAAAATCTCATTATTGTAAAATTGGATACTATTCATTTAATTTGACATAAAATAAAACAATAAATAGTGTAAATTAGACTATAATGGTTTACAGTATCTCTAATATATCCTATAAATCTAATTTTATAATTATACACATTAAATAATCCCAAATATATCACATGTAACATCATTAATATCAATTAGTTTACTTTTTTGTTAATTAAATACATAAAATATTTTCATTTCAGAATAATTATTGTTAATTATATAATTTTTAAAAATTAAAAATTAATTTCTTTAATAAAACACATTTAATTAGGATAAAAGTTAATATTTATTTTCATTCATATATTTATTTTTTCACTATTCGGACACATAAATGAAATCCCATACAAAGATAATGACAATTTTAACTATATATGAATTATATAATATATTATAAATGTTCATAGAAAAGAATCCCATAAAAACTAAAATTATATCATATGGTGATAAGGGTTAAATAATACTAATATAATATGTTTTAAATATAATTAGGTCACATTTTTACTCTTATCTATTAGTTTTAACCCTTATTTGAACTCATTATCTTTTATCATGTGAACATGTGTTTTTACTTGTTGAATGTTAAAATACTTAATATATTATGAAAAAATCATAAATTATTAATTTATGTAATTCCGGAAATTATATATATCATTTTTCCATATTTAATTTTTTTAATGAATTTTATATCAGTTAATTACATAGTTTTTTTTTGTAAAAAATCATTAATGTCAATTTTTTCAAAGTTTATATCATGAAATTTTAAAACATTTTTTAAATAAGATAATTTCAAATGAAAATCTCTAATACATCCATAATATGACTATGTAATTTATAAAATTCTTATAGGTTATAAATTATCTTAAATTATATATATTTTAATATTTTATATATTGCATTTACATTATATATCTATTAATTAGACAATTACTACAGAAACATTTCATAATGATTTATGTTAATTATATTGATATTAAAAATTTTAAATTATTTTTAATGATATATAAAAAAATGTTATATTTCAATATACTATTTATTGTCAAACATATCTCTTACATAACCCCATATTAGAAATATTTCTCTAGTTAAAATAAATACTATGACAACATTTTATTTTGTTGAATGTAATATTATAATGGTATTATTATCCATAAAAAGTACTTAAATGTACTTAAAAGAGATATATTAATAATTAGTGATAAAATATACTATTAAAATAAAATTATGGGAAATTGTATTATATTTTCATTATATATATTATATAATTTTTACCATTAATAATCTGATTTACCCATAACCATATTAATAATAATTAAAAAAGTTATTATACATATTTTCCAAAAATAATGGGAAAAAATTTAATATATTTGGACCTTATAATTGAAAATATGGAATCAATTTACCATTATTAGAAATATATAATATACATAAATTAATATAAAATTGATCGCATTTACTGAGCGAGAAAATGAGTTTTTAAATTAAAAACATGATAAAGAATGAAATTTTTTTATCATTATTCGACATAAAATTTAAAAAAATGACCTCATTAAATTATATTATAACAAATTCATCTAAATAACCTTAAAAAATAATATATTATATAATTTAAGACTAAATTTTTAGATGAAAATGTTGTTTTCAATTAAAATCCAATATTTTAATACTATTCATCAAACATGAAACATACTAAAGAAATAGAATAATTCAAAAAAACTAAATTTTTATACTCTTATTAAATTGTAGAAGTTTATTTTTTTTAAATATAATTTCTATATATTTAAAAATTAGACTTAAAATAAGATCACCATCAAAATGTGGCAAAAACTCCATTTTATAAACCTACATCAATAATTTATAAAATATGATTTTTTCTTATTTTATATAAATAAGAAAAATAGGATGAATTTTAAACGTTATGTTTTATATATTTATTTAATATATTCTAAAAAATATTTTTTTTATTTTCTATAAATATTGCAAAGTTGGGCGTTTAGTAACAGTTTTTAAAAAGACATTTTCTTTGATAATAATTTAGTTTTAATATTTATTTTTATTTACTTTTTAACCAGTGAATTAAATAATATACTCATATATGTTATTTAATCCAATTCATAACAAACAATTTAATAACTTGATGATAATTTCATTTTAAACAATAATATTTATTGTATGTTCTGGACCGTTTAAGCTCAGTGTTGTGTGAATCTAAAACTATTTGAGAAATAAAATATAAAATGATACATACCATAAAACATTGATGTGTTTCAAATCAAGATTTTGGTCATATATATAGAGACATGTGACACATAATGATATTATATAGATCTAATATAATTGTATCATGAGAGTGCATACCTATATTTATATGAATTGGTTTTGGGTTGAGATTTTCGAATAATTAATGAGTATTGTATTTAGGTTAATTATACTATGTATTAGAATTGAGTTCACCTAAATACAAATAGTGTATAATTAAACCACATAAGTGGTACGGGGTATTGTATGGATTATCATAATCATGTAATGATGTTCTTAATGAATGTATGTTCAGTATGGGTAATAAAGAAGTTTTTTTATTTGATTAATACCCTAATATCACAGTGATATGTTTTTAATGGTCTATGAATTGTGTTAGTATTAAATGTTATGTGGCTGATATAATGATATGTCAGTCTGTCCTGGATGAAAATTATGTATTGGATATAAAAAATTGATGTGTATTTTGGATCAGTAATAAATTGTATGTGTGGTAAGTAACACTTTGGTAGTATGGAATAATGAAATCCAGGGTTTAAAATTCCATACAATTTTTTTTTTTAATTTTCGATAACTCTAATATGGTCATATGGTGAGTGAACATGGATTTTGTGATTAGTGATTGAACTATATATCACCAAATAAAATTGATTGAATATGGAGGAGATATATATAATAGATAGAACATTAGTGGATTTTTTATTTATCGAGATCATATTTTGTGAATATATATCATCCAAAAAATGATTCATGAAATATTAAGGTATTGAATAAATAGATATTCATGATTTTTAAGATTAATATTACCTTGATTCAAGTTAATCTGGAATCTCTTAATGGCACTAATGGAATTGAGAATTTATAATTCAAGCTGGAATTGATTGGAACTATGTAAAAAATAGTCTGAGTTGGTTTATTAAATATTTAATAGTTTAGAACGTGAGTGGTGTAATTTTATTGATATATAAAAAAATTGAAAAATTGTTTCAAGAATAAATTGTCATTCCCTCTATTAATATTGAGTCCTCTAAGTAAAATGACACCCTGGAATGTTTTAAGAGTCTATGGAGAACCATCAGCTTGAGAAGACACTGTTAGTTCTATTTTCTAATAGTTTTAAGAGATAATTTGACATCAATTAATCCTTTTAAGGGAATGATTTTATGAAATCATGTAATTTGTGAAATTTATTAATTATCATTTGAGGATATATGTGGAATCTCATTTTCTCTGACAACCACATCATGGTAATTGAGAAAGAAAAAATATTGGATTTAGAGATTCACATACAATTGGATGTTATTGGAAACAAATTATCGAAAAAGAAAATGAAATAATCAATATATTAGTATTTGGGTTATAGAGTTGGTGCTAGTTATATATGGAGGTATTCATCACCGTGAACCATGTTATACTTTTTTTTATACTTTTATTCAATATAGGATGATGAGGAATATTTTATTTAACCATGTAACAAAATTTATTGATTTTATCAAGAATGGTATGTTGAGACATATATGAAATTTTTATATGGATTATTATTGCATTATTTTTGGTTTCAAATAATACTGAATGTGAGTATATTGTATCAGTAGCTGGATGTTAATAATTATTGAAGAGTCTCTTAATTTAAAATATTGATGATGTATTTTTTGTAATTTATTAAACTATTTTTTTCAGGTTTTTTATTGAAACTTATTTTTTCATGGGGATTTATATAATTGTAAAGAAAAATTATGATGTTAGGTAGTGATGAAATAGAACAAAAAATATCTTTATAATATTGATCAAACCTCATGTGACATGTTTTTAGAGTGATATTGAGACCGGATTTTGGACTATGATATATGAGTGATGTCAGAATTCATATATGCAGCCGATAGTGTTGTAAGGGTATAAAGAATCTTATGGTGGGGAAAACATTATATGATTTTATATGTCACAATAATTTTATTATGGATATTATTTTATTATTTTGAATCATGGATTCTATGGTGAACTAAGGAATTTTGTAATTTATTTGTATCATTAGATATAAGATTTATGGAATGTATGGTGAATTTGGTTTTTTGGAATAAAAAAATTGGAATTGGTTTTATTAAGTTAATACTAAGTAAATACACCATGTAAACGATGATATGATATGTTATAAGAATATTTTATTGTATTACTAATGAAATTATAATTTTAGTATTTCTAGAGGAGGTAATATAATGTATTTAATGAATTAATGGTTTTATAGTATATGTTTTCTCATTCAATGTTTTTTAATTGGGTGTAAATGAATCAATAGATATATTAAAAGGTTTTGGTCTTTTATAGAATAGATTCAATAAATTTAGGAATTCAATATCATTTATTGAATATTTTTACCACGACGCCAGTATTTTTATGATGTAGAGATAGTTTTCATGATAGTACTTAGTCTCATTTATTATCTTCATAATGGTAATTAATTGATGTATTCATGGTATTTCAAGATAGTTTATGATGAGCCGAAATTGGATTTAGATGAATCATTTTAGGGATGATCATTTTTTATCTTTTTTAAAAGGGATAGATATATTAAGAAAATACAGATTCACTTATTCATGATTGATAGTATCATGTGAATATCGAGGAGGAGGACCTAAATTAGAAATTGGTACTATATACCATTGGACGAGTCTAATAATTAGAGATGTTGGATAATGGGTCTTGATGATGAAATGAAATTTTTTGAGGAGTTTTTAATTCACTATGATGTTTGGTGTTAGTGTAATATAATAATGAATGATTTGAATGGATATAATTATAGTAAATTTTGACAAGGATGATAACTGTTTTTAATTTTCTTCAAAAATTATAAATTATAATTTTTCAAATTGATGGATATGTAGAAATTATTTGGAGTGCAAATTTTGTTTGTACATGAGATTTTACGATTTTTTGGACTACCATATCAAACTCATGAATCATAGTGGAAATTAGATAAGAAAGTATATGACCCCTATAGATGGGAGTATGCAATGATTCCATTTGAATATCGATTTTTAAATATCAATTTTTTATATTTGTAGTGGGATATTATAAAAATCATTAACAATGATATTGGATGACAGTGAAATAATAGTATGAGATTCCTCATGTGTATAATTATCCCTTCACATTATCTTTCACCCATGTATCCTAAATCTGATAACCATTAGTTTATTTTTAATTCTCTCACCTTGGATTCGGTAGAAAAACAATATATTTTTTTCATTTTTATTTGCTGGAATATATTCATAAATCCATAATTTATGAATTTTTGTAATATTTTTCAATTTCATTAAATAATTGAAATTTAAGACAATTATATTGGTCAAATTGACCAATATTATTTCAAATTTGTTAATACCTTACCTGTTACATTTTTTTGTGATTTCTATGTATAGTGGTACACTAGAGTAATTAATCTAGCTAGTGAGACACAATATGAGAATGATTGGATTTTTAAATATGGTACATTATATTTAGTTCATGTTAGGGTTATAATGATTGTTCTTCACATATATTGTTTTCTTTTTGTGTAACAAATTGACTGTTTTTCTAGTTGATTCTTGGGTAAATTGTATAATATCGACCACAAATATCAATTTTTTAAATATATTTATTTTGAATGTCCAATTATGGTATCATTAAGGTAGATTGGATGGTCGGATAAGATTAAAAGATAATTTTTTTTGTATACTCAACTATTTACCCTGTTTGTTGATATTACAAAGGGGGTAAGTTCATGTTTAGGAACATAAATATCACATAAGAGTTAGTTTATAATTAAGGAATTGGAAATATTATTGGTGATTATATGATTTATTTAGGGTACATGTTTTTTATTCTACAAAGTATACATTAGTGGAATTGAATTTTTTAAAATGGTGTTCATAAAGGATTATTTGGTAGAATTATTATATATTAGGCCTTAAATATATATGGAATCACTATTTTGTGGATGAATAGATATTATGGGATCAAGGGTGGAATTGTGGGATTCAATTTGAGAACCAAAATTTGGTTGGGTTGTTATATAATTTTTCAACATTAATTTAAATAATGGTTCTGATATAAAAAACATTATATGGATAAATGGATACATCTTCATCTCAATTAACATTTTAAACATAGTATGAAATTTTTGAGATAGAAAATATACATTTAGGGTTCATTGGGGATTATGAGGTATGATATGAAATGGTTGTTAGCTGGGGATGAAATTATAATGTTGGGAAGTGTGGAATATTGGATGTGTTGATTATGGACAAAATTATATGTCATTGGTTTGAGTGAATCCTTGTAATAATTTATTATTTTTCTTTATAACGATGTGATTTCATGTGGTTTTATAATTTTCTTCCCTAATGGAACCTCTTATGTTTACCCTCCCCATTATATAAACCAATACATTTAATTATGAAAATATATATTATTGATATATATGTTTATTTTATATTTTTTTATAATATATACAATAAAACAAAAATATCACATAATAAAAATGAATATTTTATTTCATCAAAAAATTAAATTTTATATGAATTATATGACCCTTCCATTAAATTTTAAAATATTATATTAGAATAATCAAAAAAAGTAAACAAAATTATTAGAGTTTATAAATATATTAAATCATTGTCTCATAAAAATATCACATCCATGAAAAAAAATATAAATAAAAAATAAACCTATAGAAATATAATTATAATTTTTAAATTCATGTCAACAATATTGATAGAAAAATTGGTTAATTATGAATAATGAAAATGATATGTATTTCTTGGAAGTACATTTGAGATATTGATATTTGAACCATAAATCTATCATTTGAAGAATAGCTTGACACTTTCAATTGTAACCCGATTATTGGAATTGTAAAATTAATAGTAAATAAAATTTATCCTGATCATAATATGGACATGTGATTATTATATTTCCACAATATAATTTTTAAAATAATGGAATATCAAATACTCCCAAGATGTATATTTTTAATATGAAATGATTTAAATTATTTTTTCAATAACAAATTTAAATATTTATATTGAAATATTAAAATTACCTACATTTTAAAATTCTTCTTAAAAATGAATTTAATTTTTCGAATTTATTATATAAATATTTATAAATATTTTTTTATCTTTTTAATGACAATATAATTTTTTTGCATGTGGTGTTAAAATATAGATTATCCAAAAAAAAGTTTTATGAACTTAAATTAATATAATAATGACATAATAGACATTAGAATTGTTTTCATAATATAAATTTATTTTAATAAGATAAATAATATATATAAAATTTTAAAATAAATTTGAAAAATTAAATATTAATTTTTGAGATGAAAAAGAAGTAATATATTCATTATAAAAAATATTCATGATTCTATTGGTTATATATTTTATATAAATATTTATAATTATTTTTGAAGTTTTTATTATTTTAAATTAATAAAAACCTATTTTTTAATTAAATAAAATTATTATTTTCAGAGAAGGCTATTATTTTATGTATTGGTTCAGCAATAATCGTTATTCTCTATTTTTCCCTCAATTAACCTCCAATAAAATTATAAATACATCATCTCATTGGAATAAAAAATCAAAAAAAAATCATTTATTAACATTAATCATCACAGATAAATATCCTAAGCTTAATTAAAGCCTTAATTAAAATCTGTCCGCACTATACTGATAGGATTCTTTATTTTTGTGCCCCATAAAAGAGGATAATTTCAAAAATTATGTTAAAATATTTCATATTCTTTCATCTTTTTTCTTCATTCATTATTTTATTATATATTTTATTTAATCCAATTCTACGAAATTTACTAGTTGTTATATTTACATGTAATTAATTACAATTTAAATGTAAATCAATATTAATTACAATATATTTTTTTTAAATTGTATTTCACACATTCTTAACATTCCTAATTAATGTTCGCTTTTAAAATTTAAGAGGACATTTCAAATTCCTTTTTTATAAATATAAATATATATATATATATCTTTATATATGTGTATTTAATGTAATTTATTTTATGATTCAGGAGTTAATTTTAGAAATGAAAATAAAAATATTGGTCACCATGGAAATTTTCAAAATCAAAAAGGGAATAAATCAAAGAAACATGCCATCACACCCTTTTATCTTTAATGAAAAATAATAATTTCTAATCATAATAATTTTTTAGGAACTTCATAATGTAATATATTATAATTATATATTAATGTTTTAATACACATTTTTTGGACATATAACAATTGGAAATTTGTAGAAAAATGTGGCACCTTAGGCAATGGGATTCTCTCTCATTTATTCTCATTGGGATTCATTCAATTTTTCAAATAATAATTAAAAATATTTTTATTTATTTTCTTTTCTAATTATCATATTAATTTTATTTTTGATATTTTAAAGGGGTTATGTAACAACTAGGTCCAGATGACAACACAGACACCCCACTTTAATATGGTCGTTGAGTCCTGGCCCACTAGGAACCACCAGTTGCCCCGCAGACAAGTTGTCCCCACCCAAGGGTCCACTAACATGCCTGAACGGGTCATCTGAATAATGGCAGTCCCCATTGGCCAACACATATCCTTTACAATGTGCTTTTTCCTCACCCACAAACTCCCTTGGAAATTTCCAGAAGGTCACCCATCCTGATCACAACTCAAATCCAAGAACGCTTAACTGTGGAGTTCTAATCAGAAAGGCTCTCAGAAAGGAAGGGGCACCTTGTTGACATGAGTCATATCAGTTAGTCATTTAACCCTTTATAAGTTGGAGTTGTTAGATTTTATATAAAAAATAATTTAAATATCAATCATTCGGGCTCATGTTGCACATTAAAATTTTATTATGGGTCCTTTAAAAAACATTACATATCTTATTAGTTTATCTTAGAACTTTATTTATATTTTCCTGGAGTTTCCCGGAAATTGTCCTTAAAGAACATACAAGTGTCCATTATTTCATCTTATATTTCCATTCATTGGGATATTCTTGTATTTTATTTGAATATATGAATTTTCAATCACCTAAGGTGTTTTTTATAATTTATTATTATTTTTAAATCTTATTTCATTGTATTTTGATGTTTATTCTTCTATTTAGGTTTTATAATATATATATTTTATTAATTGTACACATGATCAGTTAATAAAATTCATTCCCTTATTTTTTTACATCAAATTATATTCATTGACACATGTTTTACAATATTATTAATAAAAACATTATATTAACATTGTTTTATTTTATTTTTATTATTATGGTATATTTCAATTCTATATGGAATGATTGATTTAGATTACAGTTGGATGTGAGGGTTGATGCTATAATTATGTATCATTAAATTTCAGTTATTAAAGAATAATATCTCATGATATCATTAAGCATATACATGATTCATTAACATTTTTAATAATTTTATGCATATACATGATGTAGTTATCTTTTTTTTATTAAGTGACAATATCTTGGAAATGAGCCATGATTTATTATGCATCATTACTTTGTAATTTAATTATTCCATGTATCATTCGTATGGTTTTAGGTTTTATAACAATATTTTTAGGAAATTATGATTAAGGATACACCCAATTAAGTACTAAATTGGATTGACTTATTATACTCACTCATAGTATTCATCCCCACAATGGGAATTTATATCACCCATTCATGGATACAGATTATTTTATTATGATCATAAAATCATATTAGAAGACATTTCTAATATATATTAATAACATATAATGTTTCACATGTATTCTTGTTTTATTAAAATATTTTATATATAATAAACATAAAAATTTGGGAGTTCAAAAAATATTTATGTTTTCCATAAAAATTATATAATAATGATGTATATCATTTATGAGTTTCTTTAGTTAGTAATATAGAATGTTTTCGTAAACATGGAAATTAGTATTTATATTAATATTAATAATATACAATAATAAATTATTTTGAATGCCATGTACAACATACATAAGCTTTAAATTCTATTTTTTATTCATAGATTATTTACATATGATTCATAAAAACCTGCTATTTTTTAAAAAATATTATAAACTATGTGAAAAAAATCCTAAAATTATATGAGGGATAATAAAATAATTGATTGACTAAAATTTATAATTTAATCGTTTATTGAGATTACAAATTAAATGAAATAATTATAAAATTATAATAATAAATAGTAATATAATAACCATGGGGAATATTAACTTTCACCAATGAAGGAATAAGTATCCATTGATACCTTCACATGATAATGAATATTTTTATTTAATAGATATTTTGATCCAATTATTTTAAAATTTAGTATCAAATTCATCATAAAATCAATTTAAAAAGGCCAACATGATGAAAAAGTGATTATTAATATGTTTGTATATCATTTATAATAATATTATGAATAATAATAGAAAATGATCAAGATTATAAGTATGTATTATGAAAATGATTAAATGGATTTGAACAATTTTAGGAAAATATTTCTTAATCAAAATTTTACTAATACACATCTTAACAAAATAGAAATATAATTTTTAGAGCTCAGAAAAAAATGGGAAGTGATCGATTATGTAATGTGAGGCAGATTTTGAATGAAATTCATGGTATGATAATAATTTTTTATGAACTCTAAAAAATATCAAAGTATCATTTTGTTGAGTAGAAAAACATCATTAAAAATATATAGTTATCCAAGACATTTAGTGTTATAAATATTTACATAGATATGTTCTCAAATAATATATGACAATGGCACTATGGACATGGAAACATGTAATAAATGATGGAGTTTCTGGATAAAGGATCAAATGATAAAGGATGTGGATGAAAGAATATACAACTACGAATGTGTCAAAATGTGGTAAGAATAACTTGTGGAACAGTCCTAAAGGGAACTAAAAAATGTTTTCTGTATGGAAAAAATGGTTATTTATTGAAAGAGTGTAGAAGGAATTTTAAAATTCCACTCAATGAAATAAAGGAGCGGAAGGGTCCACTTAGTGAACCATCCATGGTTCATTGCTTCATGTTCAAGTTACATGGGCACCATATAACCATATGAGACAAACTACTGCTCCTTAAGGATAATAAATATGATTAATCACATAATCTAATAGAGAAAACAGTTTTATTCTACTACACTAAAAACGTAGACAAAAAAAGGTGATTTGATAAATGGTATATATACTATTTATTAAACAATGTTTAAGGTTTTATTCAATCCCTCATCACTATATACATCCATAACATGTATATCTAAAAAAATTAATCATCACATCAATTAGATGAATTATTTATATTAGGTGAAAAAGTGGAGAAATCATTAGAAACCATGTGTTTGAATCATTAATAATTACCAAATGGGTAAAATTATTCCAAAAAATCTAATTATCACTATTGTATTGTAATTTGATGATATATTAGGAATTATTTGGAACACATTATATATATCTCAAATAAATTATAAAAAAATATAAATTTCATTCATGAGATAAATGTATCGCATTATCCTTGAACAATTACAATAGTATTATAATTCCCCATTAAGAAAACCATAAATGGTGTGTGTGTTGAAAACCAATAAAGAGTAATTTACAACAAAAATTGTTATTATAATGTACAATTTTAAACTTGTATTCTAATCTATTATACGAGAATTTATTGAGGTATTCCTTGAATAATTTTATAACATATTGTTATATATTTATATATAGTAATAAATATTGTTTTAGCGACCTATATATATCCACGATTCAATATAGAATGTCCCCCAACATATATATAGGGATTAATAAGTAAAATTTTGATAATATTAATTGATATAATAATCCCATGTGAATCATTGGGGGATTCACCTATTATCATATTACATAAAATGGATAGTTCAATGTATCATTCCATTGAGTAACAAAAACAAAATAATATCAGAATGAAAACTATTTTTAACTACCATAATATTAATGATTAGTTAGACCGTGTTTCAGTTATTCAATACTTCTCAAAATTAGTTCTAAATTCTAGAATCGATCAACCAATGGTGATGAAAATGGATATTAAAAAATTGAATTCAACACATGGTATGGAAACTCTCAATTCATAGGGATTCCATTTTTGAATACAAATTCCATATATCGATTCATAGGAATTATGAATAATGTATTAACAGAATACCATAAATGATTTTTTTATTTATAGATGTTATTTTCATACGAATAAATGTTTAAGAATAAATAGAAACCCAAAACAGTTTTGTGAAACATCCATTAAGAAAAATTAATATATATACATTGTTATTCATGTGTGACATTCTGATAATGTTTATTACCATATAAAGGTATGTGATAAAAATATTATTTAATTATATAGATCATTTTTTAAAATATAATTGATTAATGGAACTAACAAACGTGTGTCAAAATTATCTCATTACATTAATATTTATTAATTAATTTTTATGTTTGTAAGATTTTTTTTTCATTTTTATTGCCATTATATAATCAAAATGTGATGGTAGTAAATATTATATGGATGGAATAATTTAACTCTAAAACTAAAAAAAAATTGTAAGATAGATATTTCCCATAAACTCACCATACCATCTTGTTTTTAAGGATTTGTGATAATTATCGATGTATTAAACAAGGGATTAGTTTATTCACTCTTATGAGAAGATAAATTGTCAACCACTGACTCAAATAAAATTAAAAAATAAAACATCAAATTTTTTTTGTAGTTATTAGTTTTTATATTTATAATGATTATTTGGAGGAATTCAATATATTTATTAATGTGGGACATATGTAAATATTTTTTGATTTGAAATTATATATTCAAATAAATAAATCTACAAATTCTTCAATTGATATTGTTTAACTTATTCAATTACTATGACTACTCAATTTACCACAAAAAAGGAAGGAGGAAAATGTAGTATTTTAAAATTGTAATCATGAAAATATATCTCAATCCATAATTCTAATTGAAAAAGGGTTTATTTTTATGTATAAATAATTATTATAATTGAATTTATAATGGTGTCGAATACATCATTCTGTTATAAAATTATTTCTGAACAATATATCAATTAGACAATTAGTGTGACTACAAGGGTTGTATTTTTATTCAAAAAATTTAAAATAAACTATAGAAGGATAATATCAAGAATTAAATAAAGATAATTTTTTCATTCAATTTGGTACTATAATTTGAGTTCTATAAATTATAGTGATAATGTTGGAGGTACTAGATGGTACATATAAATTTTAATTTTTTCACCCACCCTTTAATTTAAAATTTGTTTTGATAACTTTGAGAGATATTATGGTGGGAAATAATAAATAAGGATATTACATCGTGTGCCTAAATGATATTATAATTCCATAATGAAAAGGAAGAGAATATAAAATATATTGGGATGATGTAGGCATTACATATACCAACATAAAAATGGGAGAACATCTCTATGAATTTTTTATAGTTATTTATAATTAAAATTAAAAAACAATTACATAAGGGTATTAGTGAATCAACATAAAAATTTCACTCTATTAATATTTATTAAATAATATTTCATATTCGACTAACATACAAGGATATATGTTATGTGAATAATAATGATTTACAAGACAACACAGTCAATCATATCTACTAATGATACAAGGATTAAATCTATGTATCGAATTTGTATTCAAAATTATATGAACACTATGTTTGAAATTAGTATGAACTATAATCCCAGATGGATGGACATTCCAAATGTTCTTTCCATTCATATAATATATATATAGATCATTATCAATGAATATAAAAAGAGTTTATGATCAACAAAATCCATTTTGGTGTTCTTTTTTAATAATAGTTTACCATAAATTAAACAAATATAACCATATTATGTTTTAAAAATGGAATGTGATTTTATTGTATGGAATTTTTTCCACTAAATTAATACAAAGTAACCATATGATTATTTATTTGTTATTTTTTAGAGTGATTTTGTGGGATTTTATGAAAAAAATAAATTTTATAGGAAATGTATAAAATAATATTTGTTTCTAAAATGTATAATTTATATCATAATAATTATGAAATTACATCCTTTAAAATTCTATATTTATCTTAATAAAAAAATTAATTTTAATAACATAAATAATATTTTCCATATAAAAAAGAAATTTATAAAAATAAAAAATTAATCTCAATGTTCAAATTGAATGTCAATTAATGATATAATAATTTAGTTATACAATTTTTATATGTAATTTAGATTAAAACAAAAAAAAAATTATGAAAGGGTTTAAAATTACAAAAAAAATAATTTAAAATATAAATAACACTCATAGAATTAATGAATTCCACCAATTCATGATTTGAGATTAAAATAAAATATTATCCATTATCTTAAACTTATTTCCACACCAATCCAATTATAAACAACCATTCCGAATCCCATGAAAAATTAGTTCCAAATTTCATTCCATTTCCATATTTTTACTAATATATCTTTTATATGTCCTATTATGATCCTTGGGTCATTTTCATTGTGTTTCTATAATAATTCAATGAATACAATCCTTAAGAATGAATGAACTACAAGGAACGAGTAATATTTTTGACTCTTCCTTTATATTTGACCTCATCAGTTAACATATTCAAGATTACATTTCAAATACATTTATATATTATTTATAAATTTTTATGTTACCATTAAATTATTTAGATTATATTTTTGGATAATTTCTTAAAAAATATGTGTATATAGATAATATATATCTCCCTCTTTTTGAACGTGCCATTAATGAACCATTTGACCACATATGATGAATTTCCGATTAAATATTTTTCACCACCATCATAATTGGTTAATTAGTTTATTCAAATTTTAGATGAAATTTTCCTTTTCAATACATTAATTTGAAAAAAACGACAATATTCAACTAAAAAATGGAGTAAATCAAACAAGAATTTCATCATGAATGTTTTTGCTGTAAATGATAATAAATAATTTGTAATTATTTTAGTTGAAAAAAAATCAAATAAATTTATAAAATATAAAAATATAAAAATATATTAATATATCAACTCTAGTTATGTAGGAGGTGAAATAATAAAGAAACAATACCATACATAAGTTATGTGTATTCTCGATCAATCATTTCCATTGTGATTCAGTCACTTTATCATTTACACTTTAAAAATAATTATATGTATTTTCATTCCTAGTTCAAGTTTTTTTACCTTTTTGTCTAATTAAATGCCTAATAATTTTAATATTAATATTTTATTCATATGTAATACCTTATAATTTTCATAAAGTAACTCTCAAATTTTTACCTATTATTTTATGTTTACACACTATCCTCGTCTCTATTTCCGTATAATTAGGATAATGTTTATTTAATATAATATATCAGTTCCTTATTTCATTATCCATTTCATTTTCTATAATTATTCTTAACATTATTTTCATTATGAGAATTTAAAACAATCTATAATTATTTTTGTAGTCATATAATTTTAAAAACCTATACAAATTTCTTCTTTTGTTGATTCCTATTTTATTTATGGTATATAATGTTTTTATATTTTTATTGTACATTACAAAATCCAAAAAATGTATTCCCTATTTCATTTGAGTTACTCCATGTTTATTTATCAATATAATATTTATTATATTTCTATTTTCTCATGTGATTGTTGAATATTTATACAAGATGTATGTTTACTTTGATTGTTGAAATTATGATTTTGAAAACATTATGATGTAACAAGTGCACATTAATTTACACATCCACAGAATGAAAATGGATAATAATTATATCATATAATATCATTATTCGAAGACATTATGCAATTACCATTGTATATAATATTATACATTGACATGATAGAGCCGGTTTCTTCAAAAAAACTATGATGTCTTGTAATTGATCATTTCCTTTCCATCATCCCCTATTATCAATGTGAAACATTCCATATATTATTCTTATGATTCTTATTATAATGATCATTTTATAATAATGTGATGGTGATTATTATTCCCATCCAAATACTAATGTTGATATATGTATCTTCTTAATTCCATTAATTCCACACCTTATTAGGATTTTCTATCACCTTTCCATTCATGTATCTCCATAATAGATAATGATTATTCAGATGGTTATGGAATCTTTTAAGAGTAAAATTGTGAATTATTTATATAATATATATATATATTTATGTTTTTAATGATATATGAGTCTCATTTTCCTAGACAATAATGCAATCATTTTATGTATTTTTAAATTATATTTTATGTTTCAATATATACATAGTAATATTTTAACTCATGAATAAGTCACTGCTAGGTGATTTTGATTCCTTCATTATTGTATGGAAAAATTTTAAGGTATCAAATAGATTATTAAATTAGGGGCTTTTATATATGATATCACACTCTTTACTATAGATTATGAAAAAGTGATTGGCTATGCTACACCCATACCATGAATCATTTGATCTCTTGGAGGATATTGATGATGTAACACCTATCCCATATTCTTGATTCTAGTGGTTTAGTAAATATATAATGTAATAATGTGGTTTATAGTATATCTAAGGGTACTATTTATGGTAATACATTATTATTCGTTTAATTCAAATTACCTAGACTCATGGGTTTGAGATGTGTGTTGCGGAACACGATGAAATAAGCTATTCTTAAGTGAGAAATATATTTTAGGACCCTATAATTAATAAGATACACATGATGATAAAAAAAGATTACATAATATTTCCATTGTCCCTTTTAATGTATATTATAGAATTATTTGATTAATAAAACAACTTGAAACTATTTTTGGTTTAAAAACCTGACCTCCTGCTAAAAATATGATGAGTAGAATTTTTTATAATAATATGTGTTGTAGATTTCTAAATTATATTGGACATGAAATTATATATATTTTATTGTTTAATTAAAAAAATCCTACATTTTTTAAATCCTTAATTTTATTCTAAAATCCTACACAAACACGTCTGGGTTATTTTAGACATCGAATTTTAAAATTTAGATCATTGAATTACATCTTGTACAAGTAATCGAGCTAGACTAACTTACACGAGATATCAATACAATAATGATATAAGTACAAGGATTTTATACAAGTGTATCCATATAGTTACATATTTTCTTTTCACATGTTAAATTTTTATATTCATACCATCACGTAAGCATTATTTACCAAAACATTATGACATAACAAGGTTTATATATGTTATTTAATAAAAAATTAATGATTTTTATTAGACTATGATTAGATAATGAATTTATGTTAATATTGGAATAAATTTTATCATTTATTTATTATGGATGGTTATCAAGTTATTTGCATAGTCTCTTGATG
The DNA here is from genome assembly GCA_963277665.1 of Viscum album. NCBI lineage: Eukaryota > Viridiplantae > Streptophyta > Magnoliopsida > Santalales > Viscaceae > Viscum > Viscum album. Next base: position 639,644,156 of record OY728126.1, on the reverse strand, counting down.
GTATAAATCATCCCCTTCCTATTAATCAGAAGCATATAGATTACTAGTAGGAATGAATGATGTATTTTAGTGTCGAGGTTTTGTATATATCAACGATGTGGGGATGTAATAAAAATTTTCTTGTTCTATAACAAAATTATGTTTTATTTCATTTTATATGAATAAATTTTAATTAAAATTAATTCATATACATTTATTCCATTGTATTTTTAGATAAGTCTATTATTATAACATAAAATACCAAAAATTTTGATTATATTATAGAGGATACATTTTATACATATTATGATATATATATATATATATAATGTTTTTTGTATAATTTATGGTATACTATTTCGCATTTGTTATAGTATTTATAAATAAAAATTTTGAACATATGATTACAAAATCAGTTATATATATATTTATACAATTACTATTTAATTATTATTACACCAGATCTAGGAGTGTCGATATATGGTATAATCATTTTGAAAAACTAAATAATCTATCCAATGGTTATGATACAACTATATAGATTTATTATTAGTTTTATAATTTGATATCAATTTTCTCTATGTAATTATTCATTAGTATGGATGGAATATAAGTACCTATATTTTTCGGTGATCTTTCATGTGAATCATCCTATGAGTTTAGTCAAAGTAATGTATATATTTTAAATCCATTATATGATTTATTATATATAAATAAAGATTACCAAGTCATAGTATCAATAATATAATTTTAGTTTCTAATATGTATGTATACGTAGCATTGGATATCATATTTTATTTAAATAATATATAATTAAATTATGTATTCTTTATGTCATACATACAATTGAATAATTAATGATTTCATAGTTTATTATAAAATAATCTTATGTTATGCACAATAACAAAAATGGTTGAGTGTCAAATGAACATTTATGAAACACATTAACTCCAGAAGGATTCCTGATTTTTTATTGAACAACTATAAAAGGGAATTATTGATCAATTGATTAGAAAAATTATTCATGATATATCATTTTCAATGATATATTAATCTTATTCTTCCATCAATTTTTACTTTTGGAACTATCATATAATCTATTGAATATAATTGTGCAGTAGAGGTTTTTGGATTTCATAATCTATGAAATAAATTTGGAAGATATGTTTTTCAGTGTTTTCTTAGTGTTATTATATAATCAAAATAGAAAAGGATAGTATGAATAATAAAGGATAACTTTTTTTATGATTTTGGTTTTTCAATTAATTTTCCAAATAATCAATATAATATGGTTTGTTCATTAACTTCAAAATTAATATTTTATTTTTTGAAACTGAAAATTGTTATAAACTAAATATTATCTACTGGATTTATAATGTTTTATATACTAATAATTCTGTTAATTTATAATGAAAAACATTATACATAAAGTGATATAATAATATATTTTCATTCGTTGGACATAGTGTATAATGTTCTAATTAAAAAATTTCTAATAATGTGATTTTTTCTGAAAAAGTTTAATTTATGTGATGATTCTACGAGTGGAATGAATTGAAAAAACAACTAATGATTTTTTTTAACTACGGTATTAATATTTTTTAAATTTTTTTACAAATTTATATACAATTTTTTTAGGACAGTTTTTATATATAACAGTTCCCTTGGAAAATAAATTTTTTTATTAATGATCATGGGTAGTTTAATAAAAATAACTTCTCTCATTGATACTGTATAATACTAAAGCATATATAGTGTTAGGTTTAAAAAATATATTCATCAATTATATTTACATATATTTAATTGTTAAATTATTTTTTAAAAACTATAACCTAAATATTTTTTGTTGTTTTTCCTCATCTGCATTTTTATTTTGGTTCCACAGGGGATACATGTTAACACTGAAAGGATAATATGTTGACTACATTCATATGGATTATTTTTTTATAATATATTCCCCACTTCTATATTTTGTATATCATAGAAAGCGTTGTGGTATAGTGGTACTCTATTTCTAGACTCCACATCCTGGAGGTCCTAGGGTCATTTCTTGATGAGAACATATACTATTACAATACTATGAAGGTGAAGCCTCGTACAATTCCATATGCTTGTGGTGGTAGAAAATTGACACATAAATAATAACTATGGTGGCACAAACATGGTGCAAGCCTCGTGATATAGGTAGGATGATGTTGGCATGATGTTCCACTAGGTGTTCTGGCATGTAAATGGTCCTTTGGTTCAGACAGTATGTTTCATTACCATTAGGTTGTCGAGCCAGAATAAAAATGTAATAATGTGGTTGGATGAAATGGATATCTCTGAGGGGGTTACAACCTATCCTTATATCCCTTGTGTTTGTGTTTCAGTGTGTGTGGGTTACATTTTACAATACCCTAAGAATATAACCGTTATATATTTAATACTTGTCAGAGAAAGCATACATGATAAATTTATTTTTTTATTTTATACTCTTCATAGTCTTAGTGTGGTGAATACCCTCTATGAATGAAATTTATCAACCATAAAATTTGAATGGAAATTGCATGATTCACATTTTATATGTTATCCAATTATTATTTCATGATTTCATATATATGCATGGTTAAATTATATTTTAAATCCCTATAGAAAGAAACTATAAGATTTATCATTTCATTATAAGGTGTGTCATATATTAAAATATATAATCATCACACACATTTATTTGGTCATTTATATCCTCTATAAATAGATTATATGGGTTGAACTATTGTTAAAGGCCATCCAATATCAATTAGGGGTGTACATGCATTTATTACTACATTGGAAGGTGACAAGACATCATATAATAAAGTATTTATCTACATACATGATAATATATACTCACCAAATACATGATTTATATATCAATTCACTCATCACGTATAATTTTACTCTTCCCCAATATATGTATGAATTTATTAGATCATCTTTGATGTCTTTTACGGTCACCAATGAATGAAGGGATTTATTAGATATTCTATATTAATTATAAGGAAATTCTAGATCACATTAATTAATATTAATGGTATTATAGGTTTTCAACTGTATGATATCTCATCCCTAATGGGATTAATGATTTATTATATCTCTACAAGTGAGTTCTATTGTCAAATTTCATTGTTAATAACGTGTTCATGAGTTTTATAGCTATTATCCATCGACATTGATCTTCAAAAGTAGTATTATGGATTTTCTAGATCATCACACGTAGTATATAGGATATATAAAATCCATACTAATTATTTTATGGGTTTCTTAGATGATCAATAGTGATTTAAATGTCTTTTAATATACATAAAAATTTATTTCTACGCCACTAGAGAGCTCATAGATTTACTATATCATTAGAAGTAGGATCAGTGGTTTTTATTCACATTTATCAAGAGATACCTAATAAATATAATGTTTTTAGGATTTACTATCTTGTAATTATTAATTTGGATTATAACCTATGACAATGTTATTTACTATATTCTACCCAGATTGTTTGAAACTTTATAAGACAATAATCTATTGTTTTAGTGGTGTACTGCCTCTCCACAATAAAATTAATAAATTTATCGGTTTTCATTATTCGTTTCAATAGGATGTTTTTTTATTTTTAATAATATATTATAATGGTTTTTTGTAAAATTGTGCCATATTAGAAAATTTAAGGGTTACATTGTGATTTGTAGTCCCTTAAGAAGATGTGTTATCATAAATGTTCTAGGAGGTTCCACAGTGATTTGATTGAGTACCAAAATTTGGTGTTCTACATATTTCAATTAAGGGAAAAAAAATTATATAGCTAGTTTTAAAATAATAAATATATATGAAAAATAATATTTTACATTTAATGTTCATGTTATATTGACTATGTTTTTTTGTTTAATGGAATGTATTCAAGACTATTCACATTTTTTGGTCTTCTACATGGGAACATTTATTTGTGTAGTTTATTTTAATAATATATGTTCCTATGTTGTAATATATTTTTTATTCATTATACTATTTCCACTAGGATAAATTTATATAGTAATAACATTAAATCAAACATAAAATTAGGAATCCCTTTTTATTTTCCCATAAAATTTGAGTTAGGAGAAAGAAAAAATGTATTATAGTTGAATGGTAGGCCATGTATTGTATCTTCTGATACATTTAAAATAAACATTGATGATACTACTAGACACATTAGATAATGTAGCCGATATGATAATATTTTATTTTATGATTATAATGAATCTAGTTCAAAAAAAATTCTCCAAGATTAAGGAGTTCCCAAAATACTCAAATCATTATATCTCACATAACATGAATGATAATTATATTTTTATGTACTATATTTCATTAGAAATAAAGTAAAAAATGTGTAGCTTATGATAAATACCTAAGAAGAACATGTAACATGATTTATAGTTATAAAAATAAAACCCAGTACATTATGTATTGTAGATGAATTTGGATATTGCTGGTCTCATTCCCATGGGGGTCCCTGAATAGTCCATATCCCAGTGGAATTAGACAGAGGAAAGATACATCTTATGGATGATTTTCAATTCTGTAAAATCTTGGATCCATGTGCCTCTCAACTGTTGAGCTATATCCAGTTGGCGAGATGGTCTCAAGTTCATTTCACTATGTTCCATAGGATGATGACTATAAGGGAGGGTCTAAGGCTTTATATTGCGGAAACTATGCCTTATAAGATGAGGGTAACACAGTGGAATAAATAATAATAAAATAGCATAATAAATAAACTGCATATAAAAAAAATATCATAATACTAATATGATAGATAACCAAGCATCATTCTATTAAAAAGATGATGTCATGTCTTATAAGTTCTCATAAAAATCCAATACATGTAAACCATAGTAATACCCAATATATTTATATCAAAAACACTAAATAAAAAAACATACTAGGTAGTATTGCATGACATGTCTCAATCATGTGCTCTCCTAATCATACGAAGCGCATCATGTACCTATAGAACGGTGATTCCCCAAATCAATGGTTGAATAAATATAATATATTTGGGCTAATAAACATTACCCAAGCCAGGTGTGAGAATAAATCCATGTAGGCAACCACCCAAGTAATTTTCCAATCTGTTTGTTGATATATTTTAAAGGAAATGTGTAGTAATGAAAGAAGTAAACAATAAGTACTCAAACGAAATAAAAAATATATGTCTTAGAAGACAATGTAAACAATTACACATGAAGAATGAATCCATATTGTGCTTTATCTTTTCAGACAAGTTATAAGGCATCCATTATTTTATTCATTTACCTTGACTTATACATAAAATTTGACATACGACCAAGGCCCTATGACCCCTATAATAAATGTAACCTTCAAGTCATGACATTATAGTCATTCAATCAACTTCCAATAGAGCCTGGCCTGGGTATCCATCAATAGATTCGTGGTTCACTCAACATTTTAAATAAGAATTAATGAGCTAGACCACCCTATCATGACTGAATTACGACATTTTCATAATTACTTATTGAGATCATTGATGGTCTTTTAAACAAGACCCTTGTTCACCCAAGGTATACATAAGGTGAAATTAGTCACATGATCCTGACATTGACTTTTAACAATGAATATGGATCACCGATTTATAATTAACCATATGTGTCATAATTTAATTCCATAAAAAAATAAACACATGTGAATTAAACTATCACATGGGTAATATTTTAAAAAACACACTTGTTCCCTATTAACATAACAAGTATCACATGAAAATTATACTATTACATTAATTAATAATATAATTATATAACGCCATAATTCATATCATAGAATCATTTTATTTTAACAACATAAAAATGGGAATTAATGTCAAGAATCATAGTAATTCTTGTGCAAACAAACTATCTTAGGGAAACACACCAATGGGATGGCCCTAAATAGTTGTTCATAACCCTAATCATGGTTTCAAATCATTTAATTAATTACCTAATCATCAATAAGAAAATAGCATGGATTATTAATCCATCATGTGACACCCAAATGGTTGGCGCCTGGCACTCTTACAAATATTATCAACTCGAAAATTGATGAATGAAACAAGACCACCAACCTTGTGTTATTATGTCTATCCCTCTAGTAGTGTCAATCTTCCATTCAACCAAAATATCATTAGATCAAAAAAATGAGTACAAGCGCTAAACCCTCGATAATTAGGTTGTGATAAGAATTCATAAAGAATGGATCAATGGGAATTTATCACTCACTGAGAGGGTTTCAACTAATTTTAAGGTGTTCAAATCAGGTTTCGAATGACAAAATTGGGGAATAATTCCCTTTAGTGATTTTTTTAGGTGCACTGTTGGTCAAAATGGGTTGTTTCTATCCATCTGCCAAAAATAATTCTACATCTATATTTATTTAAAAAAATATTGAAATATAAATATTGTGTACATGAATCTACACTTTGTTTCAATACAATTTCAAAATAACCCATTACCTATCCATGTACTATGACAACATGGTGTTTGTCTCTCCAAACAAAGTATATACATAAATGTTCATGGTGTGTAGGCCCTAGGAATGTCATGTAATAGGCTTGTAGATAGACCTTGACCAATTTTCCCACATTTTCAATTGTATAAACTGAAAAGAATTGATACATTCCTTATAGAATGATATAGGTTCTTATATACTTTCTTGTTATGAAATTTTTCAACAAAGTGAAAGCTTCGGGAGGTCGCTAGATTGGGAATCGGCTACGGATACCAGTGAAGATGAATCTGATATGGGATGTGAATATTTCTATGGTTTTATTATGTGTAAGTTTGTGTTGACTGTGTGGCATGGGATTGTGGTTTTCTCGTTTGAGTGGTGTTTGTATGTTTGGGTACCAGATCCCATAAACCAGATTTTGATAATAATAAAAATGATTTTCAGTCGAAAATGTATGACAGCCTCCCTCTCCCAGTTCTCATCCTGAAGACATCCATTCTTCCATTACACTTGTACCAATGAATCAAACTGGAAATGGAGAACCATAATATTATGATCTATAATACGAATGAGATTCTCCTCAAAGAATGCCTCTACTGGCCACTCCACTTCATCGGGCTGAAAGGTGTGAGGCGAGTATGAAAAGTAACATCATAACATTGAAATGTGGAATATGTCATGGATTGACCTGTACATCTTAGGTAACTGCATTTTATATTCTACCGGCCTAACCCACACCACAATCATAAAAGTACTAGCGTATCTCAGTGAAAACATCACCAGACTAATTATCCTCTTATGTTCCAACCTCTATACGAAATATAGGAAAAATAATTCTTCAAACTCAAACTCCAAATGTCATCTAAAAAAACCAATGTTTGATGTATAATGAGACTGTTTAGTATCTAGCCACTTAAAAATAAGCTAAACCTTCTTAATGGTATTCTAGATAAGATGAGGTCCCAACATTGTGGTCTATCCTGCCTCCAGAGAACACAAGCGGAGTCGGCATGGACTACCACACAAAGAATCACATGGAGTCGTTTGAATTGTATCTCGGAAGCTAGTATATTTTGAGAACACAATATGGGGTATGTGCGTCTCTGATGAACACCTGAAATCCATGTTGCAAGATCGAATCTTGAATCGTATGCTCTGAATAGCCATCTGTTTGGGGGTGGTAATCTTAAATCAAAAGCACCTATATACTAATATCCATCTGTAGCCCCTTCCAGAAATAATAAGTACTATGGGAATCCCAACCTATAATTATAGATTTTGGGACCCCATTTTTTCATATAAGGACACATATGTTCAATCTCACAAGATCATCAACAATAAAGATATCCCTTATCAGCTGGAAATTTACAACCTTTGTAATCCTATCAACCACAACCAATACAACACCAATACCTAGGGTGACCACAATAAACACCCCATGAAATCTATCGTAATCTCATTTAATTTCCATTCTGGAAAGAGATTCTACTTCAAAATTCCTACTGGTCATTGGTGTTCCACCTTTACCTTTGGACATGTGAAACATCTAATGAAAAAACCAGCTACATATCTTTTCCTACCTAGCCACTAGTAATTAAAATGAGAATATTGACATATCTTAGTGAAACAAAGATGCACCACCCAGAATAAATAATGAAAATTTCACATCATATCCTTGTGCATGTATGATGAAACCCCATAAATGACCCTATTAATTTAGGACTTCATCCTCACCAATGGTCCAAATATGAAGAGGTTCCTCACATGACATACTCTCTCATAGAACTAGGACATCTGAATATGATAGCTTCCTCATTTTCTCTTTGTAAATACCCTTAAATTTCAAGTAATTTTTTTCTTAATTTCATTGGGATTTTATGAGTACTCAGATTTTGACGGCACCTGATTCCAAGGCCAGGTGTGCCTGGAATAAAATTCCGAAGTTTATCTTGGGTACGTTCAGTGAATGAAGGAGTGGGTTTTTCTAAATTTTGAACCAGTGCTCAGAATCAAAATCATAGGGCACCGATGAAAACGCAGCGGCAGTTTTTTCTTAAGAAGACCTTTCCCGTAGGTGCATTTTCTCGGGGGAGTTGTTAAAAATTGAGGATTAAAATGTGTAGTAAATATAATTGTGGTACAATTTTATTTACTTTAACTAATGGTTATATCCTACATGGGGTAGTTGGGGTGGGACCCACAATCCATTAACTACCCATGTTAGGATATTTGTGAGGTGGGGCCCACACGACCCCACCACTTCACATTCCTTTAACTCCCTAACTCCCCCTTTATGTGAGTAAATCCTTCCTCTTTCCCTCGTTAATCTTGCCAACTTAATACCCCATTTAATTAGACAACTCAAGCTTAATAAATGAAGTGTGTTATGTGTTTGAATTTGAAAATTTAAATGCACGGATTGATGTAATAAAATAAGATAAGTCTTATTTTATTTTTGGGTTTATTTGTTGTGTGAAATTATTGGGAGATAGAGAGCTCTATACTTTAGAAGAACTTCATCTTCTTCTTTGAAGAACGCGAAGAACGCCGATGCCAACCTCAACTTCTTTCTTCTCGACTTTGACAAGGTGAAAGTGCCATTCCATGACAACATCAACGAAACCATATCCATCCTTCGTCCAGCGATCAAAATTCTTGAATTGAGGTAGGGGTGTGTTTATGAATGAGCAACATTGGTTTCCCTTCCATGTTGTTGGTTCAATCTAAACCTTTTTCTATCAAACTACTGAGGAAGGAACCAGAACAAACTAATACGGTCTGATTCCACCGCTGTTCTTATTGTATGGTGTTCTCCAACCGTTCTTGAGCGGTGAATGAATTAATGTTTAGAGAGCCGATCAGAGGCGCGAAAACATCAGAAATGGCCTCGGAACATCGGGACGAACTAGGAACGGGAGTTTTGTAGAAAACGGATCATCTAAACAAGGGACAGACTCCTCGGGTGGTGTGCTGGCCATAAGCGTCATTTCTAGAAAATTCCAAAATACATTGCGTGTCCTTCCAAAGAACACGCCATGTAGTACAAGTGTCCTGTGGCAGATGTAACGGACATCAGAAGAAGTGACACATGGCATGTGACACTGGTCACATGACATTTATTATCCACACAGTTTGACAGAAGAGACTTCGATAGACATGGCGCGTATTCAAGGTAAATACACAGACACATACAGAAATACACGACCACAAGGAATGACATGTATTATCTTTATTGAAAGGCATAAGTGGCTTTATGAGGCTCGGCGTTTAATTTGGGAGATACATGGACAAGGGAAAAAGCACATGGCCAAGAGGCATGGAGTGTAGTACCATCACTTTGGCAGAAGCGACTTCTTGATTACTCGGCATGTATTCAGGGAAGACACAGACACAGGGTGGAGTACACAGGCTGGTACTCCACCACACATCCAGGCATGGCCATCGTACATAGAGTCGACCCCAGAAGTTTGGAAATGACGTTTAATCATACCACAATTAATGTACATACTTTTTACACGAACAACCCTTCGACACAGGCTGTGGTACACAGATAGTACCTGGGGGCTGAAGACATTGCATGTAACCATACCACACACCATTTACTTAATTTTTACATGACTAGCCCCATGACATGGGCCGTTTCACACGGGCAGTACCCGGTGTCTGATGACACGACGTGTATCACTTACCTACACACCGTGTACTTTAAGAAATTGCTTGGTTGTCTTTTTCATCATGACTTGGGCACGTTTTTTTGGTTTTACTCTATGACGTGGTATGAAACTATGGGATACATTAACTCTAGTCTTCGTGACATTTTATGTCTCCTCCCCTTTTGACTCGAGCAGCAGAACCTCCCGGAATCGAGTGTTCTATGTGCGGAAACCCTAGAGCTGTCTGCGACCACGACGACGATGACGAATGTACTTGGATCCGAAGTGGGTTCGGCAGCGAGGACGACATTACATGGATCCAACGTGGGTCTGGCAGCGAGGATGATTGTACATGGAATCTGTGTGGGTTCGGAAGCGATGACGACTGCACATGGATCCTACGTGGGTTTGGCAGCGATGGTTACTATACTTGGATCCTACGTGGGTTCTCCATCGATGACTTCTATACTTGGATCCAACGTGGGTTCGGCAGAGGAGATGATTCAGAGATTACATCTAATCATCTACACCCATCATCGTGATTAGTATACCTGTGTGAGCTAAGTCAGGACTTTCAATCACTATCTTCGATATGATTGACTTTCTAACCTGTGTAAATTGGGTTGTGCTTTCCTGTGTGGATTGGGTTGTACTTTCTTGTGTGGATTGGGTTGAAAATGGGCCGTGAGTTGGAGAAGAACAAGAATTGATTACTTAGGTATATTTATAGGCATATACCTAAGTAGTGTTGGTTTATACGTCGTGATTGTATCTTTCCTTTGTGGTTTATCCTTTGTGGATTCTTGGAGACCTTCGGGGGTCTCGGGGTCCCTACTGAGTATCATATACTCACCCCGTCATGGGATATTCCCACACTATGCTGTGTAGGATGTAGACGACGGACAATGCTGATCGAGGTGGAGGATCATGTATCTGGATGGTACCTGGAGGTGGATCACTAGACGGGACGTACACAGAGTGGACAGCTGGACCCGAGGAGCTGAGGAGACTATCTGTACCCACACTTCATGTGGGATTTCCAGAGGATGGATCGAAGTTTCTATTCTTCTGGTGTACTTGCATTTCAGCTGTACTTTAATTTCAGTTGGTTTTGTAATCTTGGCCATTTACATTCCAGCACTTACTTTTGTACTCAGTTTACTTAGTGTTTACTTCATCTTGCATACTCTGTGATGTTTTTTTGCTTTATAATGGAAATTCCTTCCCTTTTTATCAGGATTTTCACCATTGCTGCTAGTTTCCAGGACATGGCCTATGGATGGTGGGCTTGGGGTAGTCACGACACGGGCCCCGAGGATAGGTTGTGACAAATTGGTATCAGAGAAGTCGGTTCTACTACAAAACTCAAGACTCTGATAATTTCATCCATGTGAAGATATAGTGTTTAGGGTATTGAGTGTGGTTATTAGTCCAGGGAGTCCATTTTTGGTTCGGCGGCCAACATATCCATACACCAGGACCCTGAAATCTGATTTCTGACTCAATGCACGAAAACATTGATTGCATGTGTGTTTCAAATGTTTTGTTTTTTATTACTTTGTGTCAGATCACTAGGTATACAATATTAACAGTGGAACACCTATTTTATTCCAGATAGCCCCATGACGGTATCCTTCTAGGGTTCCGAGTTTTGTGCATGAAGGCAGCCCACCGAGTGACGAGGCCTCGGTGTAGGGCCCCATTACAGCGGAGGCACCGGCGGTACCTCTACCTGTTGAGCCACCGATTCCACTAGCCCCAGCAGATGAGAGTGCACGTTGCCTGAGTGCACTACATGAGTTTTAGCATCATAGACTTCCCAGGTTCTGTGGAGAGATGGACCCTTAGGTAGCCGATGATTGGATGGAGGCTATTGTTCGAGTCTTCAGGTTGATAGGGACACCGGCAGACCTCATGGTGATCCTTGCCACGAATCTCCTGTATGCGACAGTAGGTAGATGGTAGAGGTTTATGCTCCAGATGCACGACGAGGAATCTCTCCTTTGGTCAGATATTGAGATCCTCTTCCGCAAGGAGTTCATTCCAGCCACCCTCCGTGTGGTGCACATTCAAGAGTTACTACAGCTGTGGCAGGGCAGCATGACTGTAGCCCAGTACTCTGCGAGATTTACAGATCTCTCGCGCAACTCCACGGACATGGTACGAGACCCATTCTTCCGGGCATGGACCTTCAAGTAGGGACTAAGGCATGAGATTAGGGCATCGATGATCTCCCTCATCATTCCAACAGAGGCATGAGTAATGGAGTGATCCCTTCTTGTGGAGAGCTTTCTTGCTGAGCCTTCACCAGCAGTTAGACCTAACACAGGACGACACGTAGCGGAGTCTTCTGCAGCCGGCAGTAGCTAGTCATCGCAGAGGTCCAAGTAGACCAGACCATCAAGTGGATGACCTCAGGATACTGGTTCTTAGGTGTGGGGAACATGTAGCAGAGCTAGACATTCAAGAGGCATACAATGCTATGCATTCGTCGGGCATGGCCACATGGCTCGTGACTACCCAACCCGCCATGAAGAGGAGCATCAGACAGTTGAGGGACCACCCAGGCGGAGGTAGAGATTCGACCATGGAAGTCCATATAGAGCAGGTGGATGAGGCAGAGGAGCTGTCCAAGCAGCGGGTGGTGGGCGACGCTTTGAGGCTCTACCACCACCACCACCATGAGGTATACCCCGACAACAGGGAGCTGGCGGACAGAGGCAAGCTCATATTTAGGCAGTGGAGGCCTACGACCACGGCGAACCTGTGATGATTTGAGTAACTATCTGTGTCTACTCCAACATTGGTGCAGTTCTTATAGAAACATGAGTAGGTCATTATTTCATTGCCACTGCCCTTGTTCGGAGCTCGGAGATTCTGAAAGAGTCGTTGGATCGATCTTTACGTCTAGAGACTCCTACAGGAGTAGACTCGATGATTAATCACTTGTTCCGGCAGTGTGATATTACTCTAGAAGGAGAGAGATTCATCTGGGATCTTCTTGTAGTGGTGTTGAGGCTTTACGATGTTATGTTGGGCATGGATTGGTTATCTACGGTCCATGCTCAGATAGACTGTATTAGGTGCAAGGTGTGATTTGTCTGCACCGATGAGAGCAGGTTCACCTTCACCGGTGTGAAGGGAGCCTTTGAAGCATAGGATGAACTCACGCAGAGGAGTGGACATTCGATCACCCATCAGTTGTCTAATCTTATCCTAGGAGAATTTGATGTTTGGAGTCCGAGTTTTCCTGTTGTGGTGGATCAGTATGCAGGCGTTTTTCCTAACGACGTTCCAGGAGTACCTCTTCGTAGAGAGGTAGACTTCTATATTGACATGTACCTTGGAACATCACTGATATCTACACCAGCATATTGGATGTCTCCCATTGGGTTTCGAGAGCTACTGATACTACGAGAGTACTTGCAGGGAAAGGGATTTATTTGACCCGGTGTTTCACCCTGGGCTTCCCTGATTTTGTTTGCCATGAAGGCGGACGAGATCTTGCGACTGTGTGTCCACTACCGTCGCCTAAGCCAGGTGACCGTGAAGAACATGGGTCCACTTTCGATGATTGACGACCTCTTCAATCATCTCAAGGGAGCATGCTGGTTCTCGAAGATAGACCTTAGGTCAGGCTGTCATCAGCACAGTGTTCGAGATGTTGATGTGTAGAAGACAGCCTTTAGGTGTCGGTATGGCCACTATGAGTTCTTGGTTATGACTTTCGTCATATCCAATTCACCAAAAGTGTTCATGAGTATCATGAACAGGATCTTCCATGCATAACTCGATTGATTTGTCGTATTCTTCATCGATGACATATTGATATACTCGACTACTAAGGAGGAGAATACCGAAAACTTGCGGGATATACTAGATACACTCTGAGATCAACAGCTTTATGGTAAGCTCTCAAAGAGTCAGTTCCGGATACGTGAGGTCCACTTCATGGGGCACGTCATCTCTGAGGCAGGAGTTGTGGTGGAACCTGCGAAGATCGAGGCAGTGCTAGCTTGGGAGCCACCTAGGACCGTGACAGAGGTGTGGAGTTTCCAAGGATTGGCTGGGTACAATCAGAGATTTTTGAGAGACTTCTCCAGAGTTGCAGCACCTCTCTCAACATTGATGATGATGTGGAAACCCTTTGTGTTTTCGGATAGATGTCAGCAGAGCTTCCAAGAGCTGAGACAGAGATTTACCATTGCACCCATCTTGAGGCTACCAGAGGAGGGAGTAGGGTAAGTATTCTACTGTGATGCATTAGGGACCATACTCGGGTGTTTCCTAATGTAGGAGTGGGTAGTGATCACCTATGTGTCATGACAGTTGATGGAGCATGAGCAGAACTACACTGCCCATGACTTGATGTTAGCAGTAGTGGTCATCGCTTTGAAGATGTTGTGTCACTATTTGATGGGCGTGTGCTTTACAGTCTATTCTAACCACCAGAGTATCAGGTACATCTTCTCGTAGAAGGACCTGAACCTGAGACAATGGTGATGGATCATGTTCATCCAAGACTATGACATTGAGATAGTCTATACTCTTGGAAAGGGGAATGTTGTAGCTGATGCTCTCAGTAGGAGGTCAAGCATTCAACTACTTGGTGAGGCGACATGTCAGTTAGCCGCTTTAATGATATCCTTCTTGGATAGAGATGGGTCAGCCTTTCTACAATCACTCATAATCACACCTCCACTACATCAGCGGGTCAGAGAAGCATAGCGTCGGGACGTTGACTGCGAGACTCGACGTGCACAGATATCCACAGGATAGGTACCTGATGGATTTTCACTAGGTGGAGAGCACGTCATCCATTTCAAAGGACGTACCATGGTACTAGGGGAATTACAGGGGGAGGTGCTGAGAGAGTTTTACACTTCTCCATTAGTGGTACATCCAGGAGTGGCGAATATGTACCGGGATCTCAGACGACAGCACTGGTGGACGGGTATGAAGAATGATGGGACAGAGTTCGTTTCGTGATGCCTGAACTGGCAGCAGGTGAAGGCGGAGCACTAGGTACCAGCAGGCTTGGTACAGCCCTTGGAGGTCACAGAGTGGAAGTGGGACGAGATATCTATGGATTTTGTGACGGTAAATCCACGTACTTCTAGAGGACACGACTCCATCGGGGTGATCGTAGACCGACTCACCAAGTCGGCCCACTTCTTACCCATCAGAAAGAAGGGCTCAGTGCAGAGCATGGGACACCTCTATGTTCAAGAGATCGTATGGCTTCATGGTGTTCCATTGACTATTGTCTCTGATTTAGATGCTATCTTTACTTCCTAGCATTGGAAGGGGTTGCAGGAGGAATTTGGGATGCATCTACGCCTGAGCACCTCCTTTCACCCACATACGGATGGTCAGATGGAGAGGACCATTCAGACTCTCAAGGACATGCTCCGTGCATGTGTCCTTGACTTTGGTCGTAGCTGGGAGGATCACCTACCCTTGGTGGAGTTTGCGTACAACAACAGCTACCACTCCACCATTGGGATGGAACTATATGATGTATTGCACGACCGACCATGCCGATCACCTCTGTGCTGGACAGACCTTGGGGAGTCAGCACTTTTAGGACCAGATATGGTCCAGGCCACGAAAGAGAAGGTACAGATCATCCAGGAGTGGATGACGACTTCTTAGAGCCAACAGAATTCCAATGCTAATAAGAGATGCAGACCACTAGAGTTCTAGGATGTCGACTATGTTTTCTTATGGTTATCACCTCGGCGTGGATTACAGAGATTTGGTCGGTGTGGTAGGTTATCTCCACACTTCATCAGACCATTCTAGGTTCTCAACAAGATAGGCGAGGTGGCTTATCGACTGGCTCTTCCACCTCAGTTGCACCGGGTGCACGATGTCTTCCACGTATCTCAGCTGAGGAGATACGTGCACGACCCACGCATATCATCGATCATGGAGAGGTGGACATCGATGATGGGGAAACTATTGCGGAGGTCCTGTTAGAGATCGAGGATCAATAGGAGTGGGTCCCACGCGGATAGTCGATTCCTCTAGTGTGCATTAGGTTGCATCACAGGAACCTCCAAGATAGCACATGTGAGTGGTAGGATCGGATGCATGCATAGTACCCTCATTTGTTTCTGTAGTTTGTGGTGTATCTTTATGGGGATGTAAAACACTAATGTTGGAGTAATGTAAAAACCCGTAAATTTCAAAGATATTTTAGTCTCAATTTATTTGGGATTTTACGAGTATGTAGTTTCTGACAGAACCTGATTCTGTGGCCCGCTGTGCCCAGAATCAAATTCTGAAGTTTAGCTCAGGTACGTTCTGTGAACGAATGAGAAGGTTTTTCTAACTTTGGAACTGGTGCATGGAATCGAAATCTGAGGGCACTGATGAAATCAAAGAGGCAGTTTTTTCTTAAGCGGACCTTTCCCGTAGGTGCGTTTTCTCGGGGGAGTTGTTAAAAATTGAAGATTAAAATGTGAAGTAAATAAAATTGTTGTAAAATTTTATTTACTTTAACTAATGGTAATATCATACATGGGGTAGTTGGGGTGGGACCCACAAGCCCCTATCTACCCATGTTAGGTTATTTTTGAGGTGGGGCCCACAGGATCCTCACCCTTCACTTTCCTTCAACTCCCTAACTCCCCCTTTATTTGAGTAACTCCTCCCTCTCACCCTCATTATGCTTTGCAATATAACAACCCATTTAATTAGACAACTCAAGCTTAATCAATGAAGTGAGTTATGTGTATGAATTTTAAAAATCAAATTTATAGCTTGAAGCAATAAAATAAGATAAGTCTTATTTTATATTGGGGGTTAGTTGTTGTGTGAAGATATTGGGAGAGAGAGAGCTCTAAACTCATGAAGAAATTCATCTTCTTAATTGAAAAACATGAAGAACGCCGAAGCCAACCTCGAATTCTATCTTCTCGATGTTGAGGATGTGACACCACCATTACGCGACAATATCAATGAAAGCAACTTCTTCCTTCTTCAAGCGATCAACCTTATTGAATTGAGGTAGGGGTGTGTTTATAAATGAGAAATTTGTTTTTCCCTTCCATGTTGTAGGATCTCTCTAAACCATTTTCTATCAAACTAATGCAAAAGAAACCTGACCAAACAAACACAGTCTGATTCCTCTGTTGTTCTTGTTGTATGGTCTTCTCCAACCATTCTTGAGTGGTGAATAAAGGAATGTTTATGGAGATGATAGGAGGCCCGAAAACATCTGAAACGGCCTCAAGATGTCAGGACGACCTAGGAACATGAGTTTTGTAGCAAACGGATCATCGGAACAAAGGAAAGACTCCTTGGGAGGCGTACCGGCTAGAGGAGTCATTTCTAGAAAATTCCAGAATACACAGCATGTACTTCCAAAGAACAGGCGGTGTAGTACAAGTGTTTAGCGGCAGAAGTAACGAACATCAGAAGAAGTGAGACATGGCGTGTGACACCGGTCACATGTCCTGTACTGTCCACACAGTTTGGCAGAGGATACTTTGATGGACATGTCGTGTATTGAATGGAAATACATGGACACCGATAGAAATACATGGACACGAGGCATGACCTGTATTATATTCATTTAAAGGCATAAGAGGATTCACGAGGCTCGGTGTGTAATTTGGGAGATACATGGACACGGGCAGAACCACACGACCAAGAGGCACGACATATACTACCATCACCTTGGAAGAAGTGGCTTCATGATGACTAGACGTGTATTCTGGGAATACACAGACACAGGTTGGAGTACATGGACAGGTACTCCACCACACATCTAGGCATGGTCGGCGTACATGGAGCTGACCCCAGAACTTTGGACATGACATGTAATTGTACCACACATCGTGCACTTACTTTTTACATGAGCTGCCCTTCGACACAGGTTGTGGTACACGGACAGTACCCGGGGACTGAAGACACGGCGTGTAACGATACCACACACCATGTACATGCATTTAGCATGACCATCCCCATGACACGAGCCGTTTCACATGGGAAGTACCTGGTGTCTGTTGACATGGAGCATATCTCTTACCTACACGCAGTGTACTTTAAGAAAATGTCTTGGTTGTCTTGTTCTCTGTGACTTGGGAACATTTTGTTTGGTTTTCCTCTATGATGTTCGATGGAACTACTTGATACATTAACTATATTCTTCGTGATGGTTGATGTATCCACCCATTTTGACTCGAGGAGAAGACCCTCCCAGAATCGAGTGTGTTGTGTGCGAGAACCCCAGAGCTGGCTGCCACCACGATGACGATGATGACTGTACTTGGATCCTACAAGGGTTCAGCAGCAAGGACGACTGTATGTGGATCCTACGTGGATTTGGTAGCAAGGACAACTGTACTTATATCCTACGTGGGTTCCGCAGTGAAGACGACTGTACGAGGGATCTACGTGGGTTCGGCATCGATGGTTACTGTACTTGGATCCTACGTGGGTTCAGTAGCGACGACTTCTATACTTGGATCCTATGGGGGTTCGGCATGGGAGATGATTTAGAAATTACATCTAATCATCTCCACACATAATCGTGATTAGTATACCTGTTTGAGCTGAGTCTTGACTTTCAATCAATATCTTTGATATGATTGACTTTCTATCCTGTGTGGATTGGGTTGTGCTTTCCTGTGTGGATTGAGTTATACTTTCCTGTGTGGACTGGGTTCAACTTGGGCTCGTGAGTTAGAGCATAATTGAATTGATGACATAGCTATATGTATGGGAATATACCAAAGTAGAGTTGTTTGTTACTTCGTGATTGTATCTTTCCTTTGTGGTTTATCCATTGTGGATTCTGGGAGACCTTCGGGGGTCTCTGGGTCCCTAAAGAGAATCGTATACTCACCCATGCACGGGATATGCCCACACTACGTTATGTTGGATGCAGATGACAGATAGTGCTGATCGAGGTGGAGGCTTGTATAGCTGGATGTTACCTAGAGGTGGATCACTGGACTGGACATACATGGAACAAATGACTGGAACTAAGGAGATGAGGATACTATCTATACCCACCCTTCAGGAGGGATTTCCAGACGACGACTCAGAGTTGTTCTTCTGCTGTTGTAATTTCTTTTTGGTTGTACATTACTTTCAGATGGGTTTGTATTCTCGCTAATTTACTATCAATCACTTACTTTTGTACTCAGTTTACTTAGTGTTTACTTTATCTTGCGTACACTATGGTGTTTTTTTTACTTTATAAAGGCAATGCCTTCCCTTTTTATTGGGATTTGCGCCTTTGGTGCTAGTCGCCAGCCCCTGGAATATAGAAGGCGTGGTTGGGGTAGTCACGGAACGGGCCCTGAGGAAGGGTTGTGACACACTCCGACCAATAATATAGAGTGAACAACTAAGGATGCCTGAAAATATTATCCCATATTATCGTGAACATCCAACTGCATCTTAGAGACCAACGCTATATGCTGCCACTCTCTACTAGACTTCTGCACTAACAACATATGTGTTGTCATACTTGGTGCATTAGCCACTAAATTTTCTGTTCCAGGCTTGAACGAATGATCGAAGTTGAATGACTGATGGTTTTCCACCCACATTGGATGCCTCGGATTTGGGTCACACTGAGTAAAGATGTACTTGAGACATTTTTGGTTCATGTGTGCCAAAAAAAGCTCCCACTATACTTAATGTATCCAAAAACGTAAGAAATGAACAACACCAAATATCATGAGAACGTTCAATTGGTGATTCCTCTCATGTGGACAGAATTGTCAAAAACCCATACGCAACGACTCGATTCCCCTTCATAGGCACTTCTCATGACCTGATACCTAATGTGTCCATTACATAGTCTAAGTAATTCCCGTCTCTAGAAAAATTAGTATCAGTGTTAACATTAATCTCTTATTCAGCTCCTGAAAGAACATCTCACAAGGATATAACAATATATACTTCACATACTTCTTTATCAATTTGTTAATCAGCACCACTATGTGTCATAATTAATGTATTAAATGCATGGAAGAACAAGTAATCCCATGAAAACATTTCACCTCAATATCATTATTGGGATTCTCCTAGGTAACTGTTGTGATCACCAACTCAAGGTCCACCAATAGTCCTATTTCTAATATGAAATGACCCATGAAGAGAATCATATCCATCTAGAAGTGGCACATTATGATCTTATCATATAATTGGTTTGTTATCTATATACACAAGATAATCTCATGATGGGTGGTATGTTCATTTCGATTGTGAGAATACACTGAGATATCATCCATGAACACCACAAAAAAGGAATCCAAGAAAGGATGTGATAGTCAGTTCATCAGTGCCATGATAATTTCTAGAGCATTCATGATAAGGAACAGTGTATCTAGATGCTCATATAGACCGTACCTATTGTAAAATGTGGTACGAGGTCTTCTTGCAGGTAAAACACAGTCTCAGTGATAACCGAATATCAAATCGATAAATGAAAATAATTGACCTCCATGGAACTAATCGAAGTGGCCTACTATTCACGAAAGAGGATACTAGTTCTTAAACTTCAACTAGTTCAATTTTTGATAATCCACACATAGCCTGATGGGGATGTATTGCTTTTTGGAATAAAGGACTAGAAGACCACACATATAATTACTAGTTCGAATAAACCCACTTAACTCAAAATGCTCTAGTTTCATCCAAATAACTTAAAACATAGTTGTAACAATCCTGTTAGATTGAAGGGATACCGGTCCAGCTCTTAGTACTAGCTCGATTGATAATGATACCACTCTCACCAATGGTAGGCCTGAAATGTAATCAGATAAGACAACCCATAAATGATTAACCACATGAGTGAAATCATTCTGACATGTACCCTGGTCATCCATAAATAATCTTGCAATCTTTGATGTCACTCTATCCATCCCATGATACATGGGTCAATCTCTTCCTACCTAGACATCACATTTAGCTTTTTTTTATAAATTATCTTCTCTCTGGTGACATGAAACACACCCTACTGTGATAGTAATTGAAAATGGTTCTAAATTTAACCATCCAGGCCATTACAAGAATGAAATCAAAGCCTATCATCTCTATGACATATAGATAACATATGAAGTTACACACACCTAAATCTAATGGTATTTCCTTAAAATAATTTACACCTTCCATTCATATCCCTAATGAAGTATCTATAATTAGGAGATCATCATAATATAAAACACAGATCCCAAGGATCTCTACAATGGGAACAAATTTGAAACTATGTGATACCCTTGTATCAAAAATTTATGATGTTACAATGGATAATACAAGAATAATACCTATGATAATAAGAAGATTTGGGATCATTCTCCTGTTGTTTCTTTTTCACTACCTAATTATACCATGTACAGTTCCCCTGAGACAATGCCTAGCTACTTAGAGATGACATGACCCCTGATGTTTTTGAGTTCCTAGGGTCTTGCTACCATGACCGCTATCACATCATAAACCAGAATAGCGTGACATATTATAATTCCCAAACAAGTGTGAATCATGTGACCTTGCTCCTGAACGTGGAGATGGTGAAAAACATCACTCACTAGATGATCATTGGAATTTCCTAAAGAAACATTGAAAATTGACCATCTTTCCACAATATAAGCACATGAATGGCTCCATAAGGAACTATGGTTTAGAATGAAAAATCATTCCACAATGTAAGAGCCTCACCAAGCTTCCAGAAGATATGTTTTGAGTACTAGATTCATAGCGTGTAAGATCCAAATGAAACTTCTTGATACATTTAAAAAAATTACCAGATCGTGTGATAATCCACCCAAGCACAGACATCATGATTTTTTCTAGTTCCACATGGAAATCATCCCCTGGTTCAATATTTTAAATATAGTAATTGGATGGAAGATATTTAACTGTGATCATATGTCAAACATAACACCATCCTCAAATTTCCAATCCTTTGCCAGATCGTCGCCCAAGAGAATAGGTTTCACCCGCTGGAGTTTAGTGAAGCAGTCAGAGTATTCTATAACTAATAGAGCCCGCTAATTAAGATGCATAAACTCATTGGCCATGTCATCCAAGAGCCTCTCGAGATATATGTGTTCATAGAAGTATATCTAAAAATCTTCCCACATCAGGTCATACTATTGCAGAGTCTCTTTAGTAACATCCCACCAACTCTTAGAGGAATAACATAACATATAAGCTGTGAGATTAAACCTACATTCATGATGCTTCTCAAGGTTCTCTATGATCAATAACATGGACTCCCGCTAGGAATATGCAACCTGTGTCACACCTTACCATGAAAATATGGGTGGATTGTAACAACCT
The DNA here is from genome assembly GCA_963277665.1 of Viscum album. Taxonomy (NCBI): domain Eukaryota; kingdom Viridiplantae; phylum Streptophyta; class Magnoliopsida; order Santalales; family Viscaceae; genus Viscum; species Viscum album. The sequence goes on along the minus strand of OY728126.1, from coordinate 639,621,726 downwards.
GATGATTTGTGTAGAAAAATTCCTTTGTTTTAATGACTTATGGATATTGAAAACACACAAACATTATTTTTTTTATTGGTTTTAAATAACCATTATGTATCATTATCATGGTTATGTAACCATTGAATAGTGATCACACAACTAGTATAAATTTACGATTTTAATAAATCCTTTTTACACTGACAAAGGATGTGATCGCCTCAACCAGTAGGGTAGTACCCTATGCACATTTATCAGAGCTTCTCAATGAGATATCTACTATTAGACGTTCCCTAGACCAAGATCATGCCGAGATCCAATAAAATAATCATGATCGAAACCATTTATTAGAGATGTTCAAGATCATCAAAATCACAGTCCAACCCATGGTCACCGAACGGACCCAAGAAAGCCCCACAATCGCACAACAGACTCTTAAAAATTATGATAGTGTAATAAATGGATATGTAACAAGACTATTGAATTATTATTATGTTTATTATTTTTATATAAAATAATTAATATACATTCATTCTATTATTGTCACATTGTAAATAATTTTTTAAGAAAAAATAGTATTTTTTGTTAATATTCATATACAACTAAGAAATATATTTTGATGACTTAATGGTTTTTTTAAAAAAATAATATTTTAATAAGACAACATTAATAAATAATTTTGTTTTAATATAAATGATTGAATAATTTTTATCTAGTAAATTGAATGTTCTGTTATATTTTAAAAAACAGTTTTTGTAAAAAACCATCACATTTCAACAAATGTCGAATCTCATTTTAAAAGAAAAAATTCAAATATTTAGGAAATTTCATAGATAAAATGAATATTAATTTTGGAATCATGATGTTTAAATTATCTAATGGAGAAATTTTCATAATTTTCTGAAATAGTCAAATTTTGGGGTAAAAAGTAAATAATATATAAATATATAATGTCTTTTATGACATCACAGTGAATAAATAGTAGTGTAATAAAATACTATAAAGTATATGTTAAAAAAAATTAATTAATATAACATAATTTTATGTTTAATTTATTTTTTTATAAAGACCTAAGGAATTGTCCAAGACATATAAATATTAAATTATTTTAAAATCATTTCCTAGAAATTTAGAATCACCTCCACACAGGAAAAAGAAATATTTTTATATCTTTGGCCCATGGAAATTTAAAATAATTTACTCCACTGCCATTTTCTGATACCATGGGAACACCCAGGGGTGGGTTTGTGGTTTGGTATATTTTAGTGTCTAGTTTCCAAATAAATAATAATAAAGAATTACAACACCTTTCTTATATAAACCCACCCAATAACCCATTTATCTTGAATAAAACCATTTGGAGCCTGACTAACCTATTACCCATACTCCATAATGTCCCTCAAGGTACCCAAAATATTTCAAGAAGCCTCTTTCAAGACATTGGGACCACAAATATTATTAAGGTATCCTCTCCTTCTTCTCTCCCATTCAATTCAAGAAAATTATTTGAAATATGTATTTTTAGTTTCAACTTGTTATTTTGTCATCTAATTATAATCAATTAAATTTTGTTAATTATATTTTATTTTAATTAGAGATCATTTAACCTCTACCATTTTTTCCCATACCAATGTTGTTCCTATGTATAAATTCCATAAGGGATATCACTCTTCTCAGTTCCGTTCTATTTATTAATTTTACATTATTCTTATTACATTACATATTTATATGTAGGGTTAAGATTTTCCATGATCCCCGAACGTTCCATTTTATTTATATATTAATATATATTCCATTAAATCTTATCAATCCTCCGATCATCCATTAATCACACCCGTTACAATACTGAAATTCTGTGAGGGATCTTCCACCCCCCTCTTTGATGAAATATTTATTTCATGTTATGTCTTTTAATATATTTTAGTACTATTTCAGTATATTATATTAAATATACAACATACTTAACATTCTATGTATATATTATGATATCCCATTTCACTCCCATTTTTTCCACTTATTAACCCATATGTGCACCCGTTTCCATGATGAACTTTTGTAAGGGATTCCGTCCTTTCACATTTTATCCATGTTTATCAATGTTGTAATACCATTTTAGTTACAATTATAATTGATGGGTTATGACTTCCTGCATCCCCCAGACTTCCCTCCTTTGGTTTTATTTATTATATACCCATTTTCCTCACATTTATGTTTTCAGTGTAAACCAATTACCATGCCAAAATTTCTTAAGGGATTTCTCTCTTATTATTTACTTTCAAGAATTTCATCAATATAATGCATCTATATTCCATTAAATATGTTGTGATATTATGTTCCATGATCCCCATACATTATATTTTATGCATACATGATAAGGTACCCTTTATGTCTCGTCAATCCAATTTATGAATTTCAATGTGACATCGTTATGCTACTGAAATTGCACCACGATTTCCATACCAAATTCATCGTGTAGTTAATACCAGACACAATTCCATAACTTGGGTAATCCACTTATTGTTTACGTACATATTTATCAAAGAAATTATTATTTTTATTCCACATTACTTTATCATGGAATAAATGATAATGATGAATGAATCCATGTTATATTATATATAAGGCACACTTAAGCATGATATTAAAATGTTCTTGAAGGGTGCTCACTAATAGTAGTAAAATGCATTGGGTAATGTTTAGTATCATGATATTAGATGTGAAATTTTCGTTTACCCTTAATAATTCTGGTTCAATGTGGGATTAATCATCTTAATCCATGTGTAGTGAGCCTTGACTCATGATAATAGCATGTTGTATCATATTACCATTATTCCTTGTTATGACAATCATGATATATCATGCCATTATGTTCATGTTTCTGTTATGCTCCATTGATATTCCTATTTCTTAATATGTATTTTATTATTCATGTTATTCCTTATTTACCCCATTATTGGTTTATATAGGCCACCCCTTTCTTATGTACACCCTCAGGTTATCTCATGCGTTGTTATGTACGATGGAATGAGTTGGTCGTGTCATAGAAGTTTGAAATAATGATGTTGTATTTAAAGTGATAAGTTGTTATGTAATGTTACTAATTTTCCAACACTTGAGATATCATAATCCTTGGAGTTTTCTTAAGTGAAATTTTAAATAATAACTCATTTTTATGGGTGAAATAAAGAGAAACATTGTTATAGAAGGTATCGATGGATATGTTTTTGGTGGTTGGATTAGAAAACCATATTAAAATCCATAAGGATTACACTAATTATAAGGAAAAGATCCATAAATTGTGATTATTATAGAGAAAGTGTTTTATCAAAAAGAAAATATGTACCTGTTTTGAAATGAACAATTAGATGTTGATCTAGAACAATTTGTTCTAGAGGTATAACCCTAAAAACCTCTTTGAGTTAGACTAGAATGGGGACTAGTGCATGACAACTGGACTTACAGTACTCTTAGTTAGCCACTCCTAGAGGATATTATTTAAATAATTTATATTCATAATAATATCCATTGTTTGGGGAAAAAACAAACCCCTAAGATTATATTTTTTGAAGTAGATCATGAATAAATTAGATCAATGATTAGAAATTCATATGATAATGAGATAAATGTAATTTATAAAAATATATTCTAGTCATTGGATTTCCCATTATGTGTTTAGATGTTTAAAATAACCCCCCTTAGTCTATATCAGATAAAGTAGAACCTAAATCAAAAAGTGGTTTTCAAGGTTAACATACATAGTTATATGTATTCTTTTATATTCAAAATGTTTTGTGTAATAATATAAACACAACCACAACTCTTGGAAGTAGAGATGTATATGGGAACTCGAAATGGGGAAATTATTTCCTCCCATGAATATAACTCCTCCCCATAAAAAGTTTTGGATTGGATTTCCTAACAAACGTCATCACACTTCCCTTTGTGAAATTTGAGGAGAAATTAAAAATTCATTTCCTTTTTATTAAGGAAATTGAATGTTCATGGGAAAAAATATCCAAAACCTGATTGGGATTTGGATAAAGTAATCCTCACTTTTAAAATTTGTGATCATTATCTCTTTGGGGGGAAGTGTGAAATATATAAAAATAAAAAAATTCTAAAATATATATTCACATAGAAATAGTTTAATATTAATCAACGTGGATGGTTATAGATCATCAAATATTATGATTGATCTATCCATTACAACCCTTGGAATGAAAAATATGGCAGATGCTCTATGAAGAAAGGACCAAATAAATATATCATTGATGAGAAATTAAAATGATCCAATCTTCTTAGATTTTATGATGATGAACATTGGAATCATAAAAATGGGAACATTGTCAACCCTTTCACAAGTGTTTTCTCAACTGTCTCTTTTAGAATCATTAACGGATGATCAAGAAGATGATGTTAGAAATCCGAATAATGTGGAAACGATCAGAAAAGGTAAATCCACAGAGTTTTATGTTAATGAATAAGGAATTTTGAAATTTGGTTCAAGACTATGAGTTCCACCAAATCCAGAGTTAATGAAAAAACTTTTGGATGATGCACATAGATCTAATTTCTCTATTCACCTAGTAAACTCAATGATGTATCAAGATCTACAAGATAATTATTAGTGGGATAACATGACTAAGAAGATCGCTGAGTATACATAATAGTTCCTAGTATGTCAAAAATTGAAGGCAGAGAGGTAGATGTATAAGGGTATGATAAAACCAGAACCCATACTATCCTGACAATGGGAGATCATCACCATGGACTTTGTCACTGGACATCCGAAGACATCCAAAGAAAACAATTCTACATGGGTTTTGAGGATAATCTTACAAATACTACACAAATAATTTTAATTCTAGAGGATTTATCACTATATAAAATAGAATAGATATACCTTAGATAAATTTTAAGGCTTCATGGTTTTAAACTATCGATTGTATTCAATCAATATCAGTGATTCACCTCTATGTTCTAAAAGATTCTCCAAAATGCTCTGAATATTGAGATGACATTTTGTATGACTGATTGTCCCTATAATAATGGTCATTATTACCGGGATATCCAAACACATGAGTACATGGTGACAGCATGATCAATGAACTTCATAGGAGTATGGGATCAACATTTTCTACTAGAAGAGTTCTCGTAAAACAACATAGTCCACTCAAGTATCAAAATGGCTCCTTAGGAAACCTATTATGGGAAGAGGAGAAAAACAACGACTTGGAGGGAAGATGTTGGGGAATGAAAACATATAGTCCCATAAATGGTCAATGAAATGGTGGAGAAGGTTAGGACCATCCAACAACACAAAAAACTGCACATAGTAGACAAAATAGCTAGGCTGACAACCATTGATGGGACTTATTGTTTGATGTCGGAGACATGATATTCCTATGCATATCAACATGGAAAAGAATTATGAGATTTTTGAAGAAGTTAAAGCTTAGTTCATGGTACATAATCCATTTTGAGATCCATGATGGAATTTGTGTAGTGCCCTAGAAGTCCCATTGAATCTATCAATTGTACATGATGTATTCTATTTATCACTATTGAAGATGTACATACCTGACCCATGGAATGAACTCAATACATAGGTAGTACATTGGTTAATGTACTCTCTTATTAATAGTACCCAGTGAATATCGTATATTATATGGACAAAGAACTACGAAATAAGATAATTCCCCTCATCAATGTGTTGTGGTGAAACCACCTGTTTAAAGAAGAAACTAGGGTACTAGACAAAGTAATAAGGTAGAGTAAAGATCATCTATTTTAGTATAGGAAAAGGAAATTTCAAGGGAGAAATTTAATATGGGGTTAAGGTTGTAAAAACCTGATCATTTAAAAAAAAGAAACGTCTCTTTTAATGACTTATGGATATAGAAAACAAAACTACTCTCTTTTTCTATAAATTACCATTGAGTATCATTAGCATTGATAATATAGTCAATGAACTTTTATTAAATGACTAGTATAAATATATTGTTTTAACAGATTATTTTAACACAACAAAAAACAAGTAATGGACTAAATATTGATTCTGATTTTAAAAGTGAAAAGTGGTATATTTAGAAAAATTATATAGAAAAACTGAATATTAGTTTTTGAATCATGACGTTGAAATTTTACTATGGTGAATTTTTCATAATTCTCTAAGACAGTAAAATTGTTTTGTAAAAATTAAATAATAAATAAATATATAGTTTAATTTATTTCATCATCATGACCCAATAGTGATGTAATAAAATACTATTAATTAAATTATCTAAAAACTATACATTTTATTTTAAAAAATAATAAATTTAGGTTTATTTAAGTTATTTTATAAATCCTTTGTGAATCTTCTAGAACAATTAAACTATTTTAATATTTTAAAATCATTTCCTCGAATGTGTTACTCAGCTCCATAAATGAAAGGGAAATATTTTAATTTCTTCAGAACAAGGACATTTAAAATAATGTTTTACACTCCATTTTTAAAGAAACAATGGAAAAAACTATTAAATCCCCTTTGGTTTTGAATATTTTATTTTGTGGGGTCCAAAACAAAAATAATAAATAATTCTCCCACCATACATATATAAAACCACATGATCACCAATTTATCATAACACAAACCATTTGTAGCTAGATCAACCTCTTTCCAATACTCTCTAGAGTCCTCCCAAAGGTGTCCCCATTCTCTCAAGAAGCCAGTTCCAAGCCTTTGGGATCACAAATCCATGTATGGGAACCTCTCCTTCCACACATCCACTCAATTCAAGAACCTTGTTCGAAATTAGTACTTTTAATTTCAAATGGTAACATTTTATTCCATTTATAATCAATATACTACTATAAATTAAATGTTATTTCAATGATATATCATTTGTCCTCCACTATTTAGAAACATACCAAATCCATTACTATGCCGAAATTCCATAAGAGATTTCACTCTTTTTCTTTCAATTCAAGCTAATCATTCGCATTATGCTACTCAAGTTTCATATTTATATAAGGGGTTATGATTATCCATTACCCCCATACATTTTATTTTATGTATAGATTATTAGATATTCCTATCACACTCATATTTCGTTCCTATTATACTTTAATCATACTAGTTACTATAACGAAATTCTATAAGGGATCTTCCACAATATTCTTTTATCAAAAATTCTTTTCAAGTGGTGTCTTTTAATATCTTCTGTTCCAATTATAGGATACATAATTAAATACCATAAATAATTACCATTTTATTTATAAATTATGTGACCCCCTTTCACCCCCTTTTATTTTTCTTATGAACCCTTATGTTAAACAGTTACCATGCCGACTTTTCCTAAGGGATTCATTCATTTATTATTTTTACACAAGTTTCTCCATGATGTTACAAAAATTTATTTTCAATTATAAAATGTGAGGTATGATTTACAACCTGCCCCATACATCCCACCTTTTTTAATGATTATCTACCAATTTCTCTCTCATTAACACCTTATGTGTAAACCTATTACCGTGCCGAAAGTTTGTAAGGGATTTGTCTCTTCTTATTTCCATTCAATAATTTCTTCTATATTATGCATATAAATTTCATTAAATATATTGGGATATAATGTCCCATGATCCCATAACATTATAATTCTTGAATAATTTATGAGGGACAACTTTTTCTTTCATCATCCCAATTTATGAATTTATATATGATGCTATTATACTGCCGAAATTGCACCACAAATTTCCATACCAAACTCCTCATGTTGTGAATACCATAACCATTTTTCAATAAAGGGAATTCACAATTATTATCATGCATATATTAATTATAGAAATAAATATAAGAATTACACATTCCTATATCTTTTATTAAATGATTATGAAGAAAAGAAAATGTGTTATGTGATTTATGTGGCACACTTAAGAACTAGATTAAAATGTTTATGAAGGGATTATGCAGATAGTTCTCCAATGTAGTAGTTAATGTTTAGTATCCTGGTACGCCATGTGGAATAAGGGTTTAATAATGATAATTCATGTGTCATTAGGTTTTAATCATTTTAATCTATGTGCAATGAGACTTGGCTCATTCTAATATCATGTTTTATGTTATTTCCACATTTCTATTTTATGATAACCATGCTATATCATGTCTTTATGTTCATATTTATCTTATGATCCATGGGTATTCCTATTCCATAAAACGTATTTCCTTCTTCATTTTATGTCTTTTTATTCCCTTAATGGGATTTATAGCTCACACCATTCTTATATATGCCCTCGAGTTATCTCTGGTAGTGTTAAGTATGAATCAATAAGTTGTTCACGTCAATGATGTTTGAAATAAATATGAGGTAATTCACGTTTTATATTGTTATATAATGTTCCTAATTTCCCATGATACTATACATAACCATCCCCAATGTTGTTATACGTTAATGTTTATGTAAAAAACCATGTTTTAGTGTGAAATATGGTGCATGATTGTTATACATATGATTCCAAAAGAACAATCTTGTTAGTTCTTCCATATATGATGTAGGTTATGGTTCTACCTCATTGGATTCCATGAAACTCATAAATCCTTCATGTAAAATTTCATCAAAACTTACATATGATATATTTTTCAGTGCCAAAAATGGCACAAATGGAGGTTGTACTAGTAGCCCATGGCCTACCACCTCCAAGGAATGATCATCCTCACTCACATGGAATAAAACTAGAGGTTGTCATGGGGGAATGACTATGTAAGGTCAAGGGCACTCCTAATTTAATGATCAGCAAGGTTCATAGTTCAAACATTAAATAACTAAACAAGAGAATAAGTCCTTCAAGGTTACTAAAATAGTTGTACATGGGGTGTAGAAAATCTACACAGTGGGTACACTCAATCTATTACCCGGGCGAGTACTTCCACCTGCCTGAGCATGTAAATTTTATATATATGATTGTATTTTCCATTTACATTCATGGAATATGTAATACTTCAGTATACATTGAAACAGTATATGTTATTCTTATATTCCCATTATATTATTTTTTCTACTATTATGTCTCACAATAATACATTTTATGTTATCCCTCACTAATTATATGATCTATGAAATTCATTTGATTTCACATTTCCATATGAAATAATGAGTATCATTATGTTTATCAATTTCTACGGACAACATTAAATAATATTCATATGTATTTAGATGATGTAATGTGTGATATTTCAATTTAATGATATGTATATGGCCTCTAAAGTACTACTAAATAGTGATATAGAGTGTGTAATATTTTAATGTCCTTGATTTTCCATGTAAATTTGTAGAAAATTTATATTGGATTATTTTGAGACATGGTGCTCAGATGAAACGTGATTCCGGGGCCCAAGGTTCCTGGAATAAAAGTTTGAATTATTTTTATGTTTATTAAAAATAGTGCTCATGTGAGATTTTTGTATCATTTAAATGGGAACCATGGTATGATATACCAAGTCAACGTTGAGCATATAACAATGAGTTTTCCATTGGTGGCACCAAACATCAATCGGAAATGTTTGTTTGAAAAATTTAATTTATGGATGTTTTAAGAGAAAAATAACATATACTTAAAAGGCAATTTTATTGAATTTATTTCAAATTACATAGTGACTCAATAGCATTGTGATACTGATATTCAGTGACATTTCATTACAGGATCATGAATCACTAAAAACCGTTTAAAATATTGAAATATTTCAATGTGTTTCATCCACTAATCAGAGCTTGGGACCAGTGTTAGAATTCAAAATGCAGGATATTTTCCTTAGAGTTGGGATATTTCCCTAAGGAAGGAGAAACAAGATTTGTCACTTATGGTGAATAATGTCGAATGATGATTAATGATGAATATTGATGAACAAATGATCAATGATTTTTATGGATGTATCACATTTAAGGATGATTCTTTCCTCCAACTGATCATCTTTTCAGGTAGGGGGTTTGTTTTTCATTGTGATTATTTTCCGTGTTCTTGATTCTGATGATGAACATGGACCAGCTCACAAACTAGATGATCCGCAGTTCAAGAATTCTTGTAGGATGTATAAAATATGGTATTAAAGGTAAAGTATTGGTAATTGTTTCTTCCTCTTAAACCCAATGACATAATCGGGCCAATGACAACACAAACAAAAAAATGTATTCTATGGGTGTTCATGTGCTCTTTATCCCCCATGTTCTTGTGTTTTTCACTATTGGATACTCGTGGTCATTTTGAGGTTTTTTGGGAGGTTAAAAAAATTACCGGAACCCCAGAGTGACTATAATATGATCTTCAACCTGCAATAGTGATGATGAAGACCCAATGATCATGAAGGTATTCTCAGTTTGAAACATGTTCCTCGAAGACAATGTTGGTGACCCACAAGAGATGTACTGCTAGTGGCGGTGTGACTTCCCCACAATAATAAGCCATTGTCTCTAAAACTAGCAGTGGAGGACCCAAAAACACAGTGATCGTGGGTGACAGACAGGACCTTCAGCTCGATGCCCAGCAGAGGGCAATGACTAGACACGACAAGGGGCCACGTCACAAGATGAAGGGCTGCAGCAAGCACTGTATTGTGGTTCACATGACTTTCATCCCTGATAACCAAGATGGGATGTGGCTCCCACTACATCATAGGTGGATGAACCAGCCTGCTCTATCTTACCATGTTAGAGATGCCAGGCTGGACCCAGTAGGCTGGGTCATCTCTACGGGTCAGGTCAGACCTGGCGGGTTGGGTCAGACCGAACTTGTACCCAACCGGCCCAATTTTACTTAAATATGCATAACTTTCAAACAATATATCCTTATCATGATCCATTTGTGGAGTTTTGACCCTCACGAAAAGACAATATCTTTTGAATAATCTATCTGACCATTGACTGAGTTTTTTGTAAGACCTATTGGCTTGAGGATAGGTATTTACTGAATGAGAACACTAAGTATATAATCCTTTGATTGGTTTTGAACAATGAAGCGTGTCTCTAACTCCTATATAGAGTGTGTACCCTATGAATAGTCTCTCACTAACCATGATGTAGTGGTTCTCCTATGGAATGAATCTCCGGCACCCATACAGAGTTTATATTTTCTGGAGTGTATCTCCTGTGCATACACTGAATGTGTCACCTAAAGAGTGTGTCTCATGTGCCTACACAGAGTGTGTCTCATATTGGCTGTGTCTCTTACCCGTACAAGGATTGTGTCTCATATGGATTGTGTGTCCATGGATTTGGATATTCCTGGACATTCAATGTATATTTATCCTTATGCAAGATGAATATAGTCACTCTCCTAATTGTAGTTCTTAAAGGCTACAAGTCATGTACCAATTCGGTATTCTAATTTGTATCTTAATTGGTGGTTTAATTATTTGGTATGGTGTAACTACTATGTATTGTTTTACTCACCCATGAATGGGCTTCACCCTCACATTTCATGTCTTGTGAAAATGATTGATAGCTTTTATAGAGTCCTTGGTGGGTTGGAGATAAGTGGTGTGTCCGGGTGACCTGACAGACGTCATACTTTTCAGCGTCATTAAGACATCTTACTGTACCTACCCATTAGGTATAATTTTTTTCTAACATGATCTAGGTGCTTGAATTTTTCTATTTCAATTGGGATCATATTCTTTACTGTTTACCATTCAGTTTTTACTGTTACTCACAAGGGTTGTTTTATGGGATGCATATATATTTATTTAGTGTTTTTGGATTCATTATTTTTTTCATGAGGATAGGGTCATGTGAGTAGGTTCATAATAAAACACGTCCCCATTGAGGGAAATCCCTACTACACTCTTGTATAATATTCATGTCCTATGAGAGGAAAGCACACAGTATTCATCACACGGGCCACATGGGACAAGTCGTGATAGAGTGGTATCTTAAGGAGGATGGTTTCATGTTGGGGGGGGGAGTGTTATGTGTTTCGTGTTTGGATTTTAGACCAGGGATCCTATTGTTGGCGAGGAGTTTGAAATATCCATGCACCATGACCTTGAATTCTACATTTCGACTCTATATATGAAGACATAGGTTTCATGGGAAATTAATTGTTCATGCATCATATAATAATTGTGTGTGTTATTAAGTACATCTATAGTAATAGACAGCTCACCAGGTACACTCAATTGGCAGTTGTACATATTCTTCTGTTTCTGGATGAATCCATAGAGGTAGTTAACCAATACATTAAGTTATGACCATGAGAATGGTTTGTCGAGTGATGTTGAATCAGTGCATGGTCCTTTACTATAGATATATTCTCCTATTGGTGTACCAGTGATACTACCACCTAGATAGAAGTAGTTCCTACAAGAATTACCAATAAGGGATGCATGCCAGATCATTGCATTGAAGGAGTTCTAGAGACAGTGAGCTCTTAGGTTTTTAGGTGAGATGTATCCTTAGGTTTCCAAGGACTGGTTGGAGATGGTGATGTGTGTTTTCTGATAATTCAAAATTACTCTTAAATAGAGGGCAGTTCAACCAATGATTCTTCTATGGGGCTCGATGGGGAGATTGTGGAGCATGGGGATCCAGACGAACAATGGGGTGACACTCTCCTAAACAGACATTGTTCTTATTTAACGGATGTTTTATTTCTAGAAACATTATAATCTCAGATTGTGTAGGAGCACATTCGTCTATAATAGGGTTTCCAGACATTGGAAGAGTACTCAGTGAGTTTCCCAAAACTTTTTCGCTACTCTATAGACATGGTGTGGGATCCATTTTTCCGAGCCCATACCATCCAAAAATAGATAAGATGAGATATCAGGCCAGAAATGATATCCCTTAGCATCCCTATGCTGTTTTGAGTTATAGAGAAATCTCTACTGGTAGATAACATTTTTGAGAACATGTACTAGTAGTGGGAGATACCATTAGGTGCCCGACTTCTTGGTCATCAGCATCATGTATCCAAGAGAAGACGTATGGGTTCGAGAGGAATAGTTATTCTTGGGAATAGACCCATGACATGGTATCAGTGCTGTAGGTATTACAGGGAACTACATGTGAACTGAAGGAGATGTTTTGATACTCGTTTTGTTGTTGTGGACATATGGCTAGAGATTGTATAACCATCCCTACAACCGACCATGAGACAGTTGAGGGACAACTGAGGTAGTGGTGGACGAAATAATAGGGTGTAATGATAGGTAGAGGATATGGAACCTGATGGGGATGAGAGACATGCGGTGTATTGAGGTTCTAGATACAACCACCACCACCCCAATGGGGTCCACCATGATCATAGGGACCTGGTGGACATGGGAGATTCTAGTTCTATGTGATGGACGGTTATGATCTTGAGACTCCCACGATGATTAGTGGTACAATCTATGACATTTACACTATAGCTTTAGTTTTTATAGGAATGGCTTCATGTCACTCTTTTCTCACTATGAACCTTTTTTGACACATAGAGATTAGAGTGGAAAAATTGGCACAATCCCTACATATAGAGAATCCTTTGGGTGGATATTCGATAATCACACACTGGTGCCGATAGTGATTTCATACACATGCAATGAGAGTGTTAAATAGGATCTCAGGGTGGAATCATTGATGCATTTCAATGTAATTCTATTTAAGGACTAGTTATCTATAGTTAATTCTATGATTAACTGTTTTAGGCACACATTGAGGAGGGTTTATGGTGACAGGAACCTGTTTTTCATTATATGTGATTAGGAAACACAAGAAGAACATGATAGACTCTCACATAGGATAGTGCATCCGATCACATATTTGTCAGCTATCATGAACCTCGGTGCAGTGGATGAGACGAGTCCTCAATTTTTTATAGTGGTGAATGCGTACAAGGGGATTTTTTTGAAGATGTTCTAGTACAACCTCCTTGTAGGGAAGTAGTCTACTACATTGATAGGTACCCAATGACGCCACCAATATCGAAACCTTAATATTGAATAGATCCCTCCTATATTTTTGAATTGGGAGTATAGTTGGAGAATTTTCAGTGGAGTGGATTTGAGGGACCCAATGATTCACCATTGGAAGCCCTATTGTTTCTTTCTAAATAGGAAGACACGAGCTTGAGGATGGGTGAAGACATCCAGCACCTAAATCATGTGACCATGAAGAATAAATCCCACTACCGGGGATTGATGACCTCTTATATCTGTTGAAAAGAGTTATATTGTTCACAAAGATAGACCTCAGTTCAAGCTATCACAATCTTTGGGTGTAGGAAGAGGGCATTTCTATGAAAATGCTTATATTTCTCTATGAACACTATGAGTACATGGTGATGTTGTTTTTCATAATGCACATTGTAGTAGTGTTAATGGTATGCTTGCACAATATCTTTATTCCTTACCTAGACTGATTTTTAGAGGTCTTTATTGATGACATCATGATGTACTCGGCATCCATGGAGGAGCACACAATGCACATACAGATAGTCCAGGGCTTACTCCGATTACACCAAATTTACGATAAGATATCATTGTGTAATTTCTAGATATGAGATGTAAATTTTTTGGAACACATCATCTTAGAGGCCAGATTTGTAGTATATCCAAAAAAAAGAGTGGTTATTCCTTGTAATCCACCCATGGACGTTACTGAGGTGGGAAATTTCCTTGGGTTGGATGGGTACTATCAAAGGATTGTACTTTACATTTACAGAGTAGTGGAATCTGTGAATGAAATCACACAAATGGGGAAACATTTTGTGTGTATCGAGATGTTCTGTGAGAGATTATATCATATGAGACATAAATGGATGAGTGCTCCCATGTTGAGATTCCTAGTGGACGGTTTCGAGTACGTGGTGTTTTGTGATACATCTAGGACCAGTCGTGGGTGTCTCATTATTCAGGGGGAAAAGGTGATTTCCGACAGTTCACGTCATATGAGACAACATGATAATAACTATATGACTAACTATTTGGATTTGGATATTGTAATCTACGCATTAATGATGTGGGGAAACAACTTTATGGATGAGTAGTTTATCATCTACTCAGACCACAAATGTCATTGGTAAATCTTTTCTGATAAGGTTCTGAACCTGAGAGAACAATGTTGGACACTATTCCTCTCAGACTATGACATCAATATATTCTATAATTATGCGAAGGATAACATGGTGGAAGTCTCGATGATCTGAAAATCACATTCACATATACTAAATTAGGCCTAAGAGATGTTTTAATAGTTTCACATATCCTTCATGGATAAAGATGAAGCATATTTTCTCCAATCTACTCTGGTTACCCATCCACTCTTACAATGTGTATGTGTGGTAGAGCTCCGAGATATCTGTGTCTAGATTAAACATTCTCATATTTCAAGATGGAATTCCTTTGATGGTTATTTGAAAGGTGGGGTGCATATTATCTTCATCAAAGGATACACAGTTTTATTGATGATGTTACAAGATGATTTTTTTGGGAGATCCATATATACCCTTGGGCGGTTCATATAGGTGTGGAAAGTATGTACCAGGACCTCCGATATCAGTTTTGGTGGCTAGGGATGAAGAAGGATGTAGTAGAGTTTGTCTCTAGAAGCCTTACTTATCTACAAGTGAAGGCCGAGCACTGGGATCTAGTGGGTTTGAGTCAACCACATGTGTTTATAATGTCAGGGTGGGGTGTAATATAGATGGAAGTCATGAGAGATTTACCACATACATTTAGTGGCATGATACCATCTTGGTGATCATTGTCCAACTCACCATGTCGACCAATATTGTAATGATTCATGATCATTGTTTAGTAGAGATCGTAGATGCCTCTACAAACCAGAGATAGTTAGAATCCACGGGGTCCCATCAATGATAGTCTTAGATCATGATGCCCGTTTTAAATCTCTGTTCTGAAAAGGATTTTAGTAGGTGTTTGGGGCTTAGTCGTGCTTAAGAACAATGTTCCACCCACATATAGACGACCATATGAAGTGGACCATTCAGGTCATAGAGGATATGTAGCATTCTTCCATCCTTTTTTGGTTGTATTTGGGATAATCAGCAACCTCGGGTGATTTTTGTGTACAATAAATGATACCACTCAACCATTGGTATTTAACTATTCATGGCCTTATATAGATGATCTTGTAGGTTTTCATTTTTCTAGGCTAACCCCGGTGAGTTAGCACTCATGGGACTAGAGATGGTGAAACAAACTATGAATAATGTGTTGGTCATCCATGATTATAATAAGACTAAAAATTTCCATCATAAATCCTATTACAATATAAGAAAAACCCCATATAGATTTTGTAGGGTGACCATGTGTTCCATTGAGTCTCTCCACTCCATGGAATGTGATGATTTGGATGGGGTGATAAGTTAACTCCTATGTTCATCGGACCATTTCTGATATTGTGTATAGTGGGAGAGGTGGCATACTGCTTGTCTCTACCGATGCAGTTAGAGTGGGTGCCAAAAATTATTTATGTAACCTATATGATGATATATTTATAAGATCCCTCATACATCAATGACTGGGGTGTGAATGATATTGGCGATGAGGGTGACTTTTTGGTGTTCCCAGTGGAGATCGAAGATTGATAATAGTGAACCCTTTATGGGTGATAGATTAATATTGTTCTCTTTTAGTGGTAGCACAAGAATATATTGGATATCATCTGACAGTGGGAGTCTTAGATTCATGCTTAGTATCCATTATTTTTATTAGCCCTTATTTCGCCTTTTGGGTATGTAATTCCCTATGGTGGGGAGAATGTAATGTACTATATTTTTAATGTATTTTTTTTTGTAAATTATATGGGATTATTTAGAGACCTCACACATAGAAAGAATGTGTGTTCAAGGACTGGGGTTCATAAAATTATATATAAAACAAATTTTCTATTTATTAAAAAAAATTCTAGTTTACGGTATTAGTCGCTTATAAATGAGTACCCGGGTTAGAAATAAAATGGAATTGTTGATCTCATAACAGCATGTATACCCTAGTTGGGGCCTAATATAGAAATGGCATAGGTTAGCTGCAAAAGTTAATTTATCGATGTTTTAATAGAAAAATAAAATATCCTATATAAAATTATTTTAATTTATTTCATCAATTTTATATAGCGACTAAACAACACTATGATGCGACAGCTCAACGATGTATTAATGTAGCCTTGTGGTAACATTGAATTGAGTTTAAAATGATAAAACATGTTATCATGTATCCACTATAAATCATAGGTATATCTAATCAATATAATTCATGAAATTTGATATTTTTATTGTAGCCTAGAAGATTCATTATAGAAGGAGAAGGAATATTTCTTGATGGGGAAGATGAACGGTGAATCCCGATGAAGGAAGGATAAAGGAAATATATCGAAGGACAAAAATCTATGATTATTACCTCCAAAAACTGATTTTATTTCCTTGGTAGGGGGTTTATCATTTTTCATGATTACATTCCTTTTTTTGTATTCCAATGATGAAGGAAGAGCGACCCCCAAATAGATTGATACGCCGCCCGATCGTTCATGAGGGATGGATAAACTGAGGGATTAAAGGGAATAGCATTGTAATTATTTACTATTCATAATAATTCTGTCATAAATGGATCAAGGATGACATAAACATAGAAGGTCTATTCTATGGATGTTATGGTGCTATTTCTCTTCACCGTTGTTGCATTCTCCATAGAGAGACCCTGGTGGTTGCGTCGTCATTATCCTGGAGGATCCAAATGTGGCCAAACCCTTTGAACTATAGAGAGAATATATTGAGGAAACTATAGTGAAGAATATAACTGAAGTATCCCAATGGTATTTCCAGTTTCAAAAATATTCCACCACAACAACAGTGGAAACCCGCAGAAGAGGAAGCACCGGCGGTGGGGGGGGGGTGTGGAAGCGTGGAAATCCTGCAACAAGATGATGCCCCATAGTATGAGGCCACCCGATAGAAGGAGGATTCTGGTAGAAGTATACCCCATGACATAGTGGTCGTGGCTGGTGGATAGGGAAGATAGCTCTAAAACTACTGGAGGCCCATGAATGGACATGTCAGGAGGCTGTATCATGCGGTGAAGGGATACAGTCTAGTGGGATCATGTTGGGACCCTACGAAAACCACCGCAGGGTGGTTCACATGGAATCTACCCACATTGAATGCGGTGGTTGACCGCTTTTACCGGGAGAGGAAACTATTCCCAACATATCCTTAGCGGACGAATCTCCCTTATTAAGAGGGATGGGATGGAGACTGCATGTTGGAAATGGTAAAGGTGGGTCAGATTAAGTGGGATGGGTCCACTCAGCTGTTAAGGACGAACCCAGTGGGTTGGGTCTGTCTAATTGTGGCGGGGGGGGGGGGGATTGGGCCAGGACCCAACTGGCCCTTTTTACTTCAATGCTAATAACTATAAAAATATGTGATATCTTGACAATCCGTTTATGACATTTGGAACCTCACGATGAGGATGTTCTTATGGTATACTCTATATGTCCTTTTATTGAGGTTGTATTAGAAAATATTGGCTCAAGAGGTATGTGATTGTGGGATGATCGCACAATGGATGAAATCCCATGACATGTTTTGACCTAAGGAGTGTTTATCCATCACCTTTAAGGATTGTGGCCCTAGGGTAGTATGTCTCCTGCACCTGTAAAGAGTTTGTCTCTTATGTAGAGTGTCTACTGCTCTCATATATAGTTTATCTCCTATGGATTTTATCTCTATTAGAGTGCATCTATTACGCCTACATGGAGTGTGTCTCCTTGGATTTTTATATGCCAGTAAATTATTAGTATTTTCATCCCGGTACAATTGGACTATAGTGACTCTCTTCGTTTTACTTCTTAGAGAATACACATTGTTTACTTAATTAGTAGTCAACCTTTTGTGTTTCCTGGTAGTTTAAAATTTTGGTTTTGGATCCATAATGAGTATTCTATTACTCAAACCTATATACGATTCACCACATGTGTCATTTCTAGTTTATATGATTGAACGCTTTGACAAAGTCCTTGGTGGGTAGGATATAGATGGTGTTTTATATTACCTTAGTGAAATTATATACTTCATCGACATTCAGACATCTTACTATACCAACACATCATTAGGGTTTTTTATGGAACTGATCTAGGAGATTGTATTTTTCTATTATATTTGGGATTATATTCCTTCCCATTTAATATTTTTTTGTACTCTTACTCATACTGGTTGTTGTATAGGTATTCATATCAGTTTACTCAGTGTTTTTGTTTTTCAAAAAATTTATATGGAACAGTAGTTTTTGTGTAAGTTCGTTGGAAAATTCCTCCCATTTGTGGGAAATGCCTACCATGTGCTAGTCTCCAACCCCTAGCCTATAGGTGGAAGGCATGGGGTAGTCACTGAATGGATCATATGATATGGGTCGTCACAAATATTCTATTATAGAATTACCATGTAATGAATATCTCCCCATATCTAGGTGAACATGTATGGGTGGTATTACCTAAGTCATAATTACAATGGGATATTTTTATCCTAGGGAATTCCCATGGTTGTGTACTGACACACGTATTTGTGTTTCTAAAGTATCTTAGTCCTTTGATATATGGGTTCCCTGATCATAAATGTGATATTTCCAATTCAGATGAAGGATAATCATGAAAAATTTAAATATTGGAATATAATAATGGTAATTTTTATATGATTTTGTTGTTTTTATGTATTTATAAACATATAAGTGATGAGTTTATATTTTAGGGTTTATCTCCTTAGGGATACATTGAATTTTATGCATGACTTTGAAGTGTTTAACACATATATAGTGTTTCTTACTAGTCCCAATGGATAAAAAAATTTTATCAACAACTAACTATATAAATTACAAGGAATTAATATGCATTTCTCATATTTACACTAAAATGAAGATACATGAGTTGAAATTCATCAGAAACATTAAAATTAATGGTTTTGGATATAGGGTGCTCAATAATTATGTGAAAACAACATCCATACTTAGAGAATATATCACATAAACTCAATGAATGTTTGATGTAAATAATATCTATGATATTCAAATATTTTATCATCAATACTGGTACCATTTGGACACCACAACCATGTAATAAATGAAATATAATATTCGTAGATTTCCATCATCTTTGTAAACAAATTATTTTCACTGAATACATTAGATATTTTTATTGTTTTCAGTGTCAATATTCTATGTGTATACTAACCTTTTTCTGTTCATCGTGCATTATATTTCATTGTGAAATTCTATATTGAAATTTATATTAATGGATCATTACATTGTCATCCAATTTCTATTTTGGTAATATTCATAGTTCCAAAACCACCCTAGATATTAAATTTAATAAGGATGATTAGATCTTGATTATATGTGGAAACAATAACTTTTTTTAATAATAATTTTTTTCATATGTCTATAAGGAAGAGTGTTTTGTATTATCATTATACAAGAGGGATTTTACACCATGATATGGCCCCCTTACATTTAATGTGTATTGAACATAACTGATTTATAACTATAAAAGTATTGACAGCATGTAATTTTTTAGAGGAAAAATATCATTGTGGGACGAGTGAGAATATAAATATGTATGAAACAAACTCAAAACAAATCACTAAAAATCATATAGGGAGATGAATACACATTTCAAAAAAACATAATATATATTTATCATGATACACATTAAGAATGAAATTTATAAAAAAAAATCCATTTTGGACCCCTGTAAATGAGATCCTCAAATAATAATGTTTTCATGTACCATGTATTAATATATTATCCTCTATTAATCACACATACATTAAATGCATACTTCTATATATGATCTTTTTTGTGAAACCATATACATGTAAAATTGTCTTTACATGCATGTTAAGCCAATATAAATGTATACTTTTTGGGTGATTCTTATTTTTGAATAGTGATTCTCAATATTTATTACTTTTGAAATGATGATCATTTTTTCTGTTACATTGAATTTGGAATGATTAAATTATTTATAAAAAAATTTATTTCCAATTATAAAAATTTCTATTGTTTTATCGTTACATTTTATATTAAATTGAAGTAATCTTACCTGAATCACTTTCCCTAAGTTCTTCTAAAAGGTGTGCCACTATAGCTGGTATAAATTTATATTACCCCTATTTTAATAGGGAATAATTCCATGATACCATTATAGTAATATTCATACTATAGATTCAATGATTTTCCCAATCAAATAAAAAACAGATGTGTGGTTTCGATCATAAATATTATGGCCCAATTATATATAAAAACAATAACAACTTATAGGTTTTTCTTGTAAACATAAATAAACATTTCTAGGAAGAATTTTATAATAATGATATCTTCATTTAGGTGGAATATGATGAGTAAGAACATATAATGAATTGGTTTTCACTTATCATAGATGGATATAGTCGGGGACACCAACACACCATTATTTATTAATCAAAAATAATTTCCTTTTCCCTAAACAAACAAGTAAAGAATGAGTCAAATAATTGGAACATCAAAATATGTAAAATATTTCAAAAAGAGGGAATATCAATTTTGGGTAAATCAATTCTGTGAGAACTCAATAAAAATGAATAATAATTTTTCCTTTTTAAATAGTAATCTATATATGGGTTAGGTATTATATTATTGGAATCAAAATACATAATCACATGCATTATGAATATTATGGTTCATTTTTTTCAAAAATATTTTATAAAACCCCCACCTTTAGATAAGATGTTATAGATCAGGTTAAAGGGGATTCTTGAGAGAAATTACTATCTTGTTCCATCTTTCAAATTTTTTAATTGTCTTCTCTCGGTATAAAATAATTTGGGCCAAAACTATAACATTATTCCATTTATAGTACTAAATGAAATTATTATTTATTTTATTTATAGATATATCATTGAAATTATGAAATTTTAATGATGTGTATGAATTAATGTGTGATCTAAAAGAATGTTCCTTAAAACAATTCATGATAATTATTTTTGATATAGTATCTACTCATGGGTAGGTTTATCATTTTCCTAACATGCATACTAAACATCTCATCCTATAAATGTTTAATAAAATAATCAAATATTTAACCTCTAATTCATATTATGGGATATTATTGGATATTATATTATTATTATAAAAATTTTTGTGAAAAAAAATTATCTATCATAATTATGAGTCTTATAATTAATGTCTTTATTTTTCATTATAATATATTTATCAAAATGATGATCTTTTTTATTAGGAGATATTATCATTAGTTTCTATAAATGAAATGATAAATATATCTAAGACGACATTATAATTTAATTGAAAATTATGATTATTAAATAATAGGAGAATTTATTCTATTTATATATAAAATACAATGTATTAATAATCACAAAAACTATATTATAATATTTCCATTATTATTATGTCGATATGAATATTTATGTGTTTACCCATTCAATTTTTACATATAGATCACATTATAGAGGAGAGGTCCACTCCTTAATCTCCCATATTTCGTGGTTCTAATTTGTTTAACATCATGGAACATAAATTTTGGTGAAAGTTGAAATCCCATAATATATGGAATATATAAATTTTAATAATAATATAATATACCTTCAGTCATAAAAAATGTATACACCGTAATATCATAATTCAATTAATTAGTTTAAAATATTTACTGATAATTATGAATCTATATATAGTCTTGAGAAATAATAATAAACAAATTTATAAAATATTCAAAAAATACTCATCTCTTCCACAATAAATAACACCCTTACCACCCCATCTCCTCACATATTAAAAGCATTGATAATTGAATGATTTCTACCAATAAACATACCAAATCAATCTCCCATGTCCATGAGAACTTTGTCTCATCAGAAGACCAAAACCAAGGTTCCTTAAGAAGGTTCTCAAAGTATATAATTCCAGTGGTAAATCCCCTTTCATATTATTTTAATTTCATTTCAATTTCCATTTTTATTTCTTATCATATCCCCACATTCTATTTCCAAATAAAAATGATAATACTAGAATCATATATATACTAGAATTATATTATATTAATAAATCTCATTATGTAAAGTTATTTTCTCTGTCCCTTTAATATCAAAAATGAAATAATTGTCTGTGAGGTGGTGATTTATATCCTTCATGGGTAATGGATTTTTATTCTTCCATTTACTATTAAATTAGGAAAATTAAAAAAAAATTAGAAATAAACACTATAATATATTTATTTAATGTGTTTTAATTTCATATAACCAATATATATATATGATATTAATTTATACAAAAAAATAGTCTGAGATGTTAGAAAAACTGAAAAATAATGTAAATTATTATTACTAATGTAATATCAAATAAATAATTCTCATATATTGAATGAAAAAAATATAAAAGAAAATTTAATATTATATATGTTCATTAATAGATTTTTAATTCAATTCTGGATATATTTTCACATTTTACGTGAAATGTTGTACTCAGAAACAAGTAAACTGATCCAGAAAACCGATGAAACGAACACACCCAAATGATATAATTTTATCTTATGAATCATAAAACCACTATAAATGAACTGAATAAAATTATAATAAATAAAATAAATATTTAATATGTTTTAGATAAAATTATTAAGGAATGTAATTGAAAATCCCTGACATTAAGGTCATGTTCATAACACATTTGGAAATAATGTAAGGGTATTCTCATCTCACATACTTTTTATGTAAGATATTCATTATGCATGAATATTTTTTATTGATGGTTTATGTATACTAACCATTGATGTATCATATCATGAATGTATTTATTTTATTTTTATTCAATTTATCATTTTATGATTATTAGATTTAGGGCATATGAATCGATTATTTACAAAGTGGTAATACATTTTCACTAGACATCCATTATTCAATATGGTTACACTATTGCACACATTAACCTAATGTATTCCTTTATTCCATGTATATAATTATTCAGAATTCTTTGCATCTTTTATAAACCATGTATTTAGATTTTTCCATCGTTATTTTATATTGAAAATAATTTTTTTATACTTTCTTTTTATTCTTCCCGATACCCAGTTCTAATTTATTGGGGAATTCTGATTTCTCACCTACATTAATGAGCACTCCAAAATATATTTTAACTCACAATTTTTACATCATTCCACATCAGTTGGAAATTAGTTACACCACAAAAAGCATTTCTTTGTATGTACCTTCTATTTTCTGGTATATACATGTTAACCATCATATTTATGGAAAAAACAAAATTTATAATAGAAGAACACATTTTTCTGAAGTAAAAATGGGGTTTCTCACTGCATATTTACCTCTATGAAATATATTCCTTGTTT
Organism: Viscum album; assembly: GCA_963277665.1. Classification (NCBI taxonomy): domain Eukaryota; kingdom Viridiplantae; phylum Streptophyta; class Magnoliopsida; order Santalales; family Viscaceae; genus Viscum; species Viscum album. The sequence goes on along the minus strand of OY728126.1, from coordinate 639,597,394 downwards.
ACCACACATTCCAATCATGTTATATATTTAAGTACCTTTTATATATCAAATCATGAGTTTTATTATTCTTATGACGTTATAATGATTACGAATTAAAATTTTTAATGTGTTATCAGAAACTACGAAATGATTAAATATTAATTTCCTCTTGAATTTATCAATGATTTTATTATATTATTTTTATCTATAATTTTGATTAAAATATTTTACTATGGTATGAGACATTTTTATTTAAAGATATAAATTATTACACATATAAGTAATGAGTTGGACATATAAAGTGGTGGGTGGGACTCGCTATAACACCAGGATTCCTTCATATGTATATTGTGAAAATTCATAAATGGGTTTTGGCTAGGGATTTACCCATTTATTTTCAAAATTCATGAATGAAGCTTAAATGATAAGATTATGATATATTTCATATGCATCCATTAAATGTGATATTATTAATTAATAAATCTTGTGATTATTCTACTAGTAGAATATCCAGTATTATTTTTAATTTTTTTATTATATGGAATTATTTATTCATCTGTTATAACTTATATATTATAATCAAGATTATGATATAATGGAATCTATTTTTATTTTTTCATCATGATTTATTTTTTATGTTATAAAATCGTAATTATTTATTACCATTACTATGAATCTGATCGCACCCCTTTTATATGATAATTTTATCCTATGAATATAAGAGGTCTATTATGAATGACTTGTTGGTTTAATTTATGAGTTACTTGTTATTATCAAGGGATTTTTTATGTTTTCCCCCTTCCATGTTGTAATGTAAATATCATCTATGTAATTTATATTCAAATTCCTCTAAATTGGTTAGTCCTTCTAGATGTGTATCACTTGTTTATATTCCAATGAAATAATGTACGGAACCAACTCTGTGATATTGGGGTCATGATATTTACCGAAGTCAAATGATGTCACCCGATGAAGAGGTATAAATTATTATCAGGATCATTCAATTTTATGTTTTCCCATATCCTTTATATAACCTCCAAATATTTGTTGAAATATTTATTTCAAAATAAATTATATTTTTAATATTTCTGATTTCACCTGATACTGTAAAATGTTATTTATCTATATTTATTTATTAAAACAAAACATTGAATATAACATTCACATGAAATACTTACTTTTCAAGAACTACATGATATACTAAATTGTATTGCACTACATGAATTTCGTAATTTGCTTGTGCAACATGAAATAACGACCTCGTTTGTTCTACTCGTGATGCCAAAATGGCATACATCATGGTGTATATTACACAAAACACGGATTTGGAATATAGTGCATGCTACAATGTGTTTCTATGAAATATCTATTTATATTTATATATATAATTATTTATATTACACAGTTATAACCTACCAATTAAAAATTGTTATAAACATAGTAATTAATACTTTAAAAATATTTTTTATAATCTATTTATATAAATAAAACATATTTATAATGAAAGAGAATAATTTTGTAATGTACTTTTATGTTAAAAATATATTTTTCGTGAATGAAAAAGTTATAATAATAAAATTAACAACATAAAAATTTGTATATTGAATTTTATAAAATAACCAACAATATTTATTTCAAAAAATCTATATTAGACTAGGGTACAGAATATGTATTTTTATGTGAAACTTCATTTCTTTTGAATAGTGAATAATAATGTTTTTGAAGAAACAATGCCATTTTGTCCCATTACTTATTAATTATAAATGATATTATAATATTTTTTGGTAACATATGAAAAATATTAAATTTATTTTTGAAAATTAATTCATTATAATCAATTTCACATTGAAATATAATATAAAATTTTAACGAATTTGGTAGTTTTTACTACAATAAAACCTCATTTTTCATCCCATCAACAGGATTAACAGTGCTCATAAATTTTCCTCCTTTTTGAATTGAATTTTTAAAATTATAAATTCACATTTTAATTTTGTCTAATATTTAGTGTTTAATATGACCATATTAATTTTTTAGCAAAATGATTAGTAAATTTGATTAAAATTAATCATTTTAGTTAAGGCCAAATTAATCTTAAATAGGGAGTAAACCGTAAAATTAATGGTCAAAATTACTAATAGTTTTTCCAACACAAATTTAATGACCATAATACATACATACACCTTTAATTATTTATTTGGATTGGTTTGGTGTGCCTTTTTTAGATAAGAACATCCACACGCTAATATGTTTCAAAAAAATCCATTGGAGTCATTTCATTTCCTATTAAAGGAAACCGCCTCTACTCATTACTCACACCTCTCAAACCTATTAGTTACGGACAATAAAGTATCCATAAACTTCCATAAAATCCTCCATAAGACCATAAAGCCTCCAATTTGGATGAAATCCACTCAAAGTGGCCTTCTGGTACACACCAAAATGTTCTCCCTGATTTATAGGTGATGTCTTTTCTCAAGATATTCTCCTTTATTTTCTTTTTTCATCCCCAACACTCTATATATTAATTGTTTTTGAATAAAATATTGTATATTCCATATACTAGTGTTTTTATGAAATAATTTAAAACAACACTAATACACACCTCCAAGTAAAGGATATCGAACAAATTGTTCCTATATATGGAGAACTACTGCCACACAAAATGATAAATGTTCATTTTTATTTACCACCTATAATGGTGGAAATTATTAAGAAAAATATGATTATATATGTCATATATTATATTTATTATGTCTTTAAAATTCTTTAGTAAAATTTTAAGACTCTTATTTTTAATTTCTATTTTGTGTTAATGTGATAATATCATCTGAGGATGTGTATACTACCACCCCTTCAATGTAGTGTCCTTTGTTCACACACCACATTGAATGTATTAATGTTGGTTTTAATAAGATTATATGATATATATAACATTATAATTATAAATTATTTATACTATATACATATACACTTATAATACATTTTCATTCATTCTATCAATATGACAATTAAAATGGAAACAGTTATCGTTGTACTTACCGCTTACCGTCACTAGAAACGGTGTATTACATTTCATAATTTTTTATTATGTAGATGATTATAACAAAATTATAATGGATATACCAGATATTACTATCAATATTTAAATTCTAAAATCATTTTATATATATAATAACAAAAAATATAACAAATTAATACACATGTGAAGAAAAAAAATATTACATAAAGTGAAACCATAAAATAGGATGGTCACCAAGAGGGTAATATCAGGTCGTAAAAAAAATATAATTTATTAAATATTATAATATGTTTCTGAAATTTTTTTATAATAAATTTATTTTTATTATACAGGTAGTTTGAATTAATATTATGTTCGTCAAAACACAAGGCAATGCTATTTCATCTCACATTAAATTTCAATGAGATACCTATTTTATTAGAAATTATTTCATTTTCTACGGTGTATATAATAAAATTAATAGTATTATTTGTATATTGTACTTAAATTTTTGGGTATTTACATTTCAATTTCACAATCCTTCTTTTATGGTTTTTCAGTTTCAAAATTTACAAAATCTTTACAACTATTTTGTCTCAATTTTACACCTTTTAGAGTCACGTTTTTATACACAGAAACAATTTTCCGAGGTGTATATATTTCTATTTTACATTTTATATCATGAAAATAAATCATTTCATGATAATATATGATTCAAATAAGTTATTTTTCTTACCTGGAGTGTGTGATCCCATGATTCCAATTTATAATAGATTATTGAGACAATCTCATTATTTTTTTAGATTATTTAGAATTATGCCTCATTTTATATAAATATATTTATCTCATGAAAAATCATGAGTTTTATTATACTGTTATTTTCAAATAAATTCTCATGTTTTATTATGACAATTCCACTCATTGGTACTTAATATAATATTTTTATGTAAAATTTGATTGTCTCTATCCCTGAAAATAAATATATTATATTAAAAGACCATGTTCTAGAAAATGTATTAAAAATTCATTTAAAAGGAATGTTGATGATAATTTTTAAGGAATGTTGATTTTAAAAATGTTTTATTTTTTTTAAAATAATCATGTATATTTTCTCATATGTACCTTTAATGAAAATGGTTTTAAAAAGGTTTTATGTTATAATAATAATTTCTCAATGAAGAATGGATATTCTCCTTAAGAAATGATTCAAAATAATTTCCAATCTAAGATGACATCTATTGATGTTACCCATGCCCTTCTTGGAAATGAACTCATGGTTCCATCAATATACCTTTTATTAATGTGTTATTATAAATGGAATAGTCTTTATGAAGAATATTCCCTTTCAGGTGTTCGATGTTTATGAATCACACTTCATTTCATGTGTTATTATTTGATGAAATAGTTATGAAAAATAAATATTTCACATTGGTTATGATGGTATTACATGTTAATGATTCCCATTTAAGTTCTTTTATTATTATTTAATGTTTATAAAAACTATGTCTTTTTTGGGTCATGATATGATTAATGTTTAAATATCTTTTTCACATGTAATAATGACTTTATTATGGTATGGGTGGGACCAATATCTCTCTACAATTCATTGGGTAACAATGGATGACTCATGAGTATAAATGTTATGGATGGACTTGGTTTCTCATTTGTAAGGTTATTTGTGTACTTTATTACTTGTTCACAATGTTTTTCATTGACCTTGTGTCATGTCCATAAGTTTATACATGAAAATGATTATATATTCATAATGTTATGCATGAACCTGATTAGATGATTAAAGTGTTATTCATGGTCCAGGGTTCATGTCCATTAGGTAATGTGTCAACATAATTACACATTCAAAAAGTAATGAATGGACTTGGTTTCATGTCCTTAAGGTTATTCATGAACCATATTTTATGATCGCAATGTTAAATATGTACCTTGTTTTAGGTCCACATGTTTCTATGTGAACCTATTTAAATGTTCACAATGTTATGCATGAACCAGATTAAATGTTCAAAATGTTATACATGGACATAATTTCATGTCCACTAGTCGGTGAATGGGCATGATTTCATGTACTTATCTTATGAGTAAACATATTTCTACTTGTAAATGGACAAAATGGTATAATCTAATGAATCGGCCAAAAAAATTATGTCATATTCCTATACTATTCCTTCATGACTTATTATACTCGTTGTCTTATCTTTTATTTCTTCTTAAATTTAAATATTAATTATGACCTCTATTACACAATCTCTGATATTCAAATGTTATTCTCAAGTCCTATACCCTACTTATTCATGTGATGCATTCACAATTCATTTATTTTCCCTTATAAAGAATCTGAGCTCACACATTTCTTATGTTTCCGTTCTCTAGGATATGACGAACAATTTTTTGTATATGTTTTAATGGTTTAGTTATTTATTAGTGATGTTGAAGATCTATCTCCAGGAATAAATATTTTATCCATGTTTCCAAAGACGTGAAACTGTTACAGTTCTTGGAAATTTATTTTTTCTAAGTACTAAATATTCATCCAAAATGATGTAATTTCCATGTATGTTATGAATGGTCACTATATATGGAATCAAAGGGAGTTTTAGTCATGATTTTGAAACGATGATCATTAAACATTACCGAGATCCCAAGTTATATTTCTAAGGATATGTCTATAACTGTCTCTAAGGACAATTATAAGGATGAGTTACCATTTTTTAAGAAATATCATGTAATCATGGTAAATGGTACCATGATTGGACATGGAAATTAATCATTGTCTAGATGGTTAAAATGGATGTGGATATGGAAAATGTGTGACAACTCCAACAAGATGTATCAGGCCTGAATCAGGATAATATGGTACATGAAAGCAATTCTTGTTGCACAATTTTTTTCACATTACCAAGGGATATACATTAGTAATTCACGTATTATTCAAGATCTATTATGAAGTATTAATATATATATTGGATATGAATAACCTAGGATGAACATCCTGTGTCATAAATTATTGATGGTGAAATTATTTATACATCCTACAGGTAATTATTTTCATAACAATGGGGTTTTTTTTCTATGATATGTAATAATCACACAGCGATTCTAGTTTTAGAAAATTAATGAACTCGAAAGGAACCAAATTAATGATTAATGAGATTGATGATTTTAGGACGAGTTTTCATGTGGAATGATCACTTGAGTAAAAGTTGTAATTAAAATTCCACGTCATTTATCATGTAATATGATTAATAACATGTACCTTAACTAACCCTTGAAAAATCCAAGGATTAGAAAAAATTATATAATTGAGTGTTTGGTTAATAAAGAAAATGGAGGAATTAATATCAAGATTCCTTTATGTCAAAAAATGTGGAAATAATCCTCTAAATTAATTTCATAATGTTACATGAAGATGTTTTCACTATAGAAAAGAAGAGCACAAATCATGTGACTATTTGGAAAAAATAAAGATTTTGGATAATGAAATAGAAGTGAATGTGGGCCTTCCTAATGTATAATAAGTTATAGACTGCTATTTTTTTTTTGAAATTATGGGTATTTTAAAAATCATTGTCCTATGTGGAAGTCTTACGAGTAGAATCGGAAAGGTGGTACATGAGATGGTTCTTCTACTAGTAATGTAGAGTCCACAAATGTCATGTGAAAGGAAAGAGTTATTAAGTAATAAGATGATGAAGTCCGTGTAATTTTTAACGAATATTTATGGATGAATGAACTATTCAATGACTATGTTATATGAATCATGCCATATATATATGATATTTTTTTATTTTATATTTAAGAGAACTTTTGGAATGGTTATAAAGACATAAGAATGTTATTTTTTAGTATTATGATTAATGGATGGCGACCCTTAATTTATTTCATTCATTTAGATAATTATTTTTGGATAATGATAAACTTGATATGAGTAAGTAAATTAAATAGTGTGGATTACCATATAACTGATTAATGAAAAAGTGTTCTATGTCATCAAGGATGAAGTTTATAACATCTTGGATTTAATGGATATATCTTGTAGTCATTAGAATAAGTATGCATTATTTTTTTCCAAATGTATTTATGGTAATTATGTTCATTTCTATGATTCGTTGGAATATATATATGAGGCTATTAACATATAATGAATGTGAAAACCAAGTAGAACATTGTGATATATTGGGGATAAACACTATGATTATATAAATAGATTATTTCTAAATCATATAAATCTCATATTTTTGAACGGTTTTAGTATGATCATTTTATGGAATGTTTAGGTTAAAATTCAACTGAATTCAGTATGAATAATATCAAACATCTCCATTTGAGGTATTATTCATATTTGATAGCCTATTATAACTACCTTGAGTTAATGGTAAATACGTACAAATGTGATTGAATATCACAGTTCTCATGATTTGTAGAACATCATGATTCAAAATGTAAGCTCAAATTTTAGAGAAAGTGATGACATAAATGAATGAAATACAATGGGTGACATTGTCTTGAATCAGGAATATATAAAATTTAATGAAAAATCATTTACATTAGGAAAACTTATCTTCAATTTAAAAAGGATTCCCATGTTAATTCATTCCCTAAAAATCAGTAGTTCTCTTAGTTGATCACATATTTATGTATTTATGATTGTTAACATTCTCATAACCATTTTCTCTATCACTGTCTATCAAAAATTTAAGGTAAGATTTCAATTTCAAGTACACATTTTCTATTACAACCTATGTTCTATAGTTTTGGAATCTAATTATGAGTTACATTGGGATACTGTTTTGGTTCTAAATTTCCCTTTTCTATTGATGTTTTAGTTTCCATTTTTACGATGTAAGTATCAACGAATGAATCTAACATGTATTAAAAACTTCACAACACAAATTAATTTCGATAGAAATTTAATTTTAATCTATGTAGAATGTAACACCATGAGATTTTGTGAAATATTTGTTTGGAATTAATTTATATTTTTGATAATTTTCATTTAACGTGACACTTCAAATATATATATATATATATATATATATATAATAATTCACTCATTCAAACATTTCATTCAAATGTAATAATAATTGGGATTTCATTCCATGAAATAACAACATAACATTTGCAACTTGAAATACCAACTTCATCTTCTGAATCCCAAAATCCTAGAATGGTGTACAATATGAGATATTTTAAACACTACAATGACATGAAATAGAATGCGCAAAACACTATGTTTTATGAAGCATCATTTTATATTTATATATATAATTATTTAAATGAGATAATTATAACCTAACCATTAAATATAGTTATAGGGAAAAAACTACCCTTTAAATTTTTATTAAAATATATTTATGTAAATAAAACATATTTATAATGAAAGATAATTTTTTGGTATAGTCTTTTTATGTTAAAAATAACATTTTCATGAATGAACCAATTTTAAATATAAAATAAATTTTAGGCACATTTAAAAATTTATTTATAGAAAATAAAAATTATTTTTAATTGTTGAATGTATAAATTATGAATGGTTGAATTATTTGTATTTTTCTGGGAAAAATTATTTGTTAATAGATATTGAAAAATACTATTTTTAGTTAAATACTAACATTTATTTAATTAATTATTCAACATAATTTATATTATATAATTATTTTAAGGTGAAATTATTAAAATATTAAATCTATTAATAAAATTTATTTCATTAGAATCAATTTCACTTTGACACAGAATATAAAATCATATCAAACATTTGAACACCTTCCTACATTAAAACCCTGTTATTTCATCCATTCTACGTGATTAGCACAAATCTTAATTTTTCTAATTTTGTGAATTGAATTTTTAAAATCCACCAAAAAAAATTTTATTTAGTATAATATTATGATTTTAATAATACCATTATATTTTTTTGACCAAGATGATTTGTAAAATTGGTTAAAATTAATCACACTAGTTAAGGATAAATTAAGATTAAATAGGGGATAAACCATAAAATTAAGGGGTCAAATGACCTAGATTCATGTTAAAAAACATTTTATGTCTATATTTTGTTTCCATACGACTTCTATTTTTGAGTCTAGTTAGTTTTGTGGGAATGGTTTTAGGTATGAACTTGTGCACACCTAACATGTCTCTCCCTATAAATGGACACCACCTCTATGCATTTCCCAAACCTCTATAACCACTTATATTTAGAAAATCCCTACCAAGTATACTTCAAAAAAAATACATTTTCCAACATCGAATCCTCCTTTTGGACAAAAATCATCTCAATGAATCTTTTTTGGAGAAACTGAAATGATTTTCCAAATTTAGAGGTAATGTATTCTCTCAAGATCATTTCATTTATTTTTCTTCTTCATGCCATCTAATATAATTATTCCATTATTTTCTATAAAAATAACTTCCCTCTATATACAACTGCTTTAATGAATAAATTTATATGTAAACTTACACAGGAATATATTTAATGGATATTTAACATACTATTTTTGTTTATGGTGAACTACGACCTCACAAAACAATGATAGTTAATTTTTAATTAACCACCTATAATGGTAGAATTATGATAAAAAATAAGTTTATATATGTCATATATAATTTTTAATATGTATTTATGCTTTTTAATTACTTTTGAAAAACTTATTGCTTTACTTTGAATTTGGTGTTAATGTAGTAATCACATTTGAGGAAGTGAAGACTATCGCCCACTCAAACCGATGTCATTTTTCCTACCCCACATGAAATTTATTAAGGAATGGCCTAATTAACATATCATATATGTATATATATATATATATAATTTTACATTAAATATAAAATATAGATATACACTTATAAAAAAATTTCTTTCTTTCATTCAATAAGACAATTAAAAAGGAAACAATGTGCACGTGAACGTACATGTTACCCTCTCCATGAACAGTGTATTCCATTTTATACATATTTATTATATATATATTGTTATGATATAATTATCGGAAAATAAACATTATTTATTTAATTATTTAAATTTAGTAATGGTGATATATGTATGATAACCAATGATATTACAAATTAAGACACATGTGAAGAACAAAGAAAATATTACAAGAGGTGAAACATTAAAGTACGATGGTTAACAGGCGGGTAATATAAGGCCTTAATAAAACAAAATATGGTATTAAATATTATAAACGGTTATTTAAAATATGTATAATAAATTCATATTTGTTATATAGATATTTTTAATGTGTACGATGTGACTCAAGAAAAAAGGTAAGGGGATTTCATCTCACTTTTAATTTCCATGAGATACATGTAATGATCACTACTCATTCATTTTGTGTGGTGTATGTACTAAAAATAATTTTATTATATGTATCTTATAATTTAATTTATGATTATTCACATGTCCATTTTATGATCCTTCTTTCATTTTGGTTATTTTCCAAATGTTACCAAATCGGTAAATCAATTTTTCCTCAGATTACCATCATAGTGATTCATGTTATGTTATGCACCTTAAAACTGCTTCGAGGAGTATGTATTTGCATTTTAAATGTGATAAAATTAATATATATTTTTTCATGATATTATATGATTCATGTAATTATATTTTATTTCATTGAGTTTATGATACAAATAGACCATGTTATAATAGTTTTCTGAGATAATCTTATTTAATTAGAGATAGTTTAGGTTTATGCCTCATTTGATGAAATATTATTATCCATCTATGACCTGTTTTTTCATACCATGTTTTTACTCTCTTGTACTTATGATAATGATTTTATGAACAATATTATCTGATCTCTCTTGTAGAAAATATATTATATTCAATGACCATGTTGTTGAAAATTTTAGAAAAAATGATTTGAAAAAAATACTTACAGATCATTATAAATGAAAAAGGACTTTAAAATGTATTATTATTTTTAAATCACCCTTTATGTGTTTTCAAGTCTACCTTCAATTAAAGTTGGTTTCAAAAGATTTTATGATAAAAAGTTATTTTTTTAAAGAATAATGGATATCGGCCTAACGAAATGTTTCAATGTTATTTTCCATCATAGATGAAATTAGTTGATGTTACTCATGCCATTATAGTAAATGATTAAAATGATCTATTATTAATACTTCTATTATTCGGTATGTTTATTGAAATTTTCTTTATGAGCACTATTTCTCTTTAATGGGTTACATGTTTATGAATCCCACTTCTTTTTAGAATAATGTTTTGATGAAATATATATTAAACCTTTCCCATTTTCAGATGTTATGATGTGATGAATTTTTAATTATAACCATTTAATTTAATTTTTTAAGATTTGATTTTAATAAAACCTATGTATATTTATGGGACATGATATGTGGAATGTTTTATTATCTTATGGAACGTGTTTGATTGATTTTATTATAAGATAGGTGGAACCTATATCTCCCTCTAAGCATTGGTTAATGATGGATGAGTGATGAGTATAAATGTTATGCATAGCCGTAGATTCATGTAAATAAGGTTATGAATGAACATGATTACATGTTAAAAATGTTATGAAGGGACCTAGTTGAATGTTCAGAAGTTTAGCTTGATCTTTCTTAGATGTTCATAATGTTATTTTTGAAACTGATTTCATGTTCACAATGTCATGAATGGAATTAGTTTCATGTAATTTTTGTTGATGTGTGATCCTGATAAGATGTTCAAAATTATATGCATGGACTAGGTTTCATATCCATAATGTTGTGTGTGAACATGATAACATGTTCACATAGTTATTAATGTTCCTCGTTGCATGTCCATAATTTTATTTGAGAACCAGATTACATGTTCACAAGGTTATGCGAAAACATGATTACATGTTCACATTGTTATTAATGGAGTTCGATTATTTTCCAAAATTTACTGTTGGGCAATGATTTCATTTCTTTAACATATTTAGTGAAGATATTTCTACTTATACATGTTCAAAATGTTATAAACCATTTTTCATGGCACAAATTTCATGTATTGTTCATATGTTATGCGTTCATAACTTATTATCATATTTATCTTATAATATATGACTCATAAATTGATAACATTTTCAATGATCTCCAATATTTAGGGTAAGATCTTCAAATTTTATTCTGATGTTCTATACCATACTTTTTCTTGTTATGCCATCACATTTACTTTTTTTACCCCCATTGAGCATCTGATCTCACCCCGTTATAATATTTCATTTATCCTGGTTATGGTAAAATGTTTTAGGATGCAGTACTGAAGGTGTATATCTTTATGAGATATTTTGATGATCTTTCACCATGATAGAATAATTTTTTACCATGATTCAAAAGATATAAAACTATTATGGTCCTTAGGCATGTATTTTTGAAATGTACAAAATATTCATCTAAAATAATGTGATATCCATGTCAGATAAGCTTGGGTAACTATAAAACAAAACTTTTGTATCAATTAAAAATGAATAATATATTATCATAAATATAAAAATATTTTAGTAGGTTTAAGGGACAACCATTTTTACCTTGTTTCAATCAAATTAGAAATTAATGTATCATTCCTGCATACATATGAACTACTACCTCGATGTATTAATGATATTCAATTTTAATATCCATGTTCAGGGACATTTATTATAATAGATTTAATTTATATATAGGATTTTTATGAAATAATTAGGCGTATTGAATAATACTATCTTATCTACTATAATACATTACCATCTGTTGGAATAAATAACATCTCTCTTGTGTACATGTTATCTACCACCTCCACAAACTGAAGTGATTAATTTTTTATTTCCACATCAAATGAAAGGTAATAATGATATATTTAATGAATATATATATATATATATATAATGATATAATATTGATTTCATAAAACATATTTATAATATATATATCTTTCTAACTATCCATTGAATAATGGAAATATAACCTGTGTGTAGGTAAAGATTGTCGTATCCATGAAGTGATGTAAATAGTTTTTGATAACCACATTATATTATTATTTATTAAAGTATATGTAATAAATAAATATAATAATTATATCATGTGTATTATTTTGGTGATGGTAAATCCAATACCATTGTTCTTGTACATGAATCCTTGAACAAAAACATGGATTAAAAATAGAATAGTTTTAACCAAACTGATATTTTTACTGATGACATTACAAATAAAAGGATAATATGGAATTATAAATGAATGATGCATAGTAATTTATGTATAAATAATTTTATTTAAATGATTTATAAAAAATACATATTTTAAATATCGAAGGTTTTTACTCATATGAAGCAAGATGAGAGTTGACCTATGTTATTTCTGATACAGTATAATTTCATTTTAGGATTGTTTATGTGAAATATGTATTGAGGGAAATTATATGATCATTCTCCAATAAACAACAATCAATTCTCTATCTATATTTATTTCTAGGATTTAATTTGTTTTCTTTCATTATCCAATATATTGTACATAAAAACTTTTATAAAATGTATTTAGGAAAATTTATTGTTATTTCCTCTTCAGTTTGTAATGGTATTATTCCAGGTTCAAATAATTATTAAAATAATTTAACGATGTTATTCAACAATATAAATAGACTTTATGATGCAATTTTATGACATATTTTTATTTCAATAAAAAAATTAATTTACTAATCTTATCATTTTCAAAACATGGAACTCTTCACCAAAGATGTGAACATAATAATTTTTTAAAATATACTAAATAAGATAATTTTCCAACTCTTGTGAATATTATATTAGTTAAATATTATTTTCCAATTAATAATTTTTATTTATAATTGAAATTATTTTTCTTATATTGTAAAAAAAATTATATTTCTAATTTTTTTTTTTCAAAATGATATTCTTTTTAAGAAATGTTGTAGTTATCTTTTTAAGATGTTTTGTTCTAGGAAAAAACCCATTGATTTTAGCTATACTTCTCTAGGGAGTCAATACAATGGTAAAATCCTTATTATTTTTATATAGTTGGTAATTTATTATGATGATGAAATCTTGATTATACCCATATTGTTTTCCCTATATTAAACTAATATTAAATGAAAATATATTTTAGGATATTGTGGAATGCATATGGACTAAGTGTGATTAAGGAATTATTGGTTACATTATATATCTCCATATCATTGGGTAATGTTGTATACATATTTCATGAGTTTATGATGATAATAATTGAATTCATTGAAAAAAAAATTTCTCTCATTTTCATATGTGTGTATAGTATTGTGCATAATTGAATTTTAATGGACATGATTGTAAATATCTAGGCCTAAAATTTGATGTGTGAGTATGATAGCTATTATATATTCTCCCAATATTATTAATGTATTTGATTACATATAACTGTTTCTACAAGATATTTATTTCTTATACTTAAAAAGTGACAACCCTATGGTGTTGTTCATGGATGTTGATTACAGATGTGACACCATAATGATTCATGCTTTTTAAATATGAATTGACATTGAATTTTATTATATATATTTTTCAATGTATGGGTATTTATGGTGATATTATGTGGTTTATTATGTTATCAAAACATTATGAAAATATAATGATCTCATATAGTTGAAATATATCATATATATCTATATAGAGAACACGATTTCACATTTTCTTATGTTTTATATACCTAGGTTTCGTTAGAAGGTTTTTCTTCTTATATATAAAATATGGAACTAAAAAAAATTTATTTATGGTATATGCTTAATATATTTAAAAAAATTTAATTATATATATTTTTACCAAATTCACCAATCCTTTATCGTCCCCATGGAAGTATAATTATGATATGTATAGAATATTAGTAAAAAAATTGTAATGTTTATGTTTGTTGAGATTTTTTCATCTCACCATGTGATTAACCTAGTGTTTCCATATAAAGGATGTGTATTTTTCATTAAATTGGAGTTTTAAAAATTGAAGGACAGGTGGGGTATTCTTTCAGGACACAAAAATGTACATTGGAAATTTCCATCATATTGGAATTACATTACTTTCATCATTAATTGTTGTTTTTCATAGGCTGAATGAAGTGAGCATTAAAATAATTTACATAATTTAATATTTTTGAATAATAAGGTTTACTAACTCCCAAAGGTTATATAGAAGGAAAATATAATTTATTTTGAAACCCACTTCCTGATCAACCCTGACACCATGATAATGTACTATGTATTTCATGAAAATTATATAATTTACAACGAATGATAACATTATTTGGTTCATCAAGAGGATGTATAATCATAATATAGTAACAATACATCACAAAAACCAATGTCACGACCCGCCCTCGGGGTCCGTGTCGTGACTACCCCAAGCACGCCTTCCATAGACCAGGGGCTGGCGACTAGCACCAAGGCGTAAATCCCGGTAAAAAGGGAAGGCATTGCCTTTTGTAAAGTAAACAAACACCACAGAGTAAGCAAGCAGAAAGTAATCACTAAGCAAAAGCAGAGTACAACTGAAAGTGCGGAAAAATAAATGTGCCAGAATACAAACCCAAACTGAAAGTAAAGTACAACTCGAAAGGGAAAACAGCAACTGAAAGGTAAAAGCCGCTACACCGAGCTGTCCACTGGAAATCCCACCTGAAGGGTGGGTACAGATAGCTCCTCTGCTCCACGGGTCCCGCCATCCGCTCCGAGCACGTCCCGCCCAGTGGTCCACCTCCGGGTACCGTCCCGCTCTGCAAGCCTCAGCTAAGGTCAACGTTGTCCGTCGTCTGCAACCAACACAACGTAGTGCGGGCAAAGCTCGTGCAGGGGTGAGTATAAGCTACTCAGTAGGGACCCCGAGACCCCTGAAGGTCTCTCAAATCCACAAAGGATAAACCACGAAGAAAGGAACAATCACGAAGTAAAAACCGACACTTCTTAGGTATATGCCCATACAAATACCTAAGTCATCAATTTCAAATACGCTCCAACCTCCGAGCCCAAGTACAACTCAGTCCACACAGGAAAGTAAACGTATTCCACATAGGGAAGCAAAACGTAATCCACACAGGATAGCACAACACAATCCACACAGGAAAACAACAGGATTCAGCTCACACAAGTATACTTCTTCAAAGGATGATAAAGATGATCTCTGATCCATCTAAGTCGTCGGACCCATGAAGGATCGATAGGTAACTAACCCCCGCAAAAGACCCACACAAGATCGGGCCCACGTAGGACCTGTAGATAATCACCGCAAAGACCCACACATGATCGGGCCCACACAGGACCTGTAGGCGCTGGTATGCACAGGACCGCTAAGCGCAAAGACCCACACAGGATTGGACCCACACAGGATCGGGACCACACATGACCTGTAGCACTGATCCACGTAGGATCGCTGAGTTCTGTAGTCGTCGTCGTCGAATCCACACAGGATCGGGCCCACACAGGACCTGTAGCACTGATCCACGTAGGATCGCTGAGTGCTGTTGTCGTCGTTGTCGAATCCACACAGGATCTCTGTACTGTCATCGTCGCAGTCACAGTAGCAGTAGTAGCAGTAGTCACAGACGCAACCAGCACTAGGGTTCCCGCACACAACAAGCTCGTACAGGAGGATCTGCTCCACGAGCCGAGAGGCTGATACATCAACTGTCACAAAGTCCAGAGTTGATGTATCCAAATGTTCCGTATCATCAATAGGAACTCAACGCAATAGACGGCGCGTCGATCGGACGCCCGGTCTGAGAGTTATTGGCATTTTCGTCCCCGGGGCCCGGTTGGTTTTTAAGGCAAAACCAACCCGACCGTACTCCACCTGCATCCAAACCTCGGGCGGAGTATGCCAAAAGATCCGTCTCACTAAGAGGAACACAACACGGCTGACGGCACGTCAATCGGACGTCCGTAGCTCAAGATACCAGCGTTTCCGCTCCGAAGGCCCGGTTGGTTTCGTGAACGAACCAACCCGGCCGAACTCAAAGTAATCTGAAACCTTGAGTGCGATATACCGAAACGACCGTCTCGATACAAGGATCGCGTATCCGCAGACGGTTCATCGATCGGAGGTCAGTGGCTCAAGATATGGTCAAAAGACTGAAAAAGATTCGAAACGGGGGGGGGGGGGGGGTTTGGGTCCGGGCCGACCCGGCCCGACCCCCCCTGGGTCGGCCCGAACCGGGTCGACCCGACCCGGGTCCGACCCGGCCTGGCCGGCCGGTGGCGCGGTGGCCGCGGCGGCCTGGCGCCGCACGGAGGCAGCACGCGGGGGGGCAAAGCCCCCCGCTTCTTCAATTGGCGGCTCGACATAGCCGTGCCATTTTGTCAATCAACGGCCCCCCTCCTGGGGGCCCGCTTCGTGGAAAAACTCGGGGGGCCTCCTGCCCCCCGCTTGATTGGGTGGTCGGCGTGGCTATATGTCGCGCCCCTTGTTTTAAAAACGCCCCCCCCCCCCCACGTGGGGGGCCTGTTTGTGCGGAAACCGGGGGGCCGCTTTCCCCCCTTCAAGAAACCGCCCTCCCCAATTAAATGGGGGGGGGGGGTTATTGCTGGCCGGGGGAATAATTTCCCCCGGATTTGACCATCCAGCCGGCCAGCTGGCCGAACGGTTTTCTCCAACGAGACCGGAAAATCCGGTCCCCTCTTCAGCTTCCGACGCCGGCGGCCCAGCCGCTGGTCTCCTCGTTCCGCCGCGGCCCGGAACCGGCCGCGGTGTTCATCGTCCGGCGCGGTGCGACGGCACCGCGCCCCTCCGCCGCACCTTGATTTCTTCAACGCGGCGCGACGGCGTCGCGTTCTTGATGATCCTTCCATGGCGCGGCGTGACGGCGTCGCGTAATATAATTGCACGACTAACCGCGTGGTGCGACAGCACCACGCCACCTTGTTTCCACCCGCAAGGTAAATCAACAAGAACGATGGAGGGGGTTTGACCGTGTTCATGCGGTCCGGCCCCCCTCACGTTAAATAATAACACAACATAAAATATTCAATAGCCTTACGTTAGTCATGCGAACCACGAGCAAGAATAAAATATTTAAACAAGAATCAACAACCCCTACCTCGATAGTCGCACGTTGACGTAGTCGTGGAATATCGGTGTCGATTCCTTTGACGTCGGAGGAAGAGTCGTTGTCGATGGCGTTCGTAGCGGAAAACCGTCGCGGAAGAGATGATGCGGAAGAAGAACGTCACGTCGCGGATATGGCGTCGCGGAAGAACCGTGTTCTTCGGCGAAGAAGTTCTTCGTTGAAGAACTGCGTTCTTCGTGTTCTTCGTCGAGGTTGAAGAAGATGAAGAAACAAGAAGAACCTTCCCAACTCTCTCAAGGAGACAAAACTAAACCCAAAATAAAATAAGACTCTCTCTTATTTTATTAACACAACAACACACTAGAATTTCAAGAGTTTGAAATTCAAAACACACACACAACTCACCTTATTTAAGTCTAAAGTTATAACTTAAGATATCATAACTTAAGTGGGAGTTGAGGGGTTTTAGAGGATATGAAGAGGTGGGGTTTGTGTGGGCCCCACCACCCTCATAACCTCCCAAGGGAGGTTGGGTGGTTACCCAACTTCCAACAAGAGATAACACTTAGAGTAAAATAATAAAAATTGTAGTGTAATTACAAAGTAAACATCCACAATTTTTATTATCAACACTCGCATGAACGCAACTCCAGAACAGGAGTTCCTAAGCGTTTACCGGCGCTACGGTTCTATCGGTGCCCTCGGAATTCGATTCCGGGCACCGGTTCAGAAGTTAGAAAAATTCCGCTCGTTCGTTCACTGAACGTACCCGAGCCAAACTTCGGAAATTGATTCCGGGCACACCGGGCCTCGGAATCAGGTGCCGTAAGAAACCGCGCTCTTGTAAAATTCCAAAGAAAATTAAGAAAAAATTTCCCTTGAATTTTACGGGTCTTTACATTACTCCCACCTCAGGGCTTTACGTCCCCGTAAAGATACATCAAAAACTAGGGAAACAAATGAGGGTACTGAGCATGCATCTGAGCCTCCCGCTCCCATGTGCTCCCTTGGAGATTCCTGTGCTGCCATCTGATGTGCACAAGAGGAATCAATTTCCCACGCAGGACCCTCTCTTGTCGATCCTCTATCTCCACCGGGACCTCTGTAAAAGTCACCCCATCGTCAACGTCAAGCTCCACATGGTCGATGATGTGCGTCGGGTCGTGCACGTATCTCCTCAGCTGGGATACGTGGAAGACGTCGTGCACCCGGTGCAACTGAGGTGGCAGATCCAGGCGATAAGCCACCTCGCCAACCCTTCTGAGGACCTGGAAGGGTCCAATGAAGCGCGGAGATAACTTGCCGCCTCGGCCAAATCTCCGAATACCACGTCGAGATGAGTCCCGCAAGAAGACATGGTCTCCATCCTCGAACTCTAGTGACCTCCGCCTCCTGTCAGCGTATGACTTCTGCCGGCTCTGTGCTGTCCTCATCCGCTCCTGGATGACCTGGACCTTCTCTTTCGTGGCCTGGACCATCTCCGGTCCCACGAGTGCTGACTCTCCAGGGTCTCTCCAGCACAAAGGAGATCTACAAGGTCGGCCGTACAACGCCTCGTACGGTGCCATCCCGATAGTGGATTGGTAACTGTTTTTGTACTTACACTCCACCAAGGGTAGGTGGTCCTCCCAGCTACGACCAAAGTCGAGGACACATGCGCAGAGCATGTCCTCGAGAGTCTGAATGGTCCTCTCCGTCTGACCATCCGTCTGAGGGTGAAAGGCTGTGCTCAATCGTAGCTGCGTCCCGAACGCCTCCTGTAACCCCTTCCAAAGCCGGAATGTAAAGCGAGCATCTCGATCAGAGACGATAGATGATGGCACACCATGGAGCCGCACAATCTCCTGAACGTAGAGACGTCCCAAGATCTCCACTGAGCCCTGCTCTCTGATGGTTAAGAAGTGTGCCGACTTGGTGAGTCGGTCAACAATCACCCAGATGGAGTCGTGACCTCTGGAAGTGCGTGGAAGTCCAGTCACGAAGTCCATAGATATGTCGTCCCACTTCCACTCCGGAACCTCCAAGGGCTGTACCAAGCCCGCTGGTACCTGATGCTCTGCCTTCACCTGCTGGCAGGTGAGGCATCGAGAAACGAACTCTGCTACTGCCTTCTTCATGCCCGGCCACCAGTGCTGTCGTCTGAGGTCCTGGTACATCTTCGCCACTCCAGGATGTACCGCCAAAGGAGAAGTGTGAAACTTTCTTAGCACTTCCTCTCGCAAAGCGACTGGTACCATGGTACGTCCTCTGAAAAGGATGTTGTGCTCTGCTCCAAGGGAGAAACCATCAGGTGCCTGTCCCGAGGTTATCTGTGCACGCTGTGTCTCACAGTCAGTGTCCCCACGCTGTGCCTCCCTGACTCGCTGCAGTAGTGGAGGAGTGACTGTGAGAGACTGAAGGAAGGCTGCTCCATCTCTATCCACGAAGGATATCTGCAAAGAGGCTAGCTGCAAAGATTTTTCCTTTGCCGAAAAGTGAAATCCGGTCTCATCCCCTGGATGAACCACGTTCCTTGCCTAATACAGTCAATTCCGTCATGATTAGTTAATTTATGGCACGGATGACGTCGTAAGGCCTCGACACTGCTACCAAGAGGTCCAACCGTTACTCTCGCCTCTAAGGGTCGAGTCACACTATCGGCATCAGTGTGAGGTTACTGGGTCCCCTCCAGTTGAAATCTCGAAAGTGTGGGTCAAGTCAACAGTTTAATCGGGACCACTCAGTATCAATCAAACAAAAGGACAGTAAAGCAAACAAAGATAAATGTATTTTTATTATTGCAGCTCATAGTACAAGACACGAATACAAAAGAAAATGGAACTAGAAGTACAAGGGACGTATCCACTAGTTCCTATCCTGTCCACCTGCTCTCGGAGCTCTACTGCCTTGTCCACTACTCGGCTGTTGCTCAAGCACTCGCCGCTGCTTCTGTCTCAGTGGCTCCTCTAACACCCGCTGATCAATCGTACGAGGAATCGGACAGTCACGTGCCAGGTGACCCTTCCCGCCGCAGGAATAACATTTTCCGTTTCTGGCACGCCTGGCTCTGACCCCACCTCGGGTGCCCCGTACCACCGGTCCTAAAACCCGAGGTCTTCCAACTGCTAGTCTGGTCCTCCTGGACCTCTGCATCATCTGTCTACTGCCCACAGATGACTCGGCTACTGATCGAAAACACGCGGCAAAGGCAGAAGCTCCTGTACACGCTCGGGGTGTAGAGCTACTGGCACAAACTCCACCCTGAAGAAGGTCTCGAAGTATTCCCATGCGAAGGTCATCCCGTCGCAAAACTGAAACAAGTGGCTCCACCACCTGTCTGCTGCTGCCTGAAGGAGGCTGGCAGCAAAGATCACCATGAAGTCTGCCGGCGTCCCCACTAGCCTGAAGACTCCCACCACAGCCTCCAGCCAATCCTCAGCCGCCTGCGGGTCCGTCTCTCCCCGGAACCTGGGTGGCCTCTGGCGCTGGAACTCATGCAGCGCACTCAAGTGGCGTGCATCGCCTACTGCTGGGGCTGGTGGCATCGATGGCCCAACGTATGGTAGTATCGTTGGTGCCTCTGTTGGTGCCTCAACTGCAAGAGGGCCCTGTACCGAAACCTCGTCGCTCGGTGGGCTGTCGTCACACTCGACTCTCGGAACCCTAGCTGGCTGCCGTCGTGGGGCCATCCTGAAAGGAAACAGGTGCGCCACGGTCAAACAGTATACCTGGTGAGCTGACACAAAGAAATCACAAAGAAAACTTTGAAACACACACACAATCAATGTTTTCGTGCATTAAGTCGGAAATCAGAAGTCAGGGTCCTGGTGTACGGATACGTCAGCCGCCGCACCAACACTGGACTCCCTGGACTGATAACCACACTCAATACGCTAAACATTATTGCTTTACATAGAAAAGATCAGAGTTCGCGGTAGAACCGAACTCCTCTGATACCAATTTGTCACGACCCGCCCTCGGGGTCCGTGCCGTGACTACCCCAAGCCCGCCTTCCATAGACCAGGGGCTGGCGACTAGCACCAAGGCTTAAATCCCGGTAAAAAGGGAAGGCATTGCCTTTTGTAAAGTAAACAAACACCACAGAGTAAGCAAGCGGAAAGTAATCACTAAGAAAAAGCAGAGTACAACTGAACGTGCGGAAAAATAAATGGGCCAGAATACAAACCCAAACTGAAAGTAAAGTACAACTCGAAAGGGAAAACAGCAACTGAAAGGTAAAAGCCGCTACACCGAGCTGTCCACTGGAAATCCCACCTGAAGGGTGGGTACAGATAGCTCCTCTGCTCCACGGGTCCCGTCGTCCGCTCCGAGCACGTCCCGCCCAGTGGTCCACCTCCGGGTACCGTCCCGCTCTGCAAGCCTCAGCTAAGGTCAACGTTGTCCGTCGTCTGCAACCAACACAACGTAGTGCGGGCAAAGCCCGTGCAGGGGGGAGTATAAGCTACTCAGTAGGGACCCCGAGACCCCTGAAGGTCTCTCAAATCCACAAAGGATAAACCACGAAGAAAGGAACAATAATGAAGTAAAAACCGACACTGCTTAGGTATATGCCCATACATATACCTAAGTCATCAATTTCAAATACGCTCCAACCTCCGAGCCTAAGTACAACTCAGTCCACACAGGAAAGTAAACGTATTCCACACAGGAAAGAAAAACGTAATCCACACAGGATAGCACAACACAATCCACACAGGAAAACAACAGGATTCATCTCACACAAGTATACTTCTTCAAAGAACGATAAAGATGATTTCTGATCCATCTAAGTCGTCGGACCCACGAAGGATCGGTAGGTAACTAACCCCCGCAAAAGACCCACACAGGATCGGCCCCGCGTAGGACCTGTAGATAATCACCGCAAAGACCCACACAGGATCGGGCCCACACAGGACCTGTAGGCGCTGGTTCACACAGGACCGCTGAGCGCAAAGACCCACACAGGATCGGACCCACACAGGATCGGGCCCACACAGGACCTGTAGCACTGATCCACGTAGGATCGCTGAGTGCTGTAGTCGTCGTCGTCGAATCCACACAAGATCGGGCCCACACAGGACCTGTAGCACTGATACACGTAGGATCGCTGAGTGTTGTTGTCGTCGTCGTCGAATCCACACAGGATCTCTGTACTGTCGTCGTCGCAGTCACAGTAGCAGTAGTAGCAGTAGTCACAGACGCAGCCAGCACTACGGTTCCCGCACACAGCAAGCTCGTACAGGAGGATCCGCTCCACGAGCCGAGAGGCTGATACATCAACTGTCACAAAGTTCAGAGTTGATGTATCCAAATGTTCCGTATCATCAATAGGAACTCAACGCAACAGACGGCGCATCGATCGGACGCCCGGTCTGAGAGTTATTGGCATTTTCGTCCCCAGGGCCCGGTTGATTTTAAAGCAAAACCAGCCCGACCGTACTCCACCTGCGTCCAAACCTCGGGCGGAGTATTCCAAAAGATCCGTCTCACTAAGAGGAACACAACACGGCTGGCGGCACGTCAATCGGACGTCCGTAGCTCAAGATATGAGCGTTTCCGCTCCGAAGGCCCGGTTGGTTTCGTGAACGAACCAACCCGGCCGAACTCAAAGTAATCTGAAACCTTGAGTGCGATATACCGAAACGACCGTATCGATCCAAGGATCGTGTTTCCATAGACGGTTCATCGATCGGAGGTCCGTGGCTCAAGATATGGCCAAAAGACCGAAAAGGATTCGAAACGGGGGGGTCCGGGTCCGGGCCGACCAGGCTCGACCCCCCCTGGGTCGGCCCGAACCGGGTCGACCCGACCTCGGGTCCGACCCGGCCGGGCCGGCCGGCAGCGCGGTGGCCGCGGCGGCCTGGTGCCGCACGGAAGGAGCACGCGGGGGGGGGGGGGGGGCAAAGCCCCCCGCTTCTTCAATTGGCGGCGCGGCATAGCCGCGCCGTTTTGTCATTCAACGGCCCCCCTCCTGGGGGCCCGCTTCGTGGAAAAACCGAGGGGGGGGCCTCCTTCCCCCTGCTTGATTGGGTGGTCGGCGCGGCTATATTCCGCGCCCCTTGTTTTAAAAACGCCCCCCCCCCCCCCACGTGGGGGGCCTGTTTGTGCGGAAACCGGGGGGCCGCTTTCCCCCCCTCAAGAAACCGCCCTCCCAAATTAAATGGGGGGGGGGTTTATTGCTGGCCGGGGGATTAATTTCCCCCGGATTTGACCATCCGGCCGGCCAGCTGGCCGGCCGGTTTTCTCCAACGGGACCGGAAAATCCGGTCCCCTCTTCGGCTTCCGACGCCGGCGGCCCGGCCGCCGGTCTCCTCGTTCCGCCGCGGCCCGGAACCGGCCGCAATGTTCGTCGTCCGGCGCGGTGCGACGACACCGCGCCCCTCCGCCGCACCTTGATTTCATCAATGCGGCGCGACGACGTCACGTTCTTGATGATCCTTCCATGGCGCGGCACGACGACGTCGCGTAATATAATTGCACGACTAACCACGTGGTGCGACGACACCACGCCACCTTGTTTCCACCCGCAAGGTAAATCAACAAGAACGATGGAGGGGGTTCGGCCGTGTTCATGCGGTCCGGCCCCCCTCACGTTAAATAATAACACAACTTAAAATATTCAACAGCCTTACGTTAGTCATGCGAACCACGATCAAGAATAAAATAATTAAACAAGAATCAACAACCCCTACCTCGATAGTCGCACGTTGACATAGTCGTGGAATATCGGTGTCAATTCCTTTGACGTCGGAGGAAGAGTCGTTGTCGATGGCGTTCATCGCGGAAAACCGCCGCGGAAGAGATGATGCGTAAGAAGAACGTCACGTCGCGGATATGGCGTCGCGGAAGAACCGTGTTCTTCGGTGAAGAAGTTCTTCGTTGAAGAACGGCATTCTTCGTGTTCTTCGTCGAGGTTGAAGAAGATGAAGAAACAAGAAGAACCTTCCCAACTCTCTCAAGGATACAAAACTAAACCCAAAATAAAATAAGACTCTATCTTATTTTATTAACACAACAACACACTAGAATTTCAAGAGTTTGAAATTCAAAACACACACACAACTCACCTTATTTAAGTCTAAAGTTATAACTTAAGATATCATAACTTAAGTGGGAGTTGAGGGGTTTTAGAGGATATGAAGAGGTGGGGTTCGTGTGGGCCCCACCACCCTCATAACCTCCCAAGGGAGGTTGGGTGGTTACCCAACATCCAACAAGAGATAACACTTAGAGTAAAATAATAAAAATTGTAGTGTAATTACAAAGTAAACATCCACAATTTTTATTATCAACACTCGCATGAACGCAACTCCAGAACAAGAGTTCATAAGCGTTTATCGGCGCTACGGTTCCATCGGTGCCCTCGGAATTCGATTCCGAGCATCGGTTCAAAAGTTAGAAAAATTCTGCTCGTTCGTTCACTGAACGTACCCGAGCCAAACTTCGGAAATTGATTCCGGGCACACCGGGCCTCGGAATCTGGTGCCGTCTGAAACTGCACTCTTGTAAAATTCCAAAGAAAATTAAGAAAAAATTTCCCTTGAATTTTACGGGTCTTTAAAACCAATGTTTTCAAAAAATTCATGATTACTATATAAGGTAATCCATATAAATATCCACTATTTCAATCATAAAATAGCATGATATTCTTGATTCATGTGTTTATATTTTGTGGATCTATTTTTCTTGATAATAATGTTCATAAAATGTAAATTATTTAAGCATGGCGGTGCCTCAATGGTTTTGAATTCATTATCTTGAGAACTAATTTATATTTTATTACATATGATGTATTCATCTATATATAAGAGATCTTCAAAGATGACTAGTTTATATAAAAAATGTTATTATATTTAGAAAAGAAAAATGAACATTTTTAGTGTAAATTTAGGTCTTAGATATAGAATTAGAAACCAATTTACTTAGTCCTAGTTCATGGTTGAGAAAATATAGGCCAAAAATTGAAGATAATAAACTTATAGAATAAAATAATATATTACCAACTCAACCACTTCAACTTCATCCACTGTGTTAGGAGATACTTATAACAACCTCTTGGATTATTCGTAACAACAATGATTGTTTGGAAGATTGATATATTGGATGGATACCTATGGCCCCATCACTAGAAATTCAATGTAAATAAATGAATTGTAAATTTTTTACTTCTTAAAGATTATAATTCATTACACATTATCCTTTTGGATCATTGTAGTAAAAAATTTCAGAATCTACATGACATTATTTTTACCAATATGCACACATATATTATTCTTAATGGGTTTCAGCAACACCTATTAAAAAATATGAGGAATTGTATGATTCAAGTAATCTTGAGATCCAAATAATCAAAATACTTATATGTCTCTTTGACCTTCGCTGAAATTTAATTTTCATTTACATCCCTATCAAAAACTCAATAATTAAGGGTTATATAAGAGTCATGTGGATCAATTGATATAATATAGAGAGTTCAACAAGTTATTAAATCATTCTCCATATTTTTCCTGTCATTTCATTATTCTATCAATTTTTCTAGGCTCGTTTGAAAATGGTTATGTAAGACCAATATTTTCATAGAAGAAAATAATATAATGTTTTGGTTTTTACATGTTGTATTGAAGGAACCGTCATCACCTTCAGGGTTAAAAGTTGTTGAATGGTTCTTTATAGCTTTCCTTCATATAACAATATGAGATTTTTTCTATCATTCCCCATATATGGGTGTACAATATGTCTTCCATTATTTATCTTTATCAATGTAACTCAACTAATAATACATAAATATGATATCATTCACTTTATTGTAAAGTCAAAATGGGGACCTCCAGTATATTTTGAGTCATAAAAATATTTTTCTCTCAATATATTGTTGATTATCCAGTATCTTATATTATAATGTTTCAATTTTCAATTTTCAATATGATTTAAAAGGGACGTTAACACCACTAATGAATTCTACCCCATAAATTGAAAAAACAATTAAAACATTGGTGATATGATAATGGAATCGTTGAATGCATGTGTAACTAGGGTCATCATTACTGGGTATTTAATGTTTTATCCTAACTAATGACTACATATTCTATGTTATAAATAACATATTCATTTCAAGATCCCCATATGATCATTCCAAACATGTTTTTTTTGATTTATTTATAAACCAATATTGTCATATTAATTGGTAATAAATTATCTTCCATTAATTTGGGAAAAAATCATGGTATGAGATATGATTAATCTTATATAAAATTTACACAATAACTAAATACATATAAACATATTTTTTATTTATAGATACATATTCAATCCCAATGTGAAAATGAATAATTTATAACTTACATCTCTCAATGATTGAAATAATAATTTTCTATTTCAAAAAGTCATTCTAGGCATGGTAGGATCTTGTGTTAGACATACTAGTATTATTTTATTTTGGATTTATTATTGTTTCAAAATTGACACATTGAATTTATGTGTAAATGATACATGAATAAAATATGGAGAAACATTAAAACCACCATGATTTTATATAACACATCATATTTCTCAGAATTATGTACGATGCATCTACCACATACATATTCATAAAATTGATTTATTTCATGTCATAGAGATTATAAGGAAACCCAACATTGGGGTCTGATGTGATGGTTCCTTTTATGAAAATGGGTTACTAGAACAATGTCTCATGAGACAATAAGATAGTATAAGAAGTTGTGAACTATATAGCTGGTCCCCAATCATATTTGAATTGGATGTATGTTAGATGGACTTGAATTTATAATTTTCTACTTTCTATATTATTATAATTAATTCATTTTATAGACATTATCAGAAATGATATAATCCTAGAAAAGTAATTTTCCAATCATTGGTCCCCAATAATAACATCTTCATCATTAATTTTCTCTACCACAGATGTTTTTTGAGGAATATATTTTATTCAAATAGTATATTCAATCATAGTAGTCCCCAAATTGGATGATATTTCTAAAGGAAATATAATTTTACATATTTCTACACATGAAAATGTTTTAGGTGATTTCCATCCTACATATTTTGGAGGAATAAATTTCACGAGGGTCTGGTGTAATTTATGAACCTATGAAAGGAGTTCTTCATTATCATTAGGGAATAGTCATCATCTTAACTAACATTGAGTGTAGTTGATACAGTTTATGTTTCCCTTGATGCATAAGGGGACTTAGTGTTACATATGGTTAATTTAATCATAAAATGGTGATTTTCTACACATGATTAACTAAAATTTGGGTGAATTAATCCTAAATTTATACTCTTTTTTGGATCCTCTTTTCATTATACATATTTATAAGGATCTATGTACAACCCAAAATAGTATAATTAAATTTACCAATTAAATTTAGTTAAATTTATTATTTTGTAATACAGTTACTGAATACACATGAACATATTCCGTTTTATTATATCATATTTGATTTAATTTTCCATTAAGAATCATTATTGATTATAATTTATCCATTTAACAGTGATCACATAATTAGTATAAATTTATGGTTTTCACAAAACAAATTGACACCAAAAAATGAATTGATGGCCTCACCTTGTTGGATCGTTCAATATGAAACCCACTTATCATAGATTTCGAGATTGATTGCATCTCTAGGATTTACCCTTGTCCGTGAAAAATCTGATATCAAACAAAAAATCATGAGTGAAACAATTTTCAATGTAATCACAATCTAATTAAGACCACGTCCCAAACCATGTACATGAAAACATTCCATGAAGGCCTAATCATCACTCAACCTACACATAGGATGATATTTATTTTACTAAAGGTATTTTTATCAAGAACCTAGAAATATGATTATGTACATTATTTCATTCAGAATAATGAATATATTATCATCCTTTAATTTTTATTTTATAAATGACTCTGATTTTGATACAATAAAACAAAAATTAAATTTTCAAGTGAAATGGAAATTCAATAAATGACATTATTTTACTAATTTAGTTTATTTTGGAAATAAATAATATTCCATTTTAATATTTTTAATAAATATGTTTTATTTAATACAAATAATCATACTGTTAATATATAGTCATATGTAATTTTTAGAAGGGTTTAAAAATTATCATTGTAAAAAAAATTCATAATAAATGTATATTTTATGATGAAAGTAAACGATAAAGTATTTATAAAATTATTTAGATAGAATGAATAATGTTTTTGGAATTATAATGTTCATATTATCAAATGGTTAATTTTTCCTAATTAATTGAGGTAATCAAATTTTCGGGTAAGAAATAAATATTGTATGAATAAACTCATTGTATTATAAAATAATAATGTATCAAAAGTGATGTAATATATAATATAAAATATAAAAATGACTAAATATATGTATTATATTAAAAATAATTATATCTTACTTTTATTTTATTTATTTTATACAGCCATTTTGAATCCTAAAAAATGTACTATATATTTTATGGTTTCAAAATAATTTATTTTAGAGTATGAACCACCTACCCATAAGAAAAGGTTTTATTTTATTATTTTCATAACATCCCTTAGAAATTTATATAAATCAATTTCATTTGTTAGAAAACATGGTAAAACCAATGGGATGATTTTTGTTGATAATTATTTTATTATGTAGACACCAACACCATAATAATGAGGAATCTCCCCTTTTTTATTTATTGACACCCATTTTCTCGTTTATCTTCACTCAATCTCTATGTAGAATGTCCATAATTATCCATACACTCTCTAGAGTGCTCAAAATGTCAGCGATGTATAATAACCTAACCATATTACATTATAAAATCTTCAATTTAATGAAGAACACACTCCCTTTCACATTGTGGATCTTTTCATTTTTTTGAGCATTAGTGAATTAGGAAATAATAAATTCATAACATTCCACATTAATAAAGAGTTTAAACCATAAAAACATTATTAATTTCTTCAAAAATATAAAACAATTCAAATAAAACATGATTTCATTGAAAATCATTCTAAAGATTAACTTGGATTTCTTCTTTGTCGTTAACATTATTATAACCTGTGAAAATAATTTTAAATCAAGGGATTAGAACAAAAATCACATTAAGTGATATAAAAAAGAAGGAAAGAACACATTAGTCATTAAATACTTGAAACATATGATATCAATTTCAAAAATACATACTTGTCAACCATATAATCTTACTTTGTGAAACATGGTAGTTCCAGGATAATTACACAAAAAATACAGAACAAAAATAGATCCATAAAGGTAACATGGTACGTTACATACATAATCTTTTAACCCTCTCATCAACCATATAATTTGTAACTCTCACAAATACAGTACAATTTGTCTACCCATTGGAGTTACAGTTGGGGTAACCATACCTCTTCCCTCCAATATACACATATCCAATTAATTATAAAGATATATAGGTCAAATTAATAATTATAATAAATTCCCATGAACTAGAACATAATCATAAATCACGAATAATAGTATAAAACATGTCTTCTAAATTTCGTATGACAAAATTTTGAATAATGGTTTTTAAATGAAAAGTCCCTTACAAATATCATGTACTTGATGAGAGACATAGTATAGTGGATGTAATATGTATATAAACATTATATAAATGTAATTCATTATAATATAAACAATGTTCATCAAAAAAATTTAATATCACTAGAACACTGAAGTATATGATTAGCTTAAATAATTGAAATTAGGATAAGAATTCCCCTACCTCGGGTTTTTTTTAATTTAAACTTGTTAAAACCTCTTGTATAATGGTGAAAAGACTGTTATTAACATATTCAATAAAATATTAATCTTTATAATACCTTATATACTCATTTCAATATATCATTTCTCCCATTAATTATTAGTATGTTGTTCCTTCCATTATATTGGGTTCATTTTTACTTGATTTCCATGATCTGTTCATAGGGGATATTCGTGTTGATTGGAAGCCAAACTCCTGAATTTGAACGTAAGGGGGTATACATATTTATAAAACTATAAAATATATCATTTATCATTTTGAATTATTACATGATGATGAATTTTATGTCAAATAATTATTGATATTTGGTTAGGTAATTTTGGAGATTATTTGATCATAATGAACTCATTTGGTGTTATAAATTAATAACAAGGTTACAAAATTATTCCAGTCCCTTATATAAGTTATATAACATAAATTATAATATGTTTGAACCATAAAAATATTTTCATGACCAGTATTGATGGATACACAACCAAATTAAATCAAATTGTCCATGATGTCGACAAATCGTCACATCAGAGACGATGTTTTAATTTCTTGAATAAGTGGGAGAGGGGAAACATTATAGTGACGATTCATCCACAAACATGATGTAATATTGTATATATAATATATTGGTTTATCCTCATAAGAAAGGTTCTCCTCCTTCTAAACTACTTATGTTCTCAATACAAGAGATGAGTCTAACACAAAATTTATCAACATCGAAACATGATAAACATTATGTGCCTGAGATAAACATGGATTGTAACACCCCAGGTAAATAAAGAATATGACATTTTCTTATTTATCCATATTTGTGAATAAAATATTAATATGACTTTAAAGGGGACGCTATGCTCGATGGCGTACCCAACATGCAACAACGAGTTTCTTGAGAATCTTACATTGGACTCTAATAATAAAATAATAATATTTTAAATGGTAGTTAACATGTAGCCATTTTATTGGAGAGAATGGATATAAATAACTAACATATGATTATATATGTTTTTAATTGTTTTTACATTTATCCAATAAAAGATAAAGGCATAAAATACGAAAAGAATTCAATTTTAGGCGTATATGCCCTAGTTTTCACTAAAGGTTCACTTATCACCTTTTGAGGGAGAACCATCATTAAATATAGTTTTGTTAACTCTTATACATTATTTTGGACCAAATAAAACTCTTCTTATGAATTGGGACATCAAAATTTACTTTGTGTAAATTTTTGGTATCTTTCTGATAAAGTTCATTTTTTAATGAATAGTGTAAAATGTGTATTTTAATTCAAAACCTCTTTTTAATCTAATTTATTTATATGAATATATTATCTTTTTAATTGTTTTTAAAGTGAAATTGGAATATATTTTTACCATTAAATCCAATATAGGTCGTTGGAATTTAATTTCACTTTGAAATCAGACTTAAACTAGTGTCAATCTTTTGATACCTATTGTTTCATAAAAACACGCTATTTGCTCTGACAACGGGAAGTAATTATTAAATTAATTAATGTGACCTATATGTTTTTAATTTTTTAAAATGGACTTAATTTTTGAATTAGGAATATCAAATATAGCTTAGGGTGAATTTTTTGGATTTTTCTGAAAAACTTCAATTTTTGATGAATAGTGAAACCACTAAGTGGTACTTATAAAACTGATTTTTCCGTTTAAATTAAATTTTTCCATCTTTGTGTTTTGAATTTCAAAAATCCGACATAAATGGTTGTCATTAAGATGTAAAATGTGGTTCAATGGGATAAATTTTTTTTTTGGTGAATAGTAACTTATTAAGTTTTTAATCGTGATTAGAGGTAATTAGTGTAGTTTAAGGTAAAAATAATGTTTTAATAATATGAAATGAACTTGACACATGTCATAACCTCATTGGATGTGTCATGGACGAACAAGAAAACCCATGGGTCAACTTGGGGACCCCATGAAGCCAGTTTGGTTGGAAAATGACATTAATATCTTTTTATTTAAAGTTAACGTAAAAATTAGACAAATATGAAATGTTTTACTAAAACAATTTTTACATGGGGTTATACAAATCATATTTTTGACTATAAATTTTCATTGGAAAGATAAAAATATTATCTACATCATAGTATTTTTTTATAATTTTTAGACATTAAATAAATTAAATTATTTATGACATCATGATGATGCATCGATGACCTCATTATTTAACGATTTAAATAAAATTGAAAGATAATGTAATATCTAAGACCTACACATGTCCAAAACCTATTGGGTGAGTGTATTTCGAACCCTTATCACCTTATCCTCGAAATAAATCAATGTGGGACCATTAAAATCCGAATGTTTTTTGAAAATAATGTAACATTTTGAAACTTTACAAGAGTGCCCCTCCTCTCTTCATATAAAAGGCCCCCACCTCTACCTCCTTACCCACACTCCCAAAGCCTTTTTCTCGGCCAACCTCTGCCCATTTTGTCTCTCCACTTCCCTCTATTACTCCTTGAAGCCTCACTTTGGGCAGAAGTATTCCCAAGGAGGCCTTTGAGATCAAACCAAAGGGAGTTACTCGATTTTAAGGTAATGTCTTCTTTTGAGTCCTTTTGTTTTATTTTGCTTCTCCAACCCCCTAAACACTTTTTATTATTTTCTTTTTTAACTAATAAAGTATCCTGAATATACTAGGATGTTGTTATAAGAATGTTTCGAGCTACAATAACACACACCTACATATAATTGTTAAAGAACATACTGTTTCTGTGGATCGCGAATTTCTGCCTCCCGAAACGATGATTGTTCAACATTATTTTAACACCTTCAATGGTGTCCATTAAGATGAAAATATATTTATATATGATATATGATATGTTTATGTTTTCTTTAAGCTTCTGTAATTTTCATTTTGGGCATACCTTTATGGTTTCCATTATGGGTAAACGCGATATCCTCATTTAAGAAAATACGGACTACCGCCCCCTCAAAGTTTTGTGATTCGTTAATGCCATATGTGGGACGTATAATGGGTGGATTTAAAGTTATTATACATGATGTTATACTGGAATTATAATATACCTCTATATAATTATTATTTCTTTCCATTAAAGTATGAGATAGAAATGAACGTAGCATTCATGCGTACGTACGGCTTAGAGTCTCCATGAACGGTGCATTTCATTTCTTACCTCAAAATGATTATGTGATATTATAAATACATGTATATGCTTGATATATATATGATATATATGATATCCAAATCAGGAATTGCATTCTGTATATAAAGAACCTTCGACCACACGAACAACATGTAATTGTAAGAAGTCCACTTTTGACTTAAGAACCAAATATCGACAAAACAAACATTATTAACATAAATGATTACATAATGTTTATAACATGGAAATAAGTTATATAAAAGTAATAATGATCTTGAAAAATATTCTTAAGGAAATATAAATTAACTACAGTTTATTATTCAGGAGATTAAAGAAAGATCGAGTCATGTCGGACCCGAGGTAAGGGATCATACTCCTCTCATTCTTTTTAAGTACACTCTTTTATGTCATTCCTTTAAAGCTCATCTTTCTTGTTATTGGGATGTTATTTTATATTAATATTACTGTAATTTTAATGTTCATATGATGAGATAACCTATTCTCTCTCATCAATCCATTTTGGAAGTTTTAAGTGGCGTCGTTAGGCTGCCGAGTTTTCGTAAGAGATGTTTCATCTCACTTTTATTCCCGTGAGATTTATGATACATTTGCCACAATTTCATTTGAGTGGTTCATGTACTACCCATTATTACACTCCGTTTGTAATATAATTCCATTTATGGGTATTTACATATTCATTGTATGACACTTCTTCAATGGGGTGTACTTTTTGAAAGTTACCAAAGTCGGAAAGGGAACCTTTCACCCTCCTCTTTTTAAAAGACATCGGTTGTTATGTCTTTTAATGCACATAATATTATGTTGGGATATGTTCTTCTATATCCTGATTGATGTAAATTTTATGTCCAAGTGATGATATTCCCTTTTTATCTCTCATCATCTCGTTTTCTGAATTCTTGAAGTGACGCCATTAGGATTTCGAATTTTACCAAGGGAACTTTTTAACCCAATTTAGATTTCTTTGGGTTCAACATGTAGTTATTCAATATGTCATCCGTTGAATATGTTTTAATGACATTTTATTGTTTTACACTTAATATCCAATTATATTGGGTGTATTTATATTTTCCACACATAATTTTGAGATTCATTTATACTTAATTTAAGGATACCTTCTTTATAAGGGATTTCATCACATTTTACATCTCTGTTGAGACTTCATTGTTGTTATGCACCAATTCACTCATATATGGTGTATATACTGTCCTTTGGAATATTATATCATGAATCCATTTATTCTCATGATATTATAATGTTCTGATTAAATGTTATTCCTCAATTATTGTATTCAAGTGTCTCTAATTTTTGTAAAACCCATTTAACCAAAATATCACTTTAAATGTTTTAATTATTTGTTCTTATTAATATCCATGTTTTAAAAATGGTTTTAAGGATTTATTTATATCGATATTAATGGTTTAAAATTATAAAAGCTTCAAGGTGGTATGGGACTTCGTCTCAATCTCCTTTCATTGAGGCATATTTTGTTTTATACACAACTTTCTTTTATACAGTATATAAACCCCTTTGACATTTACGTTTATTCAAAAGGAATCTTTTTTATACGATGCGTTTACTAAACGACAAAAGGGAATATTTTTGTCGTACGTATGCGGCGACAACGACTTATCTGCCACCGTGACCATTATTTGAGTTTTGGCTTCCACTACAAGCCATACCTTTTTTTTAAAAGAAAAATAAATACCATGTTTTACTTTTTTTTTATTTTGGTATTGAAAATTGTTTTCATAATGTTTTTATATCAATGTGTTGTATTGATATATTGTGATTGAATGGTGGAAATGTTATGTTTCCTTTATGCATGTTTTATGTGATACGATTATGTTGAGGTTCTTGGGCATTATTATGAAGAAGGGTGGTTCTGTGATAGACTAAGGGCGGATGAGCCTGATATAGCTCTCCAATGCATTGGGTAACGCAAAGGAGTGAAACGTTAAGGATTCTTCAAAGAGATTTAGGGAATATACTGTGATGGGTATTCCAAAACGTAACCAAGAGGGTTACTCCCTACGTAAGAATGTTAGTAATGCCTCAAGTTACCTTTTATACCTTATGATTACTATGATTTATTCATGATTTGATGAGGTATGTTAAAGTGCCTATGTTTTATGGGTAAAGTATGATTTCATTCTTATGTATATATGAACTCATGTTTCCTTTCCATATATTTATATTCCTTACTGAGCTTTTTATGCTCATCCCAAGCCTTTGAAATGTTTTTCACTGGTCAATGGAAAGGTACGTGATGTGATGTTAGTGTCAAGGATGTGTCAAGAAAGAATCCAATTTTTATTTTCAATATGTTTTCGTTGATGGGATGAATGAATCCTATCTTTTATGTAACCACTTTGTTTAAATGTGGAATGTAATGCATGTTTTGTGATCTAATTCTCTAAAACTATAATCCTAAAAAGATCCTCAATGTGTAATCTTGTAATAACTAAAGATTAAGTAAAGTTTAAGGATGGGGCCTTATAGTTGGTATCAAAGGTCGTTTTAGATAACTTTAGTGGTTAGGGTATTCTTTAAGCATAAGTGACATTACCATAATGGTTAGGATTTCAGAAAGGGTCCTGGTTTTAGATAAAGTGAATGAGTAAGTATATCTTAGAGTTTATCTTCCTCATAAGTACATGATGGTTTTGTTGATATACTCACACTGACCTTTTTGGTTTTACTAAATGGATGGATCTAGTAGGCACCAAAGTAATAGTGGATGTGAAGGAAACTTTGATAGTTTTTTTGAGAAATAAACTGAATGATATGGGAGATGCAATGAGAACACTTGTGTTTATCCTAAACCAACTATCAAAGAGCCATGATCAACCACTTTAACCTTGGTATGTTCTGTAATTCATCAAGTACGAGATGACCAATCGATGTGGAAGTTCAGGTAATATTTATAAAGGTAACCATTAGAGTTTATATGATCCTTACTTTTGAGGTAATTATGGGTTATTATATGATATGCTGGAAAATGAAAGACATGAGATAAAATTGATGTTAAAATATGTTATGATCATTTTTGATGATTTTAGCTCTTTTTGGAGAATGATTTAAGAATTATTTAGTTTTGGAAAAAGGACAACACGCAGACCGTGTGACAACCCATCGCGTCGGACAAAGATGCGGGAATCGAACCCACAACCAAAGTGCGACTGGTATTTGTCGCCTACCACTGGACTACGTGAAGTCCCTGGTTAGTTTGACTGATTTTTTTTAGTTATATGATTTTATTAATTAAGAGTAAGTTGATTTTGGGTTATTTATGAAAATGATTAACCTATCATGGAGGATATGTGATTAGGCTAATTACTTTTCAATACGAGACTTTAGGAGCAACTGATGTTGTTTGGAGATAAATGTTACGATTTAACTTGGATGACTATGCGACTAAATCCTTCAAATATTTGGGTTTCAATATTATATTGGTTTACTTTGAATAATTTTATGGACAAATTGTTTATCGGATGGTCATCGTTGAACATTGGGTTTTGTTGGACAAATTTTGGAGATTAAGCATAGATTTTCTTTTTAAAGGGTTATCCTTTTCTGGATTATCTGACCTTGTACTAACCTTTTTGGTTTTTGTTTTGGTAAAAGCCTAAAGACATGGGAAGTATATAGTTCTCTTTGGTGGATTAGGTGATTCTCTAGAAGTTGATTATAATACTCTTAATGCAAACAAGTCTCCCTAAATACTCGTCTTTTGGAAAAAATATGAGTTTGATTAAGGAATCTAGTAAAAGTTGAAAGTCAACATGATAAGTGATTATGTATCCTTATGAATAAATTCCTCAATAAAAAGTAACATAAAAGAAAAATGTTTTCTATTAACTTTTCCTAATGGGGAATCGAATACCATTTAACCCATCACAAGTTTGTGATTTTCTTGTGGTTAACTTTATCTTAAACACGTTTTCTATAACTCTCCATCAGAACATGACCCTATGTTTTCTCCTCCATGTCCATATTTTTCTACATGGAATCCTAGTATGGGTTAACTCGGGTGACCTTTGTACTTATCTTTCTTTATTTTAAAATGATTTTTTTACCGACTCTTGTTCCGATGTGGGACTTTCAAGGATGTTTCCAAGCTCAATTATAAAAATTGCGAGGACGCAATTCCCAAAAGGGGGAAGGATGTAACACCCCAGGTAAATAAAGAATATGGAATTTTCA
The DNA here is from genome assembly GCA_963277665.1 of Viscum album. Classification (NCBI taxonomy): domain Eukaryota; kingdom Viridiplantae; phylum Streptophyta; class Magnoliopsida; order Santalales; family Viscaceae; genus Viscum; species Viscum album. The sequence continues at coordinate 639,559,286 of OY728126.1, read as the reverse complement.
TATTTATCCATAATTGTGAATAAAATATTAATATGACTTTAAAGGGGACGCTATGCTCGCTGGCGTACCCAACACGCAACAACGAGTTTCTTGGGAATCTTACGTTGCACTCTAATAATAAAATAATATTATTTTAAATGTAGTTAACATGTAGCTATTTTATTGGCGAGAATGGATAGAAATAACTAAAATATGATTATATATGTTTTTAAATGTTTTTACATTTATCTAATAAAAGATAAAGGCATAAAATACGAAAAGAATTCAATTTTAGGCGTATATGCCCTAGTTTTCACTAAAGGTTCACTTATCGCCTTTTGATGGAGAACCATAATTAAATATAGTTCTGTTCACTATTATAAATTCTTTTGGACCAAATAAAACTCTTCTTCAGAATTGGGACATCAAAATTTAGTTCGTGTAAATTTTTGGTATCTTTCTAATAAAGTTCATTTTTTAATGAATAGTGTAAAATGTTGTATTTTAATTCAAAAACTCTTTTTAATCAAATTTATTTATATGATTAGATTATCTTTTGAATTGGTTTTAAAGTTAAATTAGAATATATTTTTACCATTAAATCCAATATAGGTCGTTGTAATTAATTACACTTTGAAATCAGACTTAAACTAGTGTCAATCTTTTGATACTTATTGTTTCATAAAAACACACCATTTGCTCTGACATCGCAGAGTAATTATTAAATTAATTAATGTGACCTCTATGTTTTGATTTTTTTAAAATGTACTTAATTTTTGAATTCAGAATATCAAATATATCTTAGGGTGAATTTTTGGGATTTTTCTGGTGAAACCACTAAGTGGTACTTATAAAGACTAATTTTTCCGTTTAAATGAAATTTTTCCATCTTTGTGTTTTGAATTTCAAAAATCCGACATACATGGTTGTCATTAAGAATTAAAATGTGGTTCAATGGGATAAAAATAATTTTTTTTGTGAATAGTAACTTATTAAGTTTTTAATCGCGATTAGAGGTAATTATTGTAGTTTAAGGTAAAAATAATGTTTTAATAATATGAAATGGACATGAAACATGTTATAACCTCATTGGATGTTTCATGGCCGACCAAGAAAACCCATGGGTCAACTTGGGGACCCCATGAAGCCACTTTGGTTGGAAAATGACATTAATATCTTTTTATTTAAAGTTAAAGTAAAAATGAGACAAAAATGAGATGATTTATTCAAACAATTTTTACATGGGGTTATACAAATCATATTTTTGACTATAAATATTAATTGGAAATCTAAAAAGATTTCCTACATCATATTATTTTTTTTATAATTTTTAGACATTAAATAAATTAAATTATTTATGACATCATGATGATGCATCGATGACCTCATTATTTAACGATTTAAATAAAATGGAATGATAATGTAATATCTAAGACCTAGACATGTCAAAAACCTATTGGATGAGTGGATTTAGAACCCTTATCACCTTATCCTAGAAATAAATTAATGTGGGACCTTTAAAATCCGAAAATCTTTTGAAAATAAAGTAACATTTTGTAACATTACAAGAGTGCCCCTCCTCTCTTCTTATAAAAGTCCCCCACCTCTACCTCCTTACCCACACTCCCAAAGCCTTTTTCTCGGCCAACCTCTTCCCATTTTGTCTCTCAACTTCCCTATATTATTCCTTGAAGCCTCACTTTGGGCAGAAGTATTCCCAAGGAAGCCTTTGAGATCAAACCAAAGGGAGTTACCTGATTTTAAGGTAATGTCTTCTTTTGAGTCCTTTTGTTTTATTTTGCTTCTCCAACCCCCTAAACTCTTTTTATTCTTTTCTTTTGTGACAAATAAAGAATCCTCAATATACTAGGATGTTGTTATAAGTATTTTTCGAGCTACACTTACACACACCTACATATAATGGTTAAAGAACATATTGTTTCCGTGGATGGCGAATTTCTGCCTCCCGAAACGATGATTGTTCAACGTTATTTTAACACCTTCAATGGTGGACATTAAGATGACACTATATTTATATATGATATATAATATGTTTATGTTTTCTTTGTGCTTCTGTATTTTTCATTTTGGGCATAACTTTATGGTTTCCATTATGGGTTAACGCGATATCTTCATTTAAGGAAGTGCGGACTACCGCCCCCTCAAAGTGATGTGATTCGTTAATGCCATATGTGGGATGTATAAAGGGTGGATTTAATGTTATTATACATGATGTTATACTGGAAACCATAAAAGTTATTTCTTTCCATTAAAGGGTGGATTTAAAGTTATTTATATATGATATATCATTATTATTTCTTTCCATTAAAGTATGAGATAGAAATGAAAGTAGTGTTCATGCGTACGTACGGCTTACCGTCTCCATGAACGGTGCATTTCATTTATTACCTAAAAATGATTATGTGATATTATTAATACATGTATATTCTAGATATATATGATATATATGATATCCAAATCAGGAATGTCATTCTGGATATAATTAACCTTTGACCACAAGAACAACATGTAATTGTAAGAAGTCCACTTTTGACTTAAGAACCAAATATCGACAAAACAAACATTATTAACATAAATGATTACATAATGTTTATAACATGGAAATAAGTTATATAAAAGGAATAATGATCTTGAAAAAGGTTCTTAAGGAAGTATAAATTAACTCAAGTTTATTATTCAGGAGATTAAAGAACGATCGAGTCAAGTCGGACCCGAGGTAAGGGATCCTACTCCTCTCTTTTTTTACGTACACTGTTTTATGTCATTCCTTTAAAGCTCATATTTCTTTTTATTGGGATGTTCCTTTATATTACTCTTACTGTAATTTTTATGGTCACATGATGAGAGAAACTATTCTCTCTCATCAATCTATTTTGGAAGTTTTAAGTGGCGCTGTTAGGCTACCGAGTTTTCGTAAGAGATGTTTCATCTCACTTTTATTCCCGTGAGATTTATGCTACATTTGCCACAATTTCCTTTGAGTGGTTCATGTACTACCCATTATTACACTCCTTTTGTAATATAATTCCATTTTTGGGTATTTACATATTCATTGTATGACACTTATTCAATGGGGTGTACTTTTCAAAAGTTACCCAAGTCGGTAAGGGAACCTTTCACCCTCCTCTTTTTAAAATACTTCGTTTGTTATGTCTTTTAATTAACATACTATTATGTTGGGATATGTTCTTCTATATCCTGATTGATGTAAATTTTATGTCCAAGTGATGAGATTCCCTTTTTATCTCTCATCAACTCGTTTTCTGAATTCTTGAAGTGACGCCATTAGGCTGTCGAATTTTACCAAGGGAACTTTTTAACCCAATTTCGATTTCATTGGGTTCAACATGTTGTTATTGAATATGTCATCCTTTGAATATGCGTGAATGACCTTTTATTGTTTTAAACTTAATATCCAATTATATTGGGTGTATTTATATTTTCCACACATAATTTTGAGATTGATTTATCCTTAATTTAAGGATACCTTCTTTATAAGGGATTTAATCACATTTTACATCTCTATTGAGACTTCATTGTTGTTATGCACCAATTCACTCATATATGGTGTATATACTGTCCTTTGGAATATTATATCATGAATCCATTTATTCTCATGATATTATAAAGTTCTGATTAAATGTTATTCCTCAATTATTGTATTCAAGTGTATCTAATTTTTGTAAAACCCCTTTAACCAAAATATCACTTTAAATGTTTTAATTATTTGTTCTTATTAATATCCATGTTTTCAAAATGGTTTTAAGGATTTATTTATATCGATATTAATGGTTTAAAATGATAAAAGCTTCAAGATGGTATGGGACTTCGTCTCAATCTCCTTTCATTGAGGCATATTTTGTTTTATACACAACCTTCTTTTATATGGTGTATAAACCCCTTTCACTTTTACGTTTATTCAAAAGGAATAATTTTTATACTAAACGTTTACTAAACGACAAAAGGGAAGGTTTTTGTCGTATGTATGCGGCGACAACGACTTCTCCGCCTCCGTGACCATTATTTGAGTTTCGGCTTCCTCTACAAGGCATACCTTTTTTTAAAAAGAAAAATAAATACCATGTTTTACTTTTCTTTTATTTTGGTATTGAAAATTGTTTTCATAATGTTTTTATATCAATGTGTTGTATTGATATATTGTGATTCAATGGTGGAAATGTTATGTTTCCTTTGTGCATGTTTTATGTGATACGATTATGTTGAGGTTCTTGAGCATTATTATGAAGACGGGTGGTTCCGTGATAGACTAAGGGCGGGTGAGCCCGATATAGCTCTCCAATGCATTGGGTAACGCGAAGGAGTGAAACGTTAAGGTTTCTCTGAAGAGATTTAGGGAATATACTGTGATGGGTATTCCAAAACGTAACCAACAGGGTTACTCCCTACGTAAGAATGTTATGAATGCCACAAGTTACCTTTTATATCTTATGATTACTATGATTTATTCATGATTTGATGAGGTATGGTAAAGTGCCTATGTTTTATGGGTAAAGTATGATTTCATTCTTATGTATATATGAACTCATGTTTCCTTTCCATATTTTTATATCCCTTACTGAGCTTTTAATGCTCATCCCATGTTTTTGAAATGTTTTTCACAGGTCAAGGGAATGGTATGTGATGTGATGTTAGTGTCAAGGATGTGTCAAGAAAAAATCCATGATTTATTTTCAATATGTTTTCGTTGATGGGATGAATGAATCCTATCTTTTATGTAACCACTTTGTTTAAATGTGGAATGTAATGCAAGTTTTATGATCTAATTCTCTAAAACTCTAAACCAAAAAAGATCATCAATGTGTAATCTTGTAATAACTCAAGATTAAGTAAGGTTTAAGGCTGGGGCCTTATATGGATGAAAATATAATTTGGTCAGAAAATAATCCAAAGTTCTCAAGGATTTCATAAGGTCGAAGTAACTGCGGAATTATCATTCACTTATAAGAAACACCAATAAAACATTTCCATGGTGCGATTCTATGAAAAACCTGATCATCTACATCAAAATTAAATTCTTTCCTCAAATTGTCTATATAATTTTATTCCTTATATTAGATTAATTCATGTGTTGTAGGATCATCTTCACATTATTAGCCACATCCTCTACTAATTATTGTCCCATCATCCTCATTTCCCCAATGTCATCCTAAAAAGATGGAGTTTTATAATACATCCCATACAAGGACTCAAAAGAAGCCATCAGTGTAATTGAAGTAAAACTATAATTATAAGAGAAATCAACTAAAGAAGTATGATGATACCATATTTATAAGTAGTCCATTGAAAAAGAATTAACTATATCTTATATGGTATGAATTCTTTGTTCTGATTTCCCATTTTATTAATGATGAAATGTTTACTAAAATTTAATTTTGTGCCTAACAACTTATGAAGGCCTTCCAGAAAATATAACTGAACCTGGGAACCTGATCAGATACAATGGAAATTGTAACCCCATGAAACCTGATAATCTCTTAGATGTCCATTGGGGAAATCTGATCCAAATTCATTATATCTCAAATAGAAATAAAATGTGCAGATTTATTTAGTCAACCAATAATAACCCAATTCACATTGTTACCTTGGGAATTATTTGGTAGTCCCACCACAACGTCCATGGATATATTCTCCCTTCTCCACTTTAGATTGGAAGTTGATGAGGCATCCCCTTTTGTAACAACAAAAATACATTATCTTTTTAACAAGTAAATAATTTCTCACTAAAATCTGTAGTATTCCTTTTCATTCCATCCCACCAGCAATACTCTTGAAGTGGACTATACATCTTAGTAATTCTAGGATGAACTGAAAATGGAGAACTACAAGCTTCACACAAAAAATATATTTTTTCAAATGGTAAAAACAAGGAACACAAAACCATTTTTCAAATAATAAAAAACAATATCTACTAAGGTAATATTTTGAAAACATATCGATTTTGACCACTTATACTTTTTGATGTAGCTCACGGTCAACCTTATGTTCCTTCATAATTCTTTCTTATTAAAATGAGTAAGCTAAACTTGAAACAAACCCGAGGTATTTCTTGAACCAAGAAATTTTAATCCAAAACTAATCAAATCATTAATCATGGGATCATGTTCCAAATGTAACATGGTTAATGATGTATGATGTTTTCCAATCAAGGAATCCAACACATTATTTTCTTCTCTCAGATGTTAATTGATCATGCAATCATAATCCTTTATTCCATTTTATCTACCTCATGTTTAAATCCATATGAGTGAATATATACTTTACACTTTTATAGTCATTATATATTAGAAATTTGGATCCATATAAATTATGCATCTATATTTTAATAGAAAAATCCACAATATCCAATTCTATATCATTTGTGGAATAATTTAATCCATGAGGTTTTAATTGTATTGAAGCATAAATAATTACCTGATCATTCTTCATTAGAACAAAACCATATCCAATCAATGAAGCTTCAATATAGATGAAAAACACACCATATTGGGAAGGTAAGGACAAAATTAGAGCATTCACCAATCTCTTCATCAGTTCTTGAATACAAACATCACATTCTTATGTCCAAATGAATTTATCACATTTTCATCTTAACTTAGTTAGAGGTCTAGATAAAAATTCATTTTTATTAACAAATGTTCTATAATAACCTTATATTCCAATAAAACTATGATTCTATATAAAATTTGTGGGTATCAGACATTAATCAACAAATTTTATTTTGGAAGGATCAACAATTATTACATCTTTCTTTACAATGATCCCATGAAATGAATTCTATTCTAACCAAAAATCAAACATGTTCAATGTCTAACATAGTTTATTTATATATATGGTCTTCAAAACAAACTATAGATATTTTCCATGACCCACTTTACCAATAGAAAATTCTAGAATTTCATTAATAAACACAACCACAAATTTATCCAAAAATTGATGAAATACTCAATTCATAAGATCCATGAATACAACAACTTCATCAATAAACCAAAACGACATATAAAAAATTCATGATGTCCATATCTAGTAAAAAATGTTGTTTTTTGGATTTCATCCTCCTTCACCTTCAGTTGGTGGCTTCCTAATATCTTGTCAATCATAGAAATTTAATTATCTCTATAGAGATGTTCAAAAAAGTCATCGATGGGAGTAAAATAATACCTGGATTTAACAGTAAAGTTATTAAAGTATCAATAATAAATAGAAATCATCATGGAACCATACTTCTTTTTAATGAACAAAATAAGAGTACCCCATAGTGATGTTCTAGAATAAATGAAGCTTTTATCAAGAAACTCCTGCCATAGGTTTTTCAATAAAATAAGTTTCATTTGAAACATTCGATATTGGTGTTTTGAAATTTTCTTAGCATCATTAACTAAGTCAATGGTGAATACAACCTCTCAATCAGGTGTGACATTGGGTAACTCATTTGGAAAAACCTCATGTTATTCATTTACCACTATCACATCTATAATATGAATAGTTCCCTTATTTTCAATAATATGGGAATGTTAACATTAATTTCCATCATTCAATTGTTTATTGCCTTCCTGATATGTTATCAATTATATGGGGTCATTATTGAATACAAAAAAACTCATTCTAAAAAACATGTTCTTTAGATATACAACCAATCAGAGAGTTATAAATAGTAATCCAATCGATTCCCTTATTGACATCAAACTATACTATAGGAAAAAAAATGGATTTCATGTAATGTAATTACACATAACATTATAGAAAGATTCATACAAATTTCTCTTTGCTAGAATATTTCCACATGGTGTTTTAAAAATAAGTTCTGGTATCATTTGTTGACATGATATTTCCAATTTACGAGAAAAATCCTCACAAATTAACGAACAAGTAGACCTCGTATCGAACAAAAAATTAGCAAAACCTAATTATACAATCAAGATACCTGATAAAACTTTATTTTATGGCCCAATATTTTCTGACATAGTCATAGAAGATCTCACTACACCTTTATTTTTATAGTATGTATTCTTTACATCATTCAGATATTCCATTATGCAGGAATTTTCACAATGACCCATCTCACTACATTAAAAACACTTTAGTGTTTTCATACCAGTATTAGTAATAAGATCATTTTCATTATTATCTTGGACTATATTTCTGAATATACCACATCTAAAACACTAACCAGTTTTGGTAATCCATTCCCAGGGTACTTTTTTCGAAACATTTCACAAACTAAATACATGAATTTCATACCATCACATTTATTTGGTTGATTCATAACCATTGGTTTCCATCTAGACCTCATCTTCTCTTTATATTCCTAGTGCATGTGATCATTAGAAAACAAAATATATATGATCCCATATTTCATTGGTGGATTATTACCCATTGTTTTTTATCTGGACCTCTTCATATACTTATTGGAAAATTGAATGTGATCATTAATAAATTTTATATGAACCCTCTCATCATATCGAAGAAGTTTCTCAAAACATTCAAATTATCGAGAGGCCAGTTCCTGTCAATACCGTGGGTTAAATCCTGAGTAAAACCATATGATTTTGCAATCATGATCCAGAATATGATTTTGGACATACCTGTCCAGTCTGGTGAAGTTTTTATCATAAAACCACTAATTCTTCATCCTTTTTATTTAATTAAATAAATTACTTCACATTTTATATTCGCATAAACTTAGGTAAATAAATTTCAATGAAAATAATTTTAAATTCATATCATCCTATAGAATAATAATCCTCTCTATCCATAATATTCTTGACCATTGACCACTCTTGATCTTCTTCACCTTCACATAGATAAATGTATCGACATAAATTCTTATTACTTGAACATCACATTACATGGAATAACATTACAAGGGCTTTATACATACTTCATCCACTACTGGGTCAGAAGATTCATTGAAAGCTGGAGGGTATTATCTCATAAAATGTTCCACTATCATCACGTACTAAATTGGTACCTCTGTTTGTTCTTTTTAGTATATTCCACCATCATTTATTGGATGATTTAGTATAGACTTTAATGAGACATACTACTCATTTCCAAACTCTACTATTCTGGGCTATAGATTTGGATGGTTTTCGTTCTATCGATGTATCTCCCCTTCTGCTTCCCTATTTCATCTGTAGAGAACCATTATGAGAAAAGCTATTTTAGTCAAAGAAACAAGTTAATATTTAAATTTTATAACATTTCAAATTAATTATAGTGTAAAAATAATTTATGTTATTCTATTAAGATAATCATAACCCCTAATGTAATCTAAACCCTCCTTTTATACCAACCATTAAGACCCTACCTTATTATATTAAATAATATTGAATTTTGCAAAGAAAAATATTAATTATACATTGAAGATCATTAAATTTTTTTAGTTTTATATAATTGGGACATAATACATTCATAATATTCCACATTAAAATAGGGTGGATAAAAAAACTGTATCCATTTCATTTAAAATAAAAAACATTTCAAATAAATCAAGATTTCATTGAAAAATCTTCATAAAATTTAAAATGGAATAATTTATTGACATAAACGTCCTTATAACCCGTGAAAATCATTTTAAGATATTTCATGAGAACAAAAATCATATTAAGGGATATAACAATATAGAAAGAACAAATTAGTCTCTGATTACGTGTAACGTATGAAATTATTTTCAAAAAGACATACTTGTCAGCTATATAAACATACTTTTTCAAACATGGTATTTACATGAGATTACAAAAAAACATATATAAGATAACTAGATCAATAAAGGTATCTCGGGGCAATACATACATAATCTTATAACCCTCTCAGCTACATTATAATCTATAACCCTCACAACAACCTTAGAATTTATGTAACCATCGTAGTTACACATGAATTAACCATATGCCTGACCAACAAAATACACATACCCAATGCATTGGAGGGGGATATAGGTCCAATGATCATGATAAAAAATCCCAAATATCCAGAACACAAATATACAATAAGAATAATATCTTAAAAACATTCTTTTTGAAATTTCATAAAACTGAATTTTAAAAGAGGGTTTTAAATGAAAAGTCCCTTAAAATATAATATAATTGAGGTGAGAGATAATATAGTGTATAGAATATGTATATTCACTTTAAATTCCCATAAATAATCATAATATATACAATTTCCAAAAAACAAATAATTTTAATACCACATGAACAATGAAATAGAAGGTTAACATCAAGAATGTATATTGGGTTAATAATTCATTTACCTCAGGATTGTATTACTTAAAACATGTTTAAAACTCAAATATAATGGACAAAAGAGTTTAATTAATATAATAAATAATCATATTATTTCTTATAAAACCATATATTATCATTTTAGTACAACATTTCCCCCTTTAATAGTTAGTATTTTGATTCTTCCATTGTTTTGGGTGCGTTCTTCACATGATTTCCCTAATTGGGTTTGTCGTATATATTCTATCCAATAAGAAGTGAAACTTCATAATTGTAATTGAATTGTATTTAACTATATATATATATCTATAAATTATTCCATTTATCATTTTTAATTCTAACATGGTGATGATTCATAAGTTAAATGATTATTGATATTTGTATTGGTCATTTTGGCGATTCTTCGATCTTAATGAACTAATTTTGTGTTATAAATTAATAACATGTCTATAAAATGATTCCATAAACATATATATGATATAAGGAATAAATTATCATCTATTTCTACCAAAAAACTGGCATCATGACCAGTCTTGATGGAAGTAAAATAAATTGAAATCACATATTCTGTGATGTCTATAAATCTACACATTTGGAATGGTGTTTTAATTTTTGAATAAGTGGGAAATGAGAAAAAGTATAATGTTGAGTTTTCCCTAAACATGATGGAATACGTAACAAAAAAGTTATTGGACCATCAATCCTTATAATATAAGGTGATTTGAGTAATGAAGACGAATAAAAATGAAAATGAAAATAAAAGACAGACAACATCAATGGATGTTTACCTATTGATCACTGCTCCATGAGATCCTTCTTAAGGTCCCTAGTTTTGGCCTATCGATGAGACCAGCAGTTATTGCACATGGGGAAGGGTCTTGGGAAAAGTATTTTAGAGAACATAGGAAATTATAAATGTTTTTGGGGAGGGGGGCGAGGAGGGGAACGAGGGTAGTCTTTATAAAGGATGAAAGGATGGATTATACATTATTTTAATCATTTTTATTATATTTATGTCGAGGAATATAAATAATATTAATTACTATGATCAAAATTGTAAAATGAGCCTGTGAGTTAGAAACAAGTGGTCTTACATCAGTTATGATATCATGAATAGTGTATTTAACTGATAATTTTTATATTAATTATTTTATTATATTTCACTATTCATCCAAAAATAATGATTTTTTAGAAAAATCCCAAAAATTTACCATAACCATTTTTCAGTGTGTATAATTAAAAAAATTGTTCCCTATTTTTTAGAAATAAATTTCTCTATTTTATTAATTATCATTCTATATAAAATCATATAATATTCAAAAATGAAAATGTTTAAAACGATTACTCATTTTCTATCACCTTAAAAAATTAATCAAGTTGTAATTATCTTAAATAAAAATGAAGAGAAAATAATAATATGATGTTCTATTCATAAGAGTCTTATTAATATTCATATTTATATTCATATGGATATGTTACAAATCACTAAAATAACATGTTGGTTCTATTAGACTCCATATAACTTACTGATCACAACTGTCGATGATAGTTTTTTTCAACTAAAAACATAAAAGTGGAAAAAATTACTTTTAATGGATCATTAAAATTTATAGTTAAAAAAACTTTTCATTCATTTTAATTTATATTAAAAACCATGGGATTTTACCCCATTTCCCCAAGAATACCCCCAAGAATTTTTATTCACACACTTAAGTAAGCGATATTTTTCATTTATCCACTTTATCCAAGAATATTCATTACCTTATGTATTTTATCATCATTTTATTATGAGGTGATATGTTATTCCAAGTCCTCCATACTGAATTATTTTTTAGATGATTAGACACCTCTTTATATCTCATCATTCTATTTTATAAATTTTTTGGGGATTCATTTATGTTGTTGAAAATTTACAGTGATATTCTATGATTAAATATTTTTTTTATATCTAATTACCCACCATTTTCCTAAAAAATATATTCAATAGGAAAAACTAATAACTATTTCAATTTGAAATTATATTTATGTATTACACACTCATTGATCTTATAACAAAATATTACGATGAATGAATCTATATTGTTTTATATATGTGAAACACTTAAACATTATAATCAATTGAATGTGATTAGTGTTCCATGAATTATATAGAATTCCAATGCATTATGTACTATTTATATTCATCATGAATCTTATCGGGATAGAGAGTGAACCTGATTACCTTATGGGATCTTTTCCACCATGATGTCTATGAAGTGTATTCATGACCTCTTTTTATAATGTAGTATTTTAAGTTGTTTACAGATATCCCTTATGGCCATTATGGTTATCAAGCTATATCATGTCTCATTGTACATTTTTATTATTCATGTTCTTTTTACTCCCCATTAATATGCCCATTTTAAATCATATATCGCTATATTCTATGTATTTTAGCTTACTATGATTTATATATCACAAATATATTGTGATTTTTCCAAGGTTGTCCCTGGTAGTTTTAAAATACATAGAATTTGAGAAGCCTACTAATGAATTTATTAATTATTTTGTTGTATCACTATTTCCATATTGTATTCTTTGTACCTAATTCCAAAATATAGAAATACATATAAATTTATTAGGATTTATTATGTTTATTTTAATGTAACAAATCATGTATTAATGTGAAATAATTACCAAGGTATATATAGGTTTATCAGAAGAAAACATTCATTACTTTTAGTATTATGATTAGAAGACTGTAGTAAAATTCTTGTAGATATGTTTATGTACAATAAAAAATCCATAACTTTAGTTAATTTTAGAGTAAGTGGGTTTTCATGAAAATAAATCCCCATTTGGATTCATGAAGTGGACATAGTTTATCCAAAGATGTACCCTGGGATTACAACTCTGACTATTTACGTTGGGAAGGACACTATTTAACCTAGTACACAATAATGACACTTACTATGCACCTAGTTTGAGACCTTTATGGTAAATTCATTGCTAAATTCATAAGATAATTATGAATCATTATTTGGGAAATAAATTAATAATCATAATATTATAATTTAGGAATTAGAAAATGGATAACCTCTATTTAATCCTATAAATTCTTATGTTAAATAAATAAATGTAATTTATAAGTTATCCCTTTATTTTAGTTGGAGTCATATCCTTCATTTTAAAATATTTAAATACATATCGATTAATTTCCTTTAATTCTATGTAGTTTCCATAAATAGGTTTTATTGTATAAAAAATAAATGAAATGGACAATGTGATGAAAACCACAACATGATTCCTTACCTTGTGGTAGAATGTATCAAAAAAATTATGTTTATATTCTCTTATATGACTCATGTTCTGAATAGAAAACCTAGATAAGGAATATCATACAAATATCGATATGAGAAAATAATCTAGATTTAGTATTTTATATGACAAAGACATTCAACATACAATAGATCATTTAATCACTTAATTTAGTTAAAATGGATCATGAATGTTGAGTTGATATTCTCTATCTATCAGTGTTCTAAAAAATAGAAGGTTTTGCTAATTTTTTATCATATAGAGGGATAAGCTGATCAGTGAAGGAAATTAATAAAAAATAAATGAATGGTAATGAAATTGAAATGACGGAGTGGATTGAATTTATGGAAATATTATATAAATATATTTCTCACACTCTTCTTCTTATAATGACACTGAATTTCCCTGACCTTAATTAATATTATGATGAATATCGGGTATATGATAAAATATTCACAAGAATTTCATGGTACTCCCCCATCATTATCATCACTCATGAATTAAATTATGAACACTTGTTTTGTGGTCTGAAACCCATTTTAAAAAAACTCAAGTGATCTAAGACATTGATATGTATGAGAAATTGTTTTATGTTCCCTCAATGTCGAAATTGAGATAAATGAATCTCAAGGATATTATGGGGATGAGAAGTATAAATGGGAGTTTAATTATTGTAGTTATAAGGATGAATTTAATGATTCTAATAAATTTCAGCATTCCTCATTGCAATCTAAAAAAGGAAGAACGATCAAAATTTCCCAAGGAGGAAGAGGAAATGCATTATGTGTGGGAAGTAAGGGAACCTAGAAACGATTTTTGACATGAGAAACCCAGTAATGAGATAGTGGAATAAAATTCACTATGCATACCTCTTTTCATTGTTCATTTCTACAACCATAATTAATTGGTGATCTTTTCAAACCAATGCAGTAATCCATGGGTTTTTTGATACAACCAACAACTTCCATGGCTGGAAGTGCGATATTTTTAAATCACTAACATTACATTAGATCCAAAAAAACAAAGTGGTTATATATAAATTAGTTATTCATTAAAAAATTGAATATATAATTTTTTATTATTGTTCGACGCATTATTTCATATGATAAAAGTTTATTAGAATAATTAAAACATCACCAAAAATCATTGAAGTGAAATTGTCAGTGAAAAAAAGGAAATTGGTAATTAATTGCAACTCAACTATATAGTTTTTCTCCTATCATAATTTTTTGGATGAACATTCCATGAAACCCTGTAATACTACATATAGTGAAATTTGATGCTATTATAGAAATGTTTTGTATTTCTTTTTATATATCCAACATAAATTTAAATGAGAATGAAATAACTCCTCATATCGCAAAACGACCACTTATTATGTAAAATTACATGGAGTAGGATGAATTTTCCTCCATAGAAACTTAATAAGCATGAATGTTATTTCCATATGTTCATGTTTATCCAGTTCAATTTACTGAATATAATGATATAACCCTTCTCAAATACATTTTTATATTGAGGGAATACACAAATGTGGTTCCAAAGGAATTTCCGAGTCTTCTTATTACCCAAGAGGTTGATTTTTTAATTGAGCTTATACATAAAGAATATCCATTATCCAAGACATCATATAGAATGGATGTTTTTAAAATTGATGAGTTGAATCCAAAAATTAAAGTAGAATACGGATAAAGGGTCAATATTCCCATTTGATTCACCATGGAGTGCACAATACTTTGTCATCATGAAGAAATATGGGTCAATGTTCTGTTTCATTAATTATTGTGATCATAAAAAAGATAACTTAAAATAACATGTATCCTCTTCCACAGATTAATGACCTGTTCGACTTGCTATGTAGATCCCAAAACATCTCCATTGGGGAAATATAGATGGTATATTACCAAGTTATGGTGAAGAAAGAGGAGAGCCCCAAAACATATTTTTATACAATGTACGGTCACTATTAGTTCAACGTGATGCCTTCTGGGCTAAGTAATTCTCAATAACAGTTTTTGAATTCATGAATATAGTTTTAAGATAATACCTTATAAACCATGTGGTTTTATTTATCTACGATATTATCGTATACCCTAAACCACAGAGGATCGCTAGGAGAAACATAGAACTATGATGATGAACATATTGAAGGGGAATCTAAATTAAATGTTCAAAAAATGTGGGTTGTAGTTGAAGGAAGCCAAATTTGGGGTACATATAATCACAAGAAATGGGATATCTATGGAAAATTAAAAATAGATGAAAATAGAGAATGTAAAAGGGAATAATTTATAATGTATGTCCACAATTCCCTTGTATTCTATATGAATTATCATCAATTTTTGGGAAACATGTTTTGTTTATGAAACCATTTAACCTTGATAACATTGATGGGAGTCACGTTTTCTTGGAATGGTGAATTGGGAGATATCTTAATGGAGATGAAAATTAGGCTTAAGAAAACACCAGTTCTCACACAACACAAAATTTGAGATATTTTTTTGTTATTTTACAATGCTATGAAACTTGAATTGGGTTATGTGTTAACACAAAATGAAAAATTCATATTTTAATCATCAATTAAGTATAATGTTATCAAACAAAACTACCCAATTCCTAACCAAGATATTTATATATTGATATTCACTTTGAAAATATATTGGAATTATCTCTTTGGGGTGAAGTGTCTAATATATATAGATCCCAAACCATCAATTATATATTCACATAGAAAGAGCAAATATATCCCAATGATGAACGTCATAGATGATAAAGGACTATAATTACTCAACTAACAACCACCAGAGTAAATCTAATAATGTGGAATACACTCTATGTAGAAATGATCCTATCATTAAATCATTGGTACAAATTGATAGGGATATGATCATCTTACATTTTAAAAGGAGACACATAAGAATCATAATGGATGGAACATCATCAATACATTCAAAAAAGATTGATTGACCATAACATCTAGAAAAAAGAAATAATAATTATAGAAATTATGCACAAATTTAGAAAAAAATTGAAACTATTTGAAAATATAAATATAGATATTTTATTGTTAATGAGGGAGGAGTTGTGATATTTTGTCCAAGAATATCACTACCATCAAATCTTGTGATAATGAAGGAGTACTTGTATGATCCACCAAACTCAACCTTCTCCATCTACATAGGAAGAATAAATATGTATCGAGATTTTAGGGAAAAATATTTTTCGGAAAACATGACGAAGAATATAATAGAATATACCTCAATATTTCATTCTGGTAAAAAAGTCAAAGTGGAATGGATAAAATTTAATGGGATAATGAAACCATTACCAATACCAACATTTAAATAGGAAAACATCACCATGAACATTTTACCTAAAATATACAGACGTCTAGGGGGAAATGGTATATGGGATGTTTGGGATCTTCTTAAAAAGGATGGTGACATTACTATAATCCTAGGGGACTTCATAGTGGATCAAAATACATCGATATTCAGTAGAAAAGTTGTAAGGCAATATGGAGGACTATAATAGATTCATGAAAATGTTCTGGAAATTTATTAAACATGATCTAAACCCAAAATTGTAATTCATCACAACTTATCACACAAAACCTGAGGTCCAATCGAATTGGAATATCAAGACAATTGCGGAAATGATGATATATTTTCAAATTAACATCATAGGATGATTGGAATAATATCATCCTCTTGGTGTGTTCTATTACAACAACATTTTACACTCAATCATCGAAATAGACCCCTTTGAAGCACATTATTTAAAGAGGTGTAAAACCCCTTAATTTTGGGATGAAGTTGTGGAATGAAAAAACCTAGGTCATTAAATGGTATAGTAAATGGTGGAAATGTTTAAGAACATTCAGTATCACATCAATTATTCTTATAGTCGATTGAATTTATATGTTAAAAATCGTTGATAAGACCAAGATATTGATGTTTGAGACATGTTATTCGTCGAAATATCTCCATGGATTAATTTGATGATATTTGGGAAGAATGGAAGGCTATTCTGAGATACATTGGTGACTTTGATATTCTTGATCACATTGGATCATCGACCTACCGACATGGACTTCTAAATATCATACCTTATGTGCGTGATGTGTTTCGTCTACCACTATTGATAATTTATAAACTAGACCCCCAAATTACACCCAATACCATGGTGGAACCATTTCATAAGGACCTTTCTTATGTAGTTTTGTAGGGGATGTTCATTGATTATAGATAAAAAATTATATGGAATAAGACAATTCTCTATGTCAATTTGTTGTCGAAAAACCATATGATAGAAGGAAAATGTTGAAATGAGAGAAGGTGATGTAAAAGAGATACACTCATCTATTTTAGTGTCGAGAAGTAAAATTTGAGGGAATATATTTTTATGGGGGGTGATTGTAATGACACAAACAGTTATAAATAAAATTCCCCTATAATTTTATTTAAATATCTTATTATGTAATATGTTTATAAAGAAAACAAGAAATTAATTGGTCTTTTAAATTATATATGGGTTTAATTGGCCATGAAGAGTAATTATTTTTAATAATAGAGTAATTTAGTATTTATATGATGATAAGAATAAATAGATGGTTTCAACAAATCTGATTGACAAAAATAATGGAGGTAATGGCCTCAACTAGTAATATTAACCCTATGAAGCCCATTTATCACAACTTTTGAGGAAGAAAATGCCTATAATATTTGAACATGATGAATCCCTAGTAATGATACAACAACTTAAGCATGAGTGAACCCATTTTCTATGAAATTAAAGCTCATCAAGGTCACAACTAAATCCATGAACGCTGAACCACCCAATAAAAGTCTCACAGTCGCAGACCAATGTCTTATGGGGTTTTCACGTTTATTAAATTGATATGAATCAAGAAACAAAATTATGAGTATCTAAATTATTTTTTATATAATAATGAATATACTATCATCCTATTATTGTTACATCCAAAATGATTAGTATTCTAATACAATAAAAACAATGGTTATTTTTAGGTAATGTAAAAATTTAATTACCAAATTCATTTGGTTGAATTAATGGATTTCTTAAGTAAATAATATTTTCCAAAAATATTTTTACTATATAATTATTATAAAATATGAATAATCCTATTAAATTGATTATGTAAAATTAAATTAATACAAGGGTTCAAAAAACTGTTATTGTTAAAAAATCAATATTTTTTAATAAATGTAAATTTTATTTAAAAGTACAAAAATAAAATATATTTAAATTTATTGTGATAATATACAAATATTTTTTTCATTTTAATTCTAAATTTAAAAAATGTTGAATTTTTCATTCTTTTCTAAGAAATTCAAATTTTCTGGTATAAATTAAATACAATATAAATAAACATTATATATTGATACATCATAAAGACCCAAAACTAATGAAATATATACTATAAAATATATCAACAACAAAATATATATATTCTATTTAAAATAATTTTATTTTGAGTATGTTTCATTTATATTATAAATCTGTTATAAATCCCCCAATGCATATTATATAATATATAGGTTTAAATTCATTTCAATAAGAGTACTAGCCAAATACTTGTATGAAAGTAAATTATTATATTATTTATGGCCCTATACCTTATTAAATATTAAAATATATAAAAATTATTTTGAAACCAATATAATACCCCTAGGATAGTATGTGGTTTTGGTTATTTTATTACGTAGATTCCAAAACCCAAATCATAAATAAGTAACAATATATTCCAATATAATCCCACACAAGATCCAATTTATCTTCACTAAAATTCTATAGGTAACGTCCATAATATTCCTTCCACTCTTTAGATCCCTTTCAAGGTTCCCATATGCTCTCAAAAATCCCCCTAGTCCTTTGGATTGACAGAGTCAAGTATGTGGCCTTTTAATTTCTTCTCATTATTCATGTATATTCCTTACCTTATGTACTTTATGTTTATTTCCTTATGAGGAGATATGTTATTCCATTCCACATAATATAAACTGTATTTCAAAAATTATAGGGATACATTTTCTACAATCAACCCATTTTTGTAAATTTTTATGTTATGTCGTTCTGCGGTCGAAATTTCAATGTGATTTTCCATGACAAAACAATTTTGTAGTGAATACCAAACCCATTTACGATCAAGGGTATTCTGTTTTATACACAGTATTTATTTGACATGGAAAATAAATTCAATGCATTCCACACACTATGATCATGGAATAAAAAATTATCAGGAATAAATCATTGTTGTATTTTCTATGTGGAACATTTATGCATGTGAATGAAATGAAAGTTTTAGGTACACAATGAATTATATAGAACTACAGTGCATTGGATAATGTTTAGTTTCATCAAATGACATTTTGGGTAATTGAGTTAACTTGAATCATTAATGAGACATTTAACACCATGGGGTCTTAGTGGATTAGCCTTGACATTTTTAATGGCACAATTTTTTATAATTTTCCATATTTAGATTTTTTCCTTTATGAATATCATGTTAAATCATGTATCATTTTTCATGACAATGATTATTAAACTTTTTATTCACCATTTATATGACTGTTTTCTAAAATCTATCACTTAATGTCTTGTTTGTTTTAATAATAGTCTTTATATCTGACCTCATTAATTTGATTTCCCCCCAGGTTATCCCGTGTATTTTTTAATGTAATTTAATTTTAGAATATTATTAATGTTATTTTTTAATTATATTATTGTATCTAATGTTAAATATGTTGTTATATAAAACTAATTCCAAAAGACCATTTACTTCTTGACCATCTGATTTTTATTAATTTTAATTTAATGTAAAAAATCATGTATTAATTTGAAATATATTGAAGAGTTGTTATAAGAGAAAATATGCATGTGGTTTATATTTTTATCTCGACTATCCCCCCTGCAACACCATCATTCATCAGTTTCTTTAGTATGACCTTATTGTGAATGAAATAATTAATGTTGTGACCTATTATCTAATATAATATAAATTATTATGGTGATAGAGGCATGCCCTGTGTTTCTTCTATTCCAGTCCTTTAATGCAATTTTGGATGGAGAAAAGATGACATTAAATAATTTCTATATTTTATGATAATAATTATTTATATGTTAAACCAATGTTGGATTCACTATCAAATGAACGTTTTCTTAATAGTTTGGTCCATGATGGGTTTATTTGGATGGATTTTATTTCCATGATAATAACTTTTTTTTGGTATTTAATTTAACTTAATGTTAATGAATAAAATAAATATACATATGATTACCATTTTCTCAAATTAATTATTCCATTTTCTAGATAAACCACACTATGGTAGAGTGGGAACCTTACAATATTCGATACAAAGTACTAAATTTAAAACACCACAAGTATTAGATCCAACAAAACATCATAATCTAGTTGAAACGTCAAATTTAAACATAAATTTTCAAATCCATATTTGAAATACAATCATAAAAACCCCCACACGTCATCACGTTGACCCATGATCTACTTCAAACTAGGATCCCTTAATCAAAACCTTGTTTAAAAACTAGCCTCGCGAGAAATCAATATGTCAAACCATATCCTCATTGATGATGGAAAATAATTAAAACCTTTTAATATCATTAATGTAATTATCAATGACCTCTCTACACTATCATAACCTATATACAATCCATGAAATGTATTGACATATGATGTCATTGAACAAGAAAATAATAAACATGAACAATAAAACCAGAAATAGAACCATCACTAAAAAAGAATCAAAACCATTAACCAATGAATGAAAATCTAAAAATAGGTTTAGATTCAACGTCAGCCCAACAATAAATGATGGGAAATCCTTTAGTATGTAATGAATATAACCATCCACTAGGAAGATCATTATCATATAAGTTAAAAATAACCTCTGTTAAAGACGTTGAAATTCATCTTGGAAAATTGTGATCCAATGAGAGTATATCCCAAAGCCCCCATAAACCATCATAGTAGACCGACCTGGAAAGTGGTGAAGGCACATGAATCCAAATAAATGATGAAAATGACATGTAATCAAACATTTACTTCCTTTCTTGGACAGCCAACCGGAACTGTCAAAGAAACCACCATGCGAAATGGGCACTTGTAACTATATTTGAAGAAACAAATATCCCCAATAAAATAGAGCACCATAAAAGACAAGGAAGAATTCAAGCAATAGAACTAGTTTACCCACACTACTCAACCAACACATCCCAGTCTATCCCAAGACGAACTGACACAACATTTCATGATGGGTTCATGCATGTTGCCATCAAAAAAGAAGAGAAAAAGAAGAGGTGGAGAGGGATCCATATGATTCCAAGGCCACTAAAGGGATAAGACATGAGTGAAGGATATGTGAATACTACAAATAGGGAATCAGGGGAGATAAAAGGAATGGGGTAAAGGGTATAGGGAAGGATGATTAGAGTGATGGTTGAGGTGATTTTTGATATAATGCACATGTCTTCCTCCTCCGAAATCCTATTGTGGAACAATAATGTGAGATTGGTGGGAGAAATATCCACATAGTGGCTATGATGACATGTTCCAATTAATCTATATTTAATTTTTGTATGAATAACCATTCAATAATAATATATTCTATCATGGATGATTTGGTTTTATAAGTATCTATAGGTACTATAGTTCTTTTATGATGTTTGATGCATTAGTCAACAACTCAGTCGTTAATTATACTTGGATCTGATTATCAATCCATAAAATGGATGGATCATGTTTTTAACATTGGAATTGTTAAATTTAAAAAGATCAATTATATAAGGGATTTTTAAAATAGTAAATAAAAATTATCCCTTATAAGTAATACCATGATGTGATATTTTTGTTATAAAATTAATGGAGTCATATTGAGTTGTTCCTCATTACTAAAAATATATGGAGGAACTCTATGTTGGTAGTGGTTTTCCTTGGGTATTCCTCCAAAGTAAATATAATTATTTTTATAGGCATGGATAATTATTTATTGTTGGAAATACCCATGGGGGATATCTCTTTTGTAGATGATCACACTTAAAGGGTGTATTTCAGTAACTGGTCCCATAAAATTTATTCCATCCCATAAATTTTTCCATATCATAATTACATGAATAAAATAATATACTTAATCATAGAACTTCCCCATTATCATTTAACATTTGATATTTAGATAAATGGGACACACTATTAACATACAAAGACCAGCCCATTTTCAACTTATGGTCATTTTTCTACTATATAATCAACTACATAATAATATATAATAATTTTATATATCAAAAAAATTATCCCCATAAGATACTCACAAAAAATCCCCATAGGTATTAATATTATTATTTAACCAAGACGAATAAATAAAGAGTATTGTGGCCATCTTAGATTCTCTATATGGGTAATCATTATTGATAACCATCATAGATCATAAGTGAGAATTATCTAGAAATATTAGTATCATCATGATACATAAATGATTAATACCCATAAAATCTTAGATAATAATTCTTGGAATAGAAAATGTCATATCACAAGAACATATCATAGAATTATTACATGTCGATGATAAACAACAATAATATCTTGTCATAGATGTTTAAAAAAATAAATCAAAATCAAGGGGCCATAACATTCAACTGTAGAGTATCATATAAAAGATTCATAATGATGGAATGTAATATATAAATAAAGAAATAAAAAATTGAAAGGAGGAACAATCATAATCACAATAAACCTTGTGAAAAAACCAATTATTCCCACACATTTATGAACAAAATCATGTTCCATACACATTAAAATTTGATCAACCTCACCATGTAGATGAATTGTTTCTACAAAATCCAATGTCTACACATTGATGACTTAGGATATATCAGAATTAACCAATTAATTGGAGGGAGACATAGTGAACCACATATAATCATTCATATATATATATATTTCATATAATGAATTATCATTATACAAAAATAAACCCATGAGTATAAAATGTCATTGATATACTAATTGAATAGACCCATGTAAGGGAAACATTCATAATAAAAAATAAACATGATAAAGCCATATAATAGAAGTGGAAATATGATGAAAGTAAATAACATTCATGATAGATACCATTCAATTACGTATGTTTTATTTACACAATATAGATAAATGGAATTAGGCATTGTCAATAAGTCCGTCAATCAATCAATGTTTATAACTTCAGTGAATTCCATTTTATTAATGAAATATAAATCAATTTAATCAAAATGAAAATTCAATGGAAATTTTTTTATTCCTATTATAGTGTATGGTTAGGAAATATAAAGGAAGTTATAGATTACCGATTTCTTAAATATGATTATTTCATAATATATGTATTGAAAAAATGAAAAATTGTATAATTCCATCAATATATGTGATAAAAAATAGAAAATATTAAAATTTATTGACATTGGTGAAAAATATTTTTTCGATTATAGTTATATATTTTTATAGTTCGATGAAAAATAACCATATGGATGACATTATTTTTTTCATTAATGTTTTTTAAATTATTGTAACATTAATTTAAAATAAAATTAAAAACAATTATGAAATAGCTATAGAAATTCAATGAACCATGCATTTAATGTGATCCTAGAAAGGGAGGTTCGTGATAGAAAATAAGAGTTGAGCTATGATTACCATGAATGATAGTCATCGTGTTGCATTTGATTCAAGGAGACATGTATGATTCCATGAATTATAAAATAAAATAAAATTATGTAATATAAAGTATACCAATTCCCTTAGTATATTCTCATTAACATATAATCATTATTTCATGATAGGATTTTAAAATAAACCATTTTAGTCTAACTAAGATTTTAATAAAACACCATTTCAGAGGTGTGAATGAAGTTGAACATAGAAGACTAGAATTAAAAGATAATTAATGATATAATTGATCAAATAGTTAGTGTATAGAATATATAAATAACATGGTGGAGAAATAAAACATGTATCCTATATTTAATAAAGAGATAAAGACATCCTTATAATCATAGTATACATTGAAACAGATGATATTTAATTAAACATGATTATATAGATCTTGAAACCCCATAGACAACATGAATATAGTAAAATAAATAAATTATGATATTATATTTCCAAATCAATTAAATCATGATTCATAATATGAAGTATTCCCTAATGAAATTAAATCTGTGAAAAATAAATGCTTACATTAAATTTGTACACCTGGTAATGTTAATAAATAATATTTATAACTAAAACAAATATCAAATTTCTTTATTTTGGAACCTTATTAAAATATAAAATACTTTTTGAACATCGACTAAAAGCCCAATGGCATTTGGTTTTAATTTATTTTTGGATAATACTACTTTTACAGGTTGATGGGGAATCCTTACATTACATGTAGTCTTAGAGGCACAAGGCCCCTAAATGACATGTATTCTGAGATGTACATGTCCTAGTATGTGACATTTTATGTACCATGAACTAACTATGAATTATAACTATAACTACGAAGCATTTAAAAAATTGAAGGCACCTAGCTCCCCACCTCACATGAATGGTCGGCATGCATTTCCCATTGTAGTGCTTCATGTTGTTTAGTGACAATGGAAAATCCAATACAATATTTTTACTCAAATATGGTTAGCTCTTATACCTTTATAAACATCAATTTATGTTTTTATTTAATTTAGTTAGTTATTAACTATCTTTATTATTTTAAGTTAGAAATCATGATAGTTTTATACTAGTTTTGTTTAAAGATGTGTTATTCTTTATTATCCTCCAAAATTTAATATTTATTGGATCATTAATGGTACAATAATTTATTCATTATAATTATTTATATTTCTATAATTACATTATAAGGAATTTTGGATACCATCATTAAGGATGATATCAATGGTATGAATTTTTTCAGGTTATTATCACGTGAGAATTGATATTATAGTTGATGACGTTAATTTTAATGTTAAATTATGTAAAAAAAATCAATATTTACTTGCTTATAACATATACTATTATTATTTTATTAAAATATTAATCCACAGAATTATTTTGTAGCATTATTTATATTGTTAATTCGATTGACACAAACATGAACAAACCATAATTGATAGATGACAATGATTTGAAAAATTTGTAATAAAATTATTTTTGAGGGATAATGATATTTCTTATATTTTATTAAAGTTATATATATCACAATTTAATATAATTATAAGAATAATTATCCAATATAAAACTATTAAATAGTTTAAATAATATATATATCCACTTAGTATTCCCATTTTAGACTATTGAAATTACATAAAAATTTTATACTAAATTTTTTATAAGGAAATAAAATTAATCTTATTGAAGACATTATAATTTCAAACATCTCATTTATCATTTAATCCCTTTCTCATAACCAAAAATGAAAGCTGGTGATGAAAAATAGAATACACCATATCATGGATGTGGTAGTCTCCACTTGTGTGTTGATGTGGGTTTCAATTTCAATAATATATAGAAGATACATGAAATGGATTATTATTTCATAATATAAATCATGTTATGAATATCATACTTAATTTTAAAATTTCACATCATGACCATCATTGTATGGTGGTTAGGGGAAATGAAATACAATGAATTGTTGAGGTTCTTGTCAAGCCACACGCATGAATGATATTATCAATTTTATTAATCAAAATAGATGTAGTAGTTAATGGTTAATCACATAATATAAAAAATTTCACTATATTATGAATAATAATATAAAAATATTTGATTGGATAAAATATATTTCTATAAAAATTAATGTTATCGATGAATTATTACATACATTCATAAAATTGAGCTTCCTTTGAATAATTAATTTGAAGGGGAGGAATTAATAAAAAATATTTTTCCCCAATTATTCTGTAATGGAAACAAGTTCCTTGGGAATGTAAAAAGGGTTTTATATAAATTTGAAACCAAAATTTTGGAGTTGTATATAACTGTTTGTGTTGAGGCTATGAAACTTAATATTTTTAAAACAATTTATTTCATGATTTATCAAATAAATGAACAATTAATTACTCATATAAGTTCTTGATTTATATTATGCTTGTGTAATTAGGTACATAGAATAAAATATTTGATTTATAAATAATGAAATTATTAAAAATATCTTTAACATTCTCATGAAGTTCAATCATTCAACTAAAAATGAATGAAATAACTTGGGGATTAACATAAGAAATGGGTGAGGATTAAATACCATACTTATAGTATATAAAATTAGGATGGGTAAAGGAAATATTATAGTGATATTATCTAACTAAGATGCTCAAATAAATGGGCTCTATAGGGTATAGTCTTTTTGGTCCACGTCATCAATTTCTTTCTCTTTCCAATGTACATGATTGTAACATCCAACATGAAATTTTTACTTCTCAATACAAATGGGTATATTATCAATTTCCAAGATTTTTAATAGCATCATAAATATAATATTCTGGAGAATTCCAAAAAAAACTAATGTGGATCATTTTTTCTTTTACTATATTATATGATTAATCATTTAATCACTCAATAAAAGAAATTCATTAATAAACTGGGAATTTGCATTTCCCACCATCAAAAATAAAAACATGAAAATTTTCATTTCATACATGAAAATATATGGGGGGACTTTAGTTTAATTACTACTTCAGATACCCATGTCACTTCCTCAAACATGTGTTTCCACCATAATAGTTTTACATGGTGAGTTGTATTGTTTTATAGAACATTTTCTCTATGATTTAAGACATCCAATAGTTTATCCCCATTAAAATAACATTTTATAACGGTACTAGAATTGTCATTATAATAAGGGAGGGTTCTGATATATAATAGCTCAAGAGGGATACATGGAACACATAAAGTACATGTGATTGGATAGGTTCAAGTACTACCTCATAGGCCACTTATCTGATGTATTATAGGATTAAAAATGTGATGATGTATCAAGGAACATGATTTCCCATATTCATAAACATCATGAAATTATTCCATGAGTATATAATAAGGAACACATTAACTCTAATCTAGAACTCCAAGTCTCATCGATAATTGGATTTAATGATTTCTTATAGACTATGTGTGAATTTCATATGATACTGAAGGTATTGAACAATGTCTATCATCACATATACAATAAAATGTGCCAAAATCTAAAACTATCCAACATCATCCTATCGGGTTGAACCCTGAACACTAATCAGAAAAAGAGCTTATTATGGTATTATTTTAATACTATAATAAAAACTATTTTTTGTAACATAACTCTTATAGAGGATGGTTTTAGTCTTTACATCATTAGAAATCCATTGAATATTAACTCATCATATCCTCCAGAAATAAAATGGTTCATTCTAACTGAACATTATTATACGGTTTATGAGTATTGTTGATGTTAGGTTTTTTATCCATTTCTTGCTAATGTCATCTCATAATCCTTGTGATTAACCACCTATCTCGATCAAATAAAAAATATATTAGAACTCCTTATAGCCTTAAAAATTACCTTATGTATATATTTTATATTTTTGTAAGAGAAACATATCCCTTAATATCTATGAAAATCTCTAAATTGGTATGAAAAAAATACCATAGATATAGAATTTTTTCAATTATCTATCATAGGGAGACCTACAAAGAAATACATGGGCATGTTTTTGGGATTCTATTATCTCAATAATACTCTCAAATTATTTTTTTATACTAACAAACACCCATGTATTTTTTACTTTTGAAATTACTTAATGTATTTTTCAAGAATAGATTTCTTGAAGTTATTATCTTATTAACAGGTTATAAAATTTATTAATGTATTCTAGACATGCATTGAAATTATTCAGGAAACATTACTCGTAACTAATGTCTTTAAGTGTGTGATATGATTTTAAGACCCTACATTTGTAATAACTTGTATGACTCATGTTCACGACAATCTTGTAAACTATTTTTATTAACCCTATGTTTGGATTGAACCATGAATTTTTGAAAAGTGATATTATGGATAAAAAATACTATGTCAGTATGGAAACATACATTAGAGGATACACACATATAGTACATCAACCCTACATTTGAATTAATGTGTATATTTTCCACACTAATTTTGAATTTTTTTCATTACATGAAAAAACCCAAATCTGTACTATTCATCGATGGAGTTTAAATTAAAAATTTTATCAAAGATTAATTTTTTTTTCTTGATGGATGTAATGATATATTTAATGTTGTTTTACGAATAATTAAAAATATTATTAATGTTGATTTATAGGATTATGATCAATGGATTAAATATTTCTTATTTCTATGGTATGTTACAAATATCTTTAATGATTTCATATTTAAATGGTTGAAATTTTATAAGAGACAATCATGGAGCTACTCAACTGAACAAAATAAAAATTTTCAACATCAATAGAATGATTAAATTCACCCGATATATCATTTTATATGTGTAATATGTTTTGGAATACAGAAATAATGTAGAGAAAAAAAGCATGTCCTTTTTTTTATTAAAATGCTAAAATTTTGAGAGAAACATGTTTCAACCTTCTATTCTCTAACTGTTGGTGTTTTTTAGTTTTTGTTATTATTATAGGTAATTAAAAACCTAAATCACATCAAACTATTATTTCTTAAACCCATTTAAAATTAAATAAGATGATCTATATTCTACTAGTAGTAGGTGAAAATAATTACTCAAAATTGTCATACAATAAAAAAACTCTATCTATATACTGTATTTTTGAATGCTCTTACTCATTCGTGGAGAATTTTTAGATTTTCAAAATAATATATGGACAATTTGGATCCCTATAAAATAACTATAAGTATTTTTAAGGCTATTTGTAAAGGTTTAAACTTCCTGCACTTGGTTTTTATGGCCTTTTTATAAGATTCTCTTTTAACTGAAAATCCCCAAGCTCATAGAGAGATTGGTGGGGGTGTAGAATATGGGATCTTCGTTCCCAGACCCACTATAAAAATTGTTTTCTATTCATTAATATTATTATTCTAATCAAAATACTTATAGATTTGAATGTTTCATATATATATATATATATATATTGAATGATAAGATGAAATCTATAATTTATCAATATATTTGAATAGACCCAATTCAACCCTTATTTTGTATCTTTGTATTATTCCAACATAATAACTAGAATCAGAGGAATATGTTTTTTGAATAAAAAAGATAAGATATAGAAAGAGAATAGTATTACAAGTATATAATGATGTATGTCATTGGATTATCCTAGAAGAGGTATATCAGTGATACATTATATATACATAAATGGGGATAAATATAGATATTGTAGTTCTGTAATGATCCTATTACTAAATAACCATGGATTTAAATTATATATGAGGATTATCACTCTATATGAAATTCTTATAAAACCAGAACAATGGGTTACATTCAAGACATTTGATAATGAAATTAATTGAAATGAAATGAATTCTATAATTTTTGGACTTAATTTAAATGAATTAAATCGAGTATATAAATGTCATGCAAGGTAGAAAATGTGAAAGATGATTATTATTCAACGTGAAGTTGCTAACGATTATAGATAATTAAGGATAAATATTTCTATACAGAATTTTTCCACCTTCAGAATGTATAATGGTGAATGAATTACCCAAATTAATAGATTTTTTTAGAGATATTAAATTATTATACTTCTATAAGAACAAAAAAATCATAATAAAATCAAGTAGTGAATGTACTCGTAGTTCTACCCAAAAATGGAATGGAATATATACTTCCATAAGATAATCAATGCCAATAAAAGATCAGTAAATAAAAGAATTTATTGGAAATATGATTAAAGTGTTGAAATCCAAATACGAATATCATATGATATTGAAATGGTATAATACCTCTATTAAGGTTACCTCTCAAAATAGTGGTTGTAAATTGTATGAATATTTAAAAATATCAAAGGATTCACATTCATTAGATTACAAAATGGAACTAGCTTAGCTAGCTAGAAAATTATAAGAATTGTATAAGAAAAAAGTGGATTTAATAAAGCCTCCAATATAAATCAAAAATGACAAAAATAATTAATATTATATGAATGTAGATAAATGGGTCATATGAGGCCAACTATCCTCTATTTATAAGAAACAATAATCAATATGTAAAAGAGGATATGGAATATTATAAAAATGGGGAATGTTTTAATGAGGATACTTGGTGTGTGTTTGAATACTCTAGTAGCTCTTCCAAATATATCATAGAAAAAGAGATAAAAATATGAATGAAAACAAGTTATTTAGGAATTATTAAGAACAAGAGTTACAATATTTTAATTATTATTCTTTTTATTCTTCTCGAAACTCAAGAAGAATATTATATGAATATTGTTAATTACATGGTAAATAATATGAAACTTCTATAAAAAATGGTAAGTCCCTAAAAATATTCATTATAATATTTTGTGTGAGAATTATGAAATGTTTAATATTTTTCATGAATAAAAATAAAAATGTAACAAATCTACCTAAAACATTATTATGGTTGAAATTAATATAAAATAATTATAAGATGATATAGACTTCCCCAAAAGGGATTCAAGAATATAACTAATTTATAAAAATTACTAAATTTTTTAATTTTAAAAAACTATTATTAAAAAAGAAAAATATGGAATATGCAGAAAATGATAAAAATAAAATCTACATAAATATTATTTCTTAATATGTTCATAAAATACTACCCATTTCTACTGATGAAGGAAAGGAAATAATTCTATTCTTACTTATAAAATCCAAAGATATGTGGAATTATTTATAAATTTATATCCCAAAATATGTGTGAAGTAGGTAATGTAAAGAAAATATATATTTCTGGATATTTTATTATTGACAGAGCTCGACCGAATAAAATATTGGTCTAAAAATGATATATCAATTAAATATATTTCTATGTAAATTAATATAGTGAAATAAATGTTGAATGGTATTTGTATAGTGGATTCTCAAGACACATGAGTTGAGACTCTCCCAATTTTTCTACAGTGGAAAAACTAAAAGGATGTCTATTCATCATCAAAGAATATTCTGAAGTGAATATAATTTGTTTTTGATCAATTAGAGATCCAATGTTAATTTCAAAATAAAAGTGATATATGTTCAACGGATATAACACAAAATAACAATTATTCCATCAACATTGTGAGGATGGTTTTTATGTGGAATTACATAACAATTTTTTCTCCGTTTTTAATGATAAAATGATAAAATTTAGATCTCCATGAACTAAAAATGGTTGTGCCCTATTTCTTGTTTACATATTTAATGAAAATTTTAATTATTTAGCTACGATGAATAATGTGTAATGGATCAAGAAAATATGTCATCAAAATTATAATGTATTTACATGAAATAAATTTCTTACAAAACACCTAGTTCGATATTTTATTTCTCTTAAGTATTATAATCCATGATTCTATGATTGATCCCATATTTTAGAATAAAAAAATCATCTTCCAAATAAATTAACAATGTTACCACATCAACACAACTAGAACTTTTCCTCATGTATTTATTTAGAGCATCATGTTTAGCATGCTCGGCTGGAAAATTGTATATTGTTGTACTAGATGATAATTTTTCCATATTTTCCTGTGTTTATATTCTAAAATATAAAAGTGAAGAGTTTAATTTTTTTATTTGTTTTTAAAATCATTCAAAATGAAAAAAATTATCATAATATCAATAAGAAGTGATCATGGTGGAGAATACGATAATAAAAAATTTAATCAATTATTCTCTAACATATGTATTAAAAAAACCCTCTCTACACCAAGAACACCTTGATAGAATAGAATTTTTTGAATTACAAATACACCGATTTTAAATTTTTAATGGAAACTGTTAAATGAATATAGAATCTTACATATTTTTGGGGAATGTATAGAAACACATATTTTTATATCATGAATAGATTTCAATAAGAGATATTATTTAAATGTAACCATATTAAGGTTAGAATAATTGAAAACTAAAAATAAGGTACTTCTACTTATATGCATGAAATTTATATATAATAAATACTAAAGGAAAAATTTATAAATTCAATATTAATGTTGATGAGGGAATATTTTATGGATATTTATCTATTTCAAAATCCAAAAGATTGTTTAATAAAATTTAAAGGGGTGTTGAATAATTAGTTCATGTGATGTTTGATGAAATTGATACATTTAAAAAATGTAAAGATCAAACAAATGAAATTTATAAGTCATTTGTCACCAAGATGCTTAAATCTACAAAGTCTTTTATTAAATAATGTAAATGAAGTTTAGTCAATTATATAATGACATGAAGTAGAAGAAATCGAAATTATCATTCATATATTTTATAGAACATTAAAGGACCGTCCTTTAGAAGATACTATTTTATATCTGTATACATGAATAATATTAAGAAAAAATATAGGAAAGGTAGTGGAATTTTCTAACCGTATATCAAAATTAGAGAATAATACTATTGAATAATATTTATATTATTAATGTTTTATAACGTCTATTTTAGAAGAAAAAATAAAATTATTAAAAAAAATTTGGAATTAGTTGACAAACCAAACAATTATCCCATAACAGTTACCAAAAGGTTTTTTAGAAATAAGTAATAATATAATGTGGTAATCACTAGAAATAACACTATATTAATATAAAAAGTATACATACATTAAGAAGTAATAGATAATGATGAAACCATTTCACATATTTCTATATTAGAATCCATTATGATCATCCTAACTCATGCATATAATATGATTATTAAATTATATTAGATGGATATAGATTCGTCCCTTTTAAAGGGATACTTATTAGAGGATGTTTCCAATGAATAATTTCCATGTTTTGAAAACCCTTATCTACTAAATATAATTTTCAAAATTATAAAATCTTTTTATTCCCTTAAACAAACACATAGGGATTAGTATGATTGATTATGATCCTTTTTTATAGAAATTAAATTTTTTTTCAAGATAGAATATCCTACTCTTTTTAATAATGTTTTTTTATAATATATTATTTGTAAAAAAATTTGAATATCATTTTGTTTTCTCATGAAAAAATGAAAATAATTTTAATTTTTTTTTCGAACAACAGGAAAAATTTATTTGGAAAGAGTATAATGGAAGAATTGAATTTACTTCAATGTGTTCATTTTTATCAATTTTTTTTCGAATTGATTTAAATTAATTAAATTTATATATTGACTAATTGAAATATATTGAACTATAATGTAGTCTGACTAATAAAAATCTAATGTTTTCAAATGTAATGATCCATTTGGATGAAATAGAAAAAGTGTCAAAAACAAATTATATAGGGGTCTGATTGATAGTTTAATTTATTATACATAATGATGACTGAACATATTTTTTTTGGATGTTTATATTCTAGATTTTGGTCAGACCCAAAAATAATCCCATATTAGTGATTTTAAATTAGTTTTTAGATATATATAAGAAACCATTTTTTTGAGTTTCTACCTTACACAATATCTTTTAATTTAAATTTATTTTCATATTCACATGCTCATTTTGGAGGATGTAAATTTGAAATAAAAATCACATCATGATACAACAACTTATTAATATAATCATTAGTTTCATGGATGAGTAAAAAAACATTTAGTAGAATTATTAGTTGATGAAGAAGAATATATATCTTTTGGTATTTGTTGTGTAAATGTTATTCAGATGAATCAAACTTTAATATAATTTGTCTTAATTATAATAATACTACTATTTTATGTGATAATAAATGTGAAATGAATATTTTGTGATGTAGTATAAGTCTCCCCAGAACCATGTATATTGTTACACTACATAATTCCTAATATATCATGTTATGAAAAGGGATATATCATTACATGTGTTATATACTAAAAACATCGTGATGGTATTTGGGATAAACCACTCCCCACAACATGTTTCGATTTAATTAATGAGGACATATAAATATTTAGTTTACAAAAATGTTCATTAATATTTTTTTTAACTTATGTTGTAATGACATGGAAATTCCATGTATTTTTAAAATTATATGGAAATATTCAAGTCTGTTGCTTTTTACAGTACTTAATTTCGAGGCCTGGAGCGCCCGGAATGTTTTTCTAAAGTTTCTTAAGTAATTTTAGAATGTGTGTGAGAGGTTTTTTATAACTTTTGAACCGGTGCTTAGAATTGAAATCTTAGGGCACCTTTGATCTCGCAGCCCCAGTAGTGGCTTAAAGAGACCTTCACCTCAAATGAAGTTAGTCATGGGTAGAAATAGTTTTTCCTACCCATTGTGGGAAAATAAAAAAAAGTGGAAATAAACATAATATACCTTCATTTTTATTTATCTTTTTAATTATTTGTAATACTCGATGTGGACCACCCAATCTCTTCTACCTTTTTTTATTTTACCAAACCCCCAACATTTAATTACTTCATTAAACAATGTAATTAAACCTATCAATAAAGGGGGTAGGCTCTTCATCACCTTGATTGGGATCATGGTTTTGGATGGAGTAGAAGCTTGGTGGATGATGTTGCAAGAGGAAACCCCCCTTAGAGGAAGAACTCTTATCCTTTGATGAAAATTTCTCCAACGATGAACTCCGTCAAAGGATATTCAACAAGAAACGTCTTCAATGACGACTAATTGATGACCATATTTCCATCTCCTCACCGACGTCAACGAATCATCGAGGTAGGGATTTTTGTTTTTATATACCCATTTCCTCGTTCTTGCTATTCTTCTTGATTTATGAATAACTATGCCGCTTGCTACCATTAAAACATGGAGAGTGCGGGCCCAATGAACATGGCCCGACCCCTCCGCAACCTTCGTGGATTTTGGTGTTCTTTGCGACATGTTTTCAGGTTGATAAAATCTTGACCATGGTTTTCTTGAATCGATGGTGACGTCCCAATATGAGTGTGGGAGTCTTCGGAATATAGAATGGACCACCGGGGCACACCCCGTGACCCGAGGAATATTGTCGGCATCCGGTGTTGGTGACCAGTGCTGGAAGGGCATGGGATCAGTGGCTGGCACTCCGGCTGACTGTGATGTCAGTGGCGGCGCGATCACGTCATCGGAGTAGGACCGTGGCTGGCGCACGACCAGCAGCGTGATGGGGGTGGAAGTGCACATCCAAGATTCCGGGCTTGCAGGGGTAGCAGCATGAGGCCGCAGTGACAATGGGACAGGGCCTACTTACTGCCAGCTGCTGGAGGAGATGCGGCGCGCGACCACGGTGTGGATGTGGGCTGGTTGTCTAGCCAGCCGATGAGCCCTGTGACACACCTGAGTCTCGCGGTCCAGCCGCTGGCGCATGCCGTTTGGGGTACCCAGGGGCGGCTCCCCCTTGGGTGGCGGCTAGGGCGGACCCCACCGAGGAGCTGCCCAGCCACAGGCCAGTCGCAGACCTAGCGGGCATAGTCGGATCTCGCGGACCGGGTCGGACCCAAGTTCGGACTAGAATCGGGCCGGGACGCACAGGACCCAGACCAGCTTCGACCCCTTTTTTCTCTATCGGTCATAACATGAGCTACATACATCCTTTTGATGAACCATCTACGAATCTAAAAACCATGGATCAATATGTTCCTTTTGGTATACCCCACTTCAGTTTTAGAAAAAGTTGGGGTATGGCCAGGTTGGATCGAACATGAATCCAACCAGGACCTTGAGACTAAAAAGGCCAATAACTAACAGATCGAGTATTCGTTTGACACTCCATCTATTGCATTGAGACCCCTATTACGTGGCGGTCCTTTGGAGATATTTTGTTATAGAACATCATATAAGTTATTGTATCAACCTGTGGCATGAGGAGTAGACCCTCCCGGAATCAAGCAAGAATAGTGAGGTACCCATGTGGCATGCTGTGACATGAGAAAGGGATCATACATGGGTTTGTTCTTTGGGATCCAATGTAGGTATTTGTTCTAGGATCCTACATGGATCTGTTCTAGGAATTCACGTGGGACTACTATGGGATCTTATGTGGGTCTTCTATCCTCGGATCCTATGTGGGTCTGATGATTTAGGATCCTACATGGGTCTGCCTCTCAACAGAGTAAGATGATTCAGTCGTTACATCTAATCATCATTACTATCGTAGCTATGTAATACCTGGTGTGAGATGAGTTCTAATCATTATGGTGAAATCCTTGTGGATCTTTTCTGTGTGGTTTTACCTTAGTGGCACTTCTTCCTTTGTGGACAGTTGTGCTTTTGGCTTAGGAGATGGATCTCTCTATAATCTTGACAACTTAGTTATATGTATGGGAATACACCTATGTAAGAACGGGTGTTACTTCGTACCATGTGATTGTACTCTTACCCTTGAGGTTTATCATTTCTGGATTTTGGGAGTCCTATGGGGATCTCGGGGTCCCTACTGACTATCATTATACTCTCCCTTGCACGGGTTATGCCCACACCTTGTTAGGCCATGTGCAGATGATGCACATCATTGATCGAGGCTAAGGGTGATGGACAAGAGGCTACTCTAAGGTGGACTCTAATGAGACGTGCCACTGGGATGACTTGATCAAGAGCTGTACCTACCTTCATGTAGAAGTCTGTGGAGGTTTTTCACAGGTTTTGTACTCAGTCTTATTGTACATTCCTATTTTTCTTGTACTTTAGAGTTGGTCTTGTATTCTGGCCCATTTTTCTTTATGTACACACCCTGTTTACTACATAGTTTAATTTTTGTGTGTATACTACTTTGTGATTATTTTTGTGAATTACATGTTATAATGGAAATTATTTCCCATTTTTATGGAATACACCTATCGATGCTAGTCCCCAGCCCCTGGCTTATGGATGGCGGGCTTGGGGTAGTCACGGAATGGGCCCCGAGGGATGGGTCAGGACAAATTTGTATAAGTGGAGTCAGTTGTACCAGAGAACATTGGGAAATGATCTTTTAATGGCAATTGTGTTATGTTTTGTGAGTGTGGATATCTGTTTAGGGAATCCAGTGTTGGTGCGGCGGCTGACCTATCCGTACACTAAGACCCTAAAATCTGATTTATGACTCAGTGCATGAAAACACTGATTTTTTGTGGGGTCTGTAATGTTTTCTTTTTTATCTCATTGAGTCAGATCACCAGGTATAAATTATTGATTGTGGCACACCTGTTTATTTTTAAAATGCCTCCATGTAGAAAGCATGAATAGTTTCTGGGTACAGCGTGGTGTGACATCCCACTAAGCAACGAGGCATTGGTGTAGGGCACTTTTTCAGAAGAGGCACCAGTGGTGGCACCATTGGTACCCGTTGGGCCACTTATTCCCCCAGCCCCAACAATAGAGAGGGCATTCCTCTTGAGCGCATTTCACCAGTTCCAGTTCTAGAGGCCACCTAGTTTCAGGAGTAATATGGACCCACAGGTGGCTGAGGATTGGCTAGAGGCTTTGTTGAGAGTTTTACAACTGGTAGGGACACAAAATAATCTTATGGTGATCCGTGTCGCATTTATTATACACTAATTAGCAGGAAGATGGGGGGATCATGATGATATAGGATCAAGACGAGGTGACACTCTTCTTGGAATACTTTGAGAGCATGTTTTGGGTAGTGTTTGTCCATGTGACCCTTTGTACAGTGCACATACATGAGCTTCTTCATCTGCTGTAGGGAAACATGATTGTGGTTCAGTACTCAGCGAGGTTCACTGACCTATCATGATACTCCACTAATATAGTGCATGACCAATTCTTTATGTTCCGGTCCTTCGAGAAAAGACTCAGGTGGGAGATCAGGGCTTCGATGATTTCTTTTAGCATTCCGACACAATTGGGTGTTTTAGAGCGATTCCTCTTAGTAGAGAGTTTTATTGCTGAGAAGTCACCAGCAGTTAGACCCAAAACTGGGAATCATGTAGTAGATTATTCTACAACTTTCCGTAGACATATGTCACTGAGGTCCAAGAGAACCAGACCAATAGGTGGACAACCACAGGATTCAGGGTTGGTTGTGCGGGGCACCCGAGACAGAGTCAGTCTAGCTAGGAGGATGAACTGTTACACATGCGGCGGGAAAAGTCACATGGATCGTGACTACCTGACCCAATGTACATAAGATCAGCATACGGTCGATGGATCTCTCAGGAAGAGATAGAGGATCAGCAATGGATGTCCACAGGGAGCAGGTGGACGTGGCAGAGGAGCTCGTCGTGCAGCTGGCGGTGGTAGAACTTCGAGGTGTTACCACCACCACCACTAGGTGGTCCACCCCGACCATAGGGAGCAGGTGGACAGAGGCGAGCCCAGCTCTAGGAAGCTGAGGCCTATGACCATGGCGCTCCTAAGATGATACGAGGTAAGATCAGTGTCAACACTACCTAAGCTCCAGTAAATATAGACATAGGTTCCAGTCATTCTTTTATTGTCACTACCCATGTTTGTAGCTCGGAGATTGATGTGGAGCCTTTGGCTCGATACTTATGGGAAGAGACACCTACGGGATATGATTCTTCAATTACACACTAGTGTCGAATGTGTGAGCTTACTCTAAGAGGCGAGAGTTTCGGCTGTGATCTTTTAGTATATGAGTCGAGGCCTTACGACGTCATCTTGGGTATGGATTGGTTATCTAAAGTCCATTCCCAGATCAATAGAATTAGGAGAAAAGTGTGGTGTATCCATGAGGATGGGATTGGTTTTACATTCACTTGCGAGAAGGGATCCTTTGAAGCAATGTATAGACTTACCCAGAGGAGAGTGCAACCAATCACTCATATGTTGGCTAGCCCTACCCTCAGAGGGGTTGATTTGGAGAGTCTGAGAAATCCTATAGTGGTGGACCAGAACGTGGATGCCTTCCCTGATTATTTTTCGGGTCTTCCTCTTCATAGCGAGGTGGAATTTTACATTTACATTTTCCCTGAGATTAAACCAATATCTACACCATCATATCAGATGGCTCCTGCGGATCTTCGTTAGCTGCGGGTACAGTTGGAGGACTTACAGGAGAAGGGGTTCATCCGACCCAGGGTTTCTTCTTGCGCAGCCCTGATTTTGTTCGCCAAGAAGGTAGATGCAAGGTTGAGACTTTGTGTTGACTATTAGTGCCTAAACCAGGTGAACATGAAGAACATGTACCCAC
Organism: Viscum album; assembly: GCA_963277665.1. Lineage (NCBI taxonomy): Eukaryota > Viridiplantae > Streptophyta > Magnoliopsida > Santalales > Viscaceae > Viscum > Viscum album. The sequence goes on along the minus strand of OY728126.1, from coordinate 639,519,530 downwards.
ATCTTTAGGATTGATGATCACTTTGATCAGTTGAAGGTAGCACTGGGGTTCTCGAAGATAGACCCTAGGTCAAGCTATCACCAACTTAGAGTACGAGACGAGGATGTGAAGAATATGGATTTCAGATATCGGTATAACCATCATAAGTTATTTTTGGGTCTTCTGGTGTGACCAATGCTCCAGTGGTGTTCATGGGACACATGAACAAGATCTTTCATCCATACCTTGTTCACTTTGTAATAGTATTCATTGACAACATTCTGGTCTACTCAGCTACTAAGGAGGAGCAGGCCTATCATTTGTAGGTTTCTTGGGACACACTCTGAGAGCACCATATTTATGGTAAGCTCTTAATGTTCCATTTATAGATCCAAAAGGTTCACCTGCTTGTACATGTCATCTCGGAGGCTGGAGATGTGGTGGATCTAGTGAAGATTGAGGTGGTACATGCTTGTGAGACACTCTGGAGTGTGATGGAGATACAAAGTTTCTTGGGTTTGGCTGGATACTATTAGAAATTTGTGCCATATTCCTCTCGAGTTGCAACACCTTTATCAGTATTGATGAAGAAGGGGAAAAATTGTGTGTTTAAATATATGCCAGCGGTGTTTTGAAGAGGTGAGTTAGAGGCTGAATAGTTCCCCCATATTGAGGCTTTTGGAGGAGGGCATTGGGTACGTAGTTTACGATGATGCATCAAGAACCGAGCTCAGATGTGTAGTGATGCAAGAGAGAGCTGTTATCACATATGGTTCCCAAATGCTGAGATAACTTGAGCAGAACAACACTACCCATGACCGTTAGCAAGCTACGAATAGCTTCGCTTTGAATATGTGGTGACACTATCTGATGGGCGAGCATTCTACGGTCTACTCTGATCACCAGATTATCATTTATATCTTCTCCAAGAAGGACATGAACCTGACACAGGGACATTGAATTTAGTTCCTCCAAGACTATTACTTAAGGATAGTCTATACTTTTGGGAAGGGGAATGTTGTAGCAGATGCACTCAGCAGGAGATCTGGTATACATCTGCTAGGTGAGGTGACATAGAAGTTGGCTTCTTTATAGTTATCATTTATGGATCAAGATGGAGTAGCTTTTCTTCAGTACCTTATAGTCACTCCTACACTTCTTCAGCGAGTCAGGGAGGCATAGTTTGGGGACACTAACTGCGAGGCTCGACGTGCTCAAATATCCATAGGATGGGAACCTGATGGATTTTCTGAAGGTGGGGAGAACGTCACCCTTTTCAGAGCACATACCATGGTACATGTGTTGATTCGGGAGGAATTGTTGATAAGGTTCCACATATCCCCTCTAGTTGTACATCCAGAAGTGGGAAAGATGTACCAGACCCTCGGATGAAAGCATTGGGGGTCGAGAATGTAAAAAGTAGTACCAGAGTTTGTCTCTTGGTGTCTCACTTATCAACCAGTGAAGGTGGAGCATCATGTACCATCAGGCTTAGTTTAGCCTTTAGAGGTACCAGAGTAGAAGTGGGAAAAAATAGCTGTCGACTTCGTGATAGGATATCAACATACATCGAGGGGTCATGATTCTATTTGGGTGATCTTCGACCAACTCACCATGTCGACCCACTTTCTACCAATTAGAGAGTAGGGATCAGTAGAGAGCATGGGATGCCTTTATGTGCAAAATATTTTGCGGCTACATGGAGTACCCTCGATGATTGTATCTGATCTTGATCCATGTTTCACTTACATGCTATGGATGGAGTTGTAGGTGGCTTTTGAAATGAAGCTTCATTTGAGCACCGCCTTCAATCATCAAATGGATTACTAGACTGAGCGGACCATTTATACCCTCAGAGACATGTTGTGTGATGTTCCCCTTGACCTTGATCACTTCTGGGAGGATCACTTTCACATGGTGGAGTTTGCATACAACAACATATATCACTCCACCATTGGGATGGCACCATATGAGGCTCTGTATGCCTTACCATGTAGATCACCTTTGCGTTTGACTAACCCAGGGGAGTCATGTCTCATGGGATGAGCGATGGTACGGGCTACCATGGAAAAGGTGTAGATCATCCAGGATTGGATGAATACTACACAGAGTAGGCATAAGTCTTATGTCTATAAGGGATGGCGACCTTTGCAGTTCATTGATGGTGACCACGTCTTTCTACGGGTCTCACCTTGATGAGTTTTTCAGAGATTTGGCATCGACGACAAGTTTTCTCCAAGGTTCATCAGGTCATTTTAGGTCCTCAGAAGAGTTGGTGAGGTAGATTACCACATATCACATCCCACTCAGTTGCACCGGGTGCATGTCTTTTTTCACGTATCCCAGCTGAGGTGATACGTGCAAGATCCTACTCACATCTTTCACTGGGGAGATCATTAAATTGATGATGGGGAAATGTTTTCTAAGGTTCCAGTGGATATTTAGGATAAGTAAAAGAGATTCCTTAGTGTGAGATCAGTACCATTGGTGCATTTACGTTGGATGTATGGGAACCTCCAGGAGAGCACATGGGAGTAGGAGGCTCATATTCATGCTCAGTACCCCCACTTGTTCTCATAGTTTTTGTCATGTGGCTTTCTAGGAGGCAAAGCCCTAAGGTGGGGAGAATTTAAAGATCGAGAAATTCAATGTAATTTTTTTTAAATTATATAAAAATATTCAAGTTTCTATATATGAAGGTACATAATTCCGAGGCCTGGTAATCCTGGAATGTTTTTCTAGAGTTTTTTAAGTACTTCCAGTAAGCTTGTGTGCTGGTTTTTGTATCTTTTGAACCGGTGCTCAGAATTTAAATTCAAGTGCACCGTTGATCTCATAGTGCTGGTAGTTTCTTAAGAAGACCTTCACCTCTACTGCATTTTTTCATGGGTGGAAGATAGTTTTTTCTACCCATTGTGGAAAAATAATGAAAAGTGGAAATAAAAATAAAGTAACTTTATTAATATTTTACATTTGAATTATTTTGAATTCTCGATGGGGACCACCCGATCTTTTCAACATTTTTTTATTGTGACAAACCCACAACATTTTACAACATCATTAAATAATGTTATTAAACCTATCAATTAAGGGAGAGGATCTTCATCACCATGATTGGGCTCTTGGTTTTTGCTGGACAAGAAGCATGGTGGAGGATCTTTACTAGAGTAAACCCCTATTAGAGGAAGAACACTTCTCCTTCTATGAACATTTCTCCAACAAATAACACTGTCTAAGGATCTCCAATGAGGAACATCTTCAATGATGATGAACTGACGACCGTCATTCCCTCTCTTCACTAACGTCAACGAATATTCAAGGTAGGGATTGTTGTTTTTTTATTCCCCTAACACCATTCATGTCATTCTTCTTGATTTAAGAACAACATTGCGGCTTTCTACCAGTCTAACATGGAGGGTGCTGTCTAAATGAACAAGGCCCGACCTCTCCGCACCATTTGTGGATTTTGGTTTTTTTAGCGGCTTGTTTTTTGGTTCAGTGAATCCCGACCGCGGTGGACTTGAATCAATGGTGACGTCCCGAGACGAGTGTGGGAGTCTTCAGAATAAAGATCGGACCACTAGGGCGCACCCGGTGACTCGAGGAACATCTCTGGTGTCCAGTGTAGGGGACAAGTGTCGGTAGGGCTCGGGAGCGGCAGCCGGCACTCCGAGCGGCCACGATGGCGGTGCCGGTGCGACTGCACCGATGGAGGATGACAGCGGTCCATCAGCCGCGACAAAGCAAGGTCGTCTGCCGACGCACGGTTGGCCTCATGAAGGGGGCGGCAGTGCGCGTCTGCACCATCGGGCCAATGGGGACCACAACATGTGGCTGTAGCGGAAGGGGGGGGGGGTCTTCTCGCTGTCGGCCGCTGGATGTGGCGCAGCGCAGAACCGCGCCTCGGTGGTAGTACGGTCATCCGACCAGCCAAAGAGCAGAGCGGGACCCCCGGGTGCAGCATGCCAGCCGCCAACGCCCCGTGGAGCTTGCTGGTTGGCCAACCAACCCAAATGGATGGGTTGTTCAGGGTACCCAGGGGGAACATCACCCTTTAGTGGCAGCTAGGGCCCACCGTGGGGCCGCCCAACCGCGAGGAACCAGTGGACCTCATTTCGGTCACCCAGTGTGTGCCGGACCCTCCAGGTCGGGTCTGATCTTATGGACCGCATCGGACCAGACTGGACGAGCTTCCACTCCTTTCCACTATTTCGACCATAACATGAGTTACATTTTTCCATTTGACGTACTGTCGGCAGTGCTGGAAACCTTGGATCAAGATGGTCCTTTTGTAATATGTAACAAACCAAGATTTTATGAGAATTTTTTTTATTTAATTTATGTATTCTGTTATATACTACACCAAAATTAGCTTGTTCTATACGCAACACCGTATTAGCTTTCAGTATACGCAACACTATTCTTGACTCATGTTACACACAATTTCAAGTTCATTTTGTAGAATTTATTCTACGCAACAATAAGTATAGATTTTGTTTAATGTATAATTAATAATTATGTTTTACGCAACAACAAATGGAGCTTGCAATACACGCGGCCTTGACGTGGCTTGCATTACATGCAATCAAGACCTTCCTCAGTAGCGTGTGTAGTACGCAATACCGAGTTTCACTAAACGAGATATTATTATAATATTATTATGAACAAGCCGTTATGAATAGTAATACCCATTTTTTTAAATTTTATAAATTTTTACATTCAAAATGGACTTCATTTTTTGATTCGGGAAAAAAAATTAGCCTAGGGTGTATTTTGTGTATTTATCTGAAAACATTCAATTTTTTATGAATAGTGAATACACTGGGTAACTATTTAAAAACCGACTTTTTATTCAAATAATTATATATTTTATTTAAATTTATTTTAGGTCAGAAATGATACATAATACTTATATATGTTCAATGTAATTCATTTGATTCCTTTTATAATAATTTCATATATATATAAACTTTATAGAACTTTTCACCGTCTTTTACCCACCTCCTATGAGAATTTGAAAATTTACATAAAACTTAATTTTAGTACTTCTGTGAGTGGAATTTAAAAACTCCGAGAGACACGGTTAATATCAAGGAGTAAAATGTGGTTCAATATGATAAAAATAAGTTTCTGTGAATAGTAAATTTTTATTTTTTTTTACCACGGTTAAATGTTAATAGGGTAATTAAGAGTAAATATGATATTATTCTTACCCTAACACATGTCCTATTTATATTGGATAAGTATAATTTGAAAAAAAACAACCTTATGAATATAATATATCACTTAGCTCCACTTGTATTAGATTAGGACATTTATTATTATTTATTACAAAGAAGAGTTAAAAGAGTTAAAATCAATGTTTAATAACTAAAACATATTTAATATAGGGCTATACATAAGATAAATTTGACTATAAATATTCATTAGAAAGATAAGACGATTTCCTACATAATGGTATTTTATTTATAATTTTTATACATTAAATAATTTAATTTATGTATGACACAATGATGATGCAGTATTTACCTTATTAATGAAATATTAAAATAAGTTATGTTATAAATATCCAAATAAATGTAATTTTAGACGTTTTATGATTTAAACTAATTTTATATGTTAATATGACATGTTTTTATTTATTTAATTAACTTTTAACGAAAAAATAATGCACTTATGATTTTCCCAAAAATCAATTACCAAATAGTGTAAAAATTAACATAAAATAGTTTTTAAAACAAATATTATATTATTAATTGTTATAATATTCTTAAAAATATAAAGATAGGCCAAATTACTTATATAATTTTACATATACTATTAATTAACCACTTGGGGTTCTTTTGGCTTGTTATAGTATGTTTATTAACCATATAGTGTAAGAAAACAAGAAGACACGGTAAAAGATAAATTATTTAACTTAGTGTTAAATCTAAAATATAAGGTTCAAATAGTAACCTAAACTTGTCTAAAACATATTGGTTGAGAGTATTTCGACCCATTTTCACGTTATATTAGAAAAAAATCAATTTGGAGCTATTATAAACTGAATATGACTTTATTATAAAATAATATTTTATGTTTTTCCAAAGGTGCCCCTCTCCTCCCTTACTAAAAGGGCACTCCTTCCCTCATCTCTTCACACCCTTTTGAGCCTTGAAGCTTAGACAACCCCTGTCCATTTGCATTATCATATTCCCTAGAAACATTATTGATGTTCTGGTCTCCTCAAAAAGCCATCCCTAGTGCCTTAAGAGGAGGTTAAGATGTGGCGCGTCAAAGAAGAGGTAATCTCTTATAACTATTCTTTCATGTTTCTTTCTTCTTCAACATAATTTTATTTAGTTGTTTCATTATAAAGTAATAACATAAATATTAATTATTTACTGATATGTTATTATAAAACTCAAACAACCCCATTTCACCTTCTATCCATCCTACGAAAAATGAAATCATCGTGCGTGGGTACGTACGGAATACCGTCTCCATGCCGTGGTGTAATCTATTTATTCACCACCACTTTACTTGGATGGGTATAATGGTGTAAAGAATAACTATATATGATTATTATAACATCATAACGATTCTATGATATTATATCATCCACTAAAATTCCATTCAATAAATATGGGAACGATATCATCTCTCGTGCGTACGTACGGATTACCGTCTCCACGACGCGAGGAGATTTATTGTCCATGTTAACAATTCAAGGGTGATTATAAAGTATATATAATAACTAATCATGAAATATATGACATAATAATGCTATTGTATTTATGTATATATTTATATGTATTTCATCCACTTAATTCCATTTAAGCCAATAAGGAAAGGAAAACAACGTTCATGCGTACGTACGGCCTACCGTCTCAATAAATGGTGCATTTCATTTCATTCATCTATCAATTATATATATTTATATATACTGAATATATATGATATATAAATCATGATTTACATTCTGAAATTATGTATATAATTATATAAGAAATAATAATATAATGAACAACAAATCGAAACACGTACGATAAATGAAACAATTTTATACAAAACCTAGCTTTAACATGAAATTTATAAAAGAACGGGTATTATAAAGTCATAATTCAACCATATATGATAACATAACAAGGAATATGATTATGTAATAAGTCAATAACATTATATAAATTATTATACAAGAGTTCCAGATACATACGAAGCATATCGGACATAAGGTAAGGGATAATTATTCCAATATAATTTTTATTCGAGATTGTTTATTATTAAGTATTTGATGGGGTTATGTTTATTATCCATGTCCATATGTTCTCAAAATGTTTTCATAAAATTTTTACTTTTCATCCATGTATGTTTAAATTAATTTTTACGCTTTTTTACTTTTACCACATCGTATGGAAGGAATCTTTCTTTTGTTTACCATATGAGGTACTTTTTGACTTTTCCGGTAAAAGTAAGAGAAGAATGTTTTTTTAACTTATACAGTGTGAATGGATTTTTACAGTTTCATAATGACTTATTTTCATGAAGCATAGTATACGATATTTACTTACTATTTTCAAAAAAAAATAACTTCTTTTTAAAATTGCATGGCATTTTGAGAAAAGAAAATGATTTTGAAGAAGAAGGATATCTTCCTCAAGAATTCATTTCAAGTGTTTTATCAAAACCATCTTCCATATAAGATTACATTATCTCATATGTGTATGTTTTAAGTATAATGTCTCTATGATTTACATGGTTTCACTTTTCTTATGATGAAATGATATCCATTTGTTTTCTATGGATTATGTTTTGATGGGATGATGTTTATTAAACCCATTTTACTCTTTGGGTTATGATAAATGATTTATGTCTATTTTGTGGCAAAAGTAAGAATGATTTTATTAGGAGATGGGTGGGAACTATATCTCCCTCCAATGCATTGGTTAAAAATTTATATATCATGATAAATACATGGCTGGAACAGCAAGTTAATCTGGTTCAGTGATACAGGACTGGAACGAGGAGTGAACTGGATTCAGAAATGGACTTTGTCCACTAAGATGGTCTTGGCAGCAATGCCTTGGCTACTATGAAAATCATAACATGTGATTAATGGTTTCCACATTTACATGTTTTATTCCCAAGATATTTTATGATGGTTAATGTTTCATTATAATCTATTCCTTACGTACTACCTTGTTTTATGTCATTTCTCAAGATTTTGATGTTTAAATATTATGTTCATGTTTTGAAGTTAAAATATATATGATTTGTTTAATTATTTCCATGCTTACCATTACTGAGAATTTGGGCTCACCCTTTATAGGTTTTATTTTCCCCAGGATATAAAGAAAGATTTTATGTAAGAAAAAAAAGAATATCTTTATAAGAGATGTTGAAGATCTTTCACCACTATTAGAAGATTATGTTCCGAGTTTGCAAAGACACTAAACTATTACAGTCCATTCGTGTTTGTTTTTTTTATGTATTAAGTATTCCGAAAAATTAATGTAATGTCCATGTACGTCAAGCTTTGGGTCTCTACAGTTGGTATCAGAGGAAAGGATTAGTAAACCTTTGGAAACTATGATGCGAAAACTTTAGTGAGATCCCTAGAGATATTTCTACGGTATGTCTAGGGATGTCCCTAAGGTTTAGTATAAATATAGGTTACAGTCCTATAGTTATGTTGACAATCCTGAATATCCTAGGGTGAACCTAAGGTGTCATGAATTATAGAATTTGTGATAAGATAGACATCCCATAAGTTACTTTTAATGATTATGTGGTTCCTCGTTATTTTAACTATTTCTTAATCTATGGTTTCTGGTTTTAGTCAATGAAGGGAACGAGAAAGAATTCAGATAACGTTGATTCCGATGGACAAATTGGTGACCGTGATCAACAAATTTGTGTAATTCTTAGAGATAAAGATATTGTGATTATGCCGAATCAATCATCACGTCATATGATTAACAAGGTGAACTTTGGTGGTATTCCTATTTCATCAAATAAGAGGAAGATGGAATTTCAGGAATGTTCGCATGGTGGGGATCATCGAGAAAGGAAGATTGAGATTTATAAATAGGGGAAGAAGAACCTTGAGGAATACCACAAATGGAGGGGAAGATGTTATCTTTGTGGAGAAAAGGGTCATAGAGTGACAGATTGATATGGAGTTCAATGTCTTATTTGTGGAGAACATGGGCATTACACAACTCAATGCCCTGACCTAAGAGGTTACATCTATATCATGGAAGTACTTATTCTATGACAATCATTGAAGATCATTGATTGAAGTGTATATGTATTGGTATTCAAGAATAATGTTGTTGAGTTTATTTTATGTTATATTGGAATACCTATGTATTGGTACATTGTGGTTTTCAATAATTTTATGGTACCAGTAACCATGAAAAGTGATTGAAATATTTTTGGAAAGAAGTTGAAATGTGCATAATGAAGGCATAAGGAGAAAATAATAAGTATGATAGTATTCATGAGCTCATGACTCATATGAGGACAAAGTGATATCATGGTTTGAGTATATAGAAATTTTGTGATTTTGGTATGTGGAAAGTGTTAACTTTTGATAGCATTTATGTTTTCACAAAGGTGCAATGGTAATTCATGTTTCAAAAGAATACATGATTAAGGTATTCACATGTTTGGAATGTGATCAACAAGATATATCTTATGATATATGGGGGATAGATTATGGTATTCATGTGCTTGTTATGTGAACGTTCCTGTAATCGTTTTCCTTATACTATGAGATTGTACCGATGTATTTTGGATAAGTCTAATGATTGGAATGGATTATGTCGGACATCAGATTGTATTGATTCAGGCTAGAACTTTTTTTCGATATTATTTCTGGAATGTTGTAATAGTATAGATTTAGAAAAAGGACAACCCGTAAGATGGGTGATAACCCATCGCGTCGGACAAGGCTATGGGAATCGAACCCAAAACTAAAGTGTGACATGCCTTTATCACCTACCTCTGGCCTACAGGAACTCCCTGGTTAGTAAAAACTAGTTTTATTATAAGATGAAGTATGATAGATGAAGTATAAGTCCATCTTTTTAATCATATATGAATAACCTCACCATAGGTGGACTTATGTGTATTTGATAACTTTTTCTAACCATTAAATTGAGACATATGGAACGACCCATCATTCTATAACATGATCTTATAATACCTCACGAATGAAAAATTTAACATCATTTCTTTAAGAGATGAAGTGGAAAATGTTCAAGGCACGAACAATGGTGAGATTATACAGAAATAAAGTATGTATTTATTCTAATTCAAATTCTTCAACATTAGGGAAATGATCTTGAAAACCAAAAATGTTGTCCCAGTGCCCTTATATCCGATTAATCAGATGGTACCTTAGATCATCACAAATTTATGGCTTTGTGATTGGTGTCTCTTTCATAGACAAGTTTTCTACCACTCTCAATCAGAACATGATGGTTAGATTTCACTTCCATGTCCATATCTTTACCTATGTTCTCCTTTGTGGAAACCTAGCGATTAGTTAATTTGGGAAACCGTTATGTTTCATACTTTATTTTTTAATGATATGTTTTGGTATTCCTTTTTACGATGTGGGATTCTATTAAAGAAGCTTTCAAGTAGTAAACCATTTACAACCCCAACGAATTTCGAGGGAGAAATTCATTTTAAGTGGGGTAGAATTTAACAACTCGATATTTTATAAGAAGTATTCTTTTTAATTTCATTTATGTCTTCTGTTATACACTACACCAAAATTATCTTTTTCTATACGCAACACCGTATTATCTTGCAGTATATGAAACACTATTGACGGCTCGTGTTACAGACAATTTCAAGTTCGTTTTGTAGAATTTATTCTACGCAACATTAATTATAGATTTTTTAATGTATAAATAATGATTATGTTATACGCAACCACAAAGGGAGCTTGCACAACATTCAGCCTTAACTTGGCTTACATTACACGCAATCAAGACCTTCCTCGATAGCGTGTGTAGTACACAATACCGAGTTTCACTAAACGATATATTATTATAATATTATTATGAACAAGCCGTTATGAATAGTAATACCCATTTTTTGAAATTTTATAAATTTTATCATTCATAATGGAATTCATATTCGGATTTGGAATACAGAAATTAACCTAGGGTGAATTTTTGGTATTTTGTGAAAACATTCAATTTTTGATGAATAATGAAAACATTGGGTTGCTATTTAAAAACCAACTTTTTATTTAAATAATTATTTATTTTTTAAAATTTATTTTAGATCAAAATTGATACATAATACTAATATACATTCAATTTAATTAATTTGATTCATTTTATAATAATTTCAGATACATAAAAATTTTATAGAACATTTCACCGTCTTTTACCTACCACTTAGAAGAATTTGAAAATTTACATAAAACATAATTTTACCACTTCTATGTGTGGAATTTAAGAAATCCATGAGACACGGTTAATGTAAATAAGTAAAATGTGGTTCAATAAGATAAAAATAATTTTTGGTTAATAGTAACGTTTTACTTTTTTTACGACGGTTAAAAGTAAATAGGGTAAGTAAGAGTAAAAATGATATTATTCTTACCTTAACACAAGTCCTAATTATATTGGATAAGTATAATTAGACCTAAAACAACCTTATGAATATAATATTATCATTTAGGTCCACTTGGATTATATTAAGACATTTATTATTATTTAATTCAATGAAGAGTTAAAAGGGTTAAAATCAATGTTTAATAGCTAAAACATTATTAATATAGGGTTATAAATAAGATAAATTAGACTATAAATATTCATTATAAATATAAAAAGATTTACTACATAATGGTATTTTATTTATAATTTTTAGACATTAAATAATTTAATTTATTTATGACACAATGATGATGTAGTATTTACATTATTAATGAAATATTAACATAATTGATGTTATAAATACCCAAATAAATGTACTTTTAGACGTTTTATGAATTAAAATAATTTTATTGGTTAATATGACATGTTTTTATTGATTTAAGTAACTTTTTTCGAACTAATCATGCTGTTATGATTTTTAGAAAAATCAATTACTAAATTGTGTCAAAATTATTATAAAATAGTTTTTAAAACAAATATTATATTATTAATTGTTATAATAATCCTAAAAATCTAAGTTTCAGAAATATGACTTAGATAAGGTTATATATATAAATAATTAACCAATTGGGGTTGTTTTGGCTTGTTATAGTAAGTTTATTAACCATATAGTGTAAGAAAACAAGAAGTCACGGTAAAAGATAAATTATTTAACATAGAGTAAAATCTAAAATATATGGTTAAAATAGTAACCTAAAATTGTCTAAAACATATTTGTTTAGAGGATTGAGACCCAGCCCCACTTTAGATTCAAAATTAATCAATTTGGATCTATTATAAACTGAATATGACATTATTATAAAATAATATTTTATGTTTTTCCAAATGTGCCCCTATCCTCCCTTATAAAAAGGGCACCCCTTCCCTCTTCTCTTCACACCCTTTTGATCCTTGAAGCTCAGACAACCCATTTACATTTACCTTATCATCTTCCCTAGAAAATTTATAGAGGTTTTGGTCTCCTCAAAAGTCCATCCCTTGTTCCTTAAGAGGAGGTTAAGAAGAGGCTCGTCAAAGAAGAGGTAGTCTCTTCTAACGATTCTTTCAAGTTTCTTTCTTCTTCAACTTCTTCTTCTTTAGTTGTTTCATTATAAAGTAATAACATAAGTATTACTTATATACTGATATATTATTATAAATATGAAACAACCCCATTTCACCTTCTATCCATCCAACGAAAAATAAAATCACTGCGCCCGGGTACGTATGGAATACCATCTCCACGTCGTGGTGTAATATGTTTTCCACCACCACCTTACTTGGATGGGTATAATGGGGAAAAGAATAAATATATGATTATTATAATATCATACTGATTATATGGTATTATATCATCCACTCTAATTCCAATCAATAAATATGGGAATGATATCATCGCTCGTGCGTATGTACGGATTACCGTCTCCACGACGCGATGAGAATCATTTACCATGTTAAGAATTCAAAAATGATTTTAAAGTATATATAATATGAAATCATGAAATATAAGACATAATAATGCTATTTTATTTATGTATATATATATTTCATCTAATTAATTCCATTCAAGTCAATAAGGAATGGAAAACAACGTTCATGTGTACATACGACCTACCGTCTCCATGAACAGTGTATTTCATTTCATTCATCTGTCTATTATATATATATATATATACTGAATATATATGATATATAAAAAATTATTTCTATTCTGTAAGTAACTAAATAATTATATATGTAATAATAATATCAATAAAAATAAATCTAAATACAAATGATAAATGAAACGATTTTACACAAAACACTGCTTTAACATGGAATTTATAAAAAACAGGTATTATAAAGTCATAATTGATACATATATGATATCATAACAATGAATATGATTAGGTAATAAGTCAATAAAATTATTTAAATTATTATACAGGAGTTCTGGATACATACGATGCATATCAGACATAAGGTAAGGGATAATTATTCCAATCTAATTCTTATCTGAGATTGTTTATTCCTAAGTATTTACTGGGGTTATGTTTATTATCCATGACCATATGTTCTAAAAATGTTTTCATAAAATGTTTACGTTTCATCCATGTATGTCTAATGTCATTTTTACCCTTTTTTACTTTTACCACATCGTATGGAAGGAATTGTTCTTTTATTTACCATACGAGGTACTTTTTGACTTTCCAACAAAAGTAAGAGAAGAATGTTTTTAACTTATACAGCATGAATGTATTTTAACAGTTTCATAATGCCTTATTTTCATGGAGCTTACTCTATGATATTTCATTACTATTTTCAACAAAATATCTTCCTTTTAAAACATCATGGCATTTTGAGAAAAGGAAATGATTTTGAAAAAGAAAGGATATTTTCCTCAAGAATTCATTTCCAATGTTATATCACAACCATTTTCCATCAATGATGACATTATTTCATATGTGTATGTTTTAAGTATAATGTATCTTTGATTTACATGGTTTTACTTTTCTTATGATGAAATTATATCCATTTGTTTTATATGGATTATGTTATGATGAGATTATGTTTATTAAACCCATTTTACTCTTTGGGTTAAGATGAATGATTTATGTCTATTTTGTGGCACAAATAAGAATGGTTTCATTATAATATGGGTGGGACCTATATCTCTCTCCAATGCATTGGGTAAATATTTATATCTCATTATAAATACATGGCTGGAATGGAAAGTTAATCTGGTTCAATGATACATGACTGCAACGAGGAGTGAACTCGATTCAGAAATGGACTTTCTCCACTAAGATAGTCTTGGCAACAATGCCTTGACTAGAATGGAAATTATAACATGTGATTAATGGTTTCCATAATTATATGTTTTATTCAAATTCTATTTTATCATGATTATTGTTTCTTTATGATCTATGCTTTACTTACTACCATGTTTTATGTCATTTATCATGATTTTGATGTTTAAATATTATGTTCATATTTTGAAGTTCAAATATATATGGTTTGTTCTATTTTCTCCATTCTTACCCTTACTGAGAATTTGAGCTCACCCTTTATATGTTTTCTTTTACCCAGGATATAAAGAAATCTTTTATGTAAGAAAAAAAGGAAGATCTTTATTGGAGATGTTGAAGATCTATCACCACGATTAGAAGATTATGTTCCGAGTTTCTAAAGGCACTAAACTATTACGATCTTTTGGTGTATGTTTTTGTTATGTATTATGTATTCTGCAAAATTAATTTAATTTACATGTACGTCATGATTTGGGTATTTACAGTATTCCTCACTTGAGTTTTGGATACAGTTGTGGTATGGTCGGTTTGGATTGAACATGAATCCAACCTAGCCCTCGCGACTAAAAAGTCCAATAACATACAGACCGACCGTCTGTTTGACACATCATCTATTTCGTTGAGACTCATAATACATGGAGGTAAATTGGGGATATTTATTCTTGTATCATCCTAGTTTTTGGATTATCAACATGTGGATTGAAGAGAGGACCCTTCTGGAATCAATAGAGCTTAGTGAGGGAACCCTATGGTTGGCTGTAACATGATAATGGGATATTACATGGGTATTTTATTTGGGATCCTACGTGGGTTTGTCTTCCAAGATCCCATATGTATCCTCTCTAGGAATACAAGTGGTACTAATCTAGGATCCTACATGGGTATGTTGTACTAGGATCCTACGTTGGTCTGATGATTTAGGATCCTACGTGGGACTCCCTCTCAATAGAGTATGATGATTCAGTAGGTTCTCCTAATTATCATTACTATAATACCTATGTTATACCGAGTGTGAGAGGAGTTCTAATATTTCTGGTGAAATCATTGTGGATATTTTATGTGTGTTATTACCTTCTTGGTACTTCTTCGTTAGTGGACAGTTGTGATTTTGGCTCTGGAGATGGAGCTCTGTGTAATATTGACAACATATGAATATGTATGGGCATACACCTATGTAAGGATGGTTGTTACTTCATACCTTATGATTGTACTCTTACATTTTATTTTTATCATTTTTGGACTCTAGGAGACTTTCGGGGGTCTCAGGGTTCCTATTGATTATCATTACACTCACCCCTGCATGGGCTACACCCGCACCATATTGTGTCTTATCCAAACAACAGACAAAATTTATCGACGCTAAGGGTGTTGAACAAAAGGCTGCTTAGATGTGGACTTAGATGAGACATACAACATGGGTTACTTGATCGAGAGTTGTACCTACCCTTTATGTAGGAGTCCTTATCAACTGTTCACAGAAGTTGTAATCTGTCTTACTAGTACTTTGCAGTTTTTCATATACATTACAGTTGGTCTTGTATTCTAGCCCATTTTTCTGTCTGTACACACCCTGTTTACTATATAGTTTACTTTGTGCTTGTATCCCACATTGTGCATAGTGGGTGAGTAACAGGTCATAAAGGCAATTCCTTACCATTTTTTAGGGAATATGCCTTTCAGTGGTAGTTGTCGGCCCCTGGCTTATGGAAGGCGGGCTTGGGGTAGTCACGACATTGGCCCCTAGGGACGGTTCATGACATATGTATTAATCATTTCATCTCAATTTTTTTATTTATAAATTGATTATATAATGTTAGATTTTATATGATTTTTCAAAAATTGCACTTTTTCATAATAAAACAAAAAAATATTACAGTGTGTAATTGGATCTAGAAACAATAACAATGTCACCAAAACTATTAGAAAATACTTTGTATATCTCTCTCTCTTTTTCCTTACACTTTTATTTATCACCTATTAACCTTCAATATCTCTCTTATTCACTTTCTTACCCTAAAACCAATATTCAACCTTCAAATTCACATAAATAATGAAATCCAACATGATAGATTAAGCTGAACGATGTAATATTAAATGAAAAGCAATCCCCTTCATAAATTTCCCTCAATGGAGATTTTTCAATTTTGAAGAATTGAATCAATTTTTTTGACTGAATCAATCCCCCACCATTCATGGTTTGAAATTCCTATTTAACAAATAAATTACTGAATTTTTATTTGCACATGAACTGAATATGTTTTATAAGAATATACAGTTCAGTTTTGAAGAAATATAAAATGGCATCTCCTCACAAGTAGATGATAAGGAGTTTTCCATTAATTCTATCGAAAATAGAATTTTATATGAGTGTCTACGTCATAATGTTTTTCATTTTGATCCTTGATCCATTTTACATCGAGAAGAAAAATCATGAGATATTATTTCATTTTTTTGGGTCAATATTAAATCAAAAACTGATTGTGAAGGATATTGAGGCTGACTGGTTGATTTTAGAAATGTTCATCTGCTTTGAAATACTCCCATGAAATGAAGAATTAAAAAAGATTATTTACCCTCATATATATGTAATATTATTTTTGATTAGTGATATCAAGTTAATCTTCTTCGTATATGCGCCCAAATATATGAAACACTGCTATTATCTAGAGGAAGGAATGTATTTTTATCCCTAATATAGATATATTTATCTTTATATATAATAGATGAATAAAATTTTCCATACAAAAATTATACAGAGATTCGTCATAGTAACATTCGAAGTGATTTAAATTTAAGTAAGTTTGGAATGTTTTGAATTAAAGATAAAGGAAAACAATGCCAGTTGGGGCTGATAACCTATAACAACATGGTCTTGTCTCTTGGGAGGAATGAAAATACTAGATTGGACGGATCTATTATCCTAAATAATGAGGAATATGTGTAATATAGTTTTCTTGATTTCAATCATCCAGATAAAAAACAATGATATGGTAAATATGATCAAGATGAATTAGTACCTGAATATGTATACAATGAAGACATTGTCACACTGTCTAGAAAGTTTGTAAAACCAACAAATCAAAACCATGAAAATGAATCTTCATTACCTAGAGAGTCTAATAAATCTGTTTTTTATGAGTCTCAATATGGATTGATAAAAAAATGAATCTCCAATAAAAAATAAATAATTACCTCTTGAAAAATTACATGTTAATGAAACAACCTAATGATATTTAAAATTTATCTTATTAGTAGATGAAACTACTAATATAGATTAGAATAAAAATTTATCTTATACAAAAATATCATTTTAAAAAATAATTTACGTATCTCTAGATAAAAAATATATTCATGAAATCACCACTTACCCTTCCACTTAAAAGAATAGTGGAAATTTCATAGCATTAATGAAAGATTCCATGTCAACAACACCATAAGAATACGACTCTTTTGATTAAATAAATAATAAAACTAATGATTTATTTTTTAATTTTAACATAATGAATCATAGGAGTCCGAGTTTATAACATGAGTATGAATCTATAATAAAATATTTGGATATATTTAGAAATTCAATTGGTCCTATTGGCGAATTAGAATCTGTTTAGGATCAGGTCCAAAATACAATAAGAATTTTTTTTCTATAAGCTATTTATTTATGGCTTTCAAATAGACTTGTTACTTTTTTTTGAAAAAATTAATTCATTATCAGTATCAAATATATATTTTAATTATTTAATGAAATGTTTCCACACATAGTTTGAATCATTGAGGAATTCCCCAAATCAACTCAGAGGCTCTACATATGCTTCTTAAATATCAATAATTTTGATCAAAAGGTTTAAATTAATTACATCAGTGATGTGTCATATAAATGATATGATTTATTCACATCTTTATAATAGTTATCCTCTTATTGTGTTGTTAGAAAACCATAGAGATCTCATTTAGAAGCTAACATCATGTGAATCTGGAATCTATCCCCTATATTAGTTATATAACATTTATTACATGTTTATTTATGTTGTGGATAATTTTTATGACTTTATATTGTTAATGTGTTCTAAATATGAAATATTGGTCAAGATTCAAATATTTTGATTTCTAGTTCGATTAAAATCATACTAAATATTTACGATGACATATTGAAAAATTGAAGGAATATCTTAAAGAAGTATGGGTTTCACAATAGGGGGATAACTCTTCTGAAGTAGTCCTACTCTTTAATCATTTCTCAAAAAAATGATTATTGTAATGATAAAAAACATTTAATTTAATTAGTTTCTTTATTATATTTATGTTTATTATCATTGTTTTCATACATTTATACTACTATAAAATGTATATAACGTTCTTTTTAAGTATAATGTATCATTAATTTACAATTATTTAATATATAGTATGGGTTTTAGTAAATTATTATCTACTTTCTATTTATTGTAATAAATTGCGAGGGTTATATTGGGAAATCCAAACAATCTAGATTTTATCACCACATTCTATTATAATTTTAAATTAATATATTTTCATTGTATAATTATTGTAAATTACTATAATTCCTATATAATTCAAAAAATACTACTAATAGGATTAATTTAATAGTTTTGAGGGAATCAATTTATTGATAATATTAAAAAATATATCGATTATAATATTTTAAAATGTATTATGGATTTTTTTGAAATGATTGTTGAAACCATATTTGTACCCAATTTTTGAAATCACAATGTATGGTTTTCAAACACTATGTTCAAAATAATACTTATTTACTTTGTACCCTACATGGTTGGAAATGTTATTTTATCATCCCTATATTTCGATGAAACCATATGTTTGATAAAAAGTTGATGTGCAGATATAAAACCCTACGTTTGTAAGGAACATTGCATTTGAGTAAACAATTGTATGGTTTTCCAAACCTAATATTTAAATCAACCATATATTTTAACCACTTCATTTCGATTTTTCTATTACATGAATGATTCCATCATTTGATTATTCAATGAAAAAGAATACATTAATGATATTTTAGGTGAATATTGAAATGATAATGATGAAATTAATGATATATTTAATGCTATTTTATAAAATTTAAGTTATTATGACGGACTCAAAAAATCACACCCAATAGGGTAAACCAGTCATATTTCTATGGGAACAAAATAATATCTTCAATGATTTATAATTTCAATTATTATAATTTGTTGGGAGATATTCACTGATCAACTCCACCAAAAGAATCTAATATTTATATAAAAATACAAGAGTATTTTAAACTAATATATTGAAGTATATGAGTAATATATTTTTGAATAAATTTATGTTATAGTGAAAAGAAGATCGGAAGACTTTTTTATTGTGAAAAAAATATTGTTTTTAAACACACATATTTAAACATTTTCATAAGTAAATACGGTTGTCTTTTATTTCATGATTTTATTGAAGATCATTCTTAGCCTATATCTCTTTGAATAAATTTATTTCAATCCATCTAACTTTTAATCAGAGCAATAGAATTATATTAGTGGATACACCAACTACTTGCAATAACATACTTATACAATCAAATCAAAATTATTTCATTCTTTGGTGTTTCAAATACTCAAAAATAGTTGTGGTAGAGTATCATCATCTCATAATGAGCTATTTAATATCTGGTTCTCTATAAAAGAAACATAACACACATAAAGACTTGTTGTGAGGGTTTCAACTTCTTGAACTAAATTTTTAAGGTGCCATGAAAATAGTAACATTCATTTGATAATCACCATCATCACATAGAAATAATTAGTGGAGTGTACGAGTGAGTAGTTTTTCCATGATCCACAAACAAATTATTATGTTTGTCTTTTCTGGTTATTCATCTCTCAAAATACTAATAGAAAAGAACATTGAATATCTGCATTAATTATAAAGGAAGCTAAATTCCAGAATATTCATGATGGTGGAAAATATAAAATTCAACACTGCCCCTTCTATATCTTTGTATTATTCTAAACTAACAATGTTACCTTATTTTCATGATTGTATGGGAGATTTTTTCAATATCTTCACAACATTCGGTCATTATACATTGACTTCCTAGTAATCCATTCATGGATATACAAACCACATATTTTCCATCTTCATGTTATCCCACATTATATTTTTCTTCAAATCTATATAAAACTTATTTCCTCCATTATTAATATAGAAGCTTTAGATATGAAAATAATTTAGTAATTATCTATTCAGTTTTTATTATAATTGGATATGTATCATGATTTAAAATATTATAAACTTATATTCACCAAATATAAACTCTATAATACTCTCTACCATATTTTATAAAATTTCATCATGTTTTTACCCATTCTTGATTCTGTAAATATTAGTTGGTTGATTTGTTTTTGGATAATGGTAGGATGAGTATCCTTCGATAGATCCCAGGTCATAACTTTTTTTTCATGAAAATTATATCCATTAGAGTAATATAAGGGATTGTGTTCCAAGAAAAATTATACGCTACATGAATTCCACATAGTTTTCATTCCCATGACAATACTGGATTAAAAAATCAATGCCCTTGATCATTTTTAACCAACTTAATTTGTTCACAAAAGACTTTTTTTTGGAAATATACACTTGGGCATTTTAGGGTCTTTATATATTTCAAACATCACTCTATAGATATTATATTTCCATATAATCATCACAAATATCAATAATTCCAATTCTAGAGATGGTGTTCGGTAAATTATGTAATATATAATTAATTTATGTAAGGGATATGTGGTCACTTTTTCATCATTCATGGGTACAGAAACCATGATTATTTTGGTTGCCACACAATAAGTAAATATTATTTCCCCACTATCCTATAATGTGAGTAAATCAGTATGGATTTTCCTCTACTATACCTAATAAAATTTTTCTTTTCATTTATTATTATACACAAAATTTATTCCAGTTTGACTAATATTGGTTAGTGGGATTGAAAAACATGGGAATTGTATCACAAATAATTTATTAAACCAAACTAATCCCAGGAATCTAAGGATTTCAATCATATATGTTGGTATTGGAAATCCCTTGAATAATCTTTCTTTTTTAGATCTATATAAACACCATTTTTTGGGGATAACATTCCCTTAAAAATTTACTTTCTCACAAAAATACTCATATTTATTATAAATTGAATGTAAATTTTCCTTTTGAATAGTCTTTAATACTTATAAAACAATTTAAAATATACATAATTTCATTTGATATAGATAAAGAATAATGTTTTAGAAGTATCACGTAATTATGTCTTAGAATATTACTAAAGAATTAGTGAGTCCAAATAAAATTGCTATGTTCTTTTAGAGAAAATTCCATGTATGAAGAAACAGTGATGTGGAAATTTACTTTCATCAAATTTACATATTAATATATCAACCAAAGACCCACCATGGAAAATTTTTGGTCTCTTCATGACAAATATAATTATTCATAAATCTATGGAAGATGATACCTTTTCATTATCATTATCTTATAGATATCATAATATTTATTGAATAAGAGTATTTAAAAATCTTTATTCTTCATAAAGATGATCGATTCAACCAATAGTAAAGAACATTGGTGCATAAAACATGTGTCAATATTAACATTCAATTATATATTTATCTCTTCATGTTAAAAAATCATAATTCTATACGGATTAGTTTATATAACAAAAGATCTATGTATGAACTTGACATAGAAATCAACCACATCTCTAAGAGAACGATATGAAAATTCCATAGGAATGGCATCTATGAATTTCCTTATAATGAAAATGAAATTAGGGATGTCATTTTCATTAGTATTAATCATTTAATGTATATATTCTAGCATGAGTGTAAATAGTATGCATGTTTGAGATGTTATTACCCAATATGATTTAATCTCTTCCAAGAACATGTATTTAATAGAATGGTGATTTGGGATACAGAGTTTCATTTCCTTCTCATTCAATTAATTTTGGCTCTAAACACAGAATGAAAATACATGCCCAGGAAAACATCGGAATCTCTTAAGGTTAGTATCAGATGGTTTTTCAATAAATTCTATAGAGAAAATTAGAAAATTGATGTGTTGGACACATGGCATGAAATAGTTGACCTATTTTTCATCTTCATTGATAAGATGAATTCATAGTTTAGAGATGGTGTTTGAATAATTCTATAAAAACTTAAATATATAAAATAATATGTAGAACTAAATCTCAATTTACATTTGTAACATCCCAACCAGGGATCCATATAACATGTACCCCGAGCCGGTGAGTAACATGGCCTCAAGAACAACCCCCATTATTTTGAGGATACCGATAAGTAGTTAGTGTGAAAATGTGGAAAAATGGAGAGACTATTCCATATTATTTGAGATCCACATCAGATATAACCAAAAAAATAAAAAAAAATAAAAATTCATATATCAACATATGAAATAAATTAGCAGTGGATGACTAAATTACGTGACAACTAAATATTAATTAAATCCACTAAGTGGTTTCATATACAAGAATGCATGGATTGTAGATATAGAATAGTGGAATATGGGATAGGAGAATAGAATCATTATATAAAAAATATAAGAAGTATAGTAGTTTGGTACAATATCATATCGAGCATATTCTCGGTCCTCTACTCCTACGATCTATCTAAAGGTAAAGAATATTAAAAATTTGTAGCAAATAAATTTCCCTTATCTATTTTTGTAAATAAATATTCTAATCAGGTACCCAAGTCGACCATAGTACGGTGTGATATAAAATCATTGTAGGCCGCCTCCAATAGTATCTACATGTAATAGATGATGTTCTCATTATTAAAAAGCATGTATGAAATAATTATGAAATAATAGTAAATAAATAAATAATTGAAACATTTTATACCTAAGGGACAAATAGAGGATCTCCCTTCTTCTTATCATAGTCGTAATAAATGTTTTCATAGTCACAATAATTATACTATTAATATATATATATATATACATATATATTATACACAAGATCCAACGATATGATCCAAGTAAATGTGAATGTACATGTCCATAATCATAAAATACATGGTGTTACAAAGACCAGTGTCTTTTTTAGACATACATGACTGGTATAAAATATTCTATAAGACAATGTGATACGGTATAAGACCAAAATCTCATAATTAGAAGAACATTACATGATCTTCGCTCAATATGGTGAGTCTTACATCATTTCAACACTCGAACAAGGTACATGGTGCGTCAGTCCTATTTTCAAAATAGTTTTAATGCAAGGTGATGTCATGATAAACATCTGATGTAAGGGACCATGTAATTATAGTAAAAAAATAAGTTGTTACCATCATTCCACGACCCATATTAAAGATAAATCACAATAATATTATAATCCATGAGTCATTACCTATCATTTATCATATTTACCAAGAGATCATGTCCAAGGTATGATAATTCAATTAATGCTTTCAATAGAACATTTTCAAATTGTGTTCCCTTCCATCCCCTTAAAATACATCCCATTTTAATCATTCTATCCATTTAATGAAAGGAAACCCATCCTGAATAATAAATTCCATACAATCAGTCCATTTAATTCAATACATCAAAGAAATGAAATTTATATGACTCAAATAGGCATGTAGAAGGTGCCATGGTAAAAATGAAAATATCTTAAATTGGAAATTTAAATAATATTTTGTTAAATTGAGAGAGGTGGTTCAGTGGGTTCATTTAAAAATTATATAATAGTGGAATAATAATTTATAATCTAAATTGAAATATTTTATATCATTTCAAAAATATAATAGTTAACCATAAATAGAAATTAATGATATAACACCAAATGTGAGTCCATAAAATAAGGATACATACTCTATATAATTATCATGGGGAGTTTAACATTTATTTGATCAATTAAATATTAAGAAATAACTTAAATAAATACATGGGGTAATTCCGAGTGTGTGGATGAACATAAAAGATGGAATAATGAAAATCGAGGGGAAAATGAATTGACCACCTACCAAAGGCTCATTGATGATTACTCAATTGATTGTGGCCTATGATTTGAAGTAATTTTGATGAAAATGAAGTATCATTCTAAACCATGATTACTATGATAAACTGGGTTTCACCTAATTAGAGAAAAATAATTCAATGTGAAAATGAATTCTCAATGGAGATGATTATAGATAATACTAAGATGGATCGAATTCTTCGAATGGTGTTTGATTTTGAAATTAGATATTGAATATAAAAAAATCCATATATTGAGGAAAATGGGTTCTCATAGGAGGAGGAAATGGAAACCATCCACTACGAATGAGATGAGACAAAATAGAAAAATGTGTAAATAATATAATGGGGGAAAATTGAATTTCACCATCAAAATGGAGGGACATGGTTTGGACACGTGGTTTGGCCAAAACATTCAGATATTGTTCTCATGAAAATAATTATGGGAAGACCCCACAATGTCATGATGCACAATTTCACAGACAATGTCAAAATGAGGAAATAAATCAACTATCAAAATCTATCGGTGGGATGCATTGTCAGGCGCCATGGGTTACATGGTTATAAAAAACGGTGTGGCCCATGCATCCCCTCTGTATCACCTAAGAAGGTTATTAGTGACAATGAATGTTGTGATCCATTGTTTCAAATAACCCTGAGGCTTGGTTCTCATTCCAAATATCCATTTATCTGTACTCCGATCATGCCATAGACACCCTTGTGACTGTCATAACTCCATTGGTTAACATTTTAAGGATAGTTTAATTTAATTAATAAATAAAATTAGTCATACATTTTTGAAAAGAAGGATCAAGTCAACCTCCCCTCCATAATAAAACTCATCCTTGATTTTTCTGTCTACGGTTAATGGGGTATCATTAGCATGATGTATCGGTAATTGGGAACATATATGAACTTCCTATTTCAACGAATCATCCTTAACTTGGTCATTATTCCATATAACAGATACTAAAGTCAATTAAATACCTTAGAGTGATTTTATACTTCGATTAGAAATACAAACTGAATAATCATGGAAACAATCATATACCTACAATTCAAACTCATCAAGAACAAGACATGTGATGGTTCTAGATGATATCAGTGATGCTGAGATATGTGAAATACATCATGAATATACCAATATCTTGGAGTATGTTATATCTATTATTCCACTTATATGATCTATTTGATAAGATATATAGTTCCAATGATCATAGATGAAAGCTTACCTTATATATGGGTATGTGTATGTCTCATCCTAGGGGACACTCTAAATAAAACCAGTCTCTATCCTCATACATAATGGGGAATAAGTGTCTATTAACATACAACTTATCTTTATACAAATTATTCAACATGTTCAATCTAATGGTTGGACCTAATTCATCGCCTATTTAATGAGATGTGGTCAAATCATAGATTCCACCTCATCCTCTAAAGAATAAATGTGAATAGAATGACATATCATATAATGAATTGTAAGGGGAAATGTTTTTGGAAACTTTAGAGATTTTATTATATGAGAACACAGCAAGAAGAATTTGTTTCTTCCAAGTTCTCCCAATGTCAAAGAAAGATGCACTGAGCATGTAATTTAACCCCTTAATTGTACTATCTATCATTCCAATATTCTATGTATGATAGGTTGTGCTCAAAGGAATTTGTGTTACCAAATCCACCAACCTCTCTTTCTAGAACCTATATATAATCTAATCAACTCTGTTAGAAATGGTAAATCATATAACTAAATAAAGTGATATAACCTCTTTAACACTCGACCAACCTAACTCATCTTCCATGATGGTCTATCAAACATGTAATAAATGTGTGGTCTGTATCAAATGATCAATGAAATCCCACACTAAGTCATTTAAATGATGTGATCTTCGAAAATTAGTCATGTTATCCATCAATACAACATCCTATTTTTACATGGGAATAAAGAACAACTATAATGTTCTTTCTAATTGATGATATTTAACCTTTAGTTGATCACAAGTGGAGCAATGAGTGATGAAGCTAGGAATCTCATGCTTCATACAAGTCCACCTATACTGGCATCAATTGTCTTGATACCTATGGGTGACACCATTATGAACTACTAATGTTGAGGCATGAAAATCAAGAATTATCTCTTCTCTGATGTCTGTTGGGACCCATAAACACTAGTGGAATGATAAATTATCTTCACCATCCATGGTTTAACCTATATATATATATAATCATATGATATGTTTTCCCAAATGAAATGTCCATTAGGGAATGATACTTTCCTCATTCTTAGGCATTCAAATGAGTAGAGGTCACAGATATGGTTTTGATAATTGTTTTCCCTTGATCCCCTTAATCCTCAATTCACATCAATGATACCAAGATCAAGAGATTCCATGCACTATATGACCCTTGATGTACATGATTCTGATGCTCCCAGGTTCATAGAAATGGACACCACATTTACCTTACTATACATGTAGGCATCATCAACATCATATGACTATAGGTACTCATCCCACATATGCTCCTGGAGTTCTAAATCTCACTTTTTAATGATTTAATTGTGCGTTTTGTGATTATTTAATTCCAAAAAATTCCCCCCATGTTGATTTTTCTCAACTAATGTAGTTCCAGAACTACAATAGTTTTCCTGAGATTGGCCATCCGATAATTCCTCTTGTGTGGCCACACTCAATGAGGACCTTATGAGAAGAATCACTTATGGGGCCTTAGAATAGCTCCATGATTAATTCCTATTGTATCATCATAGACATTATATTTCCTTAATGGATTATGAAAAATTAGTATCTGGGTTGAATTAAATATACCATTAAGCTCTTGGAAGGTATCTATACAATATTTTTACCCTAATAATTTCCAACACTTCTTTTTCTATCTTGTAAACTACACTGCATGGTGTGAGAAATCCAGGTTGAAGCATCTATAGTATCTATCTAGCCACAAGAATCTTCAGAAGATAATGGAATTCATTAAATACTACCATGAAACTAAATACCTAAATTTCTATATGTATAATAAAACTCCAAACTCTAAGATAATTTGATCCATGAAGTAGACTCTATCAATAAGAAATCGATATTTACTATGAATAACATAGAAAATATTCTCTATCAATATATTTATAATGATCTCAAGATGTTTGGAATTATCTTGTTTGGAGTATAAATACACTAAAATATCATACAAAAAGACCACAATGAATAAATCCACATACGTCGGGAGAACTAATTCAAAATATCTAGTTAAACTTCTGGTGCTTTCATGTGTCCAAATAGAATAACTAGGTACTCATAAAGTCCATACCGTCCCCAAAATCATTTCTATGTTATTAATGAGTAAAAAAATGTAAATTATTATATCATAACCTGAAATAATTATTTAGAAAAGCTCTATCACCTCAGATATGATCAAAGAGGTCATATATTCTATACAATGGATACTAATTCATTAACATGACTTAGTTTAATTGATACTAATCCAAAAAGGGCATGAGTATGACATCTGACTTCAAGAAAAATGCATTATCGACCTATAAGGAGATAATTTGGGGAATATGATTCCTTTTGGATCTAGATCATCCCACATATTATTGAGTTCCAGAGTTACCATAGGTTCCATCAAATAAAAAGGAATAGTCATTGGCACAGCTCCTGACACTAAATCAGTAGTAAATTTTACCTCTTTCATTGGGGGTAGACTAGAGAAGTCTTTAGGGTGGATTTTCCAGGAAAAATTCCACTACAGGAGAAACAATTGTGGGTTGTAATCCACGATAATAATGGAAAAGTCTGGCAATCCGATTTTTCACAATTCTAAACCTATGTATCTTGAGTAAAACATGTGTCGAAACGCCATCCCATTGACCTTGATTCACACCCCTACCAACTTATGGTGATGTAAACATCACCCTAAATTGAATAGTTATTCACCACCAACAAGGGGACATTTATTACAATGGTGAACACCCTTGGATCTGATACCTAACACAATATCTAGAATAATAACACCATTTTTTTGATATTGTGGATTAGACCTACCATGTTTCTATAAGATATAAATGGGTGACATTAACTTATGTCAAATGAAGAATAATATAATGTGGATACTAATAGAAGTGTACCTTGTTATGTAGAATGACTAGAACTCTATTCCTCATGTATATGATAAATTTTATGTAATTGTCTTATACGGTAGAATTGGGCCACTACCGAACTAGCACGAGTAGAATTACTCTACTATAACTATGAATTATCAGTTTGACTACCTCTAACTAGACCATCACCTCAGTATGAGTGGTCATTGGTATTCCAACTACCTTCATGGATTGATCTTACTGATCTCTCTCCTGATCATGATGTTGGGTTAGTTCCCCACTCATTAAATAATGATGGAAATGTCCTAGAATGATAGTAAATATGGAACATCATAGTTAATCCTATATATTCGACAATATCATATGATCACTGAGGCTTCATGTGTATCAAATTTAAATTCTTCTAAAATATGAATTTTTTTTCATCATGATGATTTGAGATACTAATACTTTCACCAGTAGCTTCAAAATTTCTCTAACTTCTAGAAGAAGGAATAATGATAGATCTTGGGTTTGAACTGGCCTAACCTTCACCATCATCTTCCCAAATATTTTTATCTATAATAATGTCTTCATTGACTGTCTTTTTTTTGGTCCTCTGCAAATGTACATTGAATTATGAATGTATGCCATATACCACCCCATCCTCAAATTTCATGGTGGTCATATGTTCCCTGCCAACTAGAGTAAGAGTGAATTGCTAAAGCTCAATAAAATGAGCATAGTATTCAATAATATCAATAATATCCTAAATTATGATCATGAAGTCCCTATAATTTTCCTCCATTGTAGTCTGTGGAGGTAAATCATCATATAAGATAGTCTAGAAATCATCCTAAACCATATATCTATACTGACCTTCCAGGGTAATAACATCCCACCATCATTGGAAAAAAAACTCCACATGTACAAAAAAATTAAAAATAATATATAGAGCCATATTTAAATATAGAATGAATATATTTGATCCATTACTCCCAAACATATGTCCTTCCATCCCCCAAAATACAGGAGTATGCAGCTTCTGGAATTCCTGGGTGAACACTTCCATAATCTGGGTAGTTTGAAATAAAAATCATATTCTAAAAAATATTTATTAATTAGTCTTAAAACTATGTGTCAGTAT
The DNA here is from genome assembly GCA_963277665.1 of Viscum album. NCBI lineage: Eukaryota > Viridiplantae > Streptophyta > Magnoliopsida > Santalales > Viscaceae > Viscum > Viscum album. Next base: position 639,489,860 of record OY728126.1, on the reverse strand, counting down.
TCATACCAAGAATAGGAAGTGGTTCCAAAGGTTTAACCACATGAGGAATCACTAGTTACACTAGGAATTCCATATCAGGTGCATGGTCGTCAATTCCATTAGGGTATATGACTAGAGGATGTCATAGAAAATGATACAAAAATTCAAAATTCATTCCTTATAATAGATCATAATAATGGAAATGATTGTAGATATAAACTATGACATGTCCATAACCATCCTATAGACATATCATACCCCTCTACCTACTCCTAAATATAGGACTATGTATTAGAGAACGACCATAGCAGATTATAAGAGTATAAAATACACATCATCCACCCACTTATTATGCCAGGTTCGGGTCTAGGTTATGTATCCCATGATAAATATTGATATTTCACAATAATGTTCATATTAATTTTAAATTTTTTCTTGTACAAAAATTTAAATCTCTTCAAATGGTTGAATTAGATTTATCACCATTTCCAATAAATGAGGTCCAATACATCTTATGAACCAATATATGGAATCCACTTAACCAATACCATAACACATTATATATCACATGATCAATGGTCAATGGATAAATGATCAACCATTAACTGTATATGGTTACTTCTTTAACCAATTCCAGAAAAAAAAATGTTCGGTTAAGGAAGGAACATTAATTTTAAATTCTATTGTCTTCCACCTATAAGAAATATAATCACATTTCAACACATAATCAATGAACCAGTTATATGAAATGGGTAGATGTACGTTGATTTAGATGTGTCATGTGAAAATTTGTGGCATATTAATCATATTGTTCCTATGATGATGTATGTTAATATACACCATCATTTCATTAATCCAAGGAAAAGAAATATCATTTCAAAAATTCCAAAAATATTCCATCCATAAATTTTTTTTCACCCAACGGTGAATTTGTGTTATGCATAAATGTAATAATCAATAACTAAAATTACCACACTAGGGAATTTGTGTTTCCCACATACATGGGATAGCTAAATCCAAGAACAATGTTAATTCAAAACAATATAAACTCATTGTTTTATTTCTAATACATGAACAATAATTTAATTGTATAATAAGGGCCTTAAAAACAATTTTTTACATTCTGACCTTGGGTCCACTTAATCAGTTCCTCGAGCCAAGGGGTCAGATGGAATCAATTGCACCTACCTGTATTCAAGATTCATCCAACTAGCAGCAATGGTGCAATGGTGGTATAGTAGAGAGAATATAAAAAAAATATTTTTGAAAAAATAGATATAACAATAAACATAAAATAAAGAGTTAAGATATAAAAATAAATAATACATTATAGGTCAATGAAATAATAATTGAATTATTGAATAATAATCAGTCCCACTATGTAGTATCATATACAAGGATTCAAGGAATGCTGATACACAAATAGAGAACATGGGACAAGAAAATAAAATCATTAAATAACAAAAAAACAACAATAAGAAAAAAAAATTATACCCAACAGAATATCAAGTATAATATAGTTCAACTTATATAAGTATCCATCTTATGATTAAGTGTATCAAAAATTTGTAGTATGGTGATTTCCCTTATTTGTACTAGTATAAAAAATATATACTCAAATACTAAAAGAAATCTGAGTTTGGTGTGAGATAAAATAAATGTAGGTGACCACCAACCGTGTCAATAAGTAATCACATTATTACTAAAATATAAACTTTTTGAATGTATAAATAATTAATAAGAAATGCTTACTAAAAAAATAATGGTCCACTTAGGTTCCAAAGGGTTACCTTGTGGATTTACATGCTTTATCTCATGGAAGACAATAATGTCTAGCTAGTCACTATATAATTATTAATAATATATAAATATATATATATATATATATTGTAATGTTATATATACCATCCAACTATATTCAAAAATCATGCGAAAATGCAATTTTCCATATAAATTTAATACTATGTTCTGGTTGGACCAGGTCATAACGTAGACATCAATGACTAGTCCAAACAAAAATATAAGCTCAAGAAATACGATAAATTCCATAAATATCATAATTAGTGGGAGAATCTAGTAATGATACACAAGATATTGTGAGTGTTCCATTACATCAACAATCAAAAATGTGATGTGGTGACTCCTTCCCAATATCCAAATAGTGTCAATGGTTTGAGACGAAATGCTAAACACCCAAATTATGGGATTATGTGACCTTCAATCAGAAATACATTTGAAATTCTTCCACATCCCATATCAAGGAGTAATAATTAAATTTTTAAAATACATGAGGCACTACCCCTAATGATAACATTTACTAACACATGATAATCAAGGTATACTAATTAAATTTAATTATTCAATAAGAAATTAGAAAATTATGTGGCCTTTCCACAGACACTTAATTCATACCATTTAAATCCTTCAATTAATGTATGGAAAGTAATAACATACTGAATATTCCATCCCATACAATCAATTCAATTAATAAACTAAATTAAATAAATTTTTTTATAAGGCTAATGGAGCCACTCAGAAAGTGCCTCGGTAAACCGAAAAAAATTACATATTTGAGAAAATTCCAATTATAAGTTAGGCCTACCACATAGGTGCTTCCATGGGTTAATTAAACAGTTTTATAAAAGAGTGAAATACATTTACAATCCAACAAAATGCTTATATGAAATTTTAAATTATGAAACAGATAACCCAAAAGGACAATTCAAGTGGCACACCCAAGGGGTCTCTATAAATAAGGACAACATCCTCATATTTCCTAAAAATTATCCTTTGTGTTAAAAAGTTTATGAATATAAATTTAGTATTAATAATTCAATAGAATTGAGTTGTGTGGAAATGTATGACTTGAAACATAATGAAATAACAATGATAACATCAAAACCCTAGGGGAAATTGATTATATAAACTACGTTAGGGTTGTTGATGAGTCCTTTTTTGATTTCAGCTTCATATTTGTTGAAATGTTTATGAAATTATATTAATGGACCAATTCCATTAAAATAGAGAAAATAAAATGTCACATAAATAGTGAAACAAGTCCAATGAAAAACTAAAATAGAAAGGGTTAAGATTTTATATTGTACTGATATGGATCAAATTCCTCTAAGGATGTTTGATTTGGAGTTCAGACCTAGAAGATAACTCAATGCCAAGAATGACGGAAATTGGATCTCATGGGACGTGAAAATTGACTCCTTCCACTGGAATGATAGGAGAGAAAAAAGAAAAAAATGGGATAATAATTTAATGAGGGAAGAAGGAATTTCACCCTCAAATAAGTCAATCCATGGTTCTCTCACACGGTTTTTCTAGGCCATGTGCAAACCATTCTTGGGACACTAACTAATGAAATACCCCTCATGGTTAGGGTTCACGATTTTCATAACCATTTAAAACCCATTAAAAATACACTATAAAACTATTGATGGGTTGCCTGGATATGTGCCTTGGGTCAAAGTATTTCATAATAATTGTGTGTCCCTTGTGGCTACTCTATCTCGCCATGCATGGTTAGCTGAGACCATACAGTATGAGCAGCATAATGTCTACTAACTGTGCATGAAACATTTTTTTCTATATTTCTGGGGTTCTAGGCTCCAAACAGGTTCCAGAAACCATCATAACCCCTATTACTCCATTGGTCTACATTATAAGGCATGTTTATGAAAAGTTAAACAAAAAAATGTGGTGTAACAGTTGGGGAAAATAGGTCAATACAACATTCTCAATTCAATAATGAATAGAAAGAATGAATTTTTCCACTTCAGGTTTAGGAGACACCTCCTTAATTGTGATTTAAAAAGGAAAAACATTATCTTTAGGACATGGAGGTTATTTTCATTGGAAATATTTGTCAAACCTTTTCATAATTATTTGATTATCATATTTTCCATGTTATGTGGACTTGATACATTGAAATATAAAATGTGGGTTGACTATAGTATTCTATACCTCGATCAAATAGGTGTGTTTCATCAATCATAAATAACTAGCTAGGTTCCCTTTCACCCCACATCTAAATTATGATTCCATCCCCATAAATAAAATACAATGAATATTCTACACATACTTATAAAAAGTGGTTTGGTTGATATTATTACCCACTTATATTTCTCAATCAAACCACTAGAATTTAACATTATTTAATGATTCTTATTCATATGAGATCATTGTGATTCATTGATTTGCATTTCCACTATAATGTAACATTATACAATTTTCTCAAAGATTCAATTGTCCTTAATGGATAAGGCCCTTCATAGATTTGGATTTACCCCACCAAAGAAGATGTCAATATTACTTTTTGAGGTAATTAAAAAGACAATATTGCATCTTAAATGTCATGTGATGTTTTACTCATACACCTGATGGATTTGTTGTCCTTTTTCTTCAATATAAATAAATAGCACTCAATTTTATGGTAGGGAGTTTGAGGAATGTATTTGAAAAAAATTATAACTCCTTCTAGTCAATCAATTTTCTATCTCATTCGAGATTTATATTCTTGACCAATGTTACCAATTATCTGCTTCAACCTCCATACAATAAACAACTTGCACGACAGTCTCTTTCTCATATTAGTGAAGGATAAAGATGATTTTTAAAATGGACTTGATAAATTTCTCAATGATTAAGGGATAACAAGATCCAATGAAATTTGGGGTCCTTTATCTCATATTGTTCTCTATTACAACCTTCTTATTCGGGTGTATATTGGTGAATTTTTATTTATTGACATTTTGATTCAAAAAATGAGTTAATTGAAAATGTATTATCATTAAATTCATTATTCTTCTTCACACCGTGAAGAGATTCTCATTTGGGAATTCAAAAAATTATCATGACTATTATAGAACTTACCTTCAATAGTGTTGTCTTTTATGAGAACTAGAAAAAAGAACCGATAAAGGGAACACATTAGAAATTATTTCTTGGCAATAATAAAGGATACCCTTTATCAACCCTCTTCTAGAGCGCTGATCGAAGGTACACTCTATCAATGCTTTTTTAGCAAGGATAAAGGGCACCCTTTTTCATCACTTTTATTTTTATCCCTTATAATGGTTACAATTTATTATCCCATATTTTTGAACTAATAAAGGACTTGAATAAAATGAAAACATGTTATCAAAAAAATATTAAAAATTATAAAATTTAAAAAAATATATTAATTTTCATAAATCAAATATTTATTGATAAAATTGAATAAATTCAATATATTTATATATAAATTATAAAAATTAATAAATAGGTTATATTAAATATATTTATATGAAAAATAAATAAAATGAAATAATTGAACAAATATGAACATTAGTAAATTAAGAAAAATATTAAACATTTTACTAAATAGATAATTATTGATAAAAATAATTAAATTTACTATATATATATATTATATTTAAAAATATTATATATTTATATGAAATGATTTAATTATTATAATGAATCCAAAATTTTATAATGCATAAATTGTAATAATTAAAAATAAATATAACAAATTAAATAATTACGAAATTATAAAAAAATTATTAATGTAACAATTATTAATAAAAATGAATTAATTTCATATATATTTTTATATTAATTTTCATGATAATAAATATTATATTTTACAAATAAATATAAAAAATGTTAAAATGTTGTAATTACAAAATTTATTAATGTCTTATTCATCTATAGTAGTTTGTATACATACTTAATCATTAATACTTTTAATATAGATATATATTCAAACAATTTTAAATCTATATATATATATAAATGTATTATAATTTATGAAATGAGATTTAATGTATTACAAAACCTTTATTAATTTATATTAAATAAGATGCATATTAAGTAGAGAATGGTTTATAATTTAAATTTTATATTAATTAAAAATACTCACCAAATGCATGAGGTAATAGAAATAATTTAATGTTGTTTTAGTTTTCAATTAATCATACATCAAATGTGTGTTACAATGATTTCACATGCATATAGGAAATGCATTTTATATATGACACACACACAATTAATTATGTAAATAAGGAAATATTATATATATATATATATATACATACATGAAATTTTTATGTAATTTTTTCAAATATTTTTATTCATTTTACAATTTCATTAAAACAAGATACTTTTTATATATATTGTTTTTCATCGATAAATTATATATTTTAAAAAATTATTATGGTTAACTATTAATTAATTTTTAATATTTTTAATATTTTTTTAATTATTTGTGAATGTTAATATTTTTTATTATTTATTTACATATATTTATTTTATATTATTAAAAATATCTAATATATATTCAACCTTATTTCAATATAATACCATTTTTTAATAATTTTTATTTAATGAACAAAGCTTTTCCATTATTTAAATTTTTATAATGTATACCGATTTTTTAATATTTAATTTCACTCAATTTTTACATGCATGAATTTAAGATGTCATATTCATAAATAATGTTAAAAATATATTTTTAAATAAATATTAATATAATAATAAATTTTCAAATTTATAATTACTAAAATTACAAATTTCTGTATATATAACAATAAATTATAAATAATTAATTTTTTTATATAATTTTAAATAAATATTATTATTTATTTAAATAATTATAATATTTTAATAAATTTATTTAAATAATGAATATATTTATAATATTTATATTTATATTTATGTATCATTATATATTAATATTATATATATATATGTATGTATAAATTTATATAATTATATAAATTTGTAATTGATATTTTTCAAAAAAAAATTGAATTATAATAATTTTATGATTATATATTTTAGTAATTGTAAAAAAAATTAAATATATTTATTTATTGGATGTAATTACTATGTTTATAATTATATTTCATTTTTAGTTTTTAAATAAATATAAATGTACATAAATATATTTATAATTTTGAATTTATAAAAAATTGTAAATAAAAATATATTTACTAAATTTAAATTTGTATACATTTAAAAAAATATATTATTATATAAATATATATAATGATATAATTTATTTTAAATATAAATAAATCATTTTAAATATATGTGTAAATATATATTTTCTATATTTAAGAAAATTATTCAAAATTACATATAAAAAATATAATTTTATTCAAACTGAATTTATTATATTTATAAATAGATAATAATTTATTTAAATAATTATTATATTATAATCAATAATTATATAATTATATAATTAAATTTATTAGTAATTTTATTTATAAATTAAATTATATTTTATTTATCAAGGATAATGATTGAGCACTGGTATGTATGGATTTTATCATTGAAAAATAAGAACTATTAAATATATATTTTATTATTGATTATTAATTTGGCATTGATAAAAGGTATCTTTATAATTAGTATTTTTTAAGCACTGATAAAAGACTCCTGATATATTTAAATAACTAAATCGTGAATGTTTCAGTTGTGGTATCTATAACATTCTATGGAATCCACCTACAGTTGTTTCTCTTTCTCCTAATATATAGGATTTAATAAAAGATCGAATAAATTCTAGAACACATCCAAGGACCGAATCCAAGTCATAAACGAATCAGTTCTATGATAATTCAACTTCTTGAATGAATCTATGATTTCCAACATGATATCTCTACTTTTATCAGGTTTATCAAATCATGAATCAATGTTATGTCATTTCATCCTCCTCCTAACTCCTTGATAGCCTATTTGGATTCCGTGTATGGTTATTTTATCTTAGGTGGTAGTATTTTTGAGCGACGATCATTGTATTTTAGGGAGCATCAACGTTATGTTGATTTCATTGAATAGATATGGGTATTTTATATTTACAAGGATTTATGGATCAAATAGTTTGTGAGTTATTAACGATATTTGATTCTAATAAATATGTTTCGATGTTTGTGTTTAGGAATAAAAATTGTCATTTCAGTACATAGATAGATTGGAATCATCTATTTTTATATTTATAAATTTGTCGAAATCCCTATCAGTTGAAGGATGTATGATAGATTTATTCCTACATACAATGATAAAAAAGGGACTCGAAACCCCCTCCCCTAGTGAGAGACCTATTATTCAATGTAGATATACTACTACAAAATAGACTCCATATACATTCAATTCATCCATTTAGGGAATTCGTCAAATTATTTTTGAGTTCTTATTATGATATTTTCCATTTTTCATCAAAATTAAAATAATTTAGATTTTTACAAATTGAAATTTTTCTCATAAGAATGTGTAAAGAATTCCTTGATCATTAATATGATGTTGGATATTGTTCTGAGGCATCGTCATTCCCACCTGGGGTTTCATACGTTCATCATAAATAAATAATTTATAATTATTTTATAGTTACATATTTTAATATTTTATTGATGATATATATTCTCTAGTGATTTAGGATTTATGTAGATGTTTTGAATAGAATTAGACAATTGATTCCAAAATGGTTCACTTTGGAAAACTGCTATGTACTACAAAAATTATCATGAAATGATTTATTTGTGTTTTATCTTGAAATGTGATATGTTGGAATAGATAACCAAGGAAAGGAGGTCATTGAGATTTCTGATATGCTTTAACGATCATGATATATAAAAGGTCATATTGATTTGTTATAAAATAGTCATTCAATTTATTTTCGTATGACTATAGTCACAAATAGTGGTTACACTACCTTACGTTCAATGGGATGAAAAATTGGTATAAAAATTTTGGGAAATTAGAAAATAAAATGAATGGGAGAACATAAGATCACATTCTAGGATTTTGGTATATGGACTATTGAGAGTGTACTGTGTTTTTAAGGGGTTTTAAATGGTTTCTCTATGTTCCATGGATCATGATGAAATTGAAACTCATAGTATGAACATACAATATAACTATGGATGTTAATTTTTGGTATTATACTGGTCATATTATGAAAAGAACAGAGTGAATAATCAAGGGTAATGGAAATATCCCATATGTGTAGAATTATGTATGAATTTCCCATTTAATGTTTTCTTTGGTTAGTGATGTGCTTATAAATATTTTATGAACACTATTGTAGTCATCATATATGTGGTTTAAAATTGAGTATATTCCCCTGAAACCTTTTCAGATAGAAAATAAATTGTATGATTGATTACTTGATCTAATAACATACATTTTCGGGATATTTGAGGTATGTGATTAATTATATATCGCCTACAGACTATGAAATTATCTTATTAGTGATCGTTTATAATGATGATAAATTCATATGATAAGTGATCATTGAGTATCATATATTAGAATATGATGGTTATTATGTAAGTGTTGGTTATTGTATTTTAGAATGTCAGTTATTATATACATATTAGGGTTTCATCAATTGTTATGGAATGGTTGATTTGTCATTTTTGTTGTTTGATTTTATTTTTATATTTCAGGATATAGGTTAAACTAAATTATAATGGTTCCTTTGGTAAAAAATTATGTTATGAATTCCACATATTTAAAATAAATATAAAATGAAAAATTTATATGTTATACCCAATTCATGATTTGGATGACCTAATTACACATAAAGATTATCACTGAGGGATTGTCTTGGATTCTAGGGGCCAGAGGTCGAATCTCATTTTTCCATTGATGTTAATATTTCCAATGAAAGATAATCGATTTCTTATCATCAAATTATAAAAATTATTACCTCTTATTAGTGAAATTATTTGAATTTTAGGGAACAACCATGGTAAAAACATATGGTATGATTAGTATAATTCACAAGTATGGAATGATTTTGGTACATTATTTTACCTCGGTTTCCTTTATAGTAATCAAATAATCGACTTACATGTGTTTACTGATTGTTACTATTGTGAACATTTACACCAATATATAGATATTCTTAATATTATAGTGTCCCTATACGTATTTACTTGTTTATTTTTATACTAACAAACTTCACATGAACCTCATTATAATAGGAGACCCAATATACGATAAAAATTTCATAGAAAAGACTATTAACATAGATTAGAGACAATGTTGCTCTTTGGGGATGAGTTCATGTTCTTATTGTTGTGTCAAGGACCTGTTAGAAATTTTAGATGTGATTTCAAAATTTTAAATTATGATGTAGAAATTTAGAGTGTTTAAAAGAGATAACAATAATCATCATCTTTTGCATCGCAAAATAATTATTATTTTATTTTTATTTCTTCATACTCATCCCCATTTAGTTAATCTTATCTTGAACTATTATGAGTTTTATTCCTGAAATATAATCAATGTTACACATTATGAGATGACTGCTGCTCAGAGTAATTCAAAAAACATAGGTTCTTGTCAAGACGAGATGGAGTTTGAGTTTCAAGCAATAAAATCCAATAATGAATGTTCACGAGATGATGCTGATGCAGAAAGACTTTTTCTTCTACAATGACCTTTTTTTCATAAGATATTTAAGTCATTATTGAATAAATATAAAATAATTAGTAATCTTATTGAAGACATTAAAATTTCATGAATTTTTTTTCAAATTCATTGAGGCGTTATTTTTTATTTTCAAATCACCCTTTTAAATAAACATTATTTCCCATGCTTCCTTTTCATTTAATCTTGGCATCACTTATAATCTCCATTTATCATTTTTTGGAATCTATATTCCAATATAAATGTATAATATAAAATCCAATAGAAGACAATACGTGATCTAGGGTAAATTATGTCTTGGAGAAGGGGGAATATGAGGTGGTAAATCAATTTGATATATTTTATTTAGCAAAATATGGAATTAATCAAACATTACTTTCTATAATTTGAGAGGAACAATTGGGTTGGGTTGATTGAATAATGGACCTTATATTACCTCGAGATTTTAATGGAATTCAATAATTATTTGATAAAATAAAAGCACTATTTTTATGAAATCTTTTAAATTATATAATAAAATTTTATATTTTATTGTGATTCAAAATCTAATATTAGAAAATGGTGAATGGTTAAGAAATATTCTATTCTGTTGAGGATTAACTCCCAAGATGTTTCAAATATGTTAGTAGAATAGTGGGAGTTGAGTAGAAATTTTATTATAATGTGTAAGTATTATTCATAAGTATCTAGAAGATATGAAGTTCATATGATATAAAAGGAAGACCCAAAATATATCATATTGAGTAATATAAAACTTAATCATAAGTAAGGAATATATTATCCCAGTGATAGAAAATTTTATTGTCAATCTATACCTTCATGTGAGAAACAAAAAAGCTAAAACCTATTAAAGTAAATAATACAGGAAAATATCAAATACTATGAAAATGAAATTTCATTCAATTTTCTTCATTAAGCCTCATAAGGGTTAATTTAATTAATTGAGTGATGGTGGGAAGAATTAATTCATTCTTGAATGGAACAAAAAATCATGCATTTTTAATTAATTAATAGTCAAGATCTCTAAGTAATTCTCATAAGGTTCTCATTCTAAACCACAACTCTTATACCCCATAAGAAACCAATAACTTCCCACTGATATGTTAAAATACATTAATTTGTAGATAAATATTAATAAATTCATCAAGTATAGGGTGAAACATTGACGATCATGGAATGAGAAACATATTTTAAATAAATTCATACTTGAGTAATGTGTGAGATTTTATTGAGATTATTGGTATAGTTGTGTATGAAAAAATAAAACCACTAGAAAATAAATTAATTAAATTAATTATGATGATGTTTTCAATATCATTTAGGATGAATAAAACCCCAATAATCATGGAATTGATGAAGGGAACTCAAATAGGATTAGTTTTTGAGTTTTTATTTATAAATATTTTTAAGTTATATATTATTTGAGTAAATTTTTTCTGTGTGATGTAATTTATAGAGAAACAAAATTATATATTTTACTCTCTCTATTAATATTATAAACCCTTAAATGTGTCATCATATAGGTAATTAGTAGATATTTATATTAAAGGAAAAAATTTGACTTAATTTTTAAAATTCCTTAATTAATGGTTTTATGGACATCAAATTATTTCTTAAATTTCTCAGTCAATGCATGCATTTCACCGCAATCCTTTGAGTTATTCGGAAAATAACATTTTTAACATAAATGGAGGAATATTATCTTAATAAGGAATTTCTTATTTATGTTTTTACACTACCTCAGAGGATATTTTATCAAATCATATAATATTTTATATTTCTGAAATTATATATTCATAGGATATCTTTTTCTTCATTATTGTTTATTTTGACATAATATTTTTTACATTTTTCAGCATTTAATCCTTGTGTGATGTTTATAGCTATATTGTATGTGTCTAGGAATGATTGTGTGGTGCTATTGATAGACAGTATGACTATGATGTTTCATTGTATGGATATTCTTTAATTTTTCATACATTAAGGGATATATGATTTTTGTTCACTATAATTAATCATTTATTTAAGTGTGTCCCTTATTGTAATTGTTAATGGGATTTCCATAACTCTTTTTTATTTTCTATAAAACTGAGGTTTTATGAAATTACAAAGTGTCATATGACATTTATAACATCATATATATTTTCCTTTGTCTTCTCCCTTTTTATTATAATTCTTGACTGGATCATTAGAATCTTTTATATGACATTGATTCCATATAAAATTTAATTATACAATACAACATAAGTTATATAAAAATTTTGTAGCCATTTGAAAAATACATTGTTTTCCATATGTTAATTTATATTCAAACATTAGGGCATCGCAAAGTAGCTTCTAAGCATCTTCTATATGGAAATTTTTAGTGAGTTATATGTAAAGGTACATAAAAATTTAAACTACCAATGGAAAGGTAATAAGAAAATATTTATGGGAAATTATCCCAATTTAATAAACATTTAAACCTGATTTATAAAATAAGTGTGATCTATATGTTGGATTATGTTAATATCAACTCTTTAAACTGAAATATATTTTGTTCCATTTCATCATAAATGTGATCAACATGGGGAAAATGTATCAAAATATGAATAATAATTCATTCAATAACAACGTGGAAGCTATAAATTTCATTGACATTCAAGTACCCTAATGAATAAAGAGGGATTTAGGAAAAAAATGAAAATAACGGTTTTTTTAGAATGACAATCTTATAGGGTTTACCATGGAAAATAAAATGGAATCCGAGGATCAAAAAATTAATGTGTAGTCTAAAATCTCAAGGTATATGTATCATGAAATTTTTTTTAATCTATTTAAAATATTACTAACACTATTATTTATTATTTATATGTTTATTATAGTTAATTTAGTGAGTTATTCGTTCCAATTTGTTTTATTTTACAACTATAATGGATGGGTAAAATATTAAATGACTAGTAAAGGGTAGGATATCCATTTTTATGACTAACCATTTTTGTCTTGAATATAAAATATCATCAATTGAATGATACTGGGATTCAGTTGATTTTTATACATTTAAATATATTCATGTTTAATGTCATAAGAATGTTCATTTTATTATACATTAGATGATAACTTCAATTATCCCTCGATAGTTTACAATGTTTCATGAAGGAACCTATTGTATTAGGTGATGAGTTTCCAAAAAAACTGATGTCTTTATAAAGGTAGTGGGTTATTTCAAAAGTTTCATAGAGCATCATTTCATGATGATGTATTTTCTAGCTTGTTTGGGGATATTTTTTTAATTATTAGACATACATGAATGAAGAATAAAAAAATAGCGACCACTATTTGTTATGTGTCTACAATAACATTAAACCAAGGGTTATTAGAAAATAAACTATTGATTCTTTAATTTATCAATTTATCAGAAAGGTAGTGAAAGCATTTTAATGAAAATGATATCATTTTATAGGGAAATTATATGATGAACCCATCACACGATCATCATACATACTTCAATATTTTTTTATAATATTTAATCTTATTTTCAAAACCAAAAAATCTAGATCAGTTAACCCCTTGCAGTAATTAAAATTGAAAAATATTATTTTGACACATCACTCTAGGAGATAAGCTAAGGTTACCAATATTTCTAAATTTTTACCTTGGAAAAAATTCCTTTTTTAAAAACCAACTATTTATGTCTGTTGACCTCAATGTAATATAAAATCCACTATATCTCAATCCATCCACATAAAATAGACTAGATACGCCCACTGAATAATTGGGCCATTTTCCACTTATTGAGACTCTTTATACAATTCAAGTTTTCTATTGTTAAGAAATCCCATTACCACAATCATTACTCATTAGGTAGTGTTATACACTGAGGGACTGCCACACTATTTCAATGATTTCACCCTTGGGGAATCTCTCCTCCTACAAATATATCTCACTAGATACACATATATTATCAAAAATGTTTATTGGTTTGGATGATTTCAACCCTTGTGAATATTACTGTATTAGCGAGTTCCACCCATTAATACTCTCCTTCCAAAACCTATGTCACAACCATAAAAAATTACATCCCAATGGTTACAAATATGAAAAACCACATCATATCCATATTCACCACATAAAACCATCACTCCACATAAATGGTTAGAACATCCAAATCTACACTACACAATGAAAATGTATTGAAACCCCCCAAAAAATAATTCTGTCACATTGGACATCATCAATACAATTTCCCGAAGGAAGTATAAAAAAATAAAAAAATATACCACACACCAAAATACATCTTCCACATTTCATATCTTATGTTGAATAAAAACACCAATTAAAAAAATGCATGTTATCCTTGGTATATAAATAGAGAATTAGAATGATAACAAATATATGTTAACTTCGGTAAATAAATCTATATAATCTACAACACCACTAATTGTTTAATCCTCCAAATGTCAGGGAATCATGTTATATATGGGTTATTATTATAGTATTATGAGACCACACTTATTATCTCATCCCAAAATCATCAATACTCAAATTTTCTAAGTTAAAGGACCTTTTTAGAATGTCCTGACCCCATTCCATTGTGTTATTCCCATGTGGAAATCACACAACCCATTGTCTCCCACTTCCATAAAAGGATATGAATCTATATAATATGTCACATTCCTATGAATATTCCTAATATACCCATTTAATATACTACCAAATCATCCCTTTTCCTTCACTAACTCTTACACATATTTTTTTAATGTAGAATTACACCAATGCTAGCATAGAATGGCATGTTCCAAAGCTCAAAAATTTCAATTCTCAACCCATGGTATTTTTCATATAATTTTCACCACTATTTTCTATAAATTGGTAATGGAGACTTAAAAAATATTTGAAAATATCAATTAATGTTAAAAATAAAAAAAATTCTCTATAATAAATATCAATAGTAATTATTTTATGAATTATAAAAAACAAACAGATAAAAATTATTTCCAAAACATGTCAAATGTTCCTTATTTTCTTATCAATACCTAATTATATTTCAATATTCATAGATTTATTATTATATAAAAATACAAATATTATTTCTTCTAATTATTAAAATCGATAATAATTATTTTATATCATAATTTATCTCATTTCATATATTCTCCAGGAATAATTATTCCACAAATTTAATATAAATATAAAATCAATAATTTTTAGCATAACATATATTTATATTTTATGATTATTATGAATCATCAACACCAAATCGAATATCATAAATATTTTATAATCATAAGGATTTTAAAATATATCTTAATTAGTGTCGAATAACTCAATTCCACATTTCATGTACTTTATCAATCCTACGTTACTATTCCCAAACTACACATATTTGGTATGTTTCTTTATTTACCTCCCAATATTAGTTTACCATTTCCGCAAAATTTAGAAATTCACTTAAAGAAAATTAGATATAAATGAGTGAAATTGAAGCACTAGAATATAATTTCTCAGCATTCAATTTTATATACCTCTTTTTATGTCCACACTCTAGTTCCATTCATAATCATAAATTAATTCTTTTGTTCGTGGCTATTAAAAATCATAATTAAATTAAAAAAATTTATTGGACTATGGTTTCCCAGCCTACGTATAAAAATATATGACTCCTCATAGTAAAATAATTCCACATTTTCTCCAATATATGAAATATCCATGGGGGTACATTAATTATTTAAATATAATTAATCTATTTAAAATTCTGTTACATTAATATTTACAAATGACTTGAAATCCACCAACACATGATATCTTTGGGAAAAAATATTTAATTAAAAGAATTACTAAACCACTAACCATAGTTAAACAAAATTTAATATGTCGAATGGATTTCTTGAAATCCCCTTATGGTAATTGAATAAAAATACAATTTTATACTTTTTTTTAGAAAAGTGATGACCTGAACTAGTCACCTAGTTCATTACCCAAAAGAAATTTATAAAAAAATAAAAGTTATAATAATTGTGTGAGGTGTAAAGAGCTTACAACAACATGAGATTAGGGGTACATGTGAAGATTATAAGATAAGCATACCAAAATCTTGTGTTACATAAAAAAACATCCAAAATAGAAAAAATCATCGGAAAGAGAAGTAGTTGAGAAACCATACCCATCCTTGGAGGAAGGAGAATATCAAACGAAGCATTCTAGAATTTGATGATTACCTAATGATTATCTTTGCACTTCCAAATGGTAGTCATGAGTCTGAAAATAATAAAACAATGTAGTGAATGTTAATGAAGTCTGCAACATAGTATATCTGTACAATATCTAGTCCACAAATAAAATCTATAAATTCATCATTAACAAATCATCGATAAATAATCTTATTTTGAAGATTAAGTGAACGATAGATAGTGTATTCAATACTAATACATCCAGAAAGTATCACACTTTGTATATTAAGAGAAAGATAGTTTGTGTCATAGTATTCAATGACTTCTTCCCTAATGTCTAGTGGCATTGAAGTCAAGAAGAATCCAACATCATACCACCCAATTTCACACAAATAGCTATAGGAAAAACAACTAGTATTATTCAATAGAAGATAATTCCACAATAATAGCACTGATTCTTTAAATAATCATCTAGAAAATCATCTTTATATTTCTTAGCATAGAAAATTACTCAGGGGATCCTTCGGTCGTCATATTGAGCACTTCTAGACACCCAAAAGCTTTACTGTATGTTGAACCTAGAAAGCATCACCTAATGTCTCCCAAAAAAATTTCCCACACACCCCATAAAATTATATAAGCCTTGAAAATTTGTATTCAAAATAATAGTTAAAGGAAACTACAACACTTAATAATTCATCAATATTCACATTCATAGAAAAATTTAACTCCAATTCAATGTGATAATAATTGTAAAATTTTAGATAATGTGCTAACATGTGTGATTACATCACTCAAGTTATTTTCTATACACCACCGTGCTTCCAAAAAACACATTCTATGAGAATAAATCATCCTAAATGTACATTTTCACCCTGATCCTGAATTTTCATAGGACACTCCATAGAGGTCATATAATGCTGAATATAGATGATACTCGAATAAATCACATATAAAAGACATGTGTAATTATACTAAGGATGTGACACATGGAAAATTTCATGAGCCTTCTCTAAATATATAGGTAACATCAATGGTTAATCCACCATTCCACATACTACATCCAATGAAAATGACCAATATTTCATAGTGATGACTTTATTCCATTACTAAATCGACAATATCCATTACATGATGAAAATGTAATGAAGTAATATTTTCAAAACAAAAATTAATATATCTTTATATTTCGATATATATATATATATATGTGTGATTTTTTACTTTATAATTTCATATTTTTATCCCAAATACCTTATAAATAATACATAATTTCTTATTGCAACCATGTCCCTATTATAGTGGTCTCACTGACATCAACCAAACATAGTGATAAATGAAACTATTAGTTATACAGGTCCTCATAAAGTTTATTTATAATGGAGGGAATTTTTTTTTTGAATTTTAAACACCTTATATAATAAATCATCTATCCATGAACCTCAAAATACCATGAATAATTCACAAAATATATGTTAAATTGAATTTATGGTCTGTTCAGTTTTTCTATTAGCATGTGTGTAAAAAACATTGATTAGTGGAAAATATATTTTAACGTAACACTAATATATATTCAAAATCATTCATGTTAACCAATAATAATAATTATATTCTATCATACATGAAACATTATGATGATTCCCCACCTCTAAAACAGAACGCTTCCCCAGACTCAATATTGATATTGATTCCTTAATTATTATGAAATGCGATTAATTTTTAATATATATTTATATGTCCAATATTTGTGTACTTCCCCATAAATTTTCAATGAAATTATAAAAATAATTTATTATTTTTTCACATTATTATATCAATGTATTTACAATAAATGAAATAATACTACTTGAACATGATATTTATCATTCAACTATTATCACAGATGATTTCATGAAATAAAACCTACTAGTATCTTTTTAAAATGAGGATACAAAAAATATCTCCTCATATTATAATACATATTCAAAACATATATATATACTACTAAACATTACATATGGATTTAATGAAAAAATTCATCCCATATACATGGAGGGATAAAAAAATAAATATAAAATGTCACCTGAATAATCTCATCATTAGACCAATTATAAAAGAATCCTTATACATAATGAAATCTCTTCATGCCACCAACTAAATATATCATAGATAAAACACTTTTAGATATGAAACAAATGAATATTTATACAAAATTGAATAAATGAAAACCTTGTCATAGATTTATTTATAACATAGTAAAATAGAATCTAATAAATTAATTTATTTTGATTTATAACTCATTCACCGATTATCATCACAATATATATTGAATGTCATGGCATTAGACACATCATTTCCATTTCCAAGGTTATATGTGATATAAATTTCATCATATTAGAGAAACATAACATGAAATGACTATAATATATATATAAAATTATTTGAAGATATATAACTTAATATATTTTGATTTTTATAGACCCCAATATGTTCTACATAAAAATAATACCTCCCAAGATTAACAGCAACCATTGTACCTACAAGAAAAAATTCACGGGTAGAGTAATTATATTCAAGGGAATGTGACTACCTAATCCAATAAGTAATTATCTATCTCTCAAGAATCATATAACATCGAACACATATATATCATTCCTCATAATATCCCTTCTAACATACACTAACATCATGAAAATGAAGAACATTTGAACATATCAAATTCTCCTTCATGATTTCCAAAGAACCAAGAAACTACTCTGTCCAAATAAAATAATTCACTTTATTAGTCATATGAAATAATGGAGTAAGTATATGGGTTAATTTGGGCTCAAAATTATTATTATAACAAGATAAACATTAAAATACAATAACATTTAATACATTATTAAACTGTTTTAACACCAAAACAACATAATTATTTATTAGTTCCACAACCAAACCTTTTTAAAATATAACATATCTAAAAATATGATACACATGTGTAGAAATTTTATACTTATAAATAATTCCATTCAACTTTTTTTATTTAATCCTAATTAATGAATCAAATACTTTTAATGATCATCCTATATCTTCCAAAATACCAAAATTTCCCTGATGAACAAAACCATGAAATCAATAAATTAACATTGGTTAATTCTATTTTAAATCCTATAAACACATTATGTTCATTAAAATATCTGAATGGAACTAGTACAAAACTTAAATGTCCATACTAATAAAAAACATACATCTTAAGAGTCTGTTTATCCTTTACTCTCACCTATTTATATCTAAATTATAAATCAATTTTATTAAACTACCTCACTCTATTAAACCTTTCAAATTTATCATCTTACTTAGGATAATTATAATGATTATACACGGTTACATTATTTAATTATTTTTAATCAATGAACAACTCAATGCTCTCATCTACCTTATTTGCAATGAAACTACTAATATCCTATCACGACACGTGTTCCTAATAAAGTCCAAATTTAGAAACTGATGAATCTATATTTTATATTCCATAAAATATGTATGAAATATATAATAATATCAAATAGACATATTCCAATAACCAAGGTAATATAAATTTTAAACTCCTTCTCTCACCATAGTGGCAAGCCGATAACCAACCCTAAAACAAATTGAATTAGTTCTTCATAACCCAAACAAACTCCTACTTTATGAAATCATGTAAAAAATATTAAAATATAAAATATAGATATATAAAACCCACATAATCCATCGATATCATCCCCAAATAGAAATCTTTACCAAAATAAACAACACACCATCTCCATACAAATTAGAGAATATAATACACTATTGATGAAAAATGATAAAATATAATTCAGAGTAAACCATTTCAATAAAGAGAATAAAACTAATTATTAATATCTATAACAATACAAGGTTCGTGAAATAGTGATATCACACCATAAACAAACCAAATCTATACTCTATATCCATAATCATCTAGCTTCCCATTATAGTTACTAGTAGCCATATCCTCTTATATCTCTCAACAAAAATCTCTAACATATACTATATAAAATAAATAGTCACTATACATGACAACCTATAACAAATAAAAACAAAATAAATGTTAATTTTAATGATACTTATACCTTATAAAACTAGTATATCATATTCTTGATCATATATGGACTAGACTTTCCCAATGTTAACTCCATACATTCATTGCCTCTGGTTTTTTTTTACTACCTCCCCTCTTGTCAGCTCTATGAAGAACTTTGCCATAATGTTCCCATCTCAAAAAAATCTATGTTTTCCCCAATGGTATTTATCTAACTATTCATGAGGAACTATTATTGAAGAATATTTTGTGGTGTTACATTAATATAATCCATTTTCTCACACATCCTCTACCAATAATGAAATGACGGGATTGTAGATTTTTTTTCCAATACTAACAATAGATAATAATATATTTCTACTAGGACCACTAGATAGTGGAATTAAACCCATACTAAATAATTGAAGTAGTTCTACAAATAAACTCCCATGGCCTTGAATGAACTTCATTTTCATCAAAATCTCAGATCATACACCATTATTTCCACGTTGAGTTATATAGTATTATGTACTCCATATTAAATATTATTTTGCTAATAAAACATTCTATATAATTTTAAATTTTCAAATACCTCCATAATGGAATTAATTGAAATGGTATAAAAATATTTTTTATTATTAGGAAGTATATTCTTATGAATAATATGATCCCTAAACTCTGTATATATTCTAAATTCTTTATATAATTTCATCATCTCATTAAAACAATAAATTAGACTAATAACTAAAGTATTCCATTTTTTATAAATAATATTACATACTACCTCTAGATCATAAGATAATATTAGAGGAACTATTTCGTAAATAAATCCAAAAACCAATTCCCTTTTATTAAAGGCACATAATGATCTACCAAGAAATTAATACACTACAAATTAAAAAAACCATACAAAAACCTCACAATGAAAGGAAAATGGTGCACATATCCAGATTGTGTCTTCAAGAATTCTACAATAAATATATCCATTTATCTATCTCATGGATATATATAAACACATAATACAACCCAAACATCCACTTATGTAACTCATTCAAGTTTGACATCGAAGAAATCCATGATTTTGGTTTCACTCTACAATACCAAAAATCAAGTGTTCGCAACACTACCACTTGTTGAACAACATTTTTGAATAAAAGAACTAGTATGAATAAAAATTTATAAATAGAGCACATAAAAAGTTTTTATATATGTAATTTCAGGCTACATGAACACATAAACAATGTGTCTATCTATATCTCTATAACATTCAACCCAAACATGAAAAACAATATCATGAATAACATAAAAGAAATCATCACGACCGTGAATACATGAGTAAAAAATCCAAATCCATAATGGTATAGGGTAAATAGTATATTACCCTTCATTTCTTAGTCTATAGGATATAGATACCCTACATAAATCATAAGGATAATTCTATATCCATATAGTTTTAATAGTCTACATCTAAAATCATCTTTTATTAAAATTATTATATAATTACAATTGTAATTATCAGTGGTTTAGACTCCAAACTAAATATTACGTACAGTCCCACTAATATAGTTCTATCAAAACCGAGCGTTATTGGTTTCCCACTAAAGATAATAATGATAAAATGAGTTTCCCCCACCCCATAATCCTTTAATAGGCCATAAGTTGGAGACTATACAAATGGGTTATCATCAGACATTAAAATATCGAATTACATATTCTCAAAGATAATAAAAATATAACTCAGAAAAATAAAATTTATTCATGACGACATTACCTTTATAATTTTTTTAAATTCATGAAATTTCATTCCATGTTCCAAATTTTAAAATTTACAACATGACTATCATCTCTATTGTACCTTAGGTATTTATAATGTAATAATGGCCTCTCAAACATCACTAATGTCTAATGTTAATGTATACTGATTCAACAACCTCTTATATAAAAATATTCTAAAATGATTTATATAATGAAATTATAAATATATAATTTATGTAGTAGGTTCCTCCATTGAATTATCATGTTTTAATTAGAATGTATCTTCTCAGCCCCTTCATGTAAGGAATAATGGAAACAAAAAATAAATTTCATAATAATCTCACAAGAGTTAAACATCCATGAACATATAATGCAAACCACAACATTATACATTCCAAATAAATGTATATCCTTTATATATTCCATCACATAAACACTTCTACAACATTAATAACCATCATGCCATAACGAATGAGTTCTCTAATCGTATGGTAATCTATAAAAACACCTCCATTATGTAGTTTTCCATGCATAGGGATATTTATATGATTTAAATATTAATTGGGTTAGTGATTATATAACCAAAATTGATCTCACTAAGTTCTCAGTTTCTACCCCCAAGGATTATCCCTACATCATCCTATTCCCATTTTTTTATTCTCCCCCAAGGAATCTCAGTGTATTACTTGTTATCATCCATCACAGACTCTCCCATGCACAAATTACATTCTCACTATGCCACATAACATAAAATAAAAGTTTATTTGATAGTTAGTTGACAACTCTAATGGTCTCAAATTACATTTTTGGTCATCCAGCCTCATGGTCACTATAATCCCCATCAAATTCAATCACTATCAAACATCATATAGATCATTAGTATCTGTGTCCCACGAGCATAATTATAATTGAAAAAAAATATTATTTACCACATCAGTATTTGCAGCATATATATAATATTTCAACATCCCAGATGGATTTAGGCCATCACCATGCATCAATTTAAACAATTAGTCCATAATCCTTAAAAATTTCCCTTGAAATTAAAATCACAGCACAGAAAACAGAATGATCCCAAAAAATTATAAGAATGTTCATATCATAGGGAGTATAAAAACACTCGTCACTATAATTTTTCATATCAAAGGAATATCCATGAATTGTCACATCACCAAAATAAGAAAATTTATTCAATAAAATTACGTGATATCAATTATCAATCCCTTAATTATTCTCATATCCTTGTTCACAAAAGAGTGATTATCTAGGTGTCCCTATTAAAATCATGTGAATCTTCCATTATCATATCATCATATAGACCATATTTCTTAAATGTTTCAAGAAGGATAAAAAAAACTTGAAATGGAATGCTCTCAACTCAACAGGGAATGACCCTTAAAAAATCATAATACCTACTATGATTCACCTGTATAACATGTCATACAACAATAGAATTTGGAATGTATATATGAATATATGGTACTTTATAGAACTACCATTGGAAATCCTTATACCCAGCACCCAAATAGATATTCAACAAGTCCCGATGGGAATTCCTGATCACGACAGTTTAGAAACAATGTCTTGAGCATCATAACATTTCAATGGGACTAATTTCACCAAACTCAATTATAAATGAAAATAAAATAAATAAATATGGAAACCAAAAAAATTTAA
This sequence comes from Viscum album, assembly GCA_963277665.1. NCBI lineage: Eukaryota > Viridiplantae > Streptophyta > Magnoliopsida > Santalales > Viscaceae > Viscum > Viscum album. Next base: position 639,465,827 of record OY728126.1, on the reverse strand, counting down.
ATGTCCAAATATATCATAACCAAATACAATGATACAAACAAATTATAAATATAAGAATTATACATAAATAAAAACATATATCTAGTGAGAAAGAACAAAAAATCATGAAAGTGAAAAAAAGAAAACCATCTCGAGCGATGCATGAACCACATCCATTGATCCTATTGTTTTTCTTTAATACCCTACCCACCAACATCATCTTGTGTGAAAAATGGATGGTTCCTATTGAGACCATTGAACCCAAATTATATAGGCATGGGACAAAAATATAAATACATCCCCTAAACATTAACAAATAATGAAATATGATACGTAATGACATGAATAAATTATAGTATCAAGATAATCTATAAATTCAATTTTCTTAATTTATTTAAAAAATATAGAAATAAAAATTATTCCATAATTATCATCAATGTATTTCTTAAAAAAATTCCAAAATTAAAATCAAATTTTATGAGAAAGGAAATACACTTGAAAAATGAATTTAGAAACCACATGTAAAATTAGTGTTTCTAAAAAAACATTTGGTTTTCCAAAAATATAAATGGTATTCTTATAAGATTATACTAGAAAAATAAATCCATTAAGAAAAAAACCCATTTTGGAATTCCTTTTTATGAACTCATAGTAGAGTATATAAATTCCAAAAAAAATATATGTGATGTTTGAGAAATAAAAAACCCAACACACTCTTACAAGTCATGAAAATAAGGCTGGAATAATGTAACACCATGAATATGTAAAATATAGAAAACAATGATTACAAAATAATGAATGTAGTGGAAATGTAGAAACAAAAAATAGATCAAAATCTAAATAATCACTAAACATCTAGGAAATTGAATGTGTGATGGGATCCACCCTATCATTTCTACCATTTGAAGAATCTTACAATATATGGGTATACCACTCATAACTTAGGTACTGAAATGAGATGACGTTCATGCCATAATTCATCAAATTATACTACATAAGTATCATTTCCATGAAACACACCTTCATGATCTTTGTGCATATCATTACTGGTGGGCCACCAGTTGTGTGTGAACTAACTAGTGTAATAAATCATATCTTCCAGTTAATACAAAATTATCATTGAAAAAAATGTAGGTGAGGTGTATGGAAATAGGATCCAAGTATACCACACAAGGCCTAATTAAAATTATGTTCACACATAATGGAAATTGAAAATTAGCACCATTTATATCTATTAAGGTATATAATAATAAGAAAATTCACATACAAGGTGGGATATAAGAATCAAAATTTTTTAAGAACCAACATAAATGGTATCGTTGATAGGGAAATCAAGTGGTGTCTTTTAAAACCCCTATTTAAAACACTATGTTCCTACCAAGACTTTGATATAAACCTAGACCACCCTCACACAATGCATCTGGACGACCATGCATAAGAACAAGACATCATACCTAACTCAACTAGTTAGTCACACACCCTCATTACCCAATAATACAACCAAGGACTTTCTGATGTCTAAGCATCAGCCAACTTAATGATCAAAACATGAATGGTTACAAAAAAAAATCATCAAAGATGGTCGACGCAGACATTAATGATTAAAATAATTGAAACCAAATCCCACCAAAAAACCCATAAGGGAGAGAGAGGATAAGCCATCCATATGACAAAATAGGGAATTCCATAAAAAATCATTCAATCCATCCCATAATACACTAAATAAGGGAATTATCAAAAAAAATAATAAACAATTGAATCTATAAAGTACAGATTAAATCCTTCAATATAATGGTTCTTTATAAAAACCTCCACAAAAGTATCAATTCTGAGACCTCTTCTAGAATCTATGTTTAGAAAACATTTTGTGGCGATTAATGTGCCACAAATGAGTCAAACTCCAAGGGGATTTTTGTTTTGGGTCATGTAATTCCTCGAATCCCAACACCATAATCACACAATTGATCTATAAATTCTATGGTAAGGACCATTTGATTCATGATCCATCACATCTTTATTTGTTTCAATGCTCACTGGATATTCCCACACCCACCATGCTTCATTTTCATACACTATGGAACTATGGAATCACCCAAAATCGGATTCCTATTTGACAGTATGGAATGGGTTCTCTCCAAAATAACTGATATTGGTTTTCCACATGGAAACAAGAATTAATCCATATATTCTAGTGAAAACCAACTATATTTTATCTTCTATGGTGTGCCTCTGGGATGAGGTTTCCTATATGTAAGATCCTGGTTTTTTCATGCGGTATGAAACATTCCTTTTCTCTGAAATGTTGTTTACATTCATTTTTGGTTTAGTCCTTAAGTCGGCCCATGGTCTGTTTGGGTTGTTTTTATGAATGAACTTAAAAATAGACAAAAACCTGGCTGAAATCTAGGTACATGTCATGTACTTGGCCTACACACTATGTACTAGCCCATCACGATGTGTAGCCTTTGTAGTTCAGAAAAAATAAAATCAATAAATACATGTCGTGTAATGATGATACATCTCTTGTACTTGCACAATAGTTATTTTAAAAAATTGAGCCAGTAGCCTATTATTATTTTTTGAATAGAAGGTTTCTCATATTTTAGAGATCCAAAACCATTTAAAATGGGTTTTCAATAAAAGCCATCCTGACTCAAATTCAAGTGTTGTTTGTCATATTGGAACCACATTAGTAAGTACTCGATTCATTTTTAGTTTTTTTAATTCCTTAGAACAACATTTTTAATATTTTTATTTAGGCTTGTCTTCTCTATTATTTCATTATTCGTCAATTTTTAAGATTTCATCCAAACTAGGAGGAATAAGGACATGATACTTGATGATCTCTATACTGCTGAGATGAGGTAGATATTCTATATTTTCTTTTGGATATTCTTGTTATTTTCAGGGATTTCAACAATATGACTTCGGTCGGACTTTTGGGAAAGACCACATTTTTGAGCAAGCAACATAACGTTCACTTAGTCAGACCTAGTGCATATTCTTGTAGGATCTGTTTAGGTGTGTTAGCACACATTCCCAGATTCAAGGTCTACTAAGGGGTGAAGCTTATAGAAATAACCTGTTTTGTGGGTTTAATCCACCCAAGGGGTGTCTTCTTATTCGTTCTTAATTATAGGAGGCCCAATAATGCTTTAATGGAATAAATAAAATGTTGAAGATTTGAACTAACTCCATTAATAGTGAGATCTTTGAATGCCTTACCATTATTTATTGGTTATCTTAAATGAAAATAGGTAAAAATTAGTTATACTAGTTGGAAATGGTTGAATTACTCAAGGGGTGAGTTGGGAAATGGTGATATGTTAGAGGGTGTGATCAAATTAAATGATTAATGGATTATATTGGTGGGTACAACTATTTGAAATATTTTAATGGACTATTAAATGGTTTATATATTAGGGAAGGACAATATACATTGAATTTGATAAATGTTATTCCAGAGTGGGTATACTTAGAGATTGTGCATGTGATTTGAGTGTGTATACTCACTTGGAATGAATTATATAAATTGAATGAATAGAATTTTTTGATTGAATTGTTTGATATATTTCATTGACTACTCTCTATGGATATGGAATGCGGTAGTAGATTCCATGGGTTGATTCTACCCATTGGGACTTGATTCCATGGGATTCCATGGGCCTTACTACACTGTGAATTCAGTTTCTTTAGGATCATATTTGAAATGATATTTCCATGTTCCTAAGAACCCAACTAGTGCCTAACTGGGTTTCTAGTAGGGATTCCCATTGAACATTATGGGATTCCATGTATAAGCTCCATGGTTTCAGACCTCATGGTCTAGATATATTACATTTATTACCTGGTACGTGAAACCTTAGATCCAGAACATGGGTTCTGAATTTCACTATATGTCGGGGCCGTCAGATTCTACATTTCACAATACGGGATGGCATGGAATTATACTTTTAACTATACATTGTGGCCATAGTATTATATTTTTTACATTATAGTGAGGCCATGGTCTTATGCTTTTATCTATACATTATGGTTGGGGGATTATACCTTCCACTGTATGGTGTTGTCATTGGATTTATTACATCATTATAAAACATAGATGTGGTTTGATTGATATAAATGGATGTACAATGTGGATGCATGACTTATTTAATATTGATATTTCTACCTTGTTAGGAGTTGAATTTTTTTCATGTATTCTTTAGAGGTTGTTTAGTATTTCTTATTGTAGTAGACTTCTTCCATGGGAATTCACATTAAATTATTGATTCGTTTACATTTGCTAGAACTTTTTTAGAATTGTTGTTAGAACTGTATTGACTTTGGTAGTTTCTTACTGGGATGTTTATCTCACATCCTTTTTGGGCCACCTAGTAAACCCAAACAGATTATATGGTTGGAGGTGAAGATAGGTTAAATAACCCAATTACATGATTGTTGACTGTGGATTTGGAATATGGTTGCATAGGACCATATTGAGGTGTGAAATTCTAAGATTCCTTTTTTGGATATTTTTTTTCATTTTGGGATTTGTACTATATTCAATTAAAATTTTATGTTTTGGATTCTTGGATGATTCATGTACCATATGCTTCATTTTTAGGCCCTCAAAACTATTCAGAATCCTTTGGTAGTTGGGGAGATGTGTTTAAAGCCATGTGGATAACCATGCTCAGTGATCCATAGGGTGGCATCTAGGTCTCTGACAATACAATGTGGTAACATATAATTTTTTCTTTTATAGTTTAACATATAGTTTAGAGACATTATATAGGGATAGAAAGGAAATTGTATTTGTTAATAAAAAGTTCCAGGGAGTAGCTACCACATCTATAGGGAAAATCCAAATTTCATAGAATTGAATTTTAATATTTTGGATTTTGACTATTAAAATTTATTTGATTTCACCATTGGGGGACACAATAGGTATATGTTATTACTATTAAGGATGTTTTGGGTTCTATTATAGAATCATCCTGAGGAGATGAGGGTATGACCTCTCATTCATCATAGATACATTTATTATAATCACATTCCATGCATTATTCCCTGCCATCTAGGATGCATTAGTTAATGAATGTTTGTGTGATAGATGGTCCTATAATTGTGCTAATATTTGTACATCGCATAAAGATGTGATATCATCATTAAATCCATAAGTAGTATGGGTCCACATGAATTGGGAAATGAGGCACTAATTGAATAAAAATTATTAAATGAACTTGTTTTATGTATGCCTTGAACAGGTGTCACATTTTGGGTTCTTGAGTTTTTATGGATCCTCGTTGATTAAGAATTGGTAATTTTTTTTGGAAATTTGAATTTTAAATGGATATTGAAAATTGAATGGAAAATAGAGACTTGAATGAAACCCTCCTTTGATTGGGAAGGGGGAACATTTTCATGTGGTTTGAGGGATATTCTCTATATAGTCCAGGCTTTTTGGAATAGGTTGTGTGTTTGACATGGATTTTAGGAGGGTCTTGTCAACTCCTATTATTTGATATTGGATCCTTGAGGATGATTTTTTGTAAGGTATGCATTTTGATTTGTATATACATGCTACCAGGATGACCTCTAGAGGTACACAATGAGGGAGGCGATGAACATACTTCAGATACAGTGGGACAAGGGATTACAGTTGATCCTCCTATATTTCCAGCTAGGGAACCAAAGGCTATTTTGGACACAGGTGTTGTGGTATAGTTTTATAAGGGTATCTTTTTCTATATAGAGATGATACAAGTAGCATAGCAGTTATCCATGTATACGGGTGAGCTGACATGGGTGATCAAGAAAAAGTATCCTCATGCAGTTCTAGGGGATGGTGGGCCAAAGGACGTAGATCTATGGATGGAGGCCACCATAGTAATGTTTGAGCATATGGAGATGCATATAGACTGAAGAAACTACGTCAACACATACATGATATATGGAGGGGTGAAGCATTGTAGTGAAGTTTTGAACTAGACTAATGGGATGAATAATAAGGGTTGTGAATAATTTCTAACCTACTTATTTTTATTATATATAGCCCATGACTCTTCGAGTATAGTGGGATAATGTGTTCATGTGTCTGGAGTAGAGAGTGTCTACTATTATTCAAAACTCAAAATGCATTATAGAGCTGCATCATTTTTCACTGATTCGTTTTAAAGATGAGTTGTGGAGGAAAAGATTATTTTAGGATGGTCTCTGACATACTATAAAATCTCAAGGAATTATCTTTAGATTTCCTTCTATCAATGAGGTTGAAAATCATGTGAGGATTATATAGTGAAACTTGAGATAATTTGGGGGTATAGATCAAATAAGTGATGTTTCCTTCCCCAGTAGATCTACATCTTGAAGAAGGAAGTGTTGTTGTGAGGCGTTATATGACATGACTGGTAGTTAGGATATGGGTGTAGGAAACATGGTGTATTTCCATTAGTTTGGTCGGCAATACCATGGGAAAAATTAGTGTCAATGTGGCACATTCGTGTGTGGAGCTTGCAGTAAGATTGGGTGCATACAATAGTTTTTCAGTATCAGCCCTCTAGCCACAAGTGTTATGGGGTCAACTCTGGTGTCAGGTTCAAGAGAAAGTTCTTCATCTCTGTGTTAGGTTCGTACATGGGTCAGTTTCAGCCAGTCAAACTAGGGTAGTGTAGGTCATGGACATAGTATCAATACATCGGTTTCATAAGGATAACATGTTGGATCGTCATAGGGTATCTAGGAAGGGTCACAAGGTCGTGGTATATGTGACACTGGTACAATGAAAAAACCTCGATAAAAGTGAGATCATGTACCATCTACAATGAGATGCACAATCATTATAGACTCCACTATTGAATCCTCTCTTTTCGATACATGTACATTACATAGTTTTATATCCTCACAGGTGGTTAAAATCCTTGTCATAATGGTTTTTATTTATGGGGGCCTTATAACACTAATAACATTGTTGGGAGGTATAACAGGTGATGTGAGATAGCGTATGGAGTGTCCCCTTATGGTCGTATGGTGTCACTTCATTTTGGATATATACGGCATAGAGCAGACAGTGTTTGACGTCATTCATGGGTGGACTACCAGATATCTTATCAAGCATATGTTGACAGCTGTAATCAGTCTGTGGCATTCATATCACTAGTGGGTTTAATGTTTACATATAAGGGTTAATGGGATGTGCATGAAATTAGATAAGGACCCTAGAATTGTATGATGGATGGGATGACATCCATATCAACAGTTTGTTTCTAGATTATCTTGAAGTTGGTTAGGTGGATTGCCTTATAGTGGGTTACCGCTTCAGAGACATATCTCACAATGAATTTTAGGGATTATCTCATATGATAGAGGTGTATTTACCTTCATAACTAGTTCCATGAGCTTTAATAGTATCAATTCCTTCTCAAAGGATTGCTATGATGGAGTAGTAGTAGAACAATAGGTAGTAAGTGGATTAGCAGTTGAAAGGTTTTATCAGACCCATTACTTCATCGTGGGGTCATCGGTCCTTTTTTCAAAAAAGGAATATAGAAAATTTAGTAAATGCACATATTATCAAAAACCAAACAAGATTACAGTTTACACGTGAAATAAATTTCTATAGATATATGATATTTTTTATCTTTGTGGATCCAGAGTGTTATCAATAATCTAATTGAGGTTAGGATATAACTTGGTTCATGTTTTCCATGCAGACATACCTCATACAACCATTCATATCACGTATGGGTTATATTCTTATTAGTATATTCTTTTTGGTCTCACATAAAAACAATTGTATTAATGGTGAGGATGAACATAGTGTTCGATCTATACCTTGATTCTTTGGTGGTGGTTTTTGTAGATGATATCATGGTGTATTACAAAAATTGATACAACCATGCCAATAATCTTGAGATCATTTTGAATATATTGAGATAAGATTAGTTATATTCTAATATCACAATTGGATTATTCCGGATCTATTACATTCACTTCAGGGGTCACATCATCTCAGATATAGGAGTATCATTCAACCAAGTGAAGGTGGGAGATGTAGTTTCCTGGAAACATCCCAGGAATGTATTTCACAAATTGAGTTTCATAGGGAATGATGGTTACTACATGAGTATTAAACATGACATCTCATGCATAGAAGATATGTTTAAGGGATTGAATAATAATGGTGTGATGATTTTTTGGACAGATCCTTGTGAGAAATCTTTTGAGGAGGTGAAATGGATGTTGACATCAACATTGTACTGATACTGCAATAGTAGGGAATGAGTTACATGGTTCAATTTTTAACATAAAGTATTGGATTTGAGGGAATTTCTGATCCATGCAAATTGATTCATGGTGTATAGGACTCATTATTTTAGGCCTCATAAGAGGAATTACCCAACAAAAGATATAGAGTTAGATTTAGATGATCACGTGTTGCGCTGTTAGATGCACTATATACTGGTAGATCATTTTGTGGTGTACATGGACCACAAAATACTCAAGTATATCTTTACATAGAGTGACATATATATATATATATATATATATATATGTGTGTGTGTGTGATTATGTGATGGTTTGTGGACCACTTATGGAACTACGTCCTCTATATTGCCTACACTCCTGGTAAGGGTAATGAAGTGGGTGATGCACTTAGTAGGAGGACTCATATTCCTATAATATAATAAGCTAGCAGCGAGTGGATGATTATGTAATTGTTTATTGACATGAATCTGGTGGTAAATGAATTTCACGGGAAGAAATATATATCATTCATAGCTTTGACCTCTATATTTTGTGATAGAGTATGGAAGTGGCAACTATTGGATTCTGAAGGACAATTTATATGGGTAGGTAGGGTAGGTGAAGACCCTCCTCCTGGATATATAGTAGGTGATGATGAGATCCTCCATATTAATTGTAATGTCTGGGTTCCATAGGATATACATGATAATATGATTTGTGAGTTTCGTGAAGAAACATGGGATGTACATTCTGAGGTTAGCAAGATGTACCGTGACTTGGGACCTCTATATTAGTGGTAGGTAATGATGTGTGAGGTGGCTTGTTTTGTTACATAGTTTTCCACCTATCAGTAGTGATTGTGAAACATCAATTTCCAGCTTGTCTTTTAAAATAGTTACCTATCTCGGAGTGGAAATGGAATGATTACTTGATGGATTTTGTGACTGGTTAGCTGAGGTCACTTCAACATAACGATGTCGTGGTGGTTGTAGTTGATATGATTATGAATTTCACTAATTCCATTCCCATTAAAGAGATGTTTAGTGTCGATGATTCATGATTATTGTACATATGTTATGTGGAATGACATCTTGGGGTCCCCTGATCTATCAATGCAGACAAGGATTATCCATTTACATCTCGTTTCTAGAATTGTTTTCATAGGGTTCTCAGTACGCAGGTAGTTATGAGAACATCATACCACCATCATACTAATGGCTAGTCATTTTGTACGATAATGGTTTTAGAGGGAATTAAATGACATTACATTCTGTTTTATGGGGGATCATGGGAGAGGAAAATTCCACCGGATGAGTTCTTCTATAAGAATAATTATCAGGAGTGTAAATAGATGTCACCTTATGAGGTTTTATATTGTATTCCATGTTGTTCACCACTAAGTTGGTTAATTTTAGGTGACATAGTTTTACTAGGACCATGACACATGAAGAAAACTTCTGAGTAGGACCAGTTGATTTAGAAGTTGATAGGCACTACACAGTATCGTTAAAAATAATGTCTCATTATCTGTAGATGGCCTCTAGAGTTCGTGGTTAAGGATCGGGATTTCTTGCATGTTTTAACGAGGTCTGGACACATGAGGATCATGAGACTAGATAAACATTCACCGAGATATGTTGGTCCATTCAATATTCTTGTAGAGGTCTAGGCCAGTTTCCTATAGATTGTAGTTACCTCAGATAAACTGATCTAGGCCTGATGACTTCCACGTATCTCATATATGCGGCTATCACTCATACCCATCTCACATTTTTCAACCCGAGGAGATTGAAATTCAGGTTGATAAATCCATTGAGGAGCATCTAAATGATATCATTGACCGAATCATGATGGTTCTCTAAGTATGTTTAGTTCCTCTATGATGGTTTCTATTAATGAATGGGTATTTTCTATATGAGAGATGGGAATGGGTGGCCAATATACGTGCTCAGTGGCCATAGTTTTTTTCAAATGAATCTTGACCACCATTTAGAGTGAAATTCGATGATGAATTTCTATAAGGGGGATTGTTATAAGATAAAGGTTTATTTCTTAATGTACATAAATTTCTTTTCATGTTATATTTTTTTACATCAATTTTTCGATGAGGCCCTACGTCGGGTTATGGGTCGGTAGGGTTGTTTTTGGGAAATATGGGGAACAAAGGTTGATAGATGGTTTTAGGCTAGGTACATGTCTTTTACTTATCCTACATGTCATGTACCTATCCAAAACATCATGTTCTAGCCCATACAAACATGTATCCCTTTTATTTGAGGAAAATAAAATCTGGAAGTACATATCGTGTACATGAGGTACATTTCGTGTACTTTCCCACTGTATTTTTTAAAAATAGAGGTAGTAGCCTCATGGTTTTTATGGACAGAATGATTCTCTCATTTTTTTCAATCCAAAACCATATGAAATGGTTTGTCAGATATAGAAGCTATCTAGACTCCAATTCGAGTGTGTTTTGTCTCATAGGAACCGCATCGGTAAGTACTCAATTCCTTTTTAGATGTTCTTAATTATTGAAGACAACTGTTGTGCTATTTGGATTTAGGATCATATTCCATAATATATCATTATTATTTAATACATCATATTCATTCAAAACCAGGATGAATTAGGACTTGATTCTATATAATTTTTCTACTACTGAGGCAAGGTAGTAGGTCTATACATTAGTTTGGTTGTTCTTGTGCTTTTCGGGCGTTCAACCAATATTCAATCCGTCGAAATATCCAGAGAGACCACTTTTATTGAAAAATGTGGTTTCTATAGGATTTGATGGACCTAGTGATGATTCCCATACATTTTGTTTAGTTGCATTGGCACTCATTGTGTGAATCCAGGTCACCCAAGGGGTGTACCTTAATAAAATAACCTAAATATTCCAATTTAATCCACCTAAGGGATGTGTGCTTGTTCTGACGTAGTTAGAGGAAGCCCGTTAATGAATTGATAGATTGAATAGAATGATATGAAGATGTACTGCCTTCATGCCGAGTGAGATATTTGACATTCCTTAACTATTTTGATAGTTTGGCATAAATGAAAATGTGTAAAAAGGTGGTTATACTTTTTTGAAATTGTTTAACTGTCCAGAACATGAGTTATGAAATTGTGATATGTGAACTGGTATCCTCCCAAGATATTTTTAATGGATTATAGGGTTCAGTATTCTTATATGAAATATTTTAAAGGAATGTTAAATATATTATATGGGATGGGAAGCCCGTATACTTTGAATTTGATTAATGTTTTTTCATGATTGGGTTTACTCAAGGATTGTGCATTTGATGTGAGTGGGTTTAATCATGTGGAATTAATGCATTAAATTTATTAAATTGAATGCACTAATTTAATGGTTCGATAGATTCCATGGACTTCTCCCCATAGATCTAGAATATGGTAGTGGATTACATAGGTTTACACTACCCATTAGGGCTTGATTCTGTTGGACACATCATCCCTTACTACCACATGGATCTAGCTTTCTTAGGCTTGTGTAAGATGTTCTATTTCCATTATCCTAGGACCACAGCTACTGCCTAACTGAGATTCCTCTATGCACACCCATGGAACACTATGGGACTACTTATAAAATCTCCTTGATATGTCCCATCATGGTTTAGAAATTTTTCATGGATTCCCTTATATGTGACACCTTGATCCGGCTCTTGGGGACTACTATTCACTATACATTGTGGAACTGGGACTCTACTTTTAACTGTACAATGTGGATGTGGGATTATCCTTTTCAATATATGGCGTAGTTGTGGGAATCTACTTTTCACTATATGGTGAGGTTGTGGGATTCTTCTTTCCAGTATACGGTGGTTCCATGGAATTATACTTTTCATAAAATGGCATGGATGTGGGATTTACTACTTCAATATACAACATGGATATGGTATTCATGGTATGAATAGATGCATGGAGTGGATATGTGAATTATTTAATGTTATTTTATATTCCTTGTTAAGAGATGACTTTTTTATAGGTTTCATTGAGGGGTTGTTTAGTATTCCTTATTATAGTAATATTATTCCAAGGGCATTCACATTACTTTACTACTTCATTTACACATTCTATCACTTTTTTAGAATTTATATTAGAACAATATAGATATTGGTGGTCTCCTTCTAGGTTATTTATCTCACACCCTTTTTGGACCTCCTTATGGACCCAAATAGATTATATGGTTGTAGGTGATGATAGGGGAAAGCACCTTAGTACAGGTTGTTGACAGTGTCTTTGGAGAAGAGGAGAATCAGACCAAGTTGAAGCTTGTGATGCTGGGATAGCTTTTGCATCTTTTGTTCATTTTGGGATAGGTACCATATTACATTTTGATATACTGGTTTATATGTTTTCACGATACTTGTACCATATATATCATTTTTTATATGAGAAACATTTGTTTATAGATTTTTATTCATGTCTTGTCTTTCATTTATATGACAACTATTTATTTGGATTCCACTATTGATTGTATTTTTTTTCTTTGGCTGTTATATCTGGTAATGAGGGTATAGTCTCCCCATTGACTCACCTAGGCCCTATCTTCTAGACTGAAACCTGTAGTGTTTGGGGAGATTAGCTTGAGTCCATATAGCCAACCGGGCTAGAGGTACCATATGGTTTCATCTAGGTTCAGGACGTTACATTATGGTCACAGTGGTCGAAAAAATGAATTGAAATACAAAATAATCAGATGAAATATGAAAACAGATATGGAAGTAGAAATATATATAAAAATTAGATGTATTAAATTATAAGTTGAAAATCTATATATAGTATCATATACAAATTATTTAATTTGATGTCTAGAAAAAAATAAAATTACATGAAAACATGAACATTTGAAGATAGTATAATACATGATAAACACAAGAATTAAAAATCTAAAAAACTATCTAATAATCCCATTAATTGTCCTGGTCATTGACTATAAATGTCCCATATCAAAGCATGAAACTCATGTGTTTATAAAGATGCAGATCTACATGTCCTCGCCAATGATCATAAAATTTTCATGGGTACCAATTCTGACCTAGATAGGGTCTTCGATATGTATTTTTAAGACACCACCAACAACATCGATAAAAATACAGTTTTTGAATATTAAATATAATTGTGTAAATGTATATAAATGTAAACATGTGATAATATAAACAACTCATACCTTCATCATCCTGAGATTGATATTTATCTAATCATCTCAACATATAATTAATTATGATTCAGTTTATAATAATATGGTTTCATATGTACATCATTTAGTTGTACTATAAGATTAAGTAAAAATAATTGAGGAACTATGGTGAAACCAAGGCACACTAACTATAGTGATTAAGAAAAGTAATGGTAGTAACTATAGATGTGTAGTTATACATAGTTTGATTATAATACAAGGGGAACATAAAGGAATTCCACTATAATAGAGTCTACCCAATTTCATGTATCTCATCCACAAAAATCCCCAGCTATGAAATAATGCGCCAAATGGGTTGAATCCATGTTGACATGTGTCTGAAGACATCAAGATGAATCCAGGTATTTTGTCAGATATATTATAATATTCTGAAATTCATTAGGTGATTTTTTTGTAGAACTCCATGTAATTCAAATAATATGATAGAGTCCATATTCCATGGCGGGAAACTCCCATGGAAAATGGCTAAATAAATATGAATGGTGTCTTCTGAGTTATCATTTAATTAACATGGGAATACAAGTATTGAAAATGATTGACCATTTATAGACTGATGAAAATTTTCATATAAAATATTCACCTTGGACTCATTACGTTTATATTCACATGTCACCATAGTCTATATAATAATCATACCCATTTTAATTCATTAGTTTCATTTAATTACCTATTATCACGTGTGAGAAAGAAAATAATGGATATAAAAGCAATTTTCAATTTAAACACAATCATTAAGGTCCAGGTGACATCTATACACATATACTTTCCTTTATTAATAATTTAATAATACATTTATCTAAAATAATGAATGTACCACATAAATATTCATATAGATAAGACCCAAAAATTGTACCAAATAATCTGAACATTGGTCACAAAAGTCCTAAATAAGCAAGAGACCGTAAATGGGTGGACCTTTTTGTGTTATTACACTATAATAGTGTAAAATATCTCTCCCTAGGGACATTGATTATAATTTAATCAATTTATATTACAGAAGATGTATTTTATAATCAATAAATTGTAAAACCAATGTGTAAAGAAATTTATGAAAAGTCAAGACATTGAGGTAAATGTCATAGAGCATATACCGTATGAATATATATTATTCCTTTCCTTGTATCGACCATTAGTTTTTTCATTAATTGGAGAAAATTGAAGAACAGATAAGAACATAGAAAATAAATCAAAAGAGTTTTCACAAAAATAGTGTCATTGATAGAATGATTAATGATGAAAGGAGCATATGGATTTGTAACCATACCCTATGGTGTCCAATGTGATGAACATATATCGATTCAGTGGTCATACAATAAAGTTAGTATGAAACATATATTGAGAGGGAGGAGGAGATTCTATTGTATAAAATATAGCCTCTATTATATTGTAAATAAAAGATAAATAGGGGTTAGTAAATTTAAATATGTAAGGCCAATATTTTCATTTTACACAATCATACATGGGTCTCATGGTTTGGCCACATGGGTGGAAAAAATAGGCACCACTAGTGCAGAAATCGTTTTTTACGTCACCATTTTTTTCGTCGGTTATATATAACCGACGTAAAAATGCGGCGAGTAGATTTTTAAAGTTGGTTATTTTAATAACCGACGTTACAAATCGCGCCTGTTGGGTTTTTACGTCGGTTATCTTATAACGGACGTAAAAAACCAATGCGCGGGGTTTTTTTTACGTTAGTTATTTGGTAACCGACGTAAAAAACCTGATATCGACGCGTTTTTTACGTCGGTTATCAAATAACCGATGTAAAAAATGAGTAGATATGGGGTTTTTTAAGTCGGTTAGAAAATAACCGACGTAGAAAACTGCCCGCGCATTGTTTTTTTACTTCGGTTATCTTATAACCGACATAAAAAACCAAATCCAGGGGTGTTTTATTACGTCGTTTATAAAATAACCGACGTAAAAAACCCATACATATCTCGTTTTTTACGTCGGTTATAAAATAACTGGCGTAAAAAACCAAAGCGCGGGAGCTTTTTACGTCGGTTTTAAGATAACCGACGTTATAAACATTTAAAAAAATTAATGTCTGTGGACTGTCACTTACGATTTTTCGATTGACAGTCTGACGGCTCGTCTCTCTCTCACGCGGTAAACCCTAATCGGCTCGTCGATTGACCTGCATTAAACTCATTTTGGATTCATTGTTTATCTTCTTCACTCCTCTCGGATCTATCATCTCAACTCGCAACATTCAAGTAAGCCTTCCACGAATTTATTTCGTTCGTTTTTGATTCGATTCTTGATGTGCTTTTCGTTCGTTTTTGAATCTCTGGGAATTTTTTGTTATTACAAATGGTTATTATGTCCATTCAACTCGCAACATTCAACTCGCAACATTCAACTCGCAACATTCAAGCAGGTGTATTTTGGATAAGACTATTTTTAACTCTTATTCTAGATTTTCATTCTGAAATACGCTTTACGATTCTATAGTACAATGAAAAAGTAGATTCAGTAAATCTTCTTAAACAACTTATACTTCATCTTTTCTTCTGAAATACGAATCCGTAACAACTCCAATATGATCGATATATTGATCTATCTAAATACCAGCAACTTCATTACGAGCAACCTCTTAAGTATCTAAATAAATCAATATCTGATAAAAATATTACTATGACCATGAGAACATAGATATTTGACTTCACAACCATTCGAATTATTAAATCATTTAGAAAGAATAATTAATTTTAAAACATTGAGGATTAGCCTCAGCAAAATCTGAAAAATAATGGGTGGTATTGTAACGTTCCATTCTTCCAGCAACATTATTATTTCCTACTTAGTTGGAATGTGTCTTTCTGGATGAAGATTGGTAGTAATTATTTTCTTAAAATCATATTTTCAATATGATTGTCCAGAAAATGATTTTCATGAAAGAAATTGGACCAGGTACAATCGGTAATACCTATCCTTAAAATTTCATTCAACATTCTTACATCATAATTTTTTTTCAAAAAATTATGATTTTTAGAACCGCTAGATCAGAAAACCATCATCTGTTTTCATCTGCATTCATAAAAATATCAATTCATACCTATTACAATCAAATATTTCATTCTGGACTCATGGTGAGTCTGATAATACATTTCTTCTTTCAGTCATCTCCTAAAAATGATGGACCTTTTCATGCAAAGAGTATCTGATTTCTTAAATACGATGGTATGTCCGATTTTCAACAAAACCAAGTGAGGTGATTTCTTTTATTATTAATAATTCATAAAAAAATTATAATACCTAAATATTATTATCATCCTTTTCAGAACGTTCATTATAAAAAAAGGTAAAGGGTACTTTATATTCATTCTCAAGTTAAATTATATTTTTTATAAAGGTCTTTTCTATCTAGGTAGAAATAATTTAACGATAATTAGATTTAATTAGGTATATTATCTTATCTTACCATACAAACACATTTTTATGTATTAATAATTATTATGTTTTGTAAAAACAATTATGACCCCATTTCATTTTTGTTAGTTAATTGATCTACGAAAGTGTTATAAATGATTTGATGATCATGATTCACCCATATATATGGTTAATCATTATGTGACATTTGGGTCCATAATATCCTTCTAATGCATTCGAAAATGAATTATATATCATAGATCAATATGGGATACAGATGGTTATACCATGTCCAATGTGATATGTGATGTGTCTCGTAAGAAATATTATAATAAATTATAGGAAAGGTGATTAACTTATCCCAATATGAGGTGAATGAAACTATGTTTTCCCCTGACATATGTTATGACTTATATGATTATGTTTGTGCCACACTCTTATGTTATTCCACATACCAATGTTTTGATCTTGTGAATAAGGTTTTTTAAATCATGATCCCACTATCATATAATTCATGTCTTACGTTATGCTAAAATTGTTATACTTGGACTCAGGTTTTATGATCTATGATTATATAGAACTGTTTCACTTATCTTTTTGATCATGTGCTTTGTGTATGCTCTTATACCCCCATGGATATCTTTTTATGAGATTAGATATTATATTTATATATATCATGTTTACCCATAATGACTATCGTAAATCAAACCTTTTATTATTTTCATTCCCTAAGTTATAAAAATAAGTATTATATAGGATGATTCAAAAATTTAATCTGTGAGATGAGTTGTTTTATGTGTGAAACCCAGGCCAAACACATATGTATTTTTTTATTGGTATTACATATATATAGTTCGACATATACATTTTTTTACATTACCATGATATTAATATTACTTTTTCTAAAGAAATATTAATGTCCTCAGATTATATATCGGATCAAAAGTATATAGTAATTCTAATATATAATCAGAATGATCTGATAATATGACAATATTATTAAACATAAAACAAATGGTCTATATTCATATTTCTAACATGACACTTACGATGTATATCTATTTGGTGTTGGGTACTTATGAAAACTACTACTACTTTCAATATTTTGGCACTTGAAAGTGTTGAGTACTTTAGATCATAATGATTGAACAACAAGCATGAATAACAAATGTTATATGCTCCATTAGGTATTCCTATATTTTAACATGTTTATTAGTATATTGGCATGAGATTACTATAAATGCGTATCATCTGATCATATTCACTTATTCTAGATAAAAATCATTTTGTTTATGTTTTATTGATGTATATTTTATTTGGAGAATCATTAGGCGTCATGGTTTTCTTTGATTCAATGAACTTTAAAACTGTTATATCTAACTATATTTTGTTTTAAAAATAATATTCAAGCATATTTTTTTAAATACCTATAGATTTGTTTTATATTTTAAATTGATTTACATTCAAATTATGATTTTTTTTCATATAAACATGTATTTGTCTTATCTTAAAAATATATATTTTTTGTTGATATTTGTTATAGGTAATAATGAGTCGAAGTTGAATTATGGCACATCGAATGAGCAATGAATTTTAGGAAGGTGTTGATGCCTTTTTGGAATTTTCAAAACGAAATGTTCCAAGTAGTGACATTTTTTTCTGTCCATGCCTGAAATGTTTGAATATGAAGAAGTTGAAAAGTAGAGAGATAAAAGATCATCTGATATGTCATGGTTTTAATCCGAGTTACAGCCCTTGGATTTGGCATGGTTAAACTGGACGGAATGTCACTGATGATGATGATTTGCAAGATGGTAACTCCGATGGAATTGAAGAAATGATTCGCGATATTGTAGCAGAACAAATTGAGAAAGAACCGACAGTTGCATGTTTATATGGTGATGCTGAAAAACCATTATATCTCGGTTGTACAGATTTTACGGTTTTGTCGGTGGTGTTAAGATTGATTAACCTGAAGGCGAAGCATGGATGGAGTGACAGAAGTTTTACAGAGCTGCTACAATTGATGAAAGTCATTCTTCCAAAATATAACGATCTTCCAGATTCACATTACAATGCCAAGAAAATATTATGCCCGATGGGATTGGGATACAATAAAATACATGCATGTTCGAATGACTGCATTATATATAGGAAGGAATATGAATTTCTGTCAGATTGTCCAAAATTTGGGACATCACAGTATAAGGTGAAAGAAAAATCACAGGGTGATAGAGAGATTACAAAGCTCCCTTCAAAGGTATTTTGGTATCTTCCTATAATTAATCATTTCAAAGGTTTATTTGCTAATTCACATGATGCAAAAAAGTTAAGATGGCATGCTGAAGAGCGGGTATGTGATGGAAAAATACGTCATCCAGCTGATTTTCCACAATGGAAGAAAATTGATGCGCAATATTCTATATTTGGAAATGAAATAAGAAATCTCATACTAGGGTTGTGCATAGATTGAATGAATCCATACCGAACACTCTGTAGCACACATAGTTCATGGCCTGTTTTATTGGTAATTTACACCCTCTCTCCTGAAGTTTGTATGAAGCGCAAATATGTCATGTTGAGTACAATGATCTCTGGTTCAAAGCAACACGGTAATGATATTGATGTTTAGTTGTCACCGTTGATTGATGATTTGAAACTGTTATGGGCTGATGGTATTAGGGTGTATGATTCTTATAAAATGGAATATTTTCAACTGCATGCAGTGCTTCTGTTTACTATAAATGACTTCCCAGCATATGTAAATTTGTCTGGATACAGTGTTAAAGAGAATAAAGAATGTCCAATTTGCGAATAATATATGTCATATTGTCAATTGCATCATGGGAGGAAAACAGTGTACATGGGTCATCGAAAGTTTTTGCCTATGGAACACCCTTATAGAAGACTAAAAAAGACATTTATTGGCTCACAAGAATTTGATACTGCTCCAAAACCTTTATCCCCTGATCTGTATTTTGAAAGGGTGAAAAACCTTGACGTGACATTGGGAAAGACACAGAAATCTGGTAATGATAGACATATTTGGAAGAAAAAGTCAATTTTTTTGAGCTACCATATTAGAGGAATCATGAAGTTAAACATAATATTGATGTCATGCACGTAGAGAAGAATATCTCTGATTCTTTGATTGGAACATTGTTAGATATTAAAGGAAAGACTAAAGATTGGTTGAATGCAAGCTTAGACTTACTATCAATGGGAATACGTTTGGAGTTAGCTCCCACTCCTAAAGGAAGAAAAACATTTCTTCCCCCGGCTTGTCATACATTATCGAAGAGGGAGAAAATTAGCTTTTGTCAGTGTCTTCATGATACCAAAGTGCCTCAAGGTTATTCTTTTAATGTAAAATTTTTTGTCTCATTGAAGGACTTGAAGTTGATAGGTATGAAATCACATGATTGTCACGTCATGATGCAACAAATTCTACCAGTTTCATTGCATGGAATATTGCCCATTCATGTCAGAAGGACTATAATGAAGTTGTGTTATTTTTTCAATTCAATTTGTTACAAGGCGATTGATGTGAATGTTTGAACATTTTGGAAAAGGATGCAATTTTTATACTTTGTCAATTGGAAATGTATTTTCCTCCAACTTTTTTTGATATAATGGTGCATTTAATGATTCATCTGGTTCGAGAAACAAAGATTTGTGGACCTGTATATCTTCGTTGGATGTATCCTTTTGAAAGGTATATGAAAATATTAAAGGGGTATGTTAAAAATCTATATCGACCTGAAGCCTCCATTATTGAAAAGTATATTTCTGAGGAGGTAGCAGAGTTTTGTACGAGCTACTTGGTTGTGGCGCAACACATAGGTTTGCCTCCATCTCACCATGAACGAGTTAATAATGAGGGAAAGGGGATTCGCGGCTTGAAAGTCAAATCATTGTCAGCTGAACAGATGAAGAAGTTTGAATCATACATCTTGAATAACATAGCTGATGCTCAACCATATATCACATTTCATATTAATGAGTTGAAACAATGTCATCCAAAGAAGAAAGAAGTGTGGATTTTAAATGAGCACAACAAAACTTTTTTGTCATGGATTAAAAAGAATTTTCTTGGTAGATCAGATGTATCATACACATTAAAATGGATAGTGGGTGTTCCATGTTTAAATGTGATAACATGGTCTGGTTATGACATTAATGGTTATACATTTCATACAAAAGCTCAGGACAACAGAAGTGCAGTTCAGAATAGTAGTGTATTGGTGTTTTCAGAAGCAATGCATTTTTTGAGTACTAAGGACAAAAACCCAATTTCTGCATCAAATGCATACTATGGAGTGATTGAAGACATATGGGAGGTTGATTACTTTAACATTAAAGTTCCCGTTTGTAACTATAAATGGTTTAACGGTAACAACAGTGTCAGACATGATGAATTTGGAATGACACTTGTTAATATGAATAGATTGGAAGACACATCTGATTCTTTTATAAAACATGCAAAACAAATTTTTTATGTAGTAGATCAATCAGATATGCAGTGGGATGTTGTTTTACAAGGGAAAAAACAATATGTTGGTGAGGATTAACTTGATGAATATGCTGATTTATGTGAGATCCCTACTTCCATGGAAATATTAACAGAACATAATGACAATCATGTTGAAGACATAGTTTGTGCCATAAGGAACGATCACGACAAAGGAATTTGGGAAAACAATCTATCTGTACATTCCTAAAATTACAGGTAACATATGTTTATTTCTTGTTTACATTTATTTTCTCCATAAATGTTAGATATTGTATGTTTTTTATTTATTAAAACATGTTTTAAAATAAAATAAGTATATGTTTTTGTTTGTTTTAAGTTTGGTTAGTTTACTTTATCATGTTTATAACCATTACATGAATTTTAAAATGCTTATTTTTTGTTCACTAAAAATTACTTTACCATGTTTACAATGTTTACCAGGTTTACCATTTTTACCATTTTTACCATCTTGACCATCTTGACCATCTTTTCCATCTTTACCATTGTTTAGCATGCTTACCATATTACCAATGTTTACTATTATGTAACTTAGTACACTTTTCTATTTTCTGATTACAGTAGTATTAAAATATTTGAATTTGTATACTTCTTCACTAACAATTACTTTACCATGTTTACAATGTTTACCATGTTTACCATTTTTTCCATTTTTTACCATCTTGACCATCTTGACCATCTTGACCATCTTTTCCATCATTACCATTGTTAAAATTCTTACCATATTACCAATGTTTACTATTATGTAACCTATTACACTTTTCTATTTTCTGATTACAGTAGTATTAAAATATTTGAATTTGTATGTTTGTGAACTGACATTTGTTTTTTTGATTTGAAGTATAATGACAGATCATTCAGATGATCAACCACATGATTCTGGAGAGGAGCATATTGCGGGTCATACCTCTGGGGATGAACATTCACATGCTCCTATTATGGCAAAGAGTTCAAAGGTTGGTAAACATGGGTGCCCACGTTTACCAAAATTATCACTTTCCCTTACGCAGGATCAGAGGAGAGTAGTTGATTTTGATGATGATGATATTCCTAGAGGTCCGAATGCCAAAGATTTTAAGAGTTTTGTTGCAACTCAGGCTAAGACCAAAGTAAGCATTCTGTATGATGATTGGAGAGGTGTGGATAAAGTGATTATCTCTCAGTTGTGGGAGACGATTTTGGTAAGATCTTTTGTCATTGTTTTACCATTCTTTTAATGTTTCTAGTATATATAATATGTTTAACCTCTTCTTTATCAGATGACATTTTATATTCCTGACACTGGAGGAGTCAGGAAGAAATGATTATCGTTGGCTGCCAGGAGATGGAGGGATTTCAAGTCAACCCTCTCATCTGATTTCATTTATGGTCATAGGAGTCATGACAATCCATGTCGTATATATACTTTTATAGATGAAGACACATGGAGATAGTTTTTTGAAATTAGAAAAAAGAGTCATTTCTGGTAAGGGCAATGTAAACTTTTATAAACTTTCTTATATAAATGATTTTATTAATGTTTTGTTAATGATTTCTTATTCTTAAATTACAGCAAACAAGGAAAGCTCATTAGGAGATCCAATCTAAAAATGTATACCCTCATAGTTTATCTCGGGGATGGTGTACATTATTGGAAGAAAAAATGATAGCGGAAAAATTTCAACAACTAAGAGCTGAATCTTCAAGCTCTGGAGTGGTGGCCCCTCCATCCCCTCCATCTAGACTTGAAAAATGGAAGAGAGCTCGGAAGGGAAAAAAGGGCAATATCTTTCGGAAGAATCGAGAATCATAGCTGAGAGGATTGTAAAATATCTATTTAATTTATTTAAGTTAACTTTTTTCTTCATATAAGTTTCAATCATTACAGAAATGTTCAATTAATTAATACAAGACTCTCTTGAGGAGCAGAGTTCAGAGGGGACATTTACAGCTACTGGGAGGGAAGATATTTTATTTGCAGCATTGGGAAGGCCCGAACATCCTGGTCATGTAAGAGGATATTCGGAAGGTGTATCAGTAAGAAAAGTGTTTCCACGTTCTTCAACTTATAACATTGAGGGGGTTCATCAAAAAATAGAATCCTTGGAGGCTGAAGTTCAAAATATTAATGCGACGATGGAAGACAAGTTTAGAGAGTCGGTGCAGTCTATGTTTGCAGAAATGCAAAGACAATTTCAGACTGCAGCTCCCACTCCTCCACCTCCCCCTGCAGACCCCATTATTTATCCTCCACCTCCTCCAGTAGCTCCCACTCCCCCACCTCAGCCTGCGGACCCCATATTTTATCCTACGCCTCCACCGCAACTTCCTACATATTGCGAGTTGTATGTTGATGATTCTCAATATCATATAGTAGCATACGGGTTGGTATATTGTATAGGAGATACAGTTCATCATCAACAATTAGATGTAGAGAATTAGAGGGTCACTGTAAAGGATATTATAGATGGATCAGCTAGGGTACCAATACCTATAGATGAGGTGGCGACAGTAGGACAGAGTATCGGCCATTTTTTAGTTTGGCCATCCAGACATCTTCAACTCATTACCATAGAGGTATGAATGTTATATCATTTATTTTATTTTATTTTATTAATGTTGTTTTATAATTTGAAAAATACTATAATTCTCAATTTTTTTTCATAGGAATACTTCAAAGGTAAAGAAATACTGTATAGACAACAACAAAGACAACAGACTATGACATCAGATACAGATTCCAGTGGTCTTGAAAGATTGTCAAGATATTCACATTTTTTGTTGGGTTTTTATGAGTTTCCAATGGAATCTCATGTTTGTGGACGTGAAATAATTGTGGGGATTACAAAATCTGATATCATGGAGCTTGTTACTAGAGATAAGTTGGGCATCAACATGGTGCAAATTTTTTCCATGTAAGTTTTAACACCTTTTCCCTGCGTTATATTTATTAAAAATGTATACTTATATATGTTTTTTATTAGGTATATTTATAAAATTTGTGAGAGGAATGAACTGACAGAAGTATATGGATTCATGGACCCACAATTGATTTCCCCTGAAGCATGTGCATTGACTGAGGAACAAAGAATGGTTTATATTGCTGAAAGATTTGAAAAGAATATAATCCAACAATGTTGGATGATGCCTTTTTGTGAGAGGTATGAAACACATTTCTCTCAAAGATTTAATTATCTTTTAACATAAAAAATCACTAACATTAAATTTCCTTTTATCAAGAATCATTGGATGTTAGGGATTTTTTTCCCAAGGGAGAAAGCTCTTTATTGGATATGCTCTGTTCATGGTGATGTGCGGGAAAATTTTAAGAATATATTGGAAAAGTAAGTTTCAATTTCTCAATAGTTTTATATATTATAATCAATTTTAAATTTACCCCATTCGCATTATTTTCTAACAATGCATGGGTCTACTTTTGAAAAAACACAAAGAAAAGAAATGAAAATATCAAATATGTAAATGCGAAGGTAAATTTCCATTTATAATTTTTACTTTTTGATTTATTACATAATAATAATATATTGAATTTAAACTCATTCAAAATAGAATTGTCATGAACAACAATGCCTCATTGAATGCGGATATTATATGTTAAGATTTATGTATGAAATAATAACAACGGGGACAGTTGTTAATTTTGACCCGGTACGATTTCCTGTTAAACTTTTCCATAATATTTCAATTTGATTTATTCATTATACATGTTAACTATCTTCTTTTTCATTTTAGCTTTTTGATGACCCTCAACCCTATACTGCTGAAGACATCAAATACGTACAAGTGGAGTGGTCAAATTATTTTACAGGTTTGATTGAATTTTAGTTGTTTGTAATGTAATATGTAATTTTGAATATTGTAGTTTTAAATGTGTATTTGGTAGTTGTTTAGGTTTGATTTAGTTTTTTTTAAGTTGACAGTGTAAGTTTTGAATGTTATATAAGTGAATGTTTAATTTTTCTCTACTTCTTGTTTTGGTCTACTTTTGATGGTTCTTTTGGTATGGATTTGGGTCTGTGGGGGAGGGGTTCCAAGGGTGTGGGGGAGTGTTCAGTGGGGTTGGGGGTGTCCAGCTGTCTGGGAGGGTTGTCCGGTGGGGTGGGGGAACAGTCCAGGGGATGGCAAGGATGTCCAGGGGTGTGGGAAGCCGGTCCAGGGGTGTGGGAGTGCTGTCTAGGGGTTGGGGGTGTGGTGGGGGCTGTCAAGTGGGGTGAGGGGGTGAGGAGGTGCTGTTCAGGCGGGTGGGGGTTGTCGAGGGGTGTTTTGAGGTGTCCGGGGGTCGGGGGGTAGTCCAGAAGTGTGGTGGGGGCTCGAATGGGGTGGGGGAGGGTTGTCCAAGGGGTATACATGAGGGTGGGAGCTCCAATGGGGTGGGGGAGGGCTGTCTTGGGGGTATACATGAAGGTGAGGGCTCGAACAGGGTGGGGGAGGGCTGTCCATGGGGTATAAATGAGGGTGGATGCTGTCTAGTGGGTAAGTTTTATATGTTATCTATGTACATGCTTAATTTTGATGTACTTCTGTTTTTGTGGTATGATTTCTTGATTTGTTTTCTAGTTGATTCTGGTGGAGAGAAGATCACTACATTATGTTTAAAAAAAATTGGGTTTATCACGTTAGTTATTTAATAACCGACGTGAAAAAATGCTTGTAAAATAGTTTATCACGTCGGTTATTTAATAACCGACGTGATAAAAGGCCTGGATAATGGTTTATCACGTCGGTTATTTAATAACCGATGTGATAAAGGGCCTGGAGAATGGTTTAGCACGTCGGTTATTGAATAACCGACTTGCTAAACGGCCTGGACAATGGTTTATCACGTCGTTTATTGAATAACCGACATGATAAACCGCCTCCCTCCGGTTTGTCACGGCGGTTATACAATAACTGACGTGATAAACCCCACTCCCCCGGTTTTTTACGTCGGTTTTATATGAACCGACGTGATAAACCACGCTCATCTTGGTTTATCACGTCGGTTCTTATAGAACGGACGTGATAAACCACCCTCACCCCAGTTTATCACGTCGGTTCTATATGAACCAACTTGATAAACCCCCTTGCCCCTGTTTATCACGTCGGTTGTTTAAGAACAGACGTGATAAACCATTGTCCAGGCCGTTTATCACGTCGGTTCTTCAATAACCGACGTGATAAACCATTCTCCAGGCCCTTTATCACGTCGGTTCTAAAATAACCGACGTGATAAACCATTCTCCAGGCCTTTTATCACGTCGGTTCTAAAATAACCGATGTGATACACCATTCAACAGACCCTTTATCATGTCGGTTCTAAAATAACCGACGTGATAAACATCGCGATTTTATGTATTTGACGTCGGTTTTTAAATAACCGACGTCAAAAACCTTATTTATAACGTTGCACGTATTAACGTCGGCTAGAAACCGACGTAAAAAAATTTAAAATAACCGACGTAAAAAACGTTTTCTGCACTAGTGCACCAAACATGTTCCCTGAACTGCCTTAAGAGACCCCTATCAAGGTTTAAGGACATATTTTGACTAATTTTGTATTGATCATGTGAGACAACTCACCAATTAGGCTTCAAAAATATTCACACCCTTATGACCTGTGATGAATGTATTGAACAATCTGTGTAGCCTCATAAAGAGAATTGGACCACCCTACATGATTTGAAAAAACCATATAGTCTAGGGTACACGATTTATAAATACATAATAATCCATATGTTTCTTCCATTACTCAATGTTTTGGGAACTAAAAATAACTTCTACACCCCATTATCCTTTGAGACATCATTATGAACATATATTATGATAAACCGAAGGAGTTAAATTTAATAATAAGTGAAACCACAACTCATAAAAAATTTGGGTTCTAATTTTTATTAAATGGTTAAATAAGTCATCCCTGAGTTACCCTTCCAATGGTTGTAGGTTATCAATTGATGATAACTACATCCAATAAGAAAATACTACTAGGTTCTAGGGCTTTCAGTAGATTCCAATGGGCTGTGGATTTTAAATTTATCATCAATGGGTCGATAATACATATCAATGCCGACGATCTGATCCCCTGTATGTTTGGAGGATATCACGTAAATTGTAAAGAGAAAAAAATTAAATTCAATAGATAAATATTTCATATATCATGTTGTGGTCGACTACATCATGTCAATGGTGATCATTTCTCCATGGATCCATTTCAAGAACCCTCTATATCATCCACAAAAGCTTCAAAAACACACATGAGCATCGATCGTCAAATTTTGGGTGCTAGCATGATGTTTCGATGACTCTTTCAACATCCCAATGATCACATAATCGAGATGCCATCATTTAATGAGGGATTTATTGATCCGAGTTTCTTGGATCGATAGCTTCTCTCTTTATAGAGCGAGAGGAGGTAAATGCTCTGGATTTCATTCCATGGAATGAATGAATAGTGTGACTAGCCACACATGAGAGAGAGCCTCCTCTTTATTTATAGTATAGTTGTTAATTACCCAATTAGGATCCCCGTCCCCCGTTCATTTCAACATCAAATTAATAAATAATTTTGATGAACTAAACTGCATCAATATTATTTTTTATTTTATCATATACTTTTAATATATATAAAATATATTACGTGTTAAAAACCAAGTTTTCAACTCGACTTTATATCCAACATAATATTGAAAATAACATTGATTATTAAAATAATATTAATTTGTTTAATATTTTCTTGTATTTACTAAACATTTAAATACATTAATTAAATTAAATCTAAAATATTCATAACTTGAATATTAATGAATTTATTTAATTCATTTGGTGATTGAAAACTTTGACAACACTTGGACCCCCTGGTGGGTCCAAATATGTTCATATTCTTATTCAACTGAATAGAGAGGATTCTATAATACAATATTGTGTGGGACCCTATAGGACCATATCTCTTTAATAGTGAATAAAATCTATAGACCCATAGCGGAGTCTAGCAACCAATCATGGACCTTAAAGAGATATATATTTTCGTATCATTGACCACCGACCTATGAACACTGACTATGTACTATAATCTCTTTGTCATAAAATATATCATAAAGTAGGACACACACTTGTTCCCTCATTCTTTTCTTTCATTTTTTATCGTTGATCTATCCAGATGTATTCACCTTTGTACATCATTGTTTAAAGTCTTATGAAGTAAGCAACATTCGGATCAACCAGGCCTGAGATATATAACCTCCAAAACATGGAATCGACGAATCCTTTCTTGACCATTCAACAAATGTAATATGACCAACGATGCAACCAACACAATATACCTCGCCTTGATTTCAATACCATGGTTTTTGAATTACATCACAATATTCCATTAAATGATACACATTTGTAATTGACTCTATTCATGAGACCAATACACATGGCTGTATATAAGAACGATCAATGGCCCCAAAAAATTTGGTGTTCCTATTGATTGGTATGATCTCATGATCCCACTACTAGAGATCAACAAGTGTGTACCTCATAAGAAGAAGTCCCAATTCATATAAGACCCCAACACCTGATAGTCATACATCTAATGTTTCCAGTTATTAAGATATATCTAGACCATATAACATAAATATAATATTAATGTTATAATATCTCGAGGTTCTTATTATAACCTAGGATATATTATAACCACTCGACAAGAAAATTAATAATTTGAGATTACCATTATATTGTGGATGAAAATATATCTACACTATAATGGTAAGATGACATCATGTATAACTAACTATATACATGATATTGTTATTGAAATTACTACATAGTTGAGTTAAGGGAACCCGCTATTTCAACACTCCCACTTGCACTAGAGGAAACGGGAAAACCAAACTTGTTAGCTACTCAGAGGATAAAAACCATGCTTCTTATAAGTAATAGCATTAACTTTTGGGCCTTCCATGATTTCTCCACATGCCATATCTATTGTATGAGACCTCATCTCCAAGAGTAAAACATCTCAAGAGATGGTATCCCCAAGTATATACCTTATGTCTTATTTTCATAACATGAAAAAATTTCTAGTAATAATATCATGATTAACATTATGATAATAACTTTCTTACTAGGTTAGATTCCAAGAACTATAAAAAGTCATTTCATGTATCAACTTCTTAGCTGCATTAAAGGCTCCAATGTACACAATATTTGTAGGTATTCCTACTACTGACTTTTATGAGCTCGACTGGTTCATCAATTTAGCCTAATTTCAATACTAGATCAAATTGATCTAAGACTCACTAGTTTTTGTCCCAGAAAATATATTATTCCTTCTTCTCTATATACCAAGTACATATCATTTTTACATTCCAATGTACAAGATTATTGTTCTGACTGATTCACATGTAGTGTTCCGGTATATAATTGATATCTTACTATAATAAACTATATTCTAGAAATATCAATTAGTGTACGTATCATGGAATATGTGATTGATCCAACACTTAAGTGTATGGTTCCCAATTAGAATCATTAATCTCTTCCCATGTTCCAAACATGTCAACCAATAGAGATTATTCCATGTGATATTGGCAATATTTCTGATCGTGAATTATTCCAACTTGTATTTTTCAATACAATGTAACATTATATACAATTGAATAGGGCCAAGAAACCATTAGATCTTATTCATTAGTTCTGTTTCCCTATAACATAGGTTTATACATTAATTGAATCACTGGGGAACTACTTTTAACCTTATCTTGTCAAAATGTACGATCAATATATGTTTTCAATATGTTTCTGAACGTATTTATCTTGAAAAATCTAGCCTTCCCACTAACCGGTGATCGAAACAATGGAAATATTCATATGAAATTAATTTTCTATGATCTTGTTGATTCTTTTAATCTAGAATAGGATTTTAGTAACTTGTAACCTATATTGGCATTGGCTGGTGTCATCATCTCTTTTTGGTTGTCATATAGAGAGCATCCACGAAAGATGCTTTTGAAATCCAATGTCCAATTTAATGATCTTAAAAGTTATCTATGAGAAGTAAAATTATAATGGATTTAGGCATATCTACTTGGTATAACCAATTTAACCTTATTGGTACCATGCATGAACCATTCATGTATTGTCTCATTTGAGTACCCACCGCAATATTCAATTTACAAATCCCATTTCAATTTGATACATGGAATCCATTATTGAATTTTAATTATTCTTTTCAATACTAGATAATTTCTATATACAACATAGTTAGATGATTTATTATTCTTAATAAATAGAAAATCACCAGTAGTAGTGTATATAAAACCATCACCATGGTTTCATCCTTCTTGTGCATTATGTGTCACTGGAACATGCATATTCCACATGTACTTGTGGAACATGTCCTAATCCAAACTACTTTTGCATCTTGAGAATTGACTAAACCCATGTCAATAATGCTCCCACTATCTATAATACAGATGTTAACCCTTATATAAAAATATAGTATAATACAAGACTACATATTTACTATCATAGGTATTTACTTAATATCCTATGAAACTTTTAGGATGCTTATTTAGATGCACCATGTGTCTAGATTGATTCATTTTTGTTTGTTTTTCTTTCATGAACACTTTTCATCTTAACAAATGATCTATGGAATAATGGATTTTTCATCATCCTATGACTTGTATTGTATCAATTTTTCATTTTAGTTGGCATATTATTTATGGGTTAACACCTCTATTTACAAAGCACCTATTGAAATATGATGGATGTTATTGTAGGTTGTAAAATTGATACTCCATACATCAAAACATTGATGTAAAAAATGTGCATTTAGGAATTTCTCCATGATAAATTTTGTTGATAAATTTCACCATGTGTAATCATCACCAATTCTCATTATGAACATAAATATTGTGACAAAGATAAGGTAACATCCTTTTAATAATTACTCCATGATACATTATCCAGATCGACGATTTCATAGTCAAGATATTTTTCTAAATGCCAATCTTAAGAAACTTATATCGTCTAAGCATGCATATAGATCCCTATTAAATTCATTAATACATTATTGAATCATAGGAAGTATCTTTACATCTATCATTACATTGGAATAGTTCATACTCTCTTCTTGAAAAAACCCCCGATGCTTTGTGGAATACCATTATTTTTAATGGTTTCTTTGTCAAAACTAATAATGTCAATAATACATAAAGAGTTTAGCTTTGTCGAGCCTAAATAAAAAACTTAGTTTATCATTAACATACACTTTTAGTATCACCTAACAAAGAATAATAATGCCATAACTTGTTAAGTATTACATTTTATATTCATCATGTATTGCCTTTGATTCAAGTATCAATGAAGAATTTATTGAATATGTTACCAAAACAACATTCATTCCAAAAAATTGGAATAATGTCTCATTATGACCTACTAGGAACATGATAAAAATATTTTGGTTATACTCAACAACATGTTCAATTTGAATCAATCACATGGATGTTAAATATTTTGTGCTTCCCAGCACTGAATTAAGAATCACCCATTCTCAGCTGCTTGGAGAAGACACTTTACATCTCAGTAATGTTTCTGCACATACATTGTTACTATATATCAATACATATATGTGAAAATAATTATGATCCACTACCTAAGACTTATGTAAGAAACATTAATTTATATTGATGAATATACCTGAATGAGATTTGGGTACTTCCATATTGTATTTGCATTTATTCCATTTTTAAACTTCCATAAATATATATCATTATGTAATGTAAATAACCTTATGTAAAATAACCAACCTCTTTATATGATGGAAAATATTATGTTTCCATTGAGGTAACTTTCCATAGCCTATTCCTCTTCGTCTTAAAATATTTTTCCCAAAAAAATAAAATATTGTACTCTCTTTAATATTATTATTTCTTGGGTAATG
This sequence comes from Viscum album, assembly GCA_963277665.1. Lineage (NCBI taxonomy): Eukaryota > Viridiplantae > Streptophyta > Magnoliopsida > Santalales > Viscaceae > Viscum > Viscum album. The sequence goes on along the minus strand of OY728126.1, from coordinate 639,433,583 downwards.
TTACCATAAAGGTAAAGAAGTGATTACTCTATACTATTTGTAAGTATTTTTAAATGAAACTAGAATAATTTGGTGTAAATGTAATAATAATGGGAGTTCATTAATGGTTATGAAATTTATTTCACTTCACACTAAGTGAGTTCAATCATTACATTAAAATATTTATTAGCTTTCTCCACGGAAACATCTTCGATATGAGACTACATGTAACATCATCCATGTTAGTATATAGAAACTGCAACTGAAATCAGACATGGATGACGTCATTATGATAGACCATCATATTCTAAATTCATGATCCTCTTGTAATAAATTTTACACCCACTCTTACTAAGGTTTCTTAATAGTTTGGCACACTATCTCCTAGAATTTATGACATAGTAATATAATGTGAGATCCCATATTCTACTTTTTTGAAAATTTCTTCCATTTTGTATGTTATCACTGTTCAATGTTTAACATAGTTTTATTGTGGTATTACATTACATTTTATCAGAAATAAACTTTAGTAGATCTATAAATTTTAAATTGATTCTAGAATGTGACATTACTGATTTATTTAATCAATCAATATCTCCCAATAAATTATCAAATTCTAGGAACCCACTATACTAGAATCTAAATTTTCTTGTGTATTCTAGTGGAAGGGATCCTCAGACCACCCCTTATAATCTACACGTTATGGCTATTCCACTATTCGGATGGTTCAATGTAGTCTTTTGGCTGGCCGGCCACATTCACTCATAGTTCCTTGATCAGTTGAGTGAAGTCGCATATTCCAAAATCATATCTTGATTTACTCAATGCATGCTTCTAAAATTTCAACAAGCTATCCATGGATATTTCCTTACTGTAATTTTAGTTATGTTTACCCACTACTCTTATATGAAATCCCTAGCAGTAAGAGGAAACATCAGTTATGGCATGACTGACACCCCAAACACACAGTTTTGTTCAAACATGAATGATGTATGGTTGTGGCGCCTTTATATTACTTTGATGGTTTTATGTTTTCCTCTTGAATAATATAATCCATTTCTATAAACATTTTCATCTATGTTGTCGCGCTCAGAACATAACTTTAATATAAAAACATACTCCACTTATTTGTGAATTTTATTATCTATTATTTAATGTATTTTTATGTTTTATTAATATTCTTAAAATGATAAATAAATTCATAATAGTAAACTAATACCAAACCGGTCTTGAGAATCTAAACGACCTAAGGGTGTCATACATGAGTCAAAGCTGGACTCATGATGTAGCTTTCCCCGTTTCATGTAGGTTCACATCTTTTCTAAATTATCTTCTCATCTTGGTGGGGTCCACGTCTGGTCTTGCAGTATTGCCTCATCTAGCTGGGATCCATGTTTCATACTGTATCGTCTTTATCAATGTTAATCGCCTCATCATGGAGGGGTCCACATTGTTCATCATCTTCATATGAAGTATAAAAATACTAGCCTGCAAGTGTGGGGGACTAGGAATGTAAATGTACATCAGGTAAAAATTCAGTGTGCATGCCCTTATACATTTCAACTAAAAATAAAGAGGATGAATAGACCATTTATTTATTATTTTACAATCATCAAACCTTGTAAAATAATTAATAAAATAAAAGAAACATACACGAGTTAGTGCTCAAGGTCAGCAAGAGGGTAAAATAATGGGCGATAAAAATAAAAATGCTTTAAATAAGTACGATAGTTATAAATTAAATTAATTGAATAAATTAATTATAAAAATTTAATTATTTTTCCGTCCTCTAATTTATTTATTTTTTATGAAAAAAAATTAAAATTAATTAGTTAATTTTATTTCATTACAAAATTAAATTAATTTTTATCCCAGGATATTAAAATAATTAATGAAAAATAATTTCAATTAATTTAATTTAGATACTAAGATTAAATTATTTAAAATTAATTATGTAATTCCCTGACCCCAGTAACCCAGAGATGGTGCATTATTTCAATAAATTTTGATGATTATAAGGAATCAAGTACCGAATGACCTATCAGTTTAACAGTCTTGGTAAATAGATTACATATATAAAAGTTACATTAAAATTTATAAAATAAAACAAAACATAAATAATACTATGAGAGTTCCATAATTCGCCTATATTAACCTTTCATATCAATCATAACACACTTCTTCGCATCCTGGAAAAAATAAAACATATGAAAGGTTTTAGATCACATGCTCAATAAGAATAACAATATAGAAGAATCTATAATAAATTAGCATAAACATTTAAGGCAATGTATAAGACTGAAACAAAATACATTTAAACTTTACATCAGAAGAATATGGAAAAGATAAATCAAATAATTTATTTTACTTATTCACAGGGATATTATACTAGTCGAATAATCACATGTAATATCAATATGAAATTTTATAATGATGGAATTCATAATTCCAGACATCATAAACACATAGTCAAGGCCTCGTGCCAAGACTACAGAAAATGATTTTGTTAACGCCATGATCAAAGACACTAGTTTGTCTCATTAAACCTACTGATGCATTGAGGAGTTGAAGTAGGCTCCACCTGTCACTTAATATGTCCAATGCATTCCTCATATGAAATTTTTGAAACATAACATAATCATTCGTATTAAATCTTGCATACGAAATGTCAATACAGTATACATAAATTATGAATGTTATAATAATAGCACATTCATAGTAAAAAATGTTATAACTCATTCAATACAATATTGATGATTTTATTCATAATAATTCAACTACAATAAATAATAATATATAAAAAGGATTATTATATAGTTGAAAATAATAAGTAAAACCCATTGAGATAAATATCGTTTTTTCATAAAAGCATTTAAAATCCTAACAATTTATAAAGAAAGTCATTTAAAAGAGATTTTTCGAATAAAAGTGTCCCATCACACTTTGAAATTTGAGAATAATAAACATTTTAATACAATTCTATCCATATGTATAAATCCTAAAAATCATTTTCAAAACATGGACATTAATGAAATAGACTTAGAAAAATAAATCATTACAACATTTAGAATGTACATCTAGTTAAAAAATCCTTTCTATAAAGACATAAAATTTTATTATAGAAGAATTTTTCATAAAACATGGACATGGATGATAAATATGCCCCAGTAAATACATACATATAAACAATCTTGGATAATAATGAGATTGAGGAATTAACCCTTACCTTGTACATTACATTAGTAGAAGATAAATTTAACCGCCTATATAATTACCATATTATGTTATTTAATTATACCGGAACCATATTCATATTTATGATATCATAATTTATTAATTTATGGCTTCATACAACCCACTTAATAATAATTTCTCTGTTAAAATAGTATTTCGAGTAATTATTTCCTTCTCAATTGTACAAGTTTTATCTTGTTATTTTAGATCATATCACTTATATCATGATTTAATTGGTTTGATAAAATAAAATAGTATTTAGGTATCATATATATTCATAATATAAATTCATAAAATAGATTGATATATGAAATGGAAAACACTATTCATGAAGATGGTAGGTCGTACGTATGCATAAATGTTGATTCCATTTTCATATCGTATTGAACTAATGTAAGTGAATGAAATAAAAGTAAATATATATATATATATATATATATATATTTCCAATAGAATTATTATTTCATATATTACATACTTGTTAAACAAATATATTTTTAAAATCATCATTGAATGGTGAACGTGGAAATGAATCTCATCATATCATGGAGATGGAAAGTCGTACATACGCACGAGTGGAGATATTTTTATATTTATGGTAAAATAATATGTAATTGGATAGTATATTATATATAAATAATCATTAAAATTTTATATTTATTATTTACATCAACAGTACTCATTATTATACCTATCCAAATAATGAATGGTTGAATAACAATCTACACCACGACATGGAGGCAGTAAGCCGTACATATGCACGTATGGTGACATTGTCATTCGTAGGTTGGATAGAAATTTGAATATGGTTGTACCATATTTATAACAACATCTTAGTATTTATAAGGTACTGGATTTATTATTTATGTATGAAAAAAATAAAATAAATAGGAAGTAGAATAAGAAATAAAATTTGAAAGAGTTGATGAAGTAATTACATATTCTTCAGGTCATTCCATTTGATTTGATAAAAAGGGACCCTTTGTTTGGACTCGGATGAATGTAAATCCTCTAAGATTATGTGATAGTAGTTGGGAGGATATTTTAGTAGGGTTTGGCCCAGCCAAATGGCTTTGGAGGTGTGATTTAGAGGGAATGGAAAGTACCCTTTTATAAGACATGAGATAATCACTTTATGAAAAGATTGTAATATTATTTTATTCTAAAATAATATTCAGTTTATAATCGATTCAAATGGATTTAATTTAAGGATAAGGTGGGGATGGGTCAAAATCCTCTCAACCAATAGGTTTTAGACAAATTTTCACCACCATATTAACATTATCTTTTAGATTTAACTCGTAGTAAAATAGATTAGCTTTTACATATATAAAATTATATAATTTATTTGGATGAACCTTAGATTTTAAAGAATATTATATCATTTAATATTATAGTATTTTTTAAATAACTCATTTATGTCAATTTTGACACTATTTAGTACTTTGTTTTTGTGAATGTCAAAAAAATGATTACATCGAGCAAAATACATTAAATCAGTACTAAAATTTAATGTTATGAAAGAAAATTAAGGGAATACATCAAAATTTTCAATTTACATTTATTTTCATATTTATAATATAAACTATTTTAATCATAAATTAATAAGTTAATTACTGCATTATCATTGTGTCATAAATAAATATAATTATCTAATGTAGAAGTATTATAAATAAAATACCAGTGTGTAAGAAATCTTTTTGGATTTCTAATGTGTATTTATAGTTTAATTTATCTATTGTATAACCATATGTAAAAATGGTGTAGTTATTAAATGTTGAATTAAACACTTTTAGATCTTCTTTAAAAAAATAACAAATATCCTAATCTAATACAAGATGAAAAAGGATCATATTTTATTCCTAAGCTTTATTTTCATCTAAATCCACTTATATAAGAGAATAAGGACATTTTATATGTAATTATAATATCATTTTTACCTCTAATTACCCTATTTACTTTTAACCATGGTAAATAAAATTCAAAAGTTAATATTCACATAATCATATTTTCATCCTATTGAACCACATTTTACTTACTGATTTCAAATTTGCCTCTCTAATTTTTTGAAATTCAATTAACAGAAGTTGCGAAATTAGGTTTAATTCAAATTTGAAACTGTGCGTAGAAGGTGGGTAAAAGACGATAAAAATACAATAAAATTTTACACAACAAATCTTATTATAAAATGAATCCAATGAATTAAATTGAACTAATATAGGTATTATTTATCTATTTTTACTTTAAAAAAATTAACTTAAAAATAATAATTATTTAAATAATAGTCGGTTTTAAACAATAATGCAATGTTTTTCAATATTCATAAAAAAATGAATGTTTTTAGAAAAATACAAAAAATTCACCCTAAGATAATTTTGATATTCTGAATCCAAATATGATGTCTACTATACCAAATTAAAAACATACAATTTATATTAATTAATTTAATACTAATTCCCATTGTCATAACTAGAAAGTGTGTTTTAATGAAAAAACTATCAAAATATTGTTATGTGTTTATGTACAACATTAATATGAATTTACATTCAATGACATAAATTATATTAAATGATAAAAATATAATATAATTATTCTTTAAAAACACTCAAATTCATAATTTAACAATATAAATTATTTTTAATAGAAACGTTGTTTTCAATTAAAATTTAGTATTTCTCTCAAGTCATCAAAATATAAAAGTTATCAAAAAAGTACCATTAATTTATCCAAACCAAGTTTTTTATGTCTATTTTCAAAATAAGTCTTTAATTTCATTAAATTTAATATTTAAAAGTGTCAAATATTGGATCAAAAAATTGTTTTCAATTAAAAGGTGGTATAAATTCATTTTTTGTAAAATCCTTCTTTTATCTGAAGAAAATGAATTTCTTCTTATATTATATATAAGAAATAGATAATATAAACTCTAAAATTATATGGAGTATATAAAATTAAAAATGAAGTTTATACTATTAATAATCACTTTTTGAATGGCATGTTCGGTAAGTCGTGGTGCGCACGATCATGGTGTTGTGTGTAGTGTAAGATATGTAATTACTTTTAAGAGATAATGTACTATGAAATAATGGGTTGTTACAAATTATTTGATTAATTTAAATTGGACAGTGCCCGAAACATCACTGCAGGGAATGTGCGGGTCAGGCCAAACCCACTCAATTCTCTATGAGGATGTGTATGGACAAACATGGCTAGGCCAATTAAACTGAACCCATTCTGGGTTGGGGAGATCCGACTAGACTACGTTGTGGATAGTATTACCATGCGGAAAAATATGTTGTTGGAAAAATAATATAGTACCTCCCTGAATGGTGTGGCTCCACTGGGTGGAACGACCTCGAACAGTGGCTAGGATGACAACCTTGACATGTTTGAGTTTGATTGGAGGAGTCGCTGGTCATCCGTGGTGGTATGGGGTTGTCGGTGACTGATGGTTGTCCGACGAGGGGTGCCAAAACCAGCATCAAGATTGCAGGCGGTGGCTTAGGAGCTAGCCAGCCTGGAGGATCGGTGAGGTGGAAGCTAGAAGCTTGCAGTATATGGTCGTCTGGAAGGCCGAGACATCCGGGAGGATGGGCGCCAGTGGCAGTTTGGAAGGCACATGGTGGCGTAAGGTGAATCCATAGGTGGATCCGCGGAATAACGGGTAACTAGTGATGGTAGGTTGATCTAAAGGATGTAATATGGTTACCTATGATGGGTTCACCTGCATGACGAGGTCAGAGTCCAACAGGTAGGCATCGGTGTTTGGGGCGTCGACCACGCATGGATTCCATCCTGGAGCAGGTTGCATCGGATGCACAGGGGGCCTGGCTTGGAGTAGGGTAACCTGGGTTGGAGAAACAATGGACTAATGAGAGGTGAGTTGAGGATGAATGGGTGGAAGACGACGACTTCTATGAAGGTAGATGAACCATGTGAGGAGAGAGGACGATATCTACTGCACCAAGGAAAGAGGCGGGTAGCCAGAGTGTTGGGTGGAGGGTGGACTAGGGGTCATCGGCTGGTGTGGTGCTTGGTGTTGGAAAAGGGGAATGAGTGGGAAATATGGGAGGATGAGACCATGTGAGCTGGTGTGCTTGGAATGCTGAGGAGGCCACCCTCAAGGTCCCACACAGATCCCCAATACCCCTTTTTTGCATTTTTCTTTCCAGCCATCCCCACATTATATTTTTTAAAAGAATTCTCCTCCGATTTAAAAAAAAATTCTAGTCCTCTATTTTTGTTTTTATTTATGTCATGTCTCCTTCCAAAACTTCTACAGTCTAAATATTAGCACATAATAATTATTATTATTATTATCCTAATTATTTTTATTATAATAATAAAATAATAATTATTTTAATAATTAGAATAAAATATAATTATTTTTAACTTATGATGATAATTATGGTTTTTAAATAATAATAATATTCATCATTTGTAGAGACCTGAAGCTTGATGTACATGGACATTAAATTACTTTTGCGGAATACTTAATACATAATGAAAACAGACACACAAGGATCGTAATAGTTTAGTGTCTTTGGAAACTCGGAATATAAACTTCTAATCATGTTGAAATATCTTCAACAACTCCCATAACGATCTTCCCCTTTTTTTCCTTACCTAAAACCTTTATTTATTTCCTGGGGCAAATAAAACATAAAAAGGGTGAGCTCAAATGCTCAGTAAGAGAAAACACAGATAACATAAAACAATCCAAAAACATATGAATGAAAAAACATGAACATAAAATCTAAACATCAAAATCTTGAGCAAATACATGAATCATGGAAGTACGTATGGCATATATCATAAGGTAACATCAATCATGATAAAATATAATGGGAATAAAACATGTAATTGTGGCATATATTAAGAACATGTAATGATTTCCATAGTATCCAAGTCATTGCTTCCAAGACCATCTTAGTGGACAATGTCCCATTCTGAATCGAGTTAACTCCTTGTTTCAGTCCTATAACACTGAACCGGATTAACTTAACGTTCCATCCATGTCTATCTCATGAGATATAAAAAATTTACCCAATTCATTGGATGTAGATATAGGTCCCACCCATCTCATAATGAAATCATTCTTTCCTATGCCACAAAATCATAAATCATACATTATAGCATAACCCAATAAATAAAATGGGTTTCATAAACATCATCTCATCATCACATAATCCATATAAAAGAAATGGATATCATTTAATAATAAGAAAAGTGAATCCATGTAAATCATAGAGACATGATACTTGAAACATACACATGTGAAATAATGTCATCTTAGATGAAAATGGTTTTTATAAAATACTTGAAATGAAATCTTGAGAAAAATATCCTTTTTCTTCAAAATAATTTTCTTTTAACAAAATGTCAAAAAAATTTAAAAGAAAAGTATTTTTTGAAAATAGTCATGAAATATTTTGTAGAAAACTTCATGAAAATAAGTCTTTATAAAACTATAAAAATACTTTCATTCCGTATACGTTAAAAAATCATTCTTCTCGTACTTTTGTCGTAAAAGTCAATGAGTACCTTATAGGGTAAATAAAGGAATGATTCCTTCCATAACATGGGGTAAAAGTTAAAATGGGTAAAAAGAAATTTAAACATACATGAATACAATTTTATAAAACATGGAAATAGCTGATAGTAATAACCCTAGTAAATACTTACAAATAAGCAATCTCGGATAAAAATTATATTTGAAAAAACATCCCTTACCATAGGTCCGATATGCTTCGTACGTCTCCTAACCTCCTGTATAATGATTTAAATAATGTCATTGACTTATTACAGAATTATATTCATTATTATGTTATCATATATGTTTCACTTATGACTTTATATTACCCGTTCTTTTGTAAATTCCATGTTAAAGCAGCGTTTTGGGTAAAATCATTTTATTTATCGTATGTGTTTCAACTTGTAGTTCTTGATATTATTACTTATATCCTGATTTACATAATTCCAGAATGTAAAAATGATTTATATATAATATATATTCATCATATACATATATATTAAAGATCGATAAAAGGAATGAAATACACCGTTCATGGAGACGGTAGGTCGTACTTACGCATGAACGTTGTTTTCGTTTCCCTTTTGAATTGAATGGAATTACGTAAATGACATAAATATATATATATATAAATAAATCCAGTATCATTATTATGTCATATATTTCATTATTATTCATTATATATACTTTATAATCTTTCATGAATGCTTAACATGGAGAGTGAATCTCATCGCCTCATAGAGACGGTAGTCCGTACGTACGCACGAGCGATGATATCATTCTCAAGATCATGGAATTGTATTAATGTGTATGTATAATATTACAGAATCAATATCACTTTACAATAATCATATATATTCCATAATTTCACCATTATACCCATCCATGTAAGGTGGTGGTGGAAAATAGATTACACCATGGCGTGGAGACGGTATTCCGTACGTACGCACGCGCGGTGATTTTGTTTTCCATTGGATGGATAGATGGTGAAATATGGTTGTTTCATAATTATAATAACATATCATTATATGAGTGATACTGATTTTATTACTTCATAATGAAACAACTAAGGAAGAATAAGTGTAAGAAGAAATAAACATGAAAGAATCAGAAACAAGCATTACCTCTTCTTTGAAATGCCTCTTTGAGACCTCCTATTAGGGCACTAAAATTGGCCTTTGAAGAATACCAGGACCTCTAGGATGTTTCTTGGGAAGTGGAGAAGATAAATTGTCAGGGTTTGGCCGAGCATGAAGGCTCAAAGTGGTGTGAGGAAGAGAGGCAGGAGGTTCCCTTTTATAAGGGAGGAGAGGGGTACCTTTGGAATAACTAAAAATATTATTTTATTATAAAGTAATATTCGGTTTTTAATAGCTCGAAAGTGAGTTATTTAGAAGCTAAGGTGGGGATGGGTAGAAATCCTCTCATCCAATAGAATTTAGACAAGTTTAGGTTCCTATATGAACCTTATAATTTATATTTAACTTTAATTTAGATAATTTTACTTTTACCGTGTCTTTTTGTGTTCTTTCACTATAAGGTTAATAAACATACTATAACAATCCAAACGAACCCCAAGTTGTTTATTATTAATATATATAACCTTATCTATGTCATTTGGCCGTACCTTAGATTTTTTAGAAATATAATAACAATTAATAATATAATATTTGTTTTAGAAACTATTTTAGCTCAATTTTGACACTATTTGGTAATTGATTTTTGTGAAAATCATAACAGAATGAATAGTTCAAAGAAAATTTATTAAATCAACAATAAAATGTCATATTAACATAGAAAATTATTGTAATTCATAAAAAGTATCAAATTACATTTATTTGGGTATTTATAACATCAATTATTTCAATATTTCATTAATAAGATAATTAATGCATCATCATTGTGTCATAAATAAATTAAATTATTTAATGTCTAAAAATTAAAAATAAAATATCATTATGTAAGAAATCATTTTATCTTTCTAATTAATATTTATAGTCGAATTTATCTTATGTATAACGCTATATTAAAAATGATTTACTTATTAAACTTTTATTTTAACTATTTTAACCCATCTTTAAATAAATTAATAATAAATGTCCTAATCTAATCCAAGTATGCGTAAATGGTCATATTAAATTACTAATGTTGTTTTTGGTCGAATGACACTTATCCAATAGAATTAGGACATGTTTTATGCTAATAATAATATCATTTTTACCCTTAATTTCCATATTTACTTTTAACCGTGGTAAATAAAACTAAAAAGTTACTATTCACTAAAAATTATTTTCATCTAATTGAACCGCATTATACTTACTGACATCAACCGTGTCTCTTGGATTTTTTAAATTCCTTTCACAAAATCGGTAAAATTAAGTTTTATGAAAAAGTCATTTTTTTAACTACCACTTAGTGGTTTCACTATTCATCAAAAAAATGAAAGTTTACAGAAAAATACAAAACATTAGGCCTAAGATATATTTGATATTATGAATTCAAAAATGATGCATATTTTATCAAATTCAAAACATATCAATTGCATTAATTAATTTAAAAATTAATTCCCCTCATCAAAACAAATAGCGTGTTATTAAGAGATAATAACTATCAAAAGATTGACAGTTGTTTATGTCTGGTTTAAATGTGAAATTACATCCAATGACCAACATTATATTAAATTGTAAAAATATAGTCTAAATATACTTTAAAACCACTCAAATTAATAATTTATCACTCTTAATTATTTGGATTAAAAAAGTTGTTTTTAATTAGAATATAGTAATTTTCACTATTTATCAGAATATGAAAGTTATCTGAAATGTACCAAAATTTCACCCTAAGCTAATTTCGATATTCCGAATCCAAAAATGAAGTCCATTTTGAAATATGAAATTTACAAAATTTCAAAAAGTGGTTATTACTTTTCATTACGGCTAGTTTTAATAATATTTTAATAGCATATCGTTGTTTAGTGAAACTCGGTATTGCGTACAACACACGCTATCGAAGAAGGTCGTGATTTCGTGTAATAAAGACAAGTTAGGGTTTCATGTTGTGAAGAAACTCCTTTGTTGTAATGTATAACACAAGACATCAATAAAATTAAAAAGAATATTTTTCATAAAATCTCGGGGTGTTACATTCTACCCCCCATAAAATGAATTTTGCCCTCGAAATTCGTCAGGGATAAAATGGTTTTCTACTCAAAAGATTCTTTAATAGAAACCCACATAGTAAAAAAGAATACCAAAACCGATCTTTACAAACTAATGTATGGAACATAATGGTTATCCAAATTAACTAATCACTGGGTTTCCACATAGGAGAACATAGGTGAAAATATGGATATGGAAGAGAAATCTAACTGTCATGTTCTGATAGAGAGTGGTAGAGAACATGGCTATGAAAAATCCAACAATCACAAAGTCATAAATTTGTGATTATCTAGGGTACCATTTGATTTATCGGATATAAAGGCACTAGGACAACATTTTTGGTTTTCAATATAATTTCCCTAAATATTGATGAATTTTAAGAAATACTTACATGATTTTGGTACAATCTCAATGTTGTTCGTGAATTGAACAATTTTCACTTCATCCCTTAAAGAAATGAAGTTGAATTTTTTATTTGTGATGTGTTAGGAGATTATGTGATAGAATGATGGGTCATTCCATCTGTTTCAAACAAAAGGTTAGAAAAAGTTATAAGTCCATCTTATGGTTATATTAATCGTATATGGTTCCAAAAATAAACTTTTACTTCATATATCATACCGCTTAATAAAATAAAACTAGTTTATACTAACCAGGGACTTCATGTAGGCCAGTGGTAGGCGATAAAGGCCAGTCTCACTTCGTTTGTGGGTTCGATTCCCACAGCCTTGTCTGATGCGATGGGCTGTCGCCCGTCCTGCAGGTTGTCATTTTTCTAAAACTACATTACTATAACATCCCATCAATAATATTGAAAAAACTAACTTATGTCCAACATAATCCATTCCAATATTTAGGACTATCCATAATACTGTAGTCCACTCTCATAATATAGTGAAAACAATTACTAGAGATTTCATATAACAAGCCTGTTAATATCATCGTTGAGCCCTATATATCATATGATATGTCTCATTGGTCACATTCCAAACATTCGAAGGCCTTCATCATGTATTCTCTTGAAAAATGAATACCCATTGAATCTTAGTGAAAACATGATTGCTATCAAAAGATAACTCTTTTCACATACCAAAACCTCAAACCATGATATAACTATTTCCTTATATCAGTCATGAGCTCATGAATACTATCAAACATTTAATTTTTTCCTTATCCCTTCATTTTGCGCATATCATCTATATCTAGAATATCTGAATAACCTTTGATGGATACTGGTACCATTAATCATACACTTTCAAAACTCAAGAAAAGAAAATAGTGTAACAATCCATATATGTCTCTTTATTCCATTGTACCATGAGATTACTTATACAACATTACACATGATAAAGATGTAATCATTCCACTACATTCTTAAACCATTGACCGAGCTTCAACAATTATTTCATCTCACATATCATTTGTAGTCTCTTCATCATCATCAACATAAATACTCCCCATACTACCATACTGATTCTCTTCAAGAGACTTTCCCTTAGGGCATTGGTTTTCATAATGCCCGTACATTCCACATTTAAAACATTTAAATATTTTTTATGTCGTAGCAATACCATTATCCTCATCCCTGGTGTTAACTGAACCTTTTCCTTTCCACTTACTAGCTTTGAGTCCTTCTTTTCCACACCCAAAGCATCTTCTAGTTCCTTTGAAACATTCTCCTTGATGCCTCTTCCCACATGATTTACATGAGGGAAATTGAACTTTCCTTCCTCTATGATCATAATGAAACTCCATCTTTCTCTTATTATCTGAGTCAGGAAACTTACCAATGTTGAGATTATTGATCATATTATGATATTGATGATTAGGCATAATAACGATGTTTGGATTTCCAGATCTCGTTTCATTTGGTTTCTCGTGAAGAAAATCATTCCATTTTCTATCATATCCTCCATTATCGTGAATCTTCCTGTTTCGAGTCATTTTCTAAAACCCAAAAAGAATAGTGTGAGAGGCACAAATCATGATAGGGAAAACAACATAGTAAAGGGGGAGTATACTCAATATCTAACATCTTAGGTTAAATTCTATGATCGTTACCGTAGTTCTAGGACTGTATCATATACGTATACTTATCCTTTGGGACATCCCTAGACATACCTTAGAAATATCTCTAGGGATCTCACTAATGGTTTCGCATCCTAGATTCCAAAGGTTTAGTAAACCTTTCCTCTGATACCAACTGTAGAGACCCGAAGCTTGATGTACATGGAAATTACATTACTTTTATGGAATACTTAATACATAATGAAAACAGACACACAAGGATCGTAATAGTTCAGTGTCTTTGGAATCTCGGAATATAAACTTCTAATCATGTTGAAATGTCTTCACCAACTCCCATAACGATCTTCCCCTTTTTTCCTTACCTAAAACCATTATTTAATTCATGGGGAAAATAAAACATAAAAAGGGTGAGCTCAAATGCTCAGTAAGGGAAAAAATAGATAACATAAAACAATCCATAAACATTTGAATGCAAAAACTTGAACATAAAATCTAAACCTCAAAATCATGAGAAAATACATGAATCTTGGAAGTACGTAAGGCATATATCATAAGGGAACATCAATAATGATAAAATATAATGGGAATGAAACATTTAATTGTGTCATCTATTAAGAACATGTAATGATTTCCATAGTATCCAAGGCATTGCTGCCAAGACCATCTTAGTGGACAATGCCCCATTCTGAATCGAGTTCACTCTTCGTTTCAGTACTGTAACAATGAACTGGATTAACTTACCGTTCCAGCCATGTCTATATCATGAGATATAAAATCATTACCCAATGCATTGGAGGGAGATATAGTTCCCACACATCTCATAATTAAACCATTCTTTCATGTGCAACAAAATCATAAATCATACATCATAGCATAACCCAATAAATAAAATGGGTTTCATAAACATCATCCCATCATCACATAATCCATATAAAAGAAATGGATATCATTTAATAATAAGAAAAGTGAAACCATGTAAATCATAGGGACATTATACTTGAAACATACACATGTGATATAATTTCATCTTAGATGAAAATGGTTTTGATAAAATATTTGAAATGAAATCTTGAGAAAAATATCCTTTTTCTCAAAAATAATTTTCTTTTAACAAAATTTCATGAAATTTTAAAAGAAAGGTATTTTTTTGAAAATATTCATGAAATATTTTGTAGGAAGCTTCATGAAAATAAGTCTTTATAAAACTATAAAAATACTTTCATGTCGTATACGTTAAAAAAACATTCTTCTCGTACTTTTGTCGGAAAAGTCAAAAAGTACATTATAGGGTAAATAAAGGAATGATTCCTTCCATACCATGGGGTAAAAGTCAAAAAGGGTAAAAAGGACTTTAAACATACATGAACACACTTTTATAAAGCATGGAAATGGATGATAGCAATAACCCCAGTAAATACTTACGAATAAGCAATCTCGGATAAAAATGAGATTTGCAAAATTATCCCTTACCTTAGGTATGATATGCTTCGTACGTATCCAAACCTCATGTATAATGATTTAAATAATTTCATTTACTTATTAAAGAATTATATTCATTACTATTATATCATATATGTTTCACTTATGACTTTATATTACCCGTTCTTTTGCAAATTCCATGTTAAAGCAGCGTTTTGGGTAAAATCATTTTATTTATCATATGTGGTTCAACTTGTAGTTCTTGATATTATTACATATATCCTGATTTAAATAATAACAGAATGTAAAACATGATTTATATATAATATATATTCATCATATAGATATATATTATCGATCGATAAAATGAATGGAAGACACTGTTCATGGAGACGGTAGGCAGTACTTACGCATGAACGCTGTTTTCATTTACCTTTTTAATTGAATGGAATTAAGTAAATGACATAAATATATATATATACATAAATCCATTATCATTATTATTTCATATATTTCATTATTATTCATTATATATACTTTATAATCATTCATTAATGGTTAACATGGAGAGTGAATCTCATCACGTCGTGGAGACGGTAGTCCGTACGTACGCACGAGGGATGATATCATTCCCAAGATCGTGGAATTGTATTAAAGTGTATGTATAATATTTAAGAATTAATATCACTTTACAATAATCATATATATTCATTACTTTCACCATTATACCCGTCCATGTAAGTTGGTGGTGCAAAATAGATTACACCACGGTGTGGAGACGGTATTCTGTACGTACGCACGCGCGGTGATTTCATTTTCCATTGGATGGATAGATGGTGAAATATGGTTGTTTCGTACTTATAATAACATATCATTATATTAGTGATACTGATGTTATTAATTCATAATGAAAAAACTAAGGAAGAATAAGTGTAAGAAGAAATAAAGATTAAAGAATTGGTAACAGGCATTACCTCTTCTTTGAAATTCCACTTTGAGACCTCCTATTAGGGCACTAAAATAGGTCTTCGAATAATACCAGGACCTCTAGGATGTTTCTATGGAAGTGGATAAGAGAATTTTTTAGGGTTTGGCTGAGCCTGAAGGCTCAATGTGGTGTGAGGAAGAGAGGCAGGAGGTGCCCTTTTATAAGGGGGGAGAGGGGAACCTTTGGAATAACTAAAAATATTATTTTATTATAAAGTAATATTCGGTTTTTAATTGCTCAAAATTGAGTTATTTAGAATCTAAGGTGGGGATGGGTCGAAATCATCTCATCCAATAGAATTTAGACAAGTTTAGGTTCCTATTTGAACCTTATCATTTAGATTTAACTTTAATTTAGATAATTTTACTTTTACCGTGTCTTTTTGTGTTCTTACAATATAAGATTAATAAACATACTATAACAAGCCAAACTAACCCCAAGTTGTTCATTATTAATATATATAACCTTATCTAAGTCGTTTGGCCGATCCTTAGATTTTTAGGAATATAATAACAATTAATAATATTATATTTGTTTTAAAAACTATTTTAGGTCAATTTTGAAACTATTTGGTAATTGATTTTTGTGAAACTCATAACAGAATGATTAGTTCGAAAAAAATTTATTAAATCAACACTAACATGTCATATTAACATAGAAAACTATTTTAATTCATAAAAAGTCTCAAATTACATTTATTTGGGTATTTATAACACCAATTATGTCAATATTTCATTAATAAGATAATTACTGCATCATCATTGTGTCATAAATAAATTAAATTATTTGATGTATAAAAATTACAAATAAAATATAATTATGTAGGAAATCTTTTTATCATTCTAATGAATATTTATTGTCGAATTTATCTTATGTATAACCATATATTAAAAATGATTTACTTATTAAACTTTGATTTTAACTATTTTAACCCTTCTTTAAATAAATTAATAATAAATGTCCTAATCTAATCCAAGTGGGCCTAAATGGTCATATTTTATTCCTAAGGTTGTTTTTGGTAGAACTACACTTATTTAATAGAATTAGGACATGTGTTAGTGTAATAATAATATCATTTTTACCCTTAATTACCCTATTTACATTTAACTGTGGTAAATAAAAGTAAAAAGTTACTATTCACCAAAAAAAATTCATCTCATTGAACAAATTTTACTTAATGACATCAACCGCGTCTCTTGAATTTTTGAAATTCCATTCACAAAAGAGGTAAAATTATGTTTTATGAAAAATTCAGTTTTTTAACTACCACTTAGTGGTTTCACTATTTATCAAAAAATGAAAGTTTATAGAAAAATACCAAAAATTAGGGCTAATCTATATTTGATATTATGAATTAGAAAATTATGTCTATTTTATCAAATAAAAAACATATCAGTTGCATTAATTAATTTAAAAATTAATTCCCGTCGTCAAAACAAATAACGTGTTATTAAGAGATAATAACAATCAAAATATTGACACTTGTTTATGTCTGGTTTAAATGTGAAATTACATCCAATGTCCAACATTGTATTAAATTGTAAAAATATATTCTAAATATAATTTAAAACCACTCAAATTAATAATTTATCACTTATAATTATTTCAATTAAAAAAGATTATTTAATTAAAATTTAGTAATTTTCACTATTCATCAAAATATGAAAGTTATCCGAAAAGTACCAACAGTTCACCCTAAGCTAATTTCGATATTCCGAATCCAAAAATGAATTCAATTTTGAAAGATGAAATTTACAAAATTTTAAAAAAGTTGTTATTACTATTCATTACGGCTAGTTTTAATAATATTTTAATGGAATATCGTTGTGTAGTGAAACTCGGTTTTGCGTACAACACACGCTATCGAGGAAGGTCGCGATTGCGTGTAATGCAGCAAAGTTAGGGTTGCGTGTTGTGCAAGACTCCTTTGTTGTAACGTACAACACAGGACATCAATAAAATTAAAAATAATATTTTTCATAAAATCTCAGGGTGTTACATCATTGTTTGGGTTTTAGAAAAAACCAAAACAATATCGAATATCAGAAATGATTGGAGAAATTAATACCCTTGATCAAATTCAAATTATACCCAATCCAAAAATTTAAAATGACTGTTACATAGTTGTTCAAGATAGGATCGATGTGAGGTTTGAACTGTTGGGACCGTTTTTTACCTCTAAACTTAATTGTAATGAAAATTTATATTTAATGGCATAGAATATTTAGGTGATCCCACCAATACCATAGATAGGTTCTCAAGCCCACTATGGAAGCCAGTAGGATGGGGAATTTAAAATTTTTTCCAACGGGTCGACGGAATTTTTCGACGCTGAAGATATGTTCCTCAGTAAGGTCTGAGGATCTCTCGTTAATTGTAAAGATAATAAAATTAAATTGAAAACATACCTGTTTCAAATCTAATGTCATTGTCGACTACATCTCCTTGATTGCGATTATTTCTCTAAGGATCCATAGTATGAACCCTATATATCATCCCCATATGCTTCAAAAACATGTTATAGCATCGGTCATCGAATTATGGGTGCTAGCACAAAGATCCGATGACACTTGACTTTCTGATGATCACCTCATCAAGATGACTTCGATGATTGTGAGATTTCATTATCAGAGATTATTGGATCTAGAGATTCTCTATATTGAGAGTGATTGGAGATATATTCTATGGATTTAATATATGGAATGAATTAATAGTGTTAATGGCCACTCCTGATATAGTGCCTCCTCGTTATTTTTAGTGGAGTTGATAAATACCCATTTGGGTTCCCCATCCCCCATTTATTTCAACCTCCATTGAATAAATAATTTTGTCAAAATAAACTGCATCAATATTATTTATTATTTTATCAAATACATGTAATATATATAAAAAATATTACATGATGAAAACCAAGCCATTTAACTCGGCTTGATATCCCTCTTAATATTAAATGAACCGTGAATACAAAAATAATATTTTTTTCGCTTAATATTAACATGTATTTACCAAAAATGTAAATTCATTAAATAAATTCAATAAAAAATATTGATAGTTGAATATTATTTAATTTATCAAATTTTTTTGGTGATCCAAAACTTGGACATCACACAGACCTCGTGGTGGGGCCCACCATATCCATATGCACATTCAACTGAATAGAGCGTATTCTAGAATATGCTATTGTGTATGATCTTCTAGGCCCTTATCTCAATAGTAGTGAATAAAATACATAGAACAATTTTGGATTCTAGCAAACCATCATGTCCCCTAAAGAGATAATAATTTTCATAGAAATTACAGCCAACCTAGTTACAATGACTGGGTATTATAATGTCTTAATTGTTAAATATTTAATATAGCTAGATGCACACTTTTGTCATTGTACTTTTAATTCATTATTATTTGTTGGTCTATCCAGATGGATTTACCTTTGTAATGCTTTATCCATAAGCATATTAATGAAGCACCATCATGATCAACCAGGCCTAGGATATAAAACATCCTAAACATGGAAGAGACAAAAGTATTCTTGACCATTCAACTAATGTCATACCACCAACGACACACGCAACAAAATCTAACTCTCCACAATATCAATACAATGGATTTTTTCATGCATAAATGTACACCATAAAATTATACACATTAGTAATGGTCTCAAGTCATGAGGCCAATACACATTTCCATATATTGTAATGACCAATGACACCCCAAACATGTGGTGTTCCTATTGGAGGTCATGTCTTCATGACCTCTCTACTAGAGATCACCAAGTGAAAACATCATGAGAAAAAGTATCAATTCTTATGAGCACCGAGCACCTTATGGTGAGGAATCTACTATGTCCAGTTAGTAAGATATATTTAGACCATAGAAAAAATATTTATGAATAATGTCATATAATATCATGGATCTCATTATAGCTTGGGATCTGCTATAGACTATCGACACAACAATTAGACTTTGGAAAATACCATTATATAGTTGATGAAAAAATATCTACACTATAGTGGTAAGATGAAATCATGGATAACTAAATTTATACATGATAAGGTAATCAATGTTATTGAATAGTTGGTTCTAGGGCACCTACTATTTTAATATATACATCATCATTTCAATACCATGTCCCATCATGTACATCGTTGTGCTAGTGTATCATACATACTAAATGGACCGACCTTAATTCACCATACATTGTGCTCCTTTAAATTGTGTGTATATGATACTCCTCAAAACAAGCCTCGACAACCCACTCAATACACTCAGGATCAAATTTATGAGATTAGTCTGCAAGGTATTGAGAAATCTGTGAAAATTGGAACACTTCATTCCTGACAAGATACCTACGATGAAAAAGAAACAGATAGAATATCATATGACTCAATCTAGAATATCAATATGCCCCAAATAATTCAGTGACTACTTTTCTTACCTATGATTCAACCCATGACCAATTGTAGGAGATACCATCAAGAAAACAAAATCTTGGACCTTGATCTCTAGAGTTTGTCGACGACAATCACTGTAAGAAATATATCTAGATTGAGGTGTATACATATTCTTCAAAATTATCTATACATTCGCTAAAGAATCTTTCATGATATGGGGAATACATATTTCTACATTCCCTACATATATTCAGCATAGAGGTGAATAGAATGTCCTACCATATATGTCATCATATATATAAATCTATAATTTATTAAAGAAAGCTATTATTGTATGTAAATATGATGAGGGGTATATGTTTATCCAAAAAAACCCCAAAATTAAGGATTGTGTTTTAGATCATTTCCTCTCACAAATAGATAATTCATTTTATCGTTCCATCTCTCTGAGGGTGATAATTTTTGGATAAAATCACCTCTGTTTCAAAATTGTTCTGTAAATGATTCAAGAATCATGTTGTGAAACAAGTTCCTCTATCATAAATGATAAACAAAAGAAACCCCATATAGGAATATAATTACATAAACATAAACACTTCTTAACTCATGATCTGATAAAATCTCATGGGTAATAATAGATCTAATTTTTTTGTCTACATACAAAAACTGAAACTGTATCACTTCCTCTTGGAGACCTCAAATATACATTTAAAAAAATTAATTGTGACATAATTCTATTTTCCATTATGAGACTGGTAATGACTGTAATAATCTAGTATTCCTTTGGTGTACCAACATAACCTGTTGAGTGGTGGAACACCATGTGATAAAATCAATAATTTGTCATTTTATCCTAGGATATAAATTCTGATGGTTCATATCATGATACATATTCGAGATACTTGGGTGAAATTACCACTAAGAATAAAATTAATCTCACATAATCTCTTCTATAATGCATGTAGGTACATCAATAAACCAATTTCTATGAATATTGAAATCTCCATAGTCTGACTAATACATAGGATGTTCCTTATCTAAAATACGATTATGTATGACCTGCCCTTCAGGGTCTAAACATTTCTGTATCTTCATCCTATCTAGGAATGAAGAGGTAATTTTTATGGATGCATGAAAATGACACTAATGAATCTATTGAATCTCCATATTGATCTTCTAATAGGGTACCATTAGCATCCATTCAATAATGACTATCATAATGGCTTCTGATTGATATTTTTTGATCAGCAGATAAAGAACATCTATATCATTTTTGGGAATATCGAAAAAATCAATGTCAAAATAACGAAGTTATTAAACCCATATCTTATATATTATATTTAATTCCTGTTGTCTATATATGTATATTTTTTCTTTTGTGGTTATTATAAACCAAAAAACACAATCCTGTCAGATAATAACATCAAAAACAAAAGGGATTGATAGCTGCTACAATATGGAGGTCATTCGTCCATTAATTGTGCTCATGAGGAATAAAAAACTTGGACTTTTATGCAATGAATTTTTCATCATATATCAATAATAAACAATTCCAAATTCATAGTGAATAATATAACACTACATATACTCTTAGAAGCACCAATGTGAATAGGATTGATGATGAAGTAACTCTTCCTTTAAGCACCTGAATGGTTATTTCACATGCTTCAATCCACAAGAACATGAAACCATTATTTGATAAAAAAATTATGAGGTGAACCATTAATTGAGAATTATTCTATGAAACACATGTCAAATCTATACAGACTCAATAAAGACATTTAATTAAATACATTCTTTGGATACTCCCAAGAAAGAACAACATCTTCAATCTCTAGGTCAAATGAAACTCTTGATTCTGAGACAACATGACCAAAGAATGAACCTTGGATATACAATAGGGGGACAATAATTTAAGAAAACATAATTAATTATTTACCATTTTATTTAACATGATTTCATGATTTTATTTATTGTCACTTCAAGTATCATATAAACCATGATTTTAACCAAAATAAGAAAAATTATGGAACCAACTAGGGTAGGATGCCCTATTATACAAGGCCTCGAATATATAAATTGTTTTTTATAACCAAAAAACATTACCATGTACTCAAATAAACTACACCGACTTCCGAAATGACACAATGTATTTTTGAATGTCTTAATCACACATTATGATTGCCTATTCTTAGGTCAATCTATGAGAATACTAACCCTCTTTAGTGATGGTCGAAGATATCGTATATTCTATAAATAAGAATATCCTTCCAAAAATGAAATTAGATTAAACTTTTTATAATATATCAAAAAAATAAGGGTTTCATCCACTTCTTAGTGAAAATGAAATGATAACCCCAAGGAAATGTAGTGGGTTTGATAGAAACCTAGGATTTCTAATCATCCATCTTTTTATTGGGATCCTAGAGCTTTGTAGCTAGAACCATATAAAAAGTATTAGGTATTAGACATTGTCCTCAAATGATCTCAATTGTAACATAATTATATATATATCATTCTCAAAAGGTAGTCTAATTAAATCATCTAGAAAAAAATCCCTAAAATGATACACCATGGGGGAAAATATTTTAGACTAACCATCTATTAATCCAATAAAGGGTTCGATGTCACTCTACCTAGACCATGAAGATTAGTGCATAACTACATTCCTTAACAACCCACTCATCCTTTTAACATTAACTATCACACTCTAGGGATATAATTTATTCCACAAGATTCTAGTCTTCAACATAACAAAGATATTGGAAAAATGAGTCCAACTTGAAAACTCCATAAAAAATCATCATCATGAGGATGATGAGGTCCTATATGATAGGATAATTTCCAACATAAAGAGTATATTTATTAAACTGGAACATACCTTTTGACTATACACCCTAATGTGTATCAAATGTCCTGACCCCTTAAAGGTACAAAATTTATAGCACAATAACTTTGACGATCGGTAAATAGATAATGGATTATAAAGAACCAATATCGAATGAAGGGGATATGATAGTATGGGATACTATAATTGTACCTAGTATTTTAGATTGTCTGATAGTATTCTCTACACAAATTTAGTGTAGTGAATTCATCCTTCCTAAACTGGGGCACTCAACTATATGTGGAGTACCTTGAGTTGGTCCACTTTGTAGGAATCAGTAACAATATGTATGCCTACCTTGTCCCTGACCTCATCCAATGACTATTAGGACAATCCTAATCATTCATGTAATTGACATGGATCCACTGATACTAATCGTGATGGTGTATCTGGAATGGGTCCTCTTCAAATAGAAACAGAAATAAACATATATATGAACCATTTATGGTGACCCTTCCAGCTGTAATCATGGCACTCCAATGTTTCTCTATCACATTGTAGATTCACATGCACATGTTTTCCTCACTGAGGGAATAAAAATGTTATACCTATATAGACACATTGGCCTCCATTTTTATTTTGAAAAACGTAATTGACATACTTAGTATTGATAGAATGATTAATTATATATCTCTTCGTAGATCCTCTATTCCTTGTAATATCAACATCCCTCATGTTGAACTCATATATAAGAGAATGGTTGATGAAATCAATAATTATTTACATGAATAATATAATCATAAAACAAAATATTTCATATGTAATCAAATCCTAAAACTCTCTCTCTCATGATATCTCACAGTCAGAAAGAAGCAGTCAAAAGAATCATATTTTAGTAATCATGATAAATAGTTCCTGAAGAACATAAAACCCCACTACAATTTCATGAACTTCCTTGAAAGACCATCCATATAGGTCTCCACAAGATGAAATTATATAATAAATACTAATGGTCATCTAGGAACATACCTTAATGATGACAATCATGGGTAATCTCATCCCACTAGCACATGGAAGAATCATGGATCTTGTAGGTTGAAATATAGAACCTTATATTTGGAGGCATCTATATATTCTTTAATATAGATATAATTTCATCTTTTCATGACACAACATCCTGGGATACCATCCCCTAAAAAGACTGGTGGGTTTTGTTACTATAACTCATGAGTAAGAGCATACATCCTAGGTGTAGGTTGTGGAGCCCCCTATATAGACAACATCAACCAGAGGAAACTATATAATAACTATGAATCAGTTCACTATTTCAGAATATTATGTTGTCCCTCAAGTGTCACTCATGTAGATAAAACTTGTGGATCATGTCTTAGAATTTAAAGAGAATAGTCCTCACTACACTCATGGGGCCAAAATTGTGGATGTCTTCGTGGTGTAGGACTATAATTTCCTATCAGAAGCCTTAAATAACAAATAAATGCTATATATGATATCTAAACAATGTGGAACAAAGGGAATGGTATCACTACATCAACCACCTGATTAATGTATAGGGAATTGAAATTAAATCAATTATTTATTTATAGGGGTTCAAACATATGTGGATTCAATTGAAAATTGAGTAGGAAAACCCTCGTTATGTGACTCTTGGGTTCTTTATTTACATTATAACATTTCATTTTCTTAAAAAATTAAATTTTATGTTTTTATGTGAATTTATTAAAAAAACTAATTTCAATTACATGTTTTTATATTACTTAATTATAAAGGATGATATAATTTATAAAATGAAATTGATACAAATTTATCTTTAACCAATCCACTTACTTTCAGTATCAGATTGTCATGAGAAAAATAATGTTGATCAATTCTGATTAATTATCATTTCCAATATATAAGGTCCGATACTTGTTACCAAATGAAATTGGGAGTCAATTAATAAGATCTAAATCCCAGCTCATATAACCATTATTACATAGATTATATGAGTGCAAATTGGCTATTTATTATTCCACATCAATCTATAGGATAAAAACCCATTTACACTGATGTTAACACATTAAAAACAAATTTATCTTACCAACAGAAGTTTTCAATGTCATATTTGAATATCATAATAGATGAACACTAAATAACCACCAATAACACATCTAATGAAAGTAATAAAGTCAACATATATGGCAAGGAATATTCATGGATTGTGATTCATTGATTCCAAAAATAATGAATGTAACAGTTATTTTTATTATACTATGTAATTTTAAAATATCCATAAACTATATAAAATACCCAAATATCATTTTCAACACCAATCCACTAAAATATATCAATAGTAATAGGAATAAATATAGAAAAATATGTTTCTCGTTCCTTGGAATGTTATTATTTTCCCCAAACATGGGTTGTCTACTCTAAGACACAACTTATGAATAATTTTCTATATGAGGGTAATCCGCCTTCTATTATACAAAAATAAAATTGAAAAAAGATTAAGTTGGTTCCACATTTTGACTTCAAAGACATTGTTCAATCTTGAGTAACTGAAACTGTTTATCCTTATGTGCTTATGCCTCCCTCCTCGTATGTCAAAGGCTGCCAACTAGATGCTAGGACCATGTTTTTGTCATTAAGGGGACTATTTTATCTATTTTAGAGTGGATCATATAGTTAGTATAATGTGAAAAAATAAGAAAAATTATTATGATATTTGATAAGGAAGTGCAAATAACAATAAACATCTATGTAATAAATAAGCATATTAAAATTTATAAATAGTATCATATACCAAATAATTCAATGTTATGTCTCTAAAAATATAATAACATAAATACAAGTTACTATGAATATTGAAAATTACATAATATATAGAATAATCTTAAAGGAAAAAAACTATTCCTACATCCTGAGCACAATCCTGGTTTTCTGATATGATGTTCTTATCCAAAACCATGCAGGTCATATATCCAAAGTGTGATGATTCCCCTTGTACATAGCTATGATCATAAGATCATCAAAGGTACCAATCATAGCCTAGATAAGGTGTCAAAAAGATCTTATATGGTCACTACCAATGGACTCTATATAAATCATGTATATCAATATATACTATATCAGTGTCTAGGTATATAAATATTAATCATTAATAATATAAACAACCCATACAAACATTATCATCAACTAAAAATGTCTATAATCATGTTTCCAATTAATTAATTTGGATATATTTTATTTTAACTTTTTTTATATGGATGGTATCATGATTACAGTAATTTTATGTAACAATAAAAAATGATCCAAGATGAAACAAATGCATCCTTGACCTTAAGTGACAAGCCATGTCAGTATAGTAACTCATGAAGTGTATCAATAAGGGTTCTATGTGTATTCCAAGGGGCACACCCTTTGAATTCCACTGTAACATAGTATTTCTGAGTCTATGGAGCTCATTTATTGTAATCATCAACATAGAATTAGTGGGTCAAATTGCGCAAGAATTTGTTCCCACATTTAAAAATCCATAACAATAATCCAAGGAGTGTATCAGAGGAATTATAAAATATGATAAAGTGTTAGGTGAATCAATCATAAAATTAAAATACATTCATATAATTAGAGAAATACCTTATGTTTTTGTGGGTTTCTCCCACATAAAAGGGATCAATGAATCAAAATGTTTTCCTCCTGGAGATAAAGTAATTCTTTCCATAATCAAATTCTCTCTCTTGACTTACCATTCCTATAAATATGAAACATATTCACATGCATTATCCAACTAATTTTCATTTATTTTATATAAATATTTCATCCTTGTACAATTAATAACAGTTCCAATTTTAATTCATTTACTCCATTCAAGTAAATTTTATCATGGTAGACAAGGTGAATAAAGGAAAAGAAATCAATTATAAATATTAATACCAACAGTAAGTGAATGGAGACCTCTTTACCCATATAATTACATTTTCATGAAGATAATAATATACTCATTTAACATAAATCACATAACTTATTTATTTCCATGTAGATAATATAAAAACAACGTCTCATATAATGTGAACATATATCACCAAAGTTATAAATAAATCAGTCTACCTAAATTTGTTATCCAATTGAAGTCTCAACAACTAATGGTGTCAAATCTATATCACTAGAGGAATATCTTATAATTTATTTGAATGAATTTAGTGTGTATTTATTTATGGAAAAACTCCCAATTAAAATGGCATGCACAAAATGGAAACAATTTATAAATTGTTGGGTAATTGATAGAAAGTGCATAGACTACAAACCTTACTGTTGTAGTAGATTCATAATCTAGTATCACCACATATATTAGACTATATTGGATGAAAATTGTATAATATATGATCATGATAAAAATATTCCATGATATCTCAAAAATTGAATCTTTCATAGAAATATGAAAAACTAATGGAGCCTAATGAGTGGTAAGGATATCAGTAGGAATCCAACATGCTGAATACATATCAATTTTGAGGTTGGATGGAAGAGTTATCATGGATACACAGTGGGGATGGATGAGGATCTCCAATAGGAGAAAAGAAAGGCTCATATCATCTTCAAATAAGAAATATGGTTTTCTGTGATATTTTAAATAAGTAAGAGGAAATGATCATTTTACTGAACTATATAAGGTTCACACTTTATTGCCACGTGATTTCCCAAACCTTAATCAAATCATGTTCCATGAACTCCCTCAAGAGATCCCTAACATATTCCAAGTGCACAATTAGATTAACTATTACCATTCTATGGGAAACATATCTAATATTTGACAATTATATTTTTCAAATCTCTTTAGACTGGGCTATATGGTTATATCAAACTGTGAAACCAGAGAAATAGCATTGTACCACCTCACACGTCTTAACAAAACCATGTGGATTGGGTGCCATATTTTTTTTAACCAAGCATCCTAGATTTTTTTTCCATCTACTAGGGTTGTGGGTTCAAAATTAACCCCATATATGCTAGATTCTACTAAAACATCATTTATCATGTCTATTAGTCTCAAACCCAGTAGCCAATCTGAAAATAGCAGTATTCTTATCTAAAATAAGAGCCATGTTCCAACATACTAGTCTATTAATGATCAATTTACATGACCGTATTGAGGTCCTATTAAAATTATTCTTGGAATAATTCACGTATAGATAAACCAAGTTCATAGAAAATACCATCTATAATGTAAGAAGATTTATTAGAAAGTTTAATCAAAATCATTTTATAAAAGACAACAAAATTGTAATATTTATCAATGTACACCCATATAGATATGTCACCCTAAAAAATTATAATGAGCTCGAGATATTTCTCCACATTAATTTCATATGAAAAAAACATAAGAAACTCCATACTTATAAGATTCCAAGATAAACCATAACATAGCTTGGAAGGTGTGGATGACTCTTATCTAACTCTATTAAACTAAGAAATAAAGAAAGCAATAGATGTAACCCAATGATATTCAGGTGTCCCCAGAGAATTGAGGATCACCCGACTCTCATCAAACCAACTAACTTCTTCCGAATACCATTGAACACCATCAAATAATGGTATATGTTGATTTAAAAAGTCCAAATGGGTTCTATGAATGAAGAAGGTTCCATTACCACCAATACAGTTGGAGTTTTAGTAGGAAGCGTATCTAAAGATGGATTTATGAATATTCTTGGGGATAATATCAATAAAAAATAAACGAAATAAATTTTGTTTTCATGAAAAACCTAATAATTCCACCACAAAGAATGAAACAAACCCAAAACAACATTCCCTCAATGAACATATACATTAATAAAACCATAAGACAATTTAATTATAAAATAATATCTATGTATGGATTTTTCAATCATACTCCACTAATTATTATGATTGAAAACAAATCCAACATATTCTTGAAAGATAAATAACCTTAGTGGATCAAACACCTCATATTAAAGACACATCAATCTAATTACTTTTAAAAGTAGGCTTTATAATGAAAAAATCATTCACCCATAGAATGATAAAAAATTATATTCAATTTTAAAAGAACCTTCAATTATTTTTTCATAAAAAATCCAACTATTTTATCCAAAAAGGATTTCAAAACTCACCTTTGAAATCCGTTGCATCTGAAAATAAAAAAGAAACATGTTTGAAAATAAAAATTTCCCAAAAACCACAAGGGAAACAAAAAAATTATAAAACATTCATTATAAGAATATTTGAAAACAAAATCATCCCAAAACGAGGTTTTATATTAAAATTCATGAACAAACAAAGAACCTCACAAGAATTCACACAAGGATCCCATTAATGACATACAGAGAATGGATGGGATGAAAAATCATTTTAACTATCTAAAATGAAATTAAAACCTGGAGATTCCAAAATTGGGAGATTCCCAAATAGGAAAATCATTTATGAAACACTGATACATACATTAGACATAACGATTGGTTGACCACGAACTAACCCTCCAATAAACACTACTAAGGAGGTAAAATTAACTACTTAAAAGAACACTATTTTTATTTCAAGTGAGCTACACACACTACTGTAGTACTACTCTCTTTTAAAAATGAAAATAAAGATTGATCCCCAAATATCACTCATATAATATAAGGTTATCTAAACACATCAACCCACAACAAAATTAACTAAACCACCTTTATTTCCCAAAATCTAAATACAACATCCCCTAGTATCATGTGGCCGGAGATGGGAAAGATCATGAAAGACCCTTCCCACCCTTACCCCTCAAGCTCTGACAACCTTAATATCTATTATACCAAGACATATCAAAATAAAAAGATTTACTAAATTATATTAGGATAATACTAAAGGAAATCATTCCTTTCTCAAATATTATTTTGAAAAAAACAATCTGTTGATGCCACCAAACCCAACATATTACCCAATTCACAATAAGGACAAAGGGGATTTATTGAGTTCCACTGGCTGGAAACATGTGATGTGGAGTCACATGAATCACTTTAGGAAACATTTCACCAAAATTAGTGACAATAGATAGTGTAATAAATAAATACAGCATCTAAAAAAATAAAATAACCAAACCAATCATATCTAACAACAATGATCTAAACTATTTTCGTACATAAAGATAATCTTGAAGTAGAAAGGTATATAGAGTAATAATTGATGATAAAATATAAAAATATAAAAAAACATAAATCAAACTGAATATGACTCAAAAATATCTCCTTGCAACATTAGGATTTAAACCCCCAACCAACTCACCCCAAGACTTCCACGATTTATAATGGATGGTTCAAACAAGGAATCTATAACACAAAATATATAGGGGTGAGCTAACAACTCTAGTTGGATACCCCATCCTTTCAAAATTGCGATATTTTATTAATAAAAAATTCCTTAATAGTAGGTTGGATAAAAACTATGAAAATAGTTTTTCATATATCTATAATATAAGGAAATCAAATAATTCCATATAAATCATTGCAAAAAATCCCCCAAACCCAATAAATATGTTTTGACAATAGATCCACTAACCTGGTATATTTCAAAACCAGAGACACCGTTATGATATCTCCAAACAACATATATATCATATCAAAATTGGAAATGAGCTCTTTAAATCATTCAACAATCTGAATCCAACCATTCAGAAAAACACACATTATGGAATCCCATAAAACGAACACACACAATAGTCTATAATTTGAAAAAATATTTTCCAATATCTTTGGAAAATCAACATCCAATAAAATAACCAAATACACCCATATGGTTCATTTACCATGAATAAATAACCATTTATCACCATTGATATATGAAATATAATAAATAAATGTTCTATAATAATGAAATTAGGGGAAAACGTACAAACAAGCCCAATATCAAACACAACAATATCACTAAAAATCCATGAAATAGAATGTCATTAGGAATATAGCTTGGTATTTATTACATGAGATACATATTTCCATATATGACTATACCACTCATAAACCAGCAACTAGAATTCACTAATGTTTATGCCACAAGACATCCAATTATCCCAAAAAATCCACATTTTGATGAGAAACCCCCACTTATCACATTGTGCCTTGCCTAATTTTATGTCCACTATTGGTTTGTGAGCCATCTATAGTTACATTCAATATCACAAACATTTAACCTAGTTTCCCATGACCAATAATGGAACTAATTCAATGGAATAGATGAGCCAATTCTAAGGTAGAAGGAATAAGAAAAACTACCCTAACCCCTAACACACAATGATAAATAGACACACATATTATAAGTTAAATTTGAAATAAAAATAATATTCCCACACAAGTGGAGAAATAATGATCACATAGTGTGCGTGATCCCACAAAATTAAAACATAAGGGATTGTAATGGGGAATCTATAAAAACCACCATTTAAAATATAATGTGATAATAATGATCTTAACACCAAAATGTGTCTCTAAATACCAATCCCTTTCACATTTTATAAAAAATGATTCCATTATTATGTTTAAAATGAATGAAATAACTCATAAATTAAAATTATTTCTTATATACCCGTAAATAAGGGAACCTATATTTCAATATGAAAACAAGGACCAAAATATCCATTTTTATCAAAACAAAGTAAAAAAAATTGTGTATGGTTTTTCAGAAGGGGTATTACAAATAATAAATTTCACATACCCATTTTAAATCTATTAATTAAGCCACTTCATAATCCATTTTCTTGTCAAAACCAATCTAAAAAACCAAATTTATTTTCTATGAAAGTTTTAAACTCTATAAAGACTATAAGTATGACCGAAACCAATGAAATAAAGGAAAACCATTTTAGATAAAAATTCTAGACCATAAAAAAAGTCATCACCTTCATGCATTCTATTTTTAATGTGAAAAAGGGAATTTAATAATTCTCTACTTTAATACAATATTAATGAATAATAAATTGATTTCAAATAATTTAGGAGATATCAAAAATATTTTTAAATTTATAAAAAGGGATTTAAAAATCCCAAACACACCATGAATTGAAAAACAAAACAATTTCATATATAAACCGACCTGAAATTATTGATAAACAATAAAAAAATTCATGAAAACATGTCCCCATTAATAGAGATAACATACATTGGGAATGAAATGATACCTATTAACCATTGAAACAGAAAATCCAAAACACTAGAATCACAAAATACTGTAAAATCTATATCGATTATATCTAGGGTTTATGGAGTAGTACAATCTTGGACAGAAGAGGGTTAGAAGTAAAGAGGATTAAAATTCATGACAAACTCACAAAAATCCTTCTGAAAATATACAATGTATTTTTGTTGATCAAGGGTAGGAATGTTTTGGGGATCATCCCCAGATCCCAATGGTCAGACAACATTAATGGGGATAAATTAGGTTTAAACCCCTTAAAATTTAAGAGGGGAAATTTGTTAAATCCCATAAATAAAATACAAGGATATATTGCATGTTTTGGCAATATGTATTCGAAAATAGTCTTTTGGACATGTCCTAGGATAGAAACCCCATTGCACAGTTAATCCAGTGTTCCGCATTATTTTTAGAAAACATTATTCCCACACCAGAAACACTCCAATCCCCTTACGTTGTCTGAGGTTCCATGTGTGGATTGAAAAACCATGACAAGGCCTTGGTAATATGATTTATAAAAAATTTCCACCAATTAGTGTGGGAATGACATGAATAGTACTATCTATTATTTCTATATATTTGTTCCTCCAAAAAACCCCATTTTAAAAACAAGTTTTTCCCAAAACCAACCTAAACGCACAATCCCACATTAAATGTTATAATAACTCAAAATAAATAACACCATGAAATAGGTTGTGTTCTTGGAATGACCTCATGTACCCCCTTCTAATTAACACACACCCCCATCTATACTTCCAAACAATTTTTAGAATGTGGGATGGTCCCATTACGGATATGTCATGGTATGTGTTGAGGATTATACATTTTACTAGCTCACAACCAATTTTTTTCTATGAATTTATATTGGGGGGTAAAAATAATTAATTGATATATAAAAAAGAATACAGAAAACTGTCTTCAAACACACATATAATCCGAAAAACAAATTCAATGGACCTATAACCAATAATCAATAACAATTTATGATTTCAAAACTATATACACATTTTATCATTTTTATCACTAGCCACTAAAAATTTAATATTCATAGAATTATATTTCAAAAAAATTATTCAATTATTTCCGTGATATTTAAATATTAATAATAATTCCCCAATTTTTTAATTTATCTCATTTTAGTTATTCAAATATAATAATTATTCTTTTAAATTTATTTT
Source organism: Viscum album (assembly GCA_963277665.1). Taxonomy (NCBI): domain Eukaryota; kingdom Viridiplantae; phylum Streptophyta; class Magnoliopsida; order Santalales; family Viscaceae; genus Viscum; species Viscum album. The sequence continues at coordinate 639,399,668 of OY728126.1, read as the reverse complement.
GAACTATAATTTC